>VDFB02058242.1:188892569-189527059 GCA_007258455.2 Sequoia sempervirens
AAACAAAAAAGTACAAAGAAAGGGCATTACAGACCCCTGTCAATCTCCACTAAGTGGTCCAACTTTTGAGACAAATCCGGGGGTAATTGACCCCTATCCACAATGTTCCAATTCTACAGATGATCAGAGGCCCATTTGGCCAAAAAATCCACAACTTCGTTCCATTATCTAGGAATGTGACAAAGTAATATATTCCAAGGAAGCACAGAGATTAAGAATATTTTTTATAATCAAAGCTAAATACCAATTGACATCCTCTACTTGCTACCTCTTCAATAAAGTCACCACTACCTAAGAATTAGATTCACAAATGATCCTTCTCCACCCAAGAGCGCAAACATGCTCCACATCATATAAAATGGAAAGAGCCCCCATCACATTGTTAGTATGCAAACCCTTATAAATAGAAAAAATAAACTGAACAATCCCAGAACTATTCTGCCCAACACCCCCAATACTAGTGTGACCAGGATTTCCTTGAGAAGAACCATCAGTGTTGATTTTCAACACAACCTGAGGAGGAGGACACCAATGACCCTTCCTATTTATCTTCCGAAGAGGATTCCTACATCTATTTCTCATGATTTGGCTAACACCCTTCCCAACACCACTCTAAAGAGGAAGATTGAGACAATTTCAATAGGAAACATCTCTTGGATCCACACCCTCAGCCAAGTCACACTTAGCCAAAATAATTTCTCCCAAATAATGAAGAAATTTCCACCATAAATGTTGGACAACCAAATTCACATCTTGAAAAATCCTATGATTCCTCTCCAACCTAGAAGGAGGAAAATGGTGTTCTCTTTTTTTTGCTTCTAGGGTTTTGGACCTAAAAGGAGAGAGACAATTTCCTTACTGTCACTCAAGAACAAACCCTTGAGATTCCAATGCAAAGGAGATTGAAATATTGCAAAGCACTTTCCTGGGGGCTGAATGATATCTAATGAGGGGTTCACCACCAAGTGTAAACTTGGAAAAGACCATGAAATGCAAAACACAATGCAAAACCCTAATTGAATGCAAAATAACTCTAAATGACCTAGAAAAGTGAACAAAATGTAACAAAAAGCTATGAAAATTAAAGCGTTCACCTGGAAGACTAAAGAAGGCAGAATGGAGGTTTGGATCACTAAAAAATCTACTACTAATGCTAACTGTGACTCATTCGCCAAGCTAGGCGAATCAATCCAGTTTTTGGGAAAATGTGCAGGAACAGGTTTAAGCCAAAAGGGTATCCAGATCTATAAAAATCTCTGTGAAGCTTGTACAGTGGGACTCATTCGCCAATAGTGGAAAATCAGTCCACTTCTGCGTTCCTGGAAGTTCTGAACTAGATTATGTGCCTCTTAGTCTACTCTTCTCTTTTTGATTGGTTTCCATATCTGAAACTGTAAATTGCCACCTATAGACCTTCTCCAAGCTTCTCCAAGGTTTGATGACAACTTTGACAACTTTTCTCCAACTTTGCTCCTTGAAAAATTTGCAACCTAGCCTTGCAAGTCACACATAAGAAGAGGGAAAAATGTTGTGGGGGTTAGTGAATAGGGGTTTGCCTTGGTCAAACCCCTTGTTGATAATTAAACCTTGAAATGAAATAAAATATGAATGGAGAATGATGAATGAACAAAAGACAATGTTGCAACTCACTAAACTCTAGCAATAAGGTGCTGCAAGTATTCTTGAAATGGATGCAATGGATGTGGTTCTTGACTCTAGCTTGAATGATATTGATATTGCTTGAAATACTTGCTTGAATCATCAACTCTACATCACAATTGTTAGCACAATAAAAAACATGAAGAATGCAATCTTTGACATGATGATTGGAACTTGAAGAATTCTCTAAAATGCTTGATAATCTTACCTTGAAATGCCTTGAATGTTGTTGTGAATGCTTAATGCTCTTGAGAACTCTGTTGAATGCTAGGCATTGAATATGAGTGAAAGAACCTTGTATTTATACTTAATTATGCAAGAATTCCTAAAATTACAACACTACAAGCCGACATCAGATCTAGGAGAATAAAATCGCACCGAAAATTTGAATTAAATTTGAATTTTGGTCACACGAGACTCATTCGCCCAAGGTGGCGAATGATTCCCATCATACATAATGTATGGGACCAAAAATGAAAAGTGCTTAGAAATGTGTGAAACTTGCATTGGGGAAAAAAAGACCTAGGTGGGAGTCATTTCCCCAAGGTGGCAAATGGGTCCCAGACACTAAATCTAGGCCACACAAGCCAAGAACACCTGAATTATGATTGGTTATTGATTGGTGTCGGGATTATCCTCAAAAAGATGTAATAAATGAGGCTTGTGGATGTAAAATAGGGCCAATTAAAGCATAAGAAATCCCACTTATTAATGAGTAGCCTAGAGAAATGTGAAAGTGTGTTACAACACTTTACTACACTCCAAATAAGGAAAGATTAATGTTGATTATGATTAAAATTATATTAATTATTCTTAGTTAATTGATAAAACCCTAGAAAAGTGTGAAAGTGTGTTACAACACTTCACAACACTTTAGCAAGGTACCATTAAATTCCATTAGTTAACAAGGGCCCAAGACCTAATGTGAATGTGTTATCCACATTACAACACTAAATCAAGGAAACATTAAGCCAAAATCCACAAGGAGGACCCAAACGAGTGTGAAAATGTCAAGGGACACATTTTTTGACACTTCATTTAGCCCTCACTTTAGTGAGAGGATGAATGTGATTCAAAATCACAATAAAGTAGACAAACACACACCAAGAGGGGTTCCAATGAACCAATATTAGCAAGATGCGATGGAAACAATCAAGATGGGTGATCAAGCCCCCAAGATCAAGATCCCATGGCAAAACAACATAAGCACAAAGGAACACACATGGAAATGATATAAAGAACAACGACAAGGCCAAGCATACACTGCCAAAGACGAAAAAGAGAAAATATGAAATAAAATAATCGAATCAAGCTTCAACTGTTTGTCCATCACGATGTGGATTAGATCTAGGCTGTTTGTTCAGAAAACACATACTCACTCTAAGGCGATGAAACTCTTGACTGTCTGTCGGGTGAGAAGTCCTAAAAGGTGAGAAACATACACTCATGGCTGGTATGTACTCACACACACGCAAGTGGCTATGGGGAAAGTCATGCCCCGGATTGGGCTTCCCACTCAAACCATACCAAAGTTATACCTCCTGATAACTTTAATAAGGCACCACACAAAAATGATTTTCGAGCTTCATGAGGCAAGCAAAACTTCGTATGCTTGGAGCTCATAAACAAATAAGATGGCACTACAGAAATTGAAGTTGTGCTATGCAAGGTGGCCATATAGCAACATGCAACATGCAAAGAATGTTCAAAGGAGTCTTGCTTAGTTCATGCGAGGTCTTTAACTTAGGGAACATTGTGCCTAATGTCTCCAAGAGAGGACCGAACAAATAATAGAAGATTCAAAACTTAGGGGATGTAGTGCATCACATCAAGCCACTAAGAGGAATATAATATGCTAAAAGAGATCATGCTCCTAAAGGACGTTACACCCAATGTGATCCACAAAGTGACAAACACATCGTATGAAGTAAGAAAACTGCACCAAGAACCAAGAAAAGGAAAAATGCAAAAGAATAATGTCAATGTATGCCCCTACATTAAAGAAATTGCTACACACCATACTGTGAGCAAATGAAAAATGCAAACAAGAAGAAGACATGAGAGCCAACTTGGAAATCCCTATTCCAAGTAATATGTTTCAGAGTAAGGCTACGTAATGCAAGAGTAAACGAAAAGAGAGGGTGTTGCCCCCAAAATGAAAACACCAAACACATAAGGGATCTATGGATTTGGGGTCAATATCTTCTTTGCTACAATATTTTTTAGAGAGCTTGGAACTATCATCATCCCCCAAATACACATAGAAATGGAAGAATAACACAAAGAGAGCAAAAATAAATGTAAAACCTCTTTGGTTAACATCGAAGAGACATGAATGTCTCAATGCCTTGTGTCATCCCCAAAAGGAAAAAAAACAAGACAAATGAAAAAGAGAAAATGAAAAGGAAAAATAAAAAGAAGGAATTTTGGGTCAACATGGAAGAGACATATGGTGTCTCGGCACCTTGCATCATCTCCAAAAGGAAAACACAAGACAAATGAAAAAGAGAAAATGAAAAGGAAAAGTAATCCTTTTGGGTCAACATGGAATAGACATAAGGTGTATTGACACCTTGCGTCATCCCCAAAAGGAAAACATGAGACAAAAGAGAAAATTAAAAGGAAAAAGAAAAAGAAAGCCTTTTGGGTCAACATGGAAGAGACATAGGGTGTCTTGATGCCTTGTGTCATCCCCAAAAGGAAAACACAAGACAAATGAAAAAGAGAAAATGAAAAGGCAAAGGAAAAGTAAGCCTTTTGGGTCAACATGGAAGAGACATAGGATGCCTTGATGCCTTGCATCATCCCCAAAAGGAAAAGGAAAAAGATATAAAGATAAAAAAGTGAAAGAGGTACACGAAATAAAGAAGAATGAAGGTAAAAATAGAGGAATTTCACAAAGAGAGAGAAAATAAAAAAAAATATCACAGGGGATCACATTACACACATGCAATCACACACAAAAGAAAAAGAAATAATGCAAAAGACTAGTAAGGAAAATGTGAGTCAACCTATGAGAAAATCATCCGCCTCCCAATCTTAGTTTGTATAAGCGGAAGGTGAACAACGAACCTAAGGGACACCGACAAATGCTTTACTAGGACAAGGCTATCAACTTCTTGCTCCCATTGAGTGTGAGACAAGAATGAGCTGAGGTAGGTGATGGGAAAGTTCATGTAATAGTGAGAATAGAATGTTCTACAACTATTACATGACAATGGGTGAAACAATATTAAGCTAGGGAATCACACGATGGAAATCATTGCCATCAAAGTGAAAGTTTTTCAATACTAACTGGAATGCATGACATTCATCAGTACTATGTTTGAGAATTCAATGATATGTGCAATGTGGGACTTTTGCATCTTTAGGATATATAAAACTAATCTATTCATAGGTGGCAATGTTATCATTTCTTTGTTGAGAAGTATTTGTAATTTCCTTTCACTTTCAAGTGATGGATGAAGGGGTTGTAATTTTTGTAATTTGTTTAAGGCCTCTTGCGCTTGCTAGATTCACCAACTTCTCTAGATGGGATTAGGGAAGGAGGTCCTAAGATGATCTTATCTTTATCCTTGTTATTGTTATTATCTACTAGTTGTTCTCTAGGAAGAAGGATATTCAAATCGAGAGGGGAATCCAAGATCACCATACCATCACCACAAAGCCTTAGATATCCTCTAGGGGGTTTTTCGTTATGAGAGGGATCTTGATATCCTAATACCTTTGTGTTTTCATTAGTTGGTATTTTCTCTAGGAGTTGATGAATTTCATGTTCACTTGTTTTATCACATCCTTGTTTACTCAAGATTGTGAATCCTTTTCCATATGTTTCAAGATTGATGGGAGTGTTGGTTACTTTTTTATCATAAAATGGTTGAGTGTTTTCTTGTCTAAAGGAACTAGATTCACCTATTGTAGGGATCTTAGGTTCAACTTTTGTTTCGAGATGTAAGTAACCAAACATCTCAAGAGGTGGTATTGTAGGAAGATCTTGTTGTTTCATAGATGGATAGAAGGATGCATTAGCTTCAAGGTTGTTAAGACAATTCTTTAGGAACCTATTCATGTTGTCATCATCTTCTCCAATGATGTCAACATCATGAGGAGGACATTCATGAGGAGTTGAGTGAGAATGAGTAAGGTTAATGTCATTAGGGTCATTTCCAAGAGCACAACTTGACACATCCATTAAGGACTTTAATGACATCCAAATCTTGTTAAAGCACATATCTATGATGCAAATTTCAAATTGTAAACTATGCAACAATGTTGTAAATGCAATTTTAATTTTAAGAAATGCACAATATGAATGAATTTAAGCTAAATGTAATGAAAGAGAAAGTTTTCAAACTAAAATAGAGAGATAACAACAACAAACAAGAACTCATAAACTAAATTGTAAATGCCAAAAAATGCAATGAAAAATACGCAGAGGGACTGATTCACCCAAGGTGGCGAATGAGTCTAGGTACTATTTTTTTGAAATTTTTTTAGAATTTTTGAATTGAATTTTATGCTTTTTATGTTTTTTGATGCAAATATGAGATGCAAATGCATAATTTTACTGATTTTCAATGAAATTAGATGCAACAATGCAAGCTATATGAGCTTTCACTAATGCAAGAATTGAAACTTTAGAATGCAAATTAACTAATGCAAAACCTAATGCAATGTTAATGCAAGCTAAATATAGGATGTAAATGCACTTCAAATCAGAATTATGATGATCTAAATGTAGAATCAACAAAATGAAAGGAAGAAAATGGTGTTCTCTCTCTCTCTCACTTCTAGGGTTTTGGACCTAAAAGGAGAGACAATTTCCTTACTCTCACTCAAGAAAAAACCCTTGAGATTCTAATACAAAGGAGATTGAAATATTGCAAAGGGTTGTCCTAGGGGTTGAATGATATCTAATGAGAGGTTCACCACCAAGTGTAAACTTGAAAAAGACCATGAAATGAAAAACACAATGTAAAACATTAATTGAATGCAAACTAACTCTAAATGACCTAGAAAAGTGAACAAAATGTAACAAAAAGCTATGAAACTGAAAGTGTGCACCTGGAAGACTAAAGAAGGAAGAATGGAGGTCTGGATCACTAAAAAATCTGCTACTAATGCTGACTGAGACTCATTCAACAAGCTGGGTGAATCAGTCCAGTTTCTAGGAAAATGTGCGAGAACAAGTTTCAACCAAAAGGCTATCCAGATCTGTAAAAATATTTGTCAAGCTTGTATAGTGGGACTCATTCACCAATAGTGGAAAATCAGTCCACTTCTTTTTGGAAAGTTTTGAACTAGATTTTGTGCCTCTCATTCTGCTCTTCTCTTTTTGACTGGTTTTTGGATCCAAAACTACAAATTGTCACCTGTAGACCTTCTCCAAGCTTCTCCAAGGTTTGATGACAACTTTAAAAACTTTAGGGATTTGACAAGTTTTCTCCAATTTTGCTCCTTGAAAAATCTACAACCTAGCCTTGCAACTCACACACAAGAAGAGGGAAAAATGTTGTGGGGGTTAGTGAATAGTGTTAGCGTAATTAATTATTTATTACACTAGCATAAGTTAACTTAGGTCTTGCATTATTTTAGTCCTATGTTGCATAAATTAGAAAATCATAAATAATGGGGTAATCCCCCTTTCCATGTTTGTAGAGGATAAGATTCCTTCTAGAAGATGAGTTGTCCTTCTATAACTTATCTCAATCTTTCATCATTTCCTAGGTAGGGTTCACATGTTGTCACATGTTGTTAGATCATGACACATGGAAACATCACATTGCATCTTGTATCTCACTCATGCCTATATATTTAGGGCATTTGTACATTTGTAATTATCCAATATCCTAGATCAATAGCAATCTCCATTTGCATGCCCTTAGTTGCAACACTTTCTGTGGTTGAATTTTCTCTTGGAAAAGATCCTTTGAAGTGTGCACAACTTCATTGGATGATTCAACATCCATTATTTCAACATGGTATTAGATCCATTCCATTGAGAGTTCAACCTAGGATCAAGAAAGTTGGGCGAGAGAGATTCATTGCAAGCTTGAAGGTTTCCATTGCAGGCTACTTGACTCCACTTGGGGACCAAGCCAATTTCTGAAGCAGATTGAGTTAGATCCAAGCTCACCATTGTCTTTAGAAGGACTTGAAACCCTAGGATTTCCTGTTCATTAATCAAAATTAGATTCATCAACCCAAGAGCCATAAGAGGTATTTTAGGGTTTGCAAAATCAACCATGCTATCCATACAATTTGTAGTAAAAAATCATCCCAGTCAGTTGTCCTTTGAGGCAAATTTTTTTTAGTAGCATGCCATTTTCATTTTAGAAAAAATCAGGGCTTTATCTCTATTGTTTTGACAAAAAAATTATATTGGTGTTCTCTATAGTTCTGAAAAAATATTTGGAGTGACCTGCAAAAATATTACCCCATTGACATAAATATTAGGGCTTGATTTTAATTTTGGTGACATATAATTTTTTTTCTCTATCGGCTTATATTATTCATCGGCCGGCAATCTTTATCTACATATATATTTTTAATCGACATTTAATCTTTTTTTGAATTGCTTTCAAGCAATATTCAAATATATATATATATATTGGAGGACATTTTTATTTGACAGTATACAGATATACATCGACTGCATTTAAAGCTTTTGCATGGAGGTACTTGGGCCTATTGGCATGACCATCATTGGGCTTGTTCCTTGTCGACGTCATCTTCTTCGTCGACACACCAGCCCCTGTCCACTAGTTGACCTTCTTTCACCTACACTTGCTCTCTACCGACGACCACCAAACACCCTACACCATCGACTGCCGGTTGTCTTATCACCTTGACTGGCCCTGTCCATTGTGCAATTACTTTGATCGACCCGTGGTCATTTTGAGGACCAAGTGATCCACTATTTGTGAGAAGTGCCACCGTTCAAGGAGCTCCAACCAAGTTTTTCAGCCCTGCCGCAACCCTATCCAGGGGTGCCACTTTTTTTTTCCTCTAATCCTCGGTGGTCATATCAATGACTAGGTGCTAGCACTCGGGGGGCTGGAGTTTTGCCCTTGTTTAGCTTGTCAAGTGCCTAATATAGGCATTTTTTTCAATTTTTCATAACTTTCACCTAGGGTATCAAAATTTGACAAACGAGATACCATTGGAAAGAGGATTTTCTCTACTTTCTAGTGGTGACATCCATTCTACAAAAAATGCTAGCAAAAAAATCTATAGTCAACTAAAGTCAAAACCCTAATTTGGACTTAAAGGCTCATATCTTCGCAACCGTTCATCGAATTTCAGTGATTCTAGTGACATTAGGAAGATAATTTAGAGTTTTTTTTATCAGTTTATACACTTCAATCAGTTTTAGCTCTAAGTACTCTTGCATTGGTTTTGTTCAATTCGGTGCATTTGTTCAATAACTTGGATATCCTGAAGCTTGGGAAAGGGATTTTTGCATTGGGTAGCATCACTTCAGTTGCATATCATCTTTTGAAGTTTCAATTTTCTGTTGAAGGTCAGTGTCTTTGTATTTTGGAGGAATTTGATAGTACATTATGGGGCTTGCATATTATCCTTCTCTGATTATGTTGCACAAGGGAAACTATAAACAATGGCGGGATGGGATCATCCACCATCTCCAATCACTTGATTTATTCCCACATCTGTATGACATAGTTCCCCATCCATGTGAAGGTATTCATGATTTTTTTTGGAGTTGTAGCTGTAACACCAAATAATGAAACAAGCTTTTGCACAATAGACAACAAGGAAGATTAGTAGATTAAAAGCACACATGCAATACAATACTAGATCTAGAATGCAAATTCATACGTTAAGCAACAAAGAACATGGGAAAGTAAAAACGTAATTAAAACTAGAACATCTCACCAATTCCAAACGTATTTCCATGATTCATCTCGATTGCCCTTCTCCATTTTGCTTGTGTAGTATAATTTCCCTCAGATTTTCAAGTTCGTGCAAGTATAGCCTAAGATAGTGATTAGCAAAATATCGAAGATTCAAGATAAAGGTGCTCTCAAAAGTCATAAGATTTCGCGAGAGAGATTGGAATGAAGAATGACAAATCAATTTATAGAAAATCGATTATTCGAACGACAGGTCAAGATTGAAAGATCAACGACGATTGAGATTGACTGATTAGTCATGCATTCTGTTAACTGACAGTGATGACATGAATTCGAATTAGAAATAGAATTAAAGATTAAATAAATGATTCAATCTTCAGTTCGGTATTCAAAAACATTAGAAATATCTTTGCATGACAAAGATAAAGATTGATTATAACGACTCTCTGTTCGAATGTACGCACAACATTTAATTAATTAAATAAGAATATTTAATTAATATGCATGTGCACGCAATTGAGTTAGAACTGGAGGATTGCATGATTAGATGAGGAGATTACTCGAGAATGCCACTCAGACATCAAATGAATAGTTAACTGAACGATTAAAATAGATGTCGAGTTGAGTAAAAGTGAATACTTAGATAACTCACATAATTATCTAAAATATAGAAGAATGTGTTAAAATAGAATTTATGAATTAAATAACTCATTTAATTCAAGAGACAATATTAGAAGGATAATTAAATAAATAAGATTTATTTAATTAAATGACGAAGGGGATTTTAAATGAATAATTAAATAAATAATTTATTTAATTATAGTTGAAATATGATAAAGAGTAAATTAAATAAGGATTTATTTAATTTAACAAGAAAGATAAGGTTAATTAGTAACATAATTAAATAAAAAGCGTTTATTTAATTAATCAGGTATAATAAAGAAAAGTGAATTAATTAAATAATTAATATTATTTAATTAATAGAAGAATTAATGTTAAGATGACTTAATTAAATAATTAAGATTATTTAATCAATAGAAGAATTAATAGAAGATGAATTAATTAAATAATTGACATTATTTAATTAATAGAAGAATTAATGTTAAGATGAATAATTAAATAATTGACATTATTTAATCATGACCATGAAGTATGAAGAATATGGAAGTCGCAGGCTTAAACCAGATTTCGGTGTCTACAGTAGCAGATACACTGTCTTAGAGATTATTGGAATGCAAGTTGATTGTGATGTTTTGAGATCAATCGATCATTGTGATTGTCCTTATATCCTTTGGAATAAGATTTGGGAGCTATATGGAGATTCAAATACTCCACCCTTTCCTGATGGTCATGACTTGGAATTTCATTCCTCAGATCAGATACCCCATGACGATATTGTTGTGTAGGAGGTTTTTGTTTGGATTTCCTTGAATCTTCCGAAGAGGTTGAAAAAGGTTTCTTTAGATGTTCCTTCTTCTCCATCAGAGACTATTGGTATCCCTTCACATTCAGTGATTCCTTGTCCAGATTCATTGATTGAGGCTTCCATCATTCATCAGGACACATTCAATTTTCTAGACTTGACATCACAGGATGGCTTTATTTTAGGTATTACTGACTTGGCTACTTCTACAGATTTGGAGGACATTCTTGAGGGGATATCACTCCTCTATTTAGATTCCACTTTTGAGAGTTCTCTTGAGTCTCCTTATCCTTTTATATCAACCTTGATTGGGTATCCAAAGGCTATCTTGGAGGCACTTGTTTTCTCTTTAGAGATTTCATGTATGATACTTCTTCCCTCTCATTCCATTCAGGAGTTAGAGTTTCTTCAACATCCACCATTGGATTTTCTTCTTCCTAGCAGGAGGCATGTGGTTCTGACACCTTTTATGCTTTAGACTTCTTTCAGTGGTTTTGAGGACACTTCATTTTTTGGGGGAAATCTAGTCTCCATCACATTCATTGTATCACTGTCTTTGGATCTTGTTCAACATCAGTTTCTACATCATCTTGCTTTGTCACCTTCTTCATCGATTGGGCATGTACCTGTGTTGATTGTGGCATCTTCATATTCATAAGGCAAGGAGACACATGAGCAGTTCTTAGAGACATCATCATCCATATTCATCCTTCCTTTAATTCCTATCTGGAATGGGAAGCATCTCTGCACTTGCACTTGGTTTTGTTTCTTCCGAAAGGGAGACAAGTTATTTGTCAACATTGGATCTTGTTTTGTCTTCAAACACTTACCATTTTTGCAAGTGATCACATCTTTTGAGGGGCTCTATAGTCTCTCTATTTCCTCCCTATGGGAGGACTATTGATTGTAATATATCCATGTGACAGATGGTGTACTTGGGGGGTATTTGGGAGTCCTCCATCCTTCCCATCCTTTCTTAAATTTTTCTACATTTCAGCTCCTTTTTGGAGAGGGGTTTTGTTCCCACTAGGTTTTCCCCTTTTCTCTGTTTGTGGGGGATTAGCTGCATTTTCATTTTTATCATGTAAATGGGTACCTAATATGGCCATCATGTAGTCAGGACCCATCATTCATCATCATCTTTTCATAATCATTGCATTTACTCCCTAACTTGCACTTATGGGGGGGTGTTAGTGTAATTAATTATTTATTACACTAGCATAAGTTAACTTAGGTCTTGCATTATTTTAGTCCTAGGTTGCATAAATTAGAAAATCATAAATAATGGGGTAATCCCCCTTTCCATGTTTGTAGAGGATAAGATTCCTTCTAGAAGATGAGTTGTCCTAGAACTTATCTTAACCTTTCATCATTTCCTAGGTAGGGTTCACATGTTGTTAGATCATGACACATGGAAACATCATATTGCATCTTGTATCTCACTCATGCCTATATATTCAAGGCATTTATACATTTGTAATTATCTAATATCCTAGATCAATAACAATCTCCATTTGCATTCCCTTAGTTGCAACACTTTCTATGTGGTTGAATTTTCTCTTGGCAAAGATCCTTTGAAGTGTGTGTAGCTTCATTAGATGATTCAATATCCATTATTTCAAAAAATATGGTTTTCCTTGGTCAAACCCCTTGTTGGTAATTAAACTTTGAAATTAAAGAAAATATGAATGGAGAATGATGAATGAACAAAAGACAATGTTGAAACTCACTGAACCCTAACAATAAGGTGCTACAAGTATGCTTGAAATGGATGCAATGGATATGGTTCTTGACTCTAGCTTGAATGATATTGATCTTTCTTGAAATACTTTCTTGAATCATCAACTCTACATCACAATTGTTAGCACAATAACAAACATGAAGAATGCAATCTTTTACATGATGATTGACACTTGAAGAATGCTCTAAATTGCTTGATAATCTTCCCTTGAAATACCTTGAATGCTCTTGTGAATACTTAATGCTCTTAAGAACTCGCTTGAATGCTAGGTGTTGAATATGAGTGAAAGAACCTTGTATTTATACTTAATTATGCAAGAATTCCCAAAATTACAACACTACAAGTCGACATCAGATCTAGGAAAATAAAATCCCGCCAGAAATTTGAATTAAATTTGAATTTTGGTCACACAAGACTCATTCTCCCAAGGTGGTGAATGATTCCCATCATACATAATGTATGGGACCAAAAATTAAAAGTGCTTAAAAATGTGTGAAACCTGCATTGGGGCCAAAAAAACCTAGGTGGGACTCATTCGGCCAAGGTGGTCAATGAGTCCTAGACACTAAATCTGGGCCACACAAGCTAGGAACACTTGAATTATGATTGGTTTCTGATTGGTGTCGGGATTATCCTCGAAAAGATGCAATAAATGAGGCTTGTGGATGCAAAATAGGTCTAATTAAAGAATCCCAATTATTAATGAAAAGCATAGAGAAATATGAAAAAGTGTTACAACACTTTACAACACTCCAAATAAGGCAAGAATAATTTTGATTATGATTAAAATTATATTAATTATGCTTAGTTAATTGATAAAACCCTAGAAAAGTATGAAAGTATGTTACAACACTTCACAACACTTTAGCAAGGCACCATTAAATTCCATTAGTTCACAAGGGCCCAAGACCTAATGTGAATGTGTTATCCACATTATAACACTAAATCAAGGCAACATTAAGCCAAAATCCACAAGGAGGACCCAAACGAGTGTGAAAATGTCAAGGGACCCATTTTTCGACACTACACAACCAAATATGCCAAATAATAAATGACGAACCAAGAGCCCAAGTAACTTGAAGAAAATAAGTCTTAATAGGGGCCTTGCCTCACTGACCAAAGAACTCAGCTAAAGAGGAAACATTCTAGCAATCTTGGTTCCACACACCCCACTAGAAGTGCCATATCTCCCTAGAGAAGGGACATTGGGAGAAGATATGAGAGACACTCTCCTCACTATTACAACATAAAACACACATCGAGGGACCCTGAACCCATGCTTGCATAAGTTATCCCAAGTAAGACACTAATTATGGACCACCAACCACATAAAAAAATTATACCTATGAAATTTTTAATCCTATCCACTTCATTTAACAAAGCCCCATATACTTCTATTTTGATCTTATCAAAATTTCTAGTTAGCTCCAATGTGCATATGAAGTTATGGTGCTCATCTAGAAGACTTTCAATTAAAAATATATAATTTTAGAGTCTTCATATTCAACCTTTATCATTGCAAGTTGATTTCTCAAATTATTCATTTTTTCAATGTGATCATTCATGCTATCTCCTTCATTTTCAAATGATTTAATTTCCTTGTGATGTCCATAACTTTTAACTTGAGGTTTCCTTCATACATTTACAAAGTTTCCCATTTTTTTTTTTCAAATCTTGAATATGAAGCCTAATCCTTAGACTAATTTTTCCATAAAATGGTAGCTTGTGCATCCATATCCATTTAATCCAAATTTTCATGCTTAATTTCATTTGTAGGTTTGTCTTCTATTTCTAGCTCCCATAAACCTTTCATTTGTAGAATCACTTCCATCTTAAATTTATAGTTTGTATAGTTACAACCATCTAATTTTGTAGTAACCATGATATTAGATATTTTAGATGAAGCCATACTAAGAATAAACATAAACCCCCCAAGAAGACAAACGCATAATGTTAAAATCGAAGCCCCTACCAATACACAATGAAATTTCATATTATGGTGCCTTGATGTTGGCCTTCTTATCAACCAAACAAATAAGTAACTTAAAAAATTTATGACAAACATGAAAGAGAGTTTCATCAATCTCTTGACTTCAATAGGAATTGTCAAATGTTACAATATGAAAATTTCTTCACTTTCAACTTCTTTATGAATTTGTATAAACATCTCACACTATGTGAACACACCAAAGAAGACTAAATTTCCCTTAATACAAAATTGACTTGAAATTTTTTCATATAAATTTTACATTTAATAATAATTTAAAAAAAAAAGAAAAGAGTTTGAACATTAATATTTTAGAAATATGTCACTCCTGACAAGAAGAATTTGTCCAAAGAACATCTCTTTTCTTCTATTATGAAGAAATCACCACATTCAATGATGATATATGGTCCAAAAAACACTTCTTATTCTTTGCATTCAAGATCTGTGTCAACACAAACTAAAATTACTTGCAACTCTAGAGATCACGACCCACTCACACACATAATAATGAACTCAACTAAAAAGAGAAAAAATTAATAAAGGGTATGACTATAAAACATTAAAAATGAGTGCATTCAATTTATAAGATAATTTATAGTCCAAATAGCATAGTAGTTAGTGAAGTATTTAATATGGATGGGTGGTAGTAAGAAACATTAAGCAGTTGTGTCGGCTAGTATGTGTTGAAAAATATTTAATTAATTTATTTTAACACATCAATCGAATTGAATGAACAGATTCTTGTTATGATTGATAGTTGGAGAAATGACATGATTACTAGAGGTGTTCTAACTAACTTAGATTGCATTGTGATAGTGATGAATTCAAGGTTTAAAATACTTGCAAGTGATCTCATAGCCAACATGGAACATTAAGTTTTTTTTAATATATCAGACTTATCCATGCTAAAAAAATTACATATTTTTGATTGGTTAAGTAGGGAAAGGGCCCTGACCAACACATTAGAACATCATTAGCATAATAGCAGGTGGAAAGAAATAGCAAAAAAAGGAAGCCCACCAAACTTCCCCCTCCCACAAGCAAAAATCTTAACCAATACCCTTATGTTCAAACATAGCAGTTCTATCAGAAGTAGCACAATAGTTAAGCCTATCACAAGTAGCATCCATCCAATTTAATCTATAATACCTATTTATATCTAACTTAGAGTCCATACTAAAACCAGGAGTACTAGCAACATTAAAAACATTAAAGTTTAGGAACTAGCGACCATTAACAATTTTAACATCCCTAGAAAAATCACTAGAATAAACCATTAAAACAAAAAACATGGAACAAAAAAATGAAGCACCAAAGTTATGCTTCCTCAATTAGCTTCCAGGCAGTCAGCAGGTCCTCTGTTGTGTTGTCCATAGTATCCTTCAGCTCCATCTTCCCAGACAAATCCACACCCTCGCTTGTTGCTTTTTTCTTCTGCTGCTTTTTAATTTTACCCATACCCAATACTGTATCCATTATAGCCCTCTTCATGATAGCGTCAAACACCGAGCATAAAATCTTAACTGCCTTTTCTAGAGCTTGGATTATGTTGTCCTTGTCCTGCTCTTGCACCCTTTCTCTAAAATTGCAATCTTTCCTCCAATCCATTTATATTACCACCATCCTCAACTTTGCTCTTAACAAATTTTTCAAGAGCTTGAATTCTATTGTCCTCAACCTTCTCTTGCATCCCTTTTTCCAAAACTTTCAATCTTTCCTCCAATATTTTAATTCTTTCATTACCACCATCCTCAAAATTTTCTTCCTCTTGATCTTTTGTTTCCATCCTCTCTTGGTTATCCATGACATTTTCTTCTCCTTCCTCCCCCGCCACCTCCTACTATGACTCCTCTTCCTTATTGATCTGATTAGGATCTAGACTAATTGCATTTGAATGCTTAATGTTTACAAATCATGAAATCCAAATTACATAAACAAAATTAACACATTAACATGTGAATTAAGCGGAAATACAATTCATGCATACATTATTGAAATTATGCATTAAAAATTGAAGGTGAAAAGAACGAAATTGAGAAAGAAGAAGACAGAGAGAGTGCAAACAATCTGATAACGGAGTTCACCACAAACATGACTACGTCTCTGGGTCCGCTCCAATAGAGTGAGACTGATCTAATTAATCTCCAAAAACAGAATTACAATTGCACCAAGATCATTTCCTTCTAGCGCTTCGGCAGCATAACAAAACTTCGATGTACAAAAATGAATGAAAATCTCCTTAGAAAAATCTCTTGGTTCCTCATAGCTTCACCACTTAGACTTGAAAAATCTGAGTTCCCAAACTCACTCCTAAACTCCCCTTCTATACATCAAATATTCCCAAATTGGTGAAAAACCAATTGATTTGGGAATTTTAATTCAATCCCCCTTACATAGAAAAATGTAGAAAAATCCTCCCCAAAATCCTTAAAATATCCTTAATAATCTTTTAGAAATTATTTAAGCCCTTCAAATTTAATAGAATTTTGTTTCAAGCCTTTCTCGGGCTTTCATTTTTTAGGGGGTTTGTTTGTTTTGTTTCATTTAAAACAAAAATATAACCTTTTAAGGTTATTTAGTTAGGAATCAGACCTAACTAATCAACAAAATAAACTCATGCCACTAATACATTGAATATATACGCTGGCATGTTGGTGGCACATATTTTTGGTAAGTCGGCGGTTGAGGGTTCAACCCCAGCCGCTGGCTTTTAATAGGCGATTCCCGACTGCTACATAACAAAAAAATACAATGACTATATTTGGTAAAGCAAACGTTGTTTGGAGGAACGACCGTGTGGATGTTTCGCATGCGAGAGATCAAGGGGTCAAATCCCTCCTATACATTTTGAACAGACTTCCAACTACCGCACCAAATGTGGGGTCGAAACAGAGCCACGTGTCGTACTGGGAGGGTGCCACGTGGAAAACTCTCATTGGCTGGTAATACTGACGTGTATGATGACTAAGCTACCGACGTGCACGCCAACTGGGATGCCGACGTGGAAGAGGACTATACGCTGACATGTGTACAGATGACACATGGTGCACTATGATTGGTCCGTACAATATGACTCAGCTGCCATGTGTCATGCTCTGGTTTGTCCACATTGGATTCCGTACAGTACGGTCTGAATGATGACATCAGCCATTGTACCATCAAGTCAACTGAACTTTGACTGCCAATATCTGGAGCATACGATGTCAGATTTCGACGAAACGAACATTGCCGGAATCGTCTCGACGAGCTCTTCAACTTGACACTGCTTCTGTCAATTTCTAAGACAATCATTTTTTTCCTTTCTGGATGCCCCTGATGACAGTTTGACCCAAAGTTTGACTGGCCATAATTTGAGTAAACATACTCCTTTTTGCTCCATTCAAGTTGTGCTAGAATCAAGACGTCAAGATATTTCTGATGGTACTGAATTCTAGAGTATTGGAGACACTTCAATTTTTAGTGAAAATATCCCTCGGATCAGGCCTCCCCACTGGAGAACTTTTGGACCTCCAAAAGTGGCATTTATTCAAACATCAATTGAGGAATTGGCTTTCCCACTTGTCCTATATCCTCTGTACATTTGTATACCTGGCTCACAAACACAATGAATACTGCAACAACATTGTTGAACATAAACATCATTCTATCACTTCCATAGGAATCTACATCAGCTATTGTAGCCACTAACCAACAAATGTTGACTAACATCAAGCTGAACAATAATGCAGATATGAAAGAGAACAAATCAACAACATATCGATCCTTCACAATAGAAACATTTTTACCCAAGGATCCATCAATGCTTTCAATCACCATTCCCTCATGCTGTACTATGGGTGCATCCTGTGACAACTGACCCTGGTTAGCTACTCCAAGTTCATGTCTAGAACCACCTGTACTGACAAACATAAGAGTTAAATTTTTACTTGCATTAATCACCCTCTTTAACTGCCCTGTGTTTGTAAAAGAACGATCAATCTTAATCCTGTGAGAATGTACAATATACTGAATGCCATCTTTAAACAAATGATAATGATTCTTTTCCCCTTAGAAAATAGCTTTTCGATCATAAAGATAAGGGCTACCCAGAACTATCCCACAGATATCTAGTGGAACCACATCAAACTGTACTTCATCCACAAACTTACTAGTGATTGCGAATTTTAAAGTGCATTGTCTTGTTACTTGCAATTTATCATTCTTGCAAATCCAGCCTAGTGGATAAGGTTTCTTATGTTGTGTAGTTTTCAATCCCAAGTTTCTTACAACATCTTTAGGAATTAAGTTAACTTGAGAACCACTATCTATGAGTGCATCAATCTTAATGTTCTTAGCAACAACCCTTAAATGAAACAACTCATTCATTTTCTTATCTTCAAAGACATCATTAACTTCAGAAGTAGAAGCACAACTATCAAAGGAAGCATTGCAAATAGGAGCTTTACCTTTCAAACCCATAGTTGTTATCTTAGTTTCATCATCAGAATCGGAACCAAGATCCATAACAACATTTGTGGCTTTCTCCTTACCCTTCTGTTTCTGATTGTCTCTGAGCCCACTTAGGCTTCAATTTAGGATGCAACTTCCAACAATGATCTTCATCATGACCCTTCTTGTCACAATGAGAGCAAGAAAACTTGTCATCCTTCTTGACTGTAGCTATATTCTTTCCTTTCCCTGTCTCTGCAACCTTAGAAGATTTCTTTACAAAGTTATCATTATCAATGAAAGAACCCTTTCCCCTTAACTCTAAGTGTGTAGCTTGAACAGACACTTCATCCAAATTACAAGGGTTCAATACCAAAATGGAATGTCTAAGATATGAGTGAAGACCTCCTATGTACTTTAACAAAGTATCCTAGGTGTACAAAGGTGCATTTAATGCAATAGCCTTCTTTCTAAATTCATGGGTGTACTCTTGGACAATTTGACCTTTCCCCTGTTTAAACACTTTCCAATTCATCATTAATTGCTGCATGTGACCTAAGGGATAGAATTGCTTTTTAAGAGCATTAATAAATTATGACCAAGATAAATTGACTCTACCATGCTGTGAAATTTCTGCTCTAGTCCTACTCTCCCACCAGGTGAGAGCTAAACCTCCCAACTGAAGAGTGGCTAACTGGATCCTAGAAGCATCATCAAAGAGATTTTGAACTCTACAATAAACTTCTACTTGTTGAATCCAATCATCTAGTTTTTCAGCATCTAATTCACCACAATACTTAGGTAGTTCAAATTTAACATCCAGTTTAATTTGAGGCTTATTTACACCCTTAAAAGGATTACTAGAAAGAGAATGTGTAGAAGAAGAAGGAGAATGAGGAGAAGGAGGAGTAGATGGAGAAGATTTTGGGGGTTCATCACCACCTCCTGATTGCTTCTTCTTGCTTTTACTGTCTCCATGATCTTCTTCACGTTTCAGACATTCTTCCCTTTCTTTGAGTAGCATCTCCAATGCAGCTTTCATCTGGCAAAAAGCTCTTCGAAACTCTTGCTCACCGAGCTCTTCAGGTACCTCCATTCAAGACACAGACATCTTTGGAAAATTTTTTCGTTTCCTGATCTCAGGATTATATTCCTCAAGCTTGCCTTCGCCCTTCTGAATTCTAGATCTTGTTAGCATTCAAAACCAACTGCAATAATAGTCACCAGAAGCTCTAATACCACTTGATCTGATTAGGATCTAGACTAATTGCATTTGAATGCTTAATGTTTACAAATCATGAAATCCAAATTACATAAACAAAATTAACACATTAACATGTGAATTAAGCAGAAATACAATTCATGCATACATTATTGAAATTATGCATTAAAAACTGAAGGTGAAAAGAAGGAAATTGAGAAAGAAGAAGACAGAGAGAGAGTGCAAACGATCTGATAACGGAGTTCGCCACAAACGTGACTACGTCTCCGGGTCTGCTCCAATAGAGTGAGACCGATCTGATTAATCTCCAAAAATAGAATTACAATTGCACCAAGATCATTTCCTTCTAGCACTTCGGCAGCATAACAAAACTCCGATGTACAGAAATGAATGAAAATCTCCTTAGAAAAATCTCCTGGTTTCTCACAGCTTCACCACTTAGACTTGAAAAATCTGAGTTCCCAAACTCACTCCTAAACTCCCCTTCTATACATCAAATATTCCCAAATTGGTGAAAAACCAATTGATTTGGGAATTTTAATTCAATCCCCCTTACATAGCAAAATGTAGAAAAATCCTCCCCAAAATCCTTAAAATATCCTTAATAATCTTTTAGAAATTATTTAAGCCCTTCAAATTTAATAGAATTTTGTTTCAAGCCTTTCTCGGGCTTTCATTTTTTAGGGGATTTGTTTGTTTTGTTTCATTTGAAACAAAAATATAACCTTTTAAGGTTATTTAGTTAGGAATCGAGCCTAACTAATCAACAAAATAAACTCATGCCGCTAATACATTGAATATATACGCTAGCATGTTGGTGGCACATATTTTTGGTAAGTCGGCGGTTGAGGGTTCAACCCCAGCCGCTGGCTTTTAATAGGCGATTCCCGACTGCTACATAACAAAAAAATACAATTACTATATTTGGTAAAGCAAACGTTGTTTGGCGGAACGACCGTGTGGATGTTTCACATGCGAGAGATCAAGGGGTCGAATCCCTCCTATACATTTTGAACAGACTTCCAACTACCGTACCAAATGTGGGGTCGAAACAGAGCCATGTGTCGTATTGGGAGGGTGCCACATGGAAAACTCTCATTGGCTGGTAATACTGACGTGTATGATGACTAAGCTACCGACGTGCACGCCAACTGGGATGCCGACGTGGAAGAGGACTATACGCTGACATGTGTACAGATGACACATGGTGCACTGTGATTGGTTCGTACAACATGACTTAGCTGCCACATGTCATGCTCTGGTTTTTCCACATTGGATTCCATACAGTACGGTCTAAATGATGATGTCAGCCATTGTACCATCAAGTCAACTAAACTTTGACTGCCAATATCTGGAGCATATGAAGTCGGATTTCGATGAAACAAATGTTGCCAGAATCGTCTCGACGAGCTCTTCGACTTGACACTGCTTCTATTGATTTCTAAGACAATCATTTTTTTGCCTTTTTAAAATGCACCTGATGGTAGTTTGACCCAAAGTTTGACTGGCCATAATTTGAGCAAACAAACTCCTTTTTGCTCCATTCAAGTTGCGCTGGAATTAGGATGTCAAGAACTTTTTGATGGTACTGAATTCTGGAGTATTGGAGACACTTCAATTTTCAGTGAAAATATCCCCCGGATCACTTATCTTACTATTGCCACCATCACTTTCTGACTCTGAATCTTCCTCCTCAGTCGAATCACCACCCAGGCTATCACGGATCTCCTATGTGGAAGAATCATTATCCTCCCTCACTTTCTCTCTACTTTCATGCGAGTTGTGGGTACTCTTTTCCTCTGGGCTCTGCAAATATTTCTTATCTTTGCTTTCCTATGGGATGTGGGTACTCTTTTCCTTTGGGCTGTGCAATATTTTACTACTTTCTTTCCCCTTCAAAGCTTGCATTTCTAGTCTCTTATACCTTCTACTAGCCAGATTTGAGCATTCTATCTCATTGTCATCAGGTATAGTGATCATGTTTTCCTCTTCCCCCAATTCGTGAATAATCATTTTCCTCTTCTTTTTAGCCCCCAGGTCCATAGAAAGATCCTTTCTTTTTTCTACTATAACCATTAGCAAATCCTTCCACACCGAATCATTAGGGTTAGAAGACTTCTTACTATGTTTTTTGGCTAGGGAATAGGGTTGGTCTTCGATAAGATTAATTTTCATAGAGCTTTTGGGCTTGGAGTTTTCAAACAAGTTGGGGACTGAGTTTCTCTACAGATTCATAGACAACAAATTTTTTTAGATGGCTCTTATAGGTCCCTGATGTAACGGTGGGTTGGCTCCATGTGTTAAACTCTGGCTCAAGGAAGAAAATAAAAAGAACGAAAGGTTAATTTTTTCAAGGTGCCTTATGTGATTAAGAATGGGGAAATGATACCCATGGATGGACTGGAAGCGCCCCTCAAGGGTAAAATACTTCATAACAATGAAACATACATTATGATATGGGGGTGCAAGCTTAGTCCTAGAGTAGTTGTTTTGAAATATTTTTTCTTTTTCTTTTTCTTCAAAGAACTTCTCAATGTAATCTTGATACTTACCATTACTAACCTTGGCCACCTTCATTCCCTTGTAGGCCAGTCCTTTCGCCTATGCAATTAGCTTCACATCCACTTTAAACTAAATGCCACCCAAATTAACTTTGTCATCCCTCCAAGCATTGGAAAACTTGTAGCTTAGTTTTTTGTTATACCCTTCCATTGCTGCAAAGTATGGGGTGAAACCCAGCCTCTCAGAAAGGCCCCAAAGTTCCTCATTGTTTCAAATCCACTCATATTTACGAGGTTCATTTCGCTTCCTAGGGCCTCCCATGGTGTTGTCTTGGCTATGATAGTTCTTAGGGATGAGAAGGATTTCGCCTCTATGTCCTTTGATGTTCTCAACAGTAGTGATAGAAAATTCTAAAAGTTTAGTTTTAATGGTGACTCTGTGGCTACTCATTTGAAACATAAACGACTTAGGGTTTATGCTGCAATGCATTAAAGAACTAATTTCTCAGTTATGACCTTTTAGGCTATCATCATTATTGAGAATGGCAACAAAACAAATTACATGTTAAAGCTAAGAAAGCACAAAATTTTGGTGAATGCTCATAAATTATTTTAACCACATAAAAAAATGAAACATCTCATAGGATACATACAAAATCAGCCTATTGAAGAGGATTTAGAAAAATCCAAGGGAAATGCAATTGGTAGTAGTAAATTCAAATTCTTTTCTTATAATTATTAATGAAACAATTAATATTTTAATGATAAACTTATTGTTATTGCATCAGATTAAGTTATTTTATTAGATTAACTTATTATGAGGATGAGGAAATACAAGAATATATTACTAATGTTACTAATGATAGGAAAAGATAACCCCAAGTTGGATAAGTGTATGATGTAGATAGTAAGCGTTGAGGATTATAAGTAAGCAACTAAGTGATGAGAATAGTGTTGTGTGGCCTCACAACATACCCCAAGACTAAAAAGACTTGGGGACCCAAGTAAAAAAATATAACTCTTATGGAAGGAGCTAGAAAATTGAAATATCATCATAAGTGAAGAGAATAAATCTTTGATAATAAAAGTACTTCATAATGTAAGTGTTTCGAGCACCGGATACTAAGCACCAGAAACATGTGAAAGGTGAAAGGTAATGCAAGTTCAAATGGAAGGCTTCGATCCGGTATGAAGGAGTTCTGGTATAACCAAGGTCTGAGAAAGTTAGTGGGTAAAGTTGAATACCGGGTACCGAATACCGGTTTGTAATGTGAAGTGAAAATGCTAAAATTTTAAGTTTATCTAATGATCTCAGTAATCCAGTATATATGTGAGGATTTGTGATATGCTTAAAAAGCGTGTTAATTATGAGTTTTTTGTATTAACATTTGAATAATGATTTTATTTACATGATATTTTATAAATGCTTTCTTTCTTTTAAAGGGATTTAATGTGTGGAATTTGTGATTGCAGGAGATATTGATTGTGATTGAAAATTTGGGTATGGACAGTCAAGCAAACTTGAATCATGGATAGAATCATTTTCATTCTGGTTCAATTATTCTGGGATACTATTGGAAGAGGAGTTTGAATCCATAGGAATGTTGGGGATCCAGGTATTTCACATGAGATGGATGAAAAGAGCCAACCTCTGAGGAAACCCATTCCCGAGAGTGATAGAACCAGATCCAAGCGATGTGTGGGGCTGAAAATTCCACTTGTTCATTCTAAATGTATGGGAAGTCCCTACACACTATCCTGATTTGAAGTATCATCCTAGTGAAGATTAAAGATTAACACCCGAAGAGCTTCAATGTGTAATTGGAGTTGACTTCTATTGAATTCAATTGCAATTCTCCTATTGGTCACTACATTCCACGTGCCTTGATGAGATTGGTCCCTTGGATTTCTTCTCATGTATTTGTCTTACCCTATCTAAGCCTTATGTTCTATAAAAGGCCAAATGATCTCTTTTTTAATTTTAAGTTTAAAATTTGTGGATGTCTGATGAGCATAAACTTTTAAGTTTTGTTCTTTTTTCCTATTTTCTGAACCATTCTGACGTAAAACTTTGTATGCACGTAGACATTGATTAATATCAGAGCTTATTAAATAGCTACCTATCTCAATATCTTTTGTAGCTGGTTTTGTTAGTTCAGCCGAACAAGACTGTATGTTGCACCATTTAAGGGTGCATACAGAACCTACTCGGTGTCCAGAAACGAAACCCCTCTCTTTAAAAGCTTGCACTATTTTATATGTAGCTGTGAAGCAGTCTGGGGAAGTATAAAACAATTTGCTCTATTTTAATTGATTCTTTGGAGCATCCATGGAGAATAACTGGGAGTTCTAAATTTTAATTTTTAGTATTTTTATGCTTTATTTTAGAATAGATGTTTAAATTCTTGAAAATGTTCCAAAATTTGAATGAATGGATGAAATTTTATTGAAAATACTTTTTTTTTCCATAAAATTATTGAATGCTTAATGCTAAATCTACTTAAGTGATAACAAAGATTTTGTGATGTTCATGAAATGTTACAACCAATCTTCTGGTTTCATGATACTTGAACTTAATGTTTCAATTGAAAATCCAATACCTAAAATATCTAGTTTATAACCATAGTCCCTTTGAGATTAATAGAAATGTCACATCAGTACTCGAGAGTGGCCCTAGTGCAACCATGACCTGGTTATTAGAGAATTGGGATTGAACGAAAGCCAATCTTTGCCCTATTAATGCAAAATTCCCCTTTAGGTTGTCTTTGTTCCATATCTTTCAAGAAGGATAGACTCTTTGTGGTCTTTTTTGTGAAGAATTTATTCTCCCTATTTGCTGCGAGTAAAATCGTTGTCAACAAATAGGATGGGATATAATCACCCAATGAATAGAATACTATGTAACTAAGTTTTTATCCAAAAATGGAGGGTGTTCATCATATAATGTAAGAGAAATCAAATAATACTATGAATAGAATGAAAATGACATACATCTAAATGAAAAAAGAAGATAATGGCATGGCAAAGATAGAAACATAGGGAGTGAGGAAAATCATATACATGAAGGTGCACAAGTATTTCAGATTGTAATTGGTTTTCATTATGGTTATTTAGATGTAGTTTGAAATTAGATGTATTTGTAAATTGATCTTCTTCATAAATCCCCTTACACGAGTCTCATATTGTGGAGAGTGTGGTCATTATCTATTCTATATGTAACTAAGATATGGAAGTTTAGTAAGAAAAGCATTAAGAATCTTGATATGGTTAAGGTAGGAAGTAATGTTTTGATGAATTGATTCATATGATGGTCTTTAATCTAGGGCTTGAACTCTATTAGTGTCTATATATTAACAGATATGGAAGGATTGATAACTACTCAATTAGATAAATAATAACGTAATAGTTAATATTGTTTTAGTATGCATTGATATGACCTTACTCTATGTGTGTCATATATGAACTATGTAAGATTATGGAACTCTTGTATTATAAATGTAATTTATGTAGTGATGTTCGTTTGATCTTCTTATATAAAGGTATGTTGCATTGTATAGGAAAGGAATCACCATAATATTAATTATTCATTGATGACCTTGTAATTTTTTAGTTTCTCATTATGGGAATAGGATCCCATTACCTTGACCAAATGGTGGGATACTCTATCTAATATTTGATGGCTTTTAGGATGATTCCTAAACTTAGTGGGGGATAGTGTGAGGTCCACTCCTCTCCCTCTTGTCATCTTATTTTAATAGACTTGTTTATGTAAAAAACACATGGATATACAACTTTACCCTATTTTGATCATAGATGATGTAGACACTAATATTATATTTATAATAATAGTTGATTACTTTTTGTGAACACGAATTGGTTGATTAATTATGAAATTTTTATATTTGTTATATTAAATTTATAAATTATTATTAGTCGTCTCTATGGATTGATTTTAGAATGAACATAATTTGTGTATGATAAGCCTAAATTATATTTGATTATTTTTTAAAAGGGGTATTTTGACTTGGGGACCTCATCCCCAATATAAATTCAATGATAACACCCCAGTGGGGTTTGAACTTTGATTGAAAGAACAACAACACAACTTAACCATCACACTATACCACTGTTACCAATATTTGATTAAATGTTATTTCTTATACAAGTTTGTATTAAGATGATGAAGTAAACTTGTTATTGATTTTTATTTTATTATAAAATATTCTTAATTATGAAATATTTGTGGTACATATATTTATTTAATTATGATAATGGAAAAATAATGAAGGTTCTTTAAGAAATCAATGTTGTGTTTCCCCAATGTACCTAGTCCTTATCTTGAGAGAGAATTAAGATTTTCTTGTGTAAAAATGTCGTGAGTGTGATTATGTTATTATTTTTTTAATTTTATTTTTATTATCAAATTTAGTTTGTGATTGAATTCCCTTAAATGCCAAATTTCAGATTTGAACTTAAGCAAGAGATTTTGGGGTCATAAAGTATTATTTTATTTATTATTTGTGTAAAATTAAATCCATATAATGATAGCATATGAGTGGAGCCCATGTTTGAATGTTTTAAAAAATATTTTTGAAGTATCTAGAAGATTGAAAAGTTCCTTGGAAGATTGTGACAAGTTTTTTGGGAGGAAAAAAACTAATTTTAAAATGAAAGTCAAAACCTAGCCCCACTTCTATTATTATTTATTTATTCTCCTTCAAAATCTTGTTATTTTCTTTAATATTTGTGTAAAATTAAATCAATATAGTGATAATCTATGAGTAGAGCACATGTTTGAATGCTTAATATTTTTTTTAGAAGTCTCAAGAAGCTTGAAAAGTGCTTTAGAAGATTGTGACATTTTTTTTTTGGAAAAATCTAATTTTGAAATGGTAGTCAAAATCTAATCATAGTTCTATTATTATTTATTTATTCTCCTTTGGAATCTTGTTTCAAGGTTGACATTTCTATTGTTGGGAACTTCTATTTTGAGAACAAAGGTTTTGAAAGAGGGAATATCAGAGGAAGATCTTAAGAGCTTGTAGAATAGGAACATTAGAAGAGTTTGGATGAAGGTTTGGCATAGATTAGTTGAAACATAGAGATAATATTTTGAACCATTTCTATATTGTGGTAGTGTTGTTTGTGGTTATTATTAAAAAATATAGTTTTTGATTTTTTATGAATCCTCTTATTTTTGTGTGTTAAAAACTCCTTTGTATGTTTTTACTTTTAGTATTGATTATTTTGGTTATGATATTGTGTTGGGTGAAAATATTCTCATTTGGATTAAGAGATGCCTATGTATTGGGGTTGAAAGAGATGTGGATCATCTCTCGAGGAAAATAAGTTATTGGAATATAGTCTAGCATGAGTGACTTTGTATATATAGTGATTAGGTTTTAGAAAGAAAATTAAAATATTGTGAGTTATATGTATTTTTTGGATTATGTGATTTGAAGGAGATTTGACATGTGTTCCTTTGTGAATGGTGAATTGTTTTTAGGAGAAAATAAAAATATTGTATTTTTTTTGTGTTATTGGGACTATGTGATTTGGATGAAAGAGTATAGTTTGGTTTTAGAGATTTGTAGAAATTCTTTACTTTATTAAGAAATAGAGATTTTTGTTCTATTTTATTATTTATTCAAGATGTTAGTAAGTCCCCTTGACTCCCCCTTAACTATGGATCTTGTGAAGATCCATTTGTGTGTGTTGGCCATTTGGGTAGTTGTAGATTTGTGATGTTTTTATATGTTTTGTGTCATGCAAAATGGTTTATTGGGAGCCTCCTCAATATGGGTGGATTTTCTTACAAGTCATATAATTGGGAGATGACACATCCTTTGTCATGTGAGGTTTGGAGAGTCAATTATGTGTAGATCTAAATTCTAGTATGAAAATGAACTTCATGGGCAAGGATTATTATGTAGTATACTCTATATTTTAAATCCATTATGAATGAGTCTCTAATATGAAAAAATTGAGTTGAGATTATCAATTTTATTATGATGAAGGAATATAAATGAGGATCTTATTTAAATTGTTATTATATTTAACATTATTTTAAATATTGCATATTTTTATATTTTTCTTACTTGATCAATTTATTATTTTAAGATAAACGACACTGTTGACTAGCAAATTTACACTTTCATGAATTGACAAATCGACACCCCACGAAGTGCAATAAATTAACCAACAACTCTGAATATCTACCTTTAAACAAGATTGATATCCTCTGAATTTTTCCTGAGGTACAACTCCCTCACAAAATTTGCAATGAATTTAAAGAGCAAAGAAAGTAAAACATTGGGTATGCTTTTAACCATAAAGCAGGAAAGGTAAACCCAATATCAAAAAATTCCAACTACCAGGTGCTTGAGTAGTGACAAAAAATATTAGCACAAAGACTAATCAATCAATAGAGATAAAGCATGTACTCAATACCATATAAGGAATGAAACCAAATGTAAGAATTGCACTTCTCATACCAAGATAAGATATGCAAGATGTATTCTTAAATGCACAGATTTAAGAAACCAATAAGCTCATCCAAATTGCACACAAACAAAATGGTAATTTCATTCATCAATAGTACTGAGCAAAATTCTTGTAGAATATTGTCTAGAGAGAATTTTTAAAACAAATACATCTTTAAATAGATGAATGAGCTTCGCCTCTTCATGTTCATAGCCCCTTAATCAAAGACACATAAAATAAATAAAAAAGAGCTAGGTCACTATGATGGTGCTACTTCATTTCTAGCCTTTTGGGTCACTAAAGGTCTCTTTCACCATGCTTGGAAGGTCTTCAAAACAATCATGAGGTCCTTGTGTTGAGGGATGGCTACATTTTTCATCCTCACCTTCCATGTCAGATGGGTATCTTTGGCCGTTTCCATGTGTTGTTCACAAAATTTCAAATGATCAATGGCCTAAGATGATACCAAGTGCAATTCACTTAGCTTCTGTAAATGTTCAACATTAGGAATGGGTACATCAAGAGCTTCTTTAACCATTTTTTGTAAATCAACGGTTAAGCTTCTAATGTCCACATTATTTTTTATCCCATTTTTATCCTGCAGTAGACCAAGGGCTATCATAGTGTTCAATGCTTTGTCTGAAATAACATCACACTCATTTATGACCTCTTTAAGTTTCTATAAACTCTGCTTGCCAGCCTACAATTTCCATTCCACTCCCTTAGCCCATGATAGAAAGCAGGCATTTGAAGCACTGGATATGATTTGATCTGCGACCAAATTTTCCATATTTGAGCGCATCAAGAGTTTCAATTCAACCTAATAATGAATCCACAATTTCTCTTCCTTCTCAATAGTAATAATATCATCTCCCAAAGTAGCTCTTAGGGTATTTTCTTCTTGAAAATGTTTTAAAGACTCAGAAATAACAAGGCTTTCCTTCTTGATAAGGGATTCACTCTAGTCCTCTATGGCGCGACTTAGACTCTGACTATTTTTATTTTTGCTAAACCTTCTTTTCCAACTATAGTGAGAGATTCAAAAAAAGAATCTGCCTAAGAAATGGGTTGAGGAACAACCTCAAAAATAGATTTCAAACAAGCAGTCAGGTTCTGAACTTGAGCTTTCAACTCATCCTTGCTTTCTTTTTCTTTGACCTTTCCACCATTCTAGCTGCAGAAACTTGGAAAATTTGAACATCTCCATCTTTGGTAGGAGGTCCAAGGTCAACCTTGTTCACCTTGAAATCACCTACTTCTACTTGTGAAGCATCTTTTTGCACAGATGGGTGTGCAATCTCTAACTGAAGTGTTCCTGATTTAGTATCATCTATGAGCCTGGCAGTGGTTTTCAATTTCTTAGGCTTAGGGGTTGGAGTTCTTTATAGCAGCTAACTTACCATATCTTGTTTAGGAAGACTTGATTGTATGGCCTTCCTCTTCCTAGATAATGAGTCTTCTAACCATGTTGGGGTTGTTGTAACCTTAGTTGCTTTGAAACTTGGGGATGCAAAAAAAGTTTGAGAAATAGGAGTTTATTTTGCAATTGCAGTTACTCTTGGCTCCTGAGAAGGGTTTATCTCTCTAGCAGGCGAGTCATCCTGAGAGGGAGGAGAATCAACATTTAAACTTCCTAACCTTTCTTCTTCCTCTTCTCCTTCATTTCCTTTTTTCAAGATAGGTAAATTAAAAAGGTCATCCCCACAAGTTTGTGAATACACATTTCTGTCTGGTGGATCATCATCACCACTTCCTTGAGCACCTATTGCTAAAGACTGAGGGACATTACTAGCTGGTTGTCTACTGACAAAGGCTTGGGAAGTACCTTCACCAACCTATGAATCCTTTGATCTGGTACAAGGGTGAGACTGTTTAGTTTTCTTCTTGGTTACCCATTCCTTAGTTCTAGTTAGAACATCAACAGTTCTGGCCTCGATAGTTTCTTTTTCCTTGAAGTTCTAATCCATGGAGGGGATGGGCCTAATTTCTATGAGTTTGGTAGACACTGGGTCAATCATATCAGACCCATCTTCAATAACATCTCTCAAATCCCACTTCAAGTCATAAATAACAATTTGTTCTACTGTCAACCTCATCCAAATTCTCCTTCTCACCTCATATTCATCAAAATAATCAACCCAATAGTCTTCAAGGTTGGGTTGATGATTGAAAGAAGGACCTAGCTTCAGATTTTTCTTTACATAGTCCTTCAAGTCAAAAGGAAAAAACTCCATATGAGGGAATATTGTACTTGGACAACTTTTCCTCAATGTTTAAGGCATTAGACATAGATTGGCAGCTGTATGAACCAAATCCAAATGGGAAACTAATGGTAAGTCTCTTTCTATCTTGACATATTCTATTTACATTAGCTAATTTCCTATTGATCTCAATGACTACCCATTTATCTTCAGGGTATCTTGGCAGTTTAATGGGAAAGCCTTCATATCCACCCACTCTTATATAAGAAAATCTTTGAAATTAGATAAAATGACAACCATAAAAACTCACAAACTATGTGGCCTCTTGAGATAATCTTATTGTTGGGTGCCCCTACAATTCCCTGATCAATCTCATAGTGAAAGTATCAACAATTCTCTTGAAATGAAAGAAACTTTTATGAAGCTAGAGCTTATCAAAGTAGTCATAGATTGGTACTTTATCTGGTGGTAGGTCACTTGGCCTTAATCTAGGCCAGGTTCGAGTACTCACAAGGGCATATATCAAGTAAGATGACATGAAAAGGAACCTATTTAGAACAAAGAGTGACATCATTTCATGTATACAATTACTAATGATCTCAACCCAGTCTAGAAATTGTTCTCCACTTAGTATAATTTGGATAAAGAAGTACATCCATTCCTCAAAGCTGTGGAAATTCTCATTTCCTCTAACACTATGCAACAATACAATAATGTCAACAACTTCATTTATCAGGTGATTTCTATGTAGGTTGTGAGGCAACTGGGATTTACCCTTCTTGGGCTTAACTAACCAATTCTTTGCTATCACATTTCTATAAATCCCCTTTTTGGCAATGAATTCAATCTAAGAATTGGTCATATCCATTGGTGAATATTCTTCCCTCTCCAGAGTCCTCAAACATGACACAAAAGTGGACCTCTGAATTTTCAAAACTAACCTATTGTCCTTTGTTCTAACCTCACATGTCTGTGAATTATAATTCCTGATGCACTCCAACACCAATTGAGGACTCTGCACAGCTATCTGGAATGCGACAACCTCCATAAATCCACTACCCCTTACCCTCTCAATGATAGGTGGAGGATTGGGTTGGTTAAATTTATTTATTATTTCATCTAGGTTAACTGGCCCTAGCTGAGTGTCACCAATCTTAGGCCCCTCATAAGTTAAACCAAACACATATTCACAACTCGTGTATTTAACCCTTGCTATTTTCAAATGTGACTTTCAACAATATATATTTCTTGAATGCAAACAATTCAGAAAACAAGCTGCAATGGATAAACTATAAATATCTCTGATGATGGTCTCTGCAATTCACACTGCGTGTGTCCTCCAATTCTTCCCCAAAAATTGTCATGAAAATAATGTTTTTCATTCTGATATTTTATTAAACCTAGCTACATGGAAAAACATGAGGGTGGATGGGCATTAATTTCCCAAAATAGAATTGTGACATGTGGTAGATGTCGCTGTCAACATTCCCCATATAACTGTCTTTTGAAAATTAAAAAAAAATGTCTATGGGAGGTTATGAAAGAGGTTTGCAGAAATTCAGAAATATGTGCCCAAGTTCGAGTGTGACCAAAAAAGGTCGCCCAGGCTTATAACAATCACATGAAGGACAAAGTTTGATCAAGTACACAAAACACCACCCCATATAACACTTGAAAGAAGCAAAAGAGGTCTTGGGCAGCAAAGTGAGGAGTTCAACATACCACGAAAAACCTTTCCCAAGTTAGCATGATGGCATAAAAGACTTCCCGTGTTTTAAATAAATTTTATATGGATGGGGGAATGAAACTATGGTAACATACACCAATATTTTGATTATAAAATTCTAATTGTTCAATTGGGTTGTCCTAATTTTTGGATATTTTATTCAAAACTAAGTATTAGAAAAAAAATTAAATTTTATCTCTTTGTTCTATGTATATCATTCTCTATAATTAAATCTGTAAGACTATTTTACAATAATTTATTATTTGAGATAAAAGAAAATATTATTTTGATCATGATTTTTAACTTCCTTTCAAATCCATTATGAATGAGTTTGTAATATGAAAATTTTGAGTTGATATTATCAATTTTATTATAATGAAGGAATGCAAATTAGAGTGTTATTTAATGGATATTGTATGTATTTTATCATCTTTCATTTTATAGCTCATTTTAGCCTTAGAAACACTTTAGGTTCAAAGCACACACTATATCAATCAATGCATCAAATATTCATGGAGGTAGAAATACAAAAATGAGGGTTTGATTGAGGAAAAATCCTATATAGCCACCCCTTTCTCTCTCTTTGTCATGATTTTATAGGTTTGGTTTCGAAAATGATAGATTCCAAAATCGAAAAAGGAAGTACATACTTGTGGGTTATATACCAGGTTTCCAAAGATTCGAAGTATACTTTCCCAATCAAGAGTTCCCTCACTATTGACCACTCAAATCAAGCTCAAATATTTATGATAGGTGCACATATATCTTCCCTTCTTAGATCTATCGTTATTCTATCAATTTTCAATTGAATCTATGGGAATGATTTGTGTTTTCAAATTAGGTTTTCATAGTAAATTAGGTCAATAAATTCACATTAATTTAATCAATTTTATTGGAAACAAAAGAACTAATCCTAGGGATTATTAGATCTCCTTCTAGGTAGTTAGCTAATCATAATACCTTTGTGGTTTTAGTTCTAGGTTAATAAGGTGGCAGATGTTTTCTCCAACTTGGGTGTGACAAGTGTAAGGTTAATGAGATAGAAATATTACAATATCTTCCCTTTACAAGCAAAAAAACTCTATTTCCAATGATTACATTTATCATAATGGAGAATATGAATGTCACAAAATGTATGATTCAATATAAGCTCACATGTTTTGTGGGTGTTTTAACCTATCTAAATTGGAAATATCTAGATAAAAAATTACATGTTTTAAGAAAGAAGTTAAGTAAATTTTTAATAGTAACCTTTTGAGCAAAAGTGGGTTCTCTAGTAAATTGATTGTATGCATTTTGAAAAGGATAGGAGGAGAAAGAAATCTAGTTGAACCTACCAATTGTGCTAGCATCTAGTGGAACCCCAAATATGGAAGGTGTTGAAGGAGGGAGGTCTTACCCAATTTATGGAAAATCTCCATGGTCATGACTCCAAAGCTACCATAACTATTGTGAACACCTAGAAGAATAGAACTATCTTGGATTTTGGGTGGGAGTTGATTTTCGATGAGGAGTTAATAGTTGAGTTTTCTTAGCTTTCTATGGAGGGATGAAAAATCTACAAAGTTAGAAAGGTAATAAAAGAAGAAATGTATTTTTTCTTCAAGGGTAATGAGAAGAAGAAATTAGTCATGAAGGAAACAATATACTAAGATGGGAGTGAATCAGTATATTCTAATTTCAAATATTAATTACCATTAATAACTTCTCTAACATGAACTCCAAAATATCAAAGAAACAATTACTGAATTCCTTAATGATGAAGAAAATAAGCAACACAAATGTACATATTCGCACAAAGAACATAAGATTTACATGAAAAACTAGAATGGGAAAAACCATGGCAAGAAGAGCTGCTTGGAGCTACTATCAAAATACAACCTCACAAAAGAATATAGAAATTATAGTGATTTTGTAGGCACTAACCCACAAAAATCACAACCTTAAAGAGAGATACTAATCTCTGGGTATGTGCAGGGTCATCATGGAAAAAACATGCCTTTAAGTGGCAAAAAAATCAAAAAAATCAGAGTTAGACAACTTGACGTAAAAATTTGAATAAGTTATCTATATTATTTCAAAAATATGTAAGAATAGAATTTGTAGAAAATTGAATGTAGTTTCTAAAATACTAGGTTTGTTTACAAAAAAAAAATGTATTTGGTGAAAATTTGAAATTTCAATGCAGTGGTACTTAAATTTTAGGGAAAAAATAAGTAGGTGTTTGTTTGATCACCCTAACCACAATAAAATGATAATTTTTTATAATATTTTAGATATAAGTATATAACTCATGCCCCGATGTGATGCATATTATTTTGTAATTTTTTTCCAAGTAAATAATTAATTATGAATTTTTTATTACAAATTTTTTAAAATATAAAAACTCGTATGTCTGACCACCTTAACTTGGTCAAAAATTCATGAAATTTATTTTTTATTTTTTTAATCCTATAGTATGCAAAGCATAGAATGTGATACATGTTTTGGATTCAAAAAATGTGATACCGTTTGAAAGCTATAGATGTTTTTCAACCAGCCTATCAATCAAGATTTTAGTTGTAATTTGAATAGAAAATGAATAATAATTACTTATTAAATTCAAAGTAAAGCATAATTTATATCTATGGAAAGATGGGAATCTCCTTTAAAAACCCTTTTCGTTTCATCAATTTTGGGTTAAAAATAGTCGTTAGCCACATACCCATCATATTGCCACTTTTTGGCCCATCATGATCCTGCATATATCCCTCCTTAAATGCTTATTTGTAGACACCAATCCCATATAAAACATTCACTGAGCACCAACTCAGATTAAGAGAATTCAACATTACAAAGAATATAAATCTTGCCCTAAATCAACATGAATATACACCCTATAATGGTATCTCAGTTGCACTCAACATTCTTGACTTCACTTTTTTGTTCGCACATTATTATTTTTCATATCCTTTCATGTAGAATACATACATACCTCACAATCACACTAGAGATTTAAAATATATCCATTAAAAGATATTGACATCATCTAAATTTCAACCTAGAACCCTTTAACACCATCCATAATGAGCCATGTCAGCCAAGGATAAACCTTAATTCAAAATGATATGAAACATGTAGTCAGATAAGTCCTAAATCAATTATGGTAGATGATATCATGCACTTCCTTTAATAATCTTAAACTGGTCCTATTTTATCTTCACACACTTCCTCTAGCTGGTGCATGCTTCCCTTCTCTAGTGCAAACGCTCAGACCTTATTCACAATCAACCAAAAAACATAGACTATATTCTATCACTTCTAAATTTTTGTCTACTGAAGCTCAACCTTTGAAACTTTGGAATTTGATATATCATGAGTAATCTTTATACTTTAGGTCCAAACCACAAGCCATATAATTCAGTTGCAGTAGAATGCAATGCCAAACATAGTGATAGTTTGATATAATACATGTTTTTCTTCTGAGAATCAAGCCATAGAAAAATACCTCAAACACTTCCAGAATAATTCTAACAACTATAATAGATATAAGATAAACATACTACATAATATTTTCACAAGTTTCCTTTTTATTATTAATGATAACATTAAAATTCTGCAATTGATCACACCACTTTTCACAATGCTTCTTGATTTCAAATGCTCAAACATGACATGATAGAAGTAATTACATTTAATTATCACTGATCTGCCGACCCTTTGGAAAAGACATTTGACATCACACCTCTAACATTACACCTTTGAAATCAATGACAACATATGTTCCACAATTCAATATTCATTAGATTGTTATGAGATAGCTTTTATCAAACCCATAATATCAAACCCATATGTGCAACGATTATGGAATTGATAATGAGGTATATGACCCTTGAAGTGCAATTTAAAGAATATTTATGGCCACCATTTCACATTTTTGAATCATTTTAGGGACAAAATTTTAGTTTGCTTGTCATTTTATCTCTCTACTTATCTTGATATTTCTCTTTATGAGCATTAACAAAAATCCCAAAATTCCCATCCTCCATGAGGGCTCATTCTACTCATTTTCAAACACATGAAATATCTATCCCCTTTTAGGGTGGCCTTGGTAGAATAGAGACACGGATTAAAAAAACTAGGTGTTGTTGAAACCTTTTGATAAGGATTCCCTATCTAAATAGGAGGATGTGTCCATTCAGGGTTGGGATACTGAAGAGAACTTCAAGGATTTTATGGAAATAATTCGAGAGGAGATTACTTCTCCTTCTAGAAAAGGGAAGAGCAAGGTTGATACCTCTTTAGGTCCTAAGAAAAAGGGAAAAAGGTGCTGCTATGACCCTATGGAATGAGGATAAAGTATAATCTATTGAATATTTGAATTAAAGTAATGATTGCAATATCAAAATTGGGAAGGGAATGGAGACCTAGATTGAAGAAAACATCATCAACAAGAGGAAAGGGAAAGAGAAAATTGAAAATATTGAAAGATAGGAGATTGGTGATTGGTGATGGTTCTCTTGCTATGAAATTAAAAAAATCAAAGATGAGAATTAAACTTAGGGAGGGAGGAGTTTATATGAGTGAATTGAGGGTGGTTATCCCTTTTCCTACCATTCTTGACTTAACTCCTAAAATATCTATGGATTTTTACCTCCAGGTCTCTAATACAATTGATGCCAATGATCTCAAGGAGGTTTTGGATTTTGTGTGGAATGTTGTTAACTCCCAACACATATAACAAATTTTTTCTTTGTTGAAATTAATCAAATCAACATGAAGATAGAAATCATTCATGATAAGATGGAAGGTCAAGATGAGATTTCTAGCTCAAAGGAGGAAAATGTATGAGAGGTTAGGAAGCCATCTTGAAAATGAAAAAAATGGAAAATGATTTAGGTGTTATAAAAAATAACCTAGACAAGGTTAGGAATTTGGAAAAGTGAAAAAATATGGAAGAAATAACTATTTCCATGGAGGAGGAAATTAACATCATAAATAACAACTTAAAGGGTGGATAAATTTAGTCACTGCCCAATTCAAAATAGTGCAAAGGGGATCTACGTCCTCACTAAAAATTCTAAAGAGCCTCAGGGAAGAGTTGATCAATGAGGGAAAAGAAAATAACAATAAGCATGATAGACCTAGATCTTGTAGTAGAGGAATCAAAAAATATATTTTGAAGATGAGAAGAGAGATTTGATTAGGTTTTCCAACATCCCATATCAATTCTATCACTAGTAGCTAGAGGCTACCAAAAATTTGAAGAAAATGTAATTGTGTTAATGGGTTTCCCTTTCTTGTTCTTTTTGTTGCATCTCCATTACTTAGTAGCAATTAGTTTTATTTTAGCTATTTTTTTGTTGTTGCCTCACTGAGGGATGTTGGTTTTCTATTGTTTTTCATGTTTATCTTTCTAGAATTTTTTTTGTAAAGGGTTTTGGGGCCCCTTCAAAACCTATTTTTACCCTTAATCAAATACATGAGTTGAAAATTAAATATAATATTTTGATCATTATCAAAGGAATCGCATATGTTAGTGTAAAAAGTGATTTTATGCATCTTGTCATCATTTATGTAGTTCCTATACCTAGTAGACCTATTCACACTAGCTTAAGTTCACTTAGTGGTTTAGTTGTTTCACCTCATAGACACATGAACAATGCATTCACACTTGTCCCATGTTTTCTACATGTGTCACATCATGGACGTTTATTAAATGTTTCTATTCCACCTTCTCACTTCCTCCTTGTACTACATATACAAGAAGAGATCATTGTATATTGTCATGTTTTTATGATAATTTTGGATAATTCTTGTTGCTTTAATTCTCTAGTGGAAGTTATTGAATTTTGCATTAATACTTTGTTGATCCAACATGATATCAGAGTGTAGAATTACAAGTTCCTTCCCAATTTTTGGTAAATCTAGAACTAAGCTCTATCAAAGAAGCGTTGTTTAGCCAAATGGATATTTCTATTGACTCTAAAAGGCTCAAGAAATAAATAATATCTTTTTTTTTTTGTAAAAAATGGTAACTTTTTATTTTTTACACATTTTTTACATTAGTATCCTCATCAATATTTCCATACAACTATACCTTGTATGAAATTATATACTTGTACAATTGTTTTTGTTTTTGCAAAAAACAAGTTTTATAGGTTTGGGATTTTTTTTAAAGTTTACAGGTGTAGATTTTGTTGAGAAAATTTATGGTTTTCATCTTGGTTGTGGTTCTATTCTATCACTAGATCTATAAACTTAGGTATTTGGCCTTCTGTAGCTAGTTTGGGTTTGTATTTAGCCCTAATAAATAAATTTAGCAAGACATCGTAGCCTAGGGATGACATCAAATTCTATTTTGTAGGGTTTGTGTTATTTTTAGTGTTTGTGGTTGCAATTTTTTTCCTCTTAGTCTAATAGACATAAAATATTCACAGGCTGTATTCTTTCATACATAACTTGCATTCACAAGGATCAACCTATGACTTATAAAAGCTATTGGTGGAGATTTTATCTTCTTTTCTATTTTTATAATTTTATAAGCTGCTTGAATGGAAAATCCCCTTGTTGCTACTCTCTCAGGCTACTTGAATGTCGAAAAGCTCTTCCCACTAATTTCTACAAAGAAAACCCCATACTCAAGTGATGCCAAGGACAAAAAAGTTTCAACGTGAGCATCTAAGTTATATCATTTTTTTGGAGACATACAAGTCATGTGTACCCTTTCTAGAATTCAATCAACATATTTTGCAAATTACAAAAATGAAATGATTGACTCACTATCTTTTGCTATAAAATTTGCAATTGGAAGAATTCACGGAGTTGCACAAAATGTCAAGCCATTAATTTGATGTGACATTCGATCCAATTGGATTCAACTTATATTACTCTAATGATAAATTGTAATTATTTCATATGATTTTTTTCACCCAATTCCTTAATAGATATAATATTTTTTGATAATTGTTGCAGAAAATCCAAGTGGGAAGCACTTGTTGAGGAAGATTGAGTTTCTTTGCCTTGTAGTTTTTTTTGAATAGATGAAAAAAACTTGTGCTTTGGATACCTACTAGTCAACACCAAGATAATTAGTCTCCACTTTTTCAATGGCCTTCAACTAGTACCCACAAAGCCATAATAGTCTACGTCACATAAATTTTGTTTACAATTTACTTTTAATTGCATTTTTGCTAACCACTAGTGGTTAGTTTACCACCAGCTAAACCTTGAGGTCTTCAAAATATTGTATAGATTTTTTTAAAAATTTATCATAAGTAGAAAATTAGGTGGTGCATTTTCACAAAAATTTAGTCGACGAGAAGTTGGTTTCATTATCAACATAACAGTGGTAATATTTTCTCAAAATTGTAATTTTAAAGCTATTTTAGACCTTAAAAAATTAGTACTCTTTCTTCAATTTTCAATGGGGAATAAAATTCACCTTGACTATCAAAAATTGAATTTTTTTTTTAAAATTATTATATTTTTACAAGGATTTCAGATTTTTATTCAAAATTAAGTTTTGGATTAACCATTTTTTCTAAATTGTAAAAATATCTATGAAATATAAATGGATGATTTGGAATCCAAACTTCACAAAATTTGTATATCTTGTCATGCATCTTTTTTAGGGGATCCAAATTTAGTTTTAATATAATTTTGAGGGGTTTGTAAGCAACCATTCATGTGGTTCTTTTTGTGCATCATGGATCTAAAAATTGTTTTGTTAACTCCACATAATTTTAACACAAGGAAAGTTATAGGAAAAAATATTATTCATGTTAAATGGACAAAAAATGTAATTTAGAATGGAGTATGAATAGTTTAATTATAAAAATAGGTTAGTTGAGGCAATGGGAATTATTAGTCTCAATATATTTGATAACTTGAAATTTCACTTTGTTTGGATTAAGATCAACCAGGAAGGGCCCAAACCCATTACATAAAAACCATTGAGGCAAAACAAAGGGCCTGACAACAAGTGAGACAACCCGAAAGCAAAAGAGAAAAGAAATGAGAAACAAAAAACCAAAAACCAATAGCAATAGAGACAAGACTAGTAGAGTACCAACAACCCAAGAAAAATTACTGTTCACCAAGGAGATGAAGACATTCTTTATCCTTCCACTCCTTAGTGAGGAATTGCAACTTGTTCTCAAAAGAGAGATCATTGGGACTCTTTTTACTAGTTTTTCAAAGGAAGTAGGTATAGCTTTCTAACATATTTTTTATTTTTGTTGGAGCTAGAAGGAGGAGCATCAGGAGCTTCTTACCTAGCTCTCTTTTATCAATAGTTAATGAGCTCTTGTTTAAACACTTGTATGGTGACTGTTGTGTTCTTCATAGTTTCTTTACTATATTCAATAGTATCTTGTAAGTTGCTCATAATTTTATCTTGGTTACTTTGTAGACTAGAAACCTCATTTTGCAACCTCATGCAATCCTCCAAAGAGTTGGTAGATTCTTTTAAGTCCTCGACATTATTTATCCAGCTCCACCCAATTTTCAAATGTTTTATCCATTCGCTTCAATAACTCCCAATAATCTGCATTAGCTTCCTCACCTAGCCAATCCTTAATCTTTTTTTAGAATTGCAAAATCCAACTTTTGGATCTTATTTTTTGTCGTGATTAATTGAGAGAGTTTCCATTTAAGGATTTCATTTTTAATATTTGATTCCTTGTAGAGATAATTCACTCTCTCATGCAAGGATGCATAGTTGTCGCAATGGTTTGGAGATTCCAAAGGAATGGTCTCTAATTCATGAGTTTTCCCAACATTACCCTTAGAAGGAGGGGGCTAGTAGAAAAATGATGTTTCAAAGGAGAATAAGGAGAGGAATTTTTAGGGGTGAAATTCAGCGAAGGGGACAAGGATGACCCAAAATTATCGTCTCAAAGTGAAATTTAGGGGGGGTGATCCTCAAAGGAAATAATTTTCCTGCAAATTCACTTTGTTAATTGTAAAAATCCTAAGAAAATATGGGACAATTTTAATGATGTATTTTGTATAGTTGATGAATTCAAAATACTTCAATTGGATGCTAAAACATAGAAAAAATATAGGTCTAAGGTTCTAAATGCAAAGAACCTAGGATGTGAGGGGAGTTTTTTCCAAGTTTCATTAAAGAGGGAGATCAATAGGGTGAATAGATTGACTATCAACCATGAAGGTGAGCCAATCAGACCTGGATCTCCTTAATTTGAGCCTTAGAAATAGATTGAAAATTATTTTGAATGATTAACCTAACTAAATTATATGAGCTAATATAAAAAAATGCAATATCCTGAAGATAAATAGTAAATTATAGGTAGATCTAAGAAGGATTGGAGATTATGCACATGTGATAAAAAGTTGGATTTGGAATACAATTGAAACACACACCTAGGGGAATATGGGTCCCTCATAGGGGGTCCTAATGTTAGAACACAATGATCTATTGAGAGGGGGGTGAATCCATAAATATTAAAACTTTTAGACCTAAAAACTTATTTGTAGGTTCAACCTTGCAACTTAGATGTGTAGATTATAAACTAATATAAAAATCACATGCACATGAAACAACAACTCATAACATCGGATATACATGGAAAAGCCAAGATGGGAAAAACCACGATGAGAAACCCTGTTAGGATCTACTATCCTGATCCAGCCTCACATTTAATGAAGTTCAGTTACAATTTTAAGGGCTTCAACCCTAAGGAAGCTCCAACTCCCAATTTAGAAGCTACAACTTCAAGGATGCTACAACACCCTGTTTTAGGAGCTACAACTCCAAGGAGATTACAAACACCTAAATTGAGATACAACTTAGTACAATGAAGCTACAACCTTAGAAGATTTACAAATTCAAGTATGCATAAAACCAGTTCTTCAAAAAATATAATGCATCAATTCAGTACATTACTCTTTTCTCTCTATCCACTCTCAGACTCAACTGTAAACAAATTCAAACATACATAGATTTTGTCACACTAATATAGTAACACTCTTCACTCACTGACTATTATTTTTTTTCACACACATAGACCAACCTTTTATCTCTCTGAATTGCTATTATATATCACTTTCTATCTTCATCGAGAACAAACACCAAACATACTGTAACCCTAATTGGGTTCCAATGAATCATTTCAATTTTGGTAGGCTATTTTTAGAGTTTATATGTCATTTCACCATTTTCTTATGCAGTTTATTCAAATTCAAACTGTGTATTTCTCTTTTCCTTAGAAACAACATTGTGTGAACCCCAATCCTAATACTTGCAAAACAATGAGAACAAACACATTAAGTTAGAGATTGCAAGCAAGAACAAGGTTTCCCCATGAAATCCATTAACATAACTCAAATTAGGAAAAAACAATGAAAAACAAAATGAAATAACAAAATAAAGATTGAATCCTAATTAAGCAAGCAAACTCTTGATCCCATGGGGGAATTGGTGCCAATTTGATGTGCAAATTGGCCCTTTCCCAATTCCTAATGATGCAAGTTTGATGTGATGAAGAGATTTGATCCACTTTGTGGATGTTGATGAATGCTCCAATAAGAAAATCTGCATAACCTAGCTATGATTCAATAAGAATGGATGAAATTTGATAGATATTTGTGCATGGTAACTTTGCATAATTTGTGGATAATCAAATGAGGATATTAACTATTTATTTATAGAACTCCAAGATGGATGAATGTCTAAATTTGAGCAATGTGGGACTAACATTCATCCAATGGAAAGGGGCCACTTTTCAATCCATGAGTGGATGGAGGATGTGCAAGTTTTGAGGATTGTGCCAATAAATGCATATTTTTGAATTTCAAATTTGTTGAAATGACTTGCAAGAGGGAATGGAAAATGCAATAAATGCCACCTGGCTCAAGGCAAAGGACATGTAAGATGGAGTAAATGCCTTGTTGGATGTACATGTCAACTTGGAATTTGAATTCAAACTTGGAGGAATATTCCAAAAGATGCCTTGTTGAGGAAAATAGAGGATTTAATAAATCAATTAAAGCTATTTTCATGTGCAAGTGGGAAAAGATAGAGGATGGGACATGAATTAGAATTAAATTAATCAAGGGTCAATTAATTTAATAGGAGATTAGGTGATGTAACTTATTTGACTTAGATTTTAGGATTTATTTAAATCAAATAATGAGAAGAATGTGATAAGAGATTAATTAAATAAAGATTTTGATTTTATTTAATTAAAATAGATGATGTTAGATTAAATTGAATAAGGTTTTAATTTATTTAATTTAATAGATAAAATTTAGAGATTTAATCAAATAAAATTAATTATTTAATTAAATAGGGATAATTAGATAAGATGGATTGATTTAATTATCGAGAAGAGGTGACTTAATTAGATAAAATGATTTATTTAATTAAGGGAAGGAAATTGATGAATTTAATCAAATAAGGAAATTTGATTAAATGGTTAGACTGAGGGATGATTCAGGATGAAACGATTTTAGTAGTTGGGATCAAATGCACAATGTCAATCGGTATATTTTATGTGTCTACATTTTTCCCCTCTTTGAAGTGATGCACTTGTTGTGTTGGTTCAAAGTACAAATGATCTCGATCAAAGTTGATTTTTTTTTGTTATTTAAAATCTTGCCCCACTACTACCTAGTGAAAGAAAAGATGCCATTATATTTCCCCCTCGAGAGATTGGACGAAAATTTCAAATTTTTGGGTCATCTCGCGAAAAAAAGAGGACAAGGTGCCCGATAGGTCCAGAAAGGCTCAAGGAGGCCAAAAACGTGTCTAAACGCAATAAAACGATGTAAAACAGGCCTCAACTAGACAAAAACAACTTCAAGGGTCCAAAACCCTAGCAGGATAGCCAATTAGAGTGGAAAAACCCTAATTTTCAAGCTTAAAAGGGGCCCGAGAGGTCACTTTCAAGTCATTTTCACACACTTCAATTAGCAACCTTGAGATTTGAGCTTTGACCTCCCGATGATATGGCTCAACGACAACTTCCCCTACACATTTTTGATCAAGTTCAGACGTACGAGCACCCACCCGACATTGGGGCATCGGTAAGTGATCCCTACTTGAACTTTGTTTCTCATTTTTCGTGCTTATTTAATGCATTCAAAGTCGGTCATTCTACAGCGGCGCTATATAGTGCTGCTCAGAAATCAAACTGCATTGCTCGGTATAATATTGCACCACAGCGGCAGAGTTTGGAGTTTGAAAACTTCGATGTTGAGCTTGTGGCTTGCAGGGTGATTTACAAAGTGCAACGCGGTGGTCTTTTATTTGCTCAAAGTACGATGTTGGGAGGGAAAGTGCACTGCAACGGTTGTATTTCAGCTTTTTGTGCCCTAGCGTGGGAGTTTGAAAAGAATCAAACTGTGACGCCTTCATGAATTTTGATGCTGGAGTGATTTCTTGGATGCCAAGTGAAGATTTTTTCAAATTTTTTAACATGGTGACCTTCCTTGATGTAGGACATGGGGAGGGAGCTCTACTCCCGAGAGCACAGGTCATGAGATTTGTTTAGTTACTTGCGGGATCTCAGCGATAGAGATCAAGATCGACTTTGAGATATGGGGCTGTGGTATATTGCCTATGCAGTGCCCATCCGCATGCACCTGGGGATGCTATCAATGCTGGTCGAGAGATGGCACAACAAGAATTCTTTGTTCCACCTTCCCACTGGTGAGGCCACCGTCACTTTGGAGGATGTTTTGTGCATCCTACAATTTTTGATTCTCGACAGGTCATTTTTGATATGGAGGAGGGGCGTAATGCCTACCACAAGGTCCTCACCACAGAGGACATCATTATTTGCGAGGCCCAGATCGAGCTGGAGTGACACAGGACCTTGGAACCTCCCTTCTGCCTAGTTGTTGCAGGGGTTATTTCAGGTTTTGTTGCCCCAGACAGACGAGGCCGATACTTTAGTCCCAACTAGGGACATTGCTGGGAGCAGATGGTTCATGATAGGACAGTTCATTTTGCATGGGGGCCTGTTCTTCTTGCCTCACTTTACAGGGATCTACATGAGTATGTCTATATGGATGGCAAAGCACTCAGAGCAGGTGCGACACTTCTTCACATCTGGGCATGGGAGCACATTGTTGTTCTACGTCAACACGTGGTTCTAGTTTTGTTGGTGCCAGACAATCCCCTCGTATGGCGTTATAGAGGCAGTGTGTCCTTCACACATAGAGGTGAGCACAAGATCCCCTACTGGAGGAGGGTCCTCAACAAGATGCAGGTGTTCACATGGTGACCGTACCTTGGTTGGCTCTGATGGGTCGATGATGCAGATCATCTGTTCTTTGCCTGCCAAGACCGGTACATGCAGGGGTGGGAGCACATGATGATTGAGAGGTACCTAACTGAGTGCATACAATGTCAGTTTGGTGAGCCCCAGGATCAGCCTGACGATGATTCTATGGCCGTCTTCACCCACACCATGACATAGGTTTCATGGGGGTGGTATATTCCTACCTCGGAGGCCGTTGACAGTTTCAGGTGGCTAGTAGCTCGGCCATGGGCTTATGATCAAGGGCCTATGGATCTAGGCATGACACAGGCATACAGGGATTGGTTTCGGCCTCCCCTATGATTGTCTATTCCAGGAGTAGTCCTCGATCAATAGAGAGTAAGAGGCAGAGGGGGAGGACAAGGACAAAGGGGTGATGTATGACAGGACCAATCGGTGGGGCCCCCAGTGTAGCCAGATTAGGCAGACATACAGATGCAGGACCAGCAACAGGTGCCAATAGGTCCACCACCATGAGCTGAGGTTGGGGATCAACATTCAATACAGCCTCCACAAGCACAGCCACTAGGGCAGCCAGGAGGACAGGTGGATGCCTGAGATGCATTGATTGCGAAATTATAGGCCCAGGTGTAGACTTAGATAGGGGAGAGGGATCGGGCTCAAGCTGAGAGAGAGAAAATGAGGGTTGAGAGGGATCAGGCCATTCAGTAGAGATAGGCTGCAGAGGTATAGGCAGCCACAGAGCTAGGCAGGAGACAACAGTTAGAGAGTATGGCAACCTCCTCCTCTCAGGGTACAGTGTCTATGGTCTTATAGGGATGTCGTCCTAGAGGCCAAGTACTATCAGATACATTATCATGAGGCCGTACCTAGAGTAGGAAGGGTCCCAGAGTACTCACAGCGAACCAGGGTCACTGTGACAGGGGCAAGGGCAACATACATGGGTAGACCTTGATCGAGATGACATTTTTGTGCCCTATGGGCTCATTTTTGATAGCCCGATGGGTCTTTTTGTACTGATTGACATATATGTACAGTGATCCAATTATTCTTGTACTATGACAGTTATATTATTGATGATATATATGAGATGATGATGATTTTGATGCGATGTGATGTTTTCCATTTATTTATGCATGGATGATTTTATTTCTATATGTTGTGCAATGATGTTTATGATGTTATATGATGTATGCATTATGTAATGATTATGACTAAAAGATCTATATTATGTTGACTTATGATATGCAAATGTATTTATGTGATGTGTAATGATGCTTTCTATATGATGATCTATTTATGCTGATGCAAATGGCGATGTGATATGTGATATGTAATATGAAAAATGATATGGAAATGATCTATGGTGTATGCGCAAAATGATATGTGAATCCTACTTATATATGAAATGATTATGGATGGATGTACGGTTTGCAATGAATTTTGTATGTTCCTATTTATGCTTATAATGATGTGTAATGATTTATGCAATGAATGATTTATGATGCTATTTATGAGATGAAATGGATGATGTAATGTGAATGTGATGGTCGTGATATGATGCAAATGAGATGATTTTATGTAATGCAAATGAGATGCTTTTTTAAGATGCTTAGAATAACAAATATTATTATCCTAAACATATTAAATGATAATGTAATGTATGTGTTGCATTTAATATGATGCAATGATATGTTAATGCTAAGTGGTATGATGATGCGTAATGTAATATGAATGTAATGTGTGCAAGTAGGTATGCAATGGATTATATTATAATGCTTATGTGCCTATTATGTATGATTATGCATTAGGTGGTAATGTGAAATGGTTATGAAATGCAAATGAATGTTATGAAATGATTTATGTGATAAATGCAATGTTATGCAATGTAATGGAAATGGATGTGCTTATCTATATATAAGAAAATGCTTATAATAACCTGTTTATATGATGATGGAAATGTAATGCATATGTTTCCTATATGCTATGTTGATGCAATATGCAAATGATTTGTGGATGCAGGATCAATGACGATGATGATGGTGATGAACAACTGTCATAGTACCTTGTTAGTGTGATGAGCAAGAAGAGAATAAGTCATTTCAACTAGACACAAGATGATGAAAATGCAAATGATGATGATGATGATTTCTTGTCGAAGAATTGGGATTTTCAAAGGGACAATTTCCTTATGTTTGATAACACATGTGGTACGATGCATCAAGGTATAAAAAACTAGGATGGCGTTGTACCTAGTGTGATGGACTTTGATTTGACAAGCAGATAGGAGTATCCTTGTTCACACTTGACATATAGAAACCTTGCTAGGATGCACTTTAGAAGTTTCAAACACCTTAGACCAGAACACGGACAAGTATAACCTATCAATGCAATAGTCAACAAGTTTCCCAAACCCTCCTCCCTACATACCTAACAAAGCAAGTATTCACCAAGGTTATATTACAAGAACGTCCAACAAGCACAGTAGACAAAAGATAATGATCGTTTCCCCATTCCTATTTCTCTATATCCTCTTGTTCAAATATCATCGAGAAGTCCTTGGAATGAGTGCAATAAGATAAGTCAAAAGATAAAGACAAAGTAAACAAACAAGCTGATGTTCTTCAATACTGCTAACCAAAAGGCGATGTGTTTTCTAAGCATAAGAACCAAAATTATTGCCAAAAGATAATGCCCATTGTAGGAAGGATTCATCCTAGGACATGTTAGTGGATGGCAACATGTCATTTCATTTGTCCAAAGCGTTCTTTCAAATGATTGATATGGGACCAATTGGATGATGAGTTATTGACACAAAGAGTTGACCAACTTGTTTACACACTGACTTAGACCTGAGACTTGACGATTTTGAGTTTTCACTGTTGACCTGCTAGACTTGTTTCTGACTGTCTTACCAAAGGTTGAGGATGACGATTGTTTATTATGAGTGATGTTATTGCGGGTGTAAGCGAGATGAGATGGATGGATTTTTTTTTTTCAAATATTTGGATGTTTTTGATCTTTTTGAGATGTTTTGAGGTTGTTTTTGGTATTTTTTGAGAGTTTGCAAATGTTTTGATTTTTCAATGTTTTTGGGGTTTTCTGAGATTTTGACCAAAAGAATAACCTAAAGACCTATCCTAGGGGCCTCGGGGGCTGATCAACAGATTAGCCTTGCCTACGTTATATACGGAGAGACCACGTAATTCAACTGACAAGTTGATCAATTTACAGGTGATGATATACATGATGAAATGTCAGTTTATTATGACAGACTCCTATAGGACTGACCTAAGTGTCTCGGGGGATGATCAAATATCAACCTTGCCTATGTTCAAGCTCAGAGATGACGTAGTTCGACAAGACAACTTTGTTTTTGGATTTTTGACTGACTTTTTGACCTGTTTTTGGATTTTGATGATTTTGATGTTTTTGGATTTTTGGATTTTCTGATGTTTTTGAATTTTTTGATTTTTTGATGTTTTTGGATTTTTTGATTTTGGGACTTTAAGGATATACATGAATCCAATCCGATAAGAAAATTCCCCCATTGTGGTGCAATAGACTACTCCGATAAAGGTAGGACAAACTGACCTTGAGGATTGGCTAAGTAGTACTAGGAAGGATCATGATGCAAACACAAGACCAAGCTATGATGCAGATGCAAGTGGATGAGTGATGGATGGAGGTTTGAATGTGATGGATGATGGAAGTGTAATGGATGGATGATGCAGAACAAGCCGTAAAGATCCTGGTGGATGGAAAGTGCTTATTTACACAAGGTGCCTACTTGCCAGGTTTTTACCAAGGTACTTGCCCAAAGTGCCACCAGAGTGGTTTTCACTAGAGGATGATTTTTTTTCTTTTCTTTACTATTTTCAATCCTTTTTCTTATTTTTTTTTCTTTTTTTCTTTTTTTTTTGGTTGTTACCAAGATGCCTATTTACCAGGTTTTTGGCCAAGGTAACCATTTTTTCAGGACATTTTCTGATTTTTTGGATTTTTGGTTCTATACCTTGAAAGATTTAGGCATAAGTTTTTTTGAGGTGAGAGCTATTCATGGGCTCTTGCAGAGGTTCCCCTTTAGGTGTTGATAACTGATATGCCCTTGACTTGTAACTTGTTGTGATGATGAATGGTCCCAACCAATTGGGTTAAAATTTTCCTTTACTACTTGGGTTTGGGACATTCTTCTGATTGTCCTTCAATACTAGTTCTCTAACGTGGAAAGTCGTGCTTCTTATTTTCTTATTGTAGCTCCATTTAAGTCTATTCTAATAAACTTGCAAATGATTCAAAGCATCTATATGTCACTCATCCAGTAGCTCTAGCTCATTTAATCTTGATACTCGGTACTCTTCATCTGTGATGAGGTTCTGCAGTGATATCCTGAGTGATGGGATCTCGATCTCAATGGGAAGCACTGCTTCTGATCCGTAGACCAGGGAGAAAGGGGTGGCGTCGGTGGGTGTGCGGATGCTAGTTCAATAGGCCAAGAGGGTAGGATTAAGTTGCAAATGCCAGTCATGACCTACATCATTGATTGTTTTCTTGAGGATTTTTAGAATGGTTTTGTTTGTAGCTTCTGCTTGGCCATTGCCTTGGGGATAGTATGGGGTGGAGAAGCGATGTTGGATTTTAAATTTTTCGCATAAGTCACAGACCTCCTAATTCTTGAATGGTGTTCCATTATCTGAGATAATGGCTTGTGGAACACCATATTGAAAAATGAGATAGTTGAAGATGAACTTTGAAATCTGCTTCCTAGTTATATACGTCATGGGTATGGCTTCCACCCACTTAGTGAAGTACTCCATTGTGGTTATGATGAATTTGTGGCCGTGAGATGAAGTGGGTGTGATTTTGCCAACGAGATCGAGTCCCCACTGTGAAAAGGGCCATGGTGTGATGATAGGATGAAGCTCTTGAGCTGAAGCATGGATGAGGTCCCCATGCTGCTGACATTGTAGACACCTTCTGACATAATCATGTGCCTCTCTTTCCATTGTGGGCCAATAATACCCCATCCTTAGCAGTTTCTTGGCTATGGTCATTCCACTCGAGTGCAAACCACATATACCATTATGTACTTTAGTTAGAGCGATTAATGCCTCCTCAATGTTTAAGCAGAGCAGTAGGGTTCCTTCTATGCTTCTACAATATAGGGTATCTCGTAGGATGAAAAATATAGATTCCTTTTTTACAAAGGTTCATTTTAGGTTTGAGGGTAAATCAACAGGTATGACTCCTATTCGAAGGTATGTGTAAATTTCATGATACCAGGGATCGTTGGGACCAATGATTTCACACACATATTTTGATTCTGGTACCTCAAATGTAGGCTAGAGAAGCTACTTAATTAGGAATTCATATTTTAGAACGTTGTGGGGGATGTCGAGCAAGGATCCAATTGTTGCCATGGCGTCTGCTGCTCTATTGTTGGTTCTAGGAATCTACTCAAATGTAATTTCGATGAAGGATTCTTTAAGAGTCTCCACCAATTTCTTATATGGAGTGAGCTTGTCATCCTTGGTTTGGTATTCATCGTTCACTTGATTTATTATCAATTGAGAGTCTCTGTATACTTTGAGAGCTATAATGTTCCACTGCATTGCTATTCTAAGACCTATGGTTAAAGCCTCGTATTCTGCAATGTTATCAATCCCCTTGTGGGGTGATAAAGAAGACACCGGCTCCTGATCCATGCTGCGTGTATGAGCCATTGAAGTATAGTTTCCAGTGGTCAGCTATATTGAGATTGAAAATAGATTCATTTGGAAACTCTGAGACGAGAGGATTCTCTGAATAGATTGGTGCTTCTGCAAGTTGATCTGCTATGAATTGGCCTTTGATTGCTTTCTGCTCCACATATTCAATGTCATATTCTGATAGTATCATCACCCATTTTTCCATTCTTCCTTTGAGCATTGCGTTTGACAATAAGTATTTGAGAGGATCTATTTTGGTGATGAGTTTTATTTTGTGTGCCAACATGTAATGTCTAAATTTTTGTGATGCAAACACTATGGCTAGGCATGCTTTCTTGATGAATGAATAGTTTAGCTCATGCCCAACCATTGTTCTACTAATGTAATAGATAGCCCTTTCTATTCCATTTTCGTCATGCTAAGCTAAGAGAGCTCCAAGGGCTGCTGCTGTTGCTGAAACGTAGAGAATCAATGGTTTTCTTGGGATTGGTGGCATTAAGACTGGTGGTGTCAGTAAATATTCTTTGATTTTATTGAATGCCTCTTCACACTTGGTATCCCATTTGTACGCTACTCCCTTGTGAAGTAGGTGAGAATATGGGTTCTGTTTGTCTGCCAATTGTGCTATGAATCTTCAAATGGATTGGAGTCTTCCTTGTAGACCTATCAGTTGCTTTGATGTTTTTGGTGCCTCCATCTCAAGGATTTCTTTTACCTTTGTTGGATCTACCTCGATACCTTGCATTGACACTATATATCCTAGCAATTTTCCTGATTGTATGTCGAAGATGCACTATTTTGGGTCTAATCTGACCTTGTACTCTTCCAGTATGTCAAAGATGGCACTTAGGGTTGCTATATGATCTTTTCTCTTTCTGGACTTGGCTAAAATGTCATCAACATAGTCTTCGACCGTCTTATGGATCAAGTTGTGGAATATCAATGTCATGGCCCTTTGATATGTTGCTCCTGTGTTCTTTAAGCTGAATGGAATCATGTTCCAACAGTAAGTCCCCCATGGACAAGTGAAGGCTATTTTATGTTGGTCCTCTTTAGCTATCATGATCTTCTTGTACCTTGATAATTCATCCATTAGTGACAACATTTCATGTCCGGTTGTCATGTATACTATCATATCAATGTTTGGAAGCGGGAAGTCATCTTTTGGACATGCCTTATTCAAGTCTCTGAAGTCTGTGCAGATTCTGATGTTCCCATCGAGTTTTGAAATAGGTATCGAGTTTGACACCCATTTTGTATAATCTATCAGTCGGATGAATCCTGCATCTAATAGCTTTTTTAGCTCCATTTTGACTAATAAGGCGATCTGAGGGTGCATTTTTTGAAGATTTTTTTAACAGGATTTTCTTTTGGATACACAACTAAGTGGTGAACCATGGTTTCTGGATCAAGCCCAAGCATGTCAGCATAACTCCATGTGAAGTTTATCTACCTCTCTCTTAGGAAGGCTGCTAGGAGCTCTTGTTCCTTTGATAGTAATGACTCCATGTAGAATGTGATGTGCAGGGTTGCCTCTGTTCCTAGGTTGACCAGATTGCATTTTTTTGCCAGGACTGCTGATCTTTCTTGATGAAGAGCTCTGATAGGAATATTGAATTCCCCATCCTCGGGCACCTTAGATAGGTTTTCACCATTGGATGCTTCCTTTCTTTTTACTTTTTTCTGGTCAGAAAGTGCCATAGTGTGGTTTTCACTGAAGGACTTGGATATTATTTGTAATTTTTCACTTTTGCAACCGAGGGATTCAATTGTTTCCCCATAATAGGCATGTGTATCTAACTCCATTATGAACCCTATTTTATGATCCCCACATGGAATGTTGTCCTGCAGTCCCATGAATTATGAGAGCGCTTCATCGTTTTTGAATGTATCAAGAACTAGTGGTCCTCGTTGGTCGTAGTCGATGAGTTGGGGATATACTAGGTGGATTTCACAATTTTGATGGTCTGTTTCAAAAGATAGGGTACTAATCATGCAAAGAGTGGTATCCTAAAATATCCTAGGTAAGTTGGTCGTGGTATCCTTGTCATCACTACTACTACAGATGTCAGTTATATCAAATGTAAAGTTATTTATGACTCTACCTGTAGATACTGGTAAGCGTAGTTCTGCTGGGGTTGGCTGAGGAGGATTATTAACCATTCTAACTGGAGGAATTTGTCCTCATATGGTTATACTCAGAGGGGTACATCCAAGGCCAAGATTTTTTATCGGTCACGTCTCTAGAATGATAGGTGTTATAAGCCCATTGTCATTTTGTCCACGTCTTTGATTTCTATCATAGCCCATTGTGAGCATCATTTGCAGACGCTTGCTTCTGTCATCCATTGGTAAGTTAGCTACTAGTATTTCATCTTGATATAGAATATGATATGGATCTGCCTCAATAACTTCTCGGCCAAGATCTCCCCAACTCGTAAAGTTAGGATAACCTTTAGGAGACGTTTGGGATGTGGAGGCTTCATTTATTTGCAGACGTCCTCATGATCTAGAGGATTGTGGTAACTCTCCTACCACAAAAGCATTATTAGGGAGCTTGTACTTTCCACAACTGTTATCTTGGATGATGACCTTAAAGTCAAAGATGGTGGGGATGGCGGTAGTGGTGGGTGTCTCTGTCGCAGAAGTGGATGCGAGGGTGGCGGGATTGATGTATGGTGTAGATGGGCCCTCATCATTTTTTGGTACTTGGGGGATTTTATAGTACTTTGCTTCAAGGATTTTGCAATAGGAGAAGGGTTTGGGATCTCCATGGACGGTAACTTCTTGTCCCTAATGTGTAAATTTCACACATTGATGGAAAGTTGATGCTACTGCCTTCATCGCATGAATCCATGAGCATCCTAGGAGGATGTTAAATGGCAAGTCAAGGTCTAAGACCTGACAAGTAGTTTCCATGATGGCAGACCCTACTTGAATAGGGAGTTTGATTGTGCCCTGGGACACTCTTTCTTGATCATCATATTCTCTTATTGTGATACCCTTTCCTTTGTCAATAGAATCCTCTAATATTTTCAATTGTTTTATGAGGTTGAGAGAACATATATTCAAGCCCGTACCCCCATCCACCAAGACCCTTTTGACTTTGATCTTATGTAAGATGGCCTCCAAGTGGAGTGCACGGTTGTGAGATGGTTGAGTGTTGAAATCCTGGTTGGAGAATGTGAGGAGATTCGGTGTAATGATATTTCCGACCATAGCTTAGAATTGCTCCGCATCAAGATCTGCGGGGATAGTGGATGAAGCTAACACTTCTTCAAGGATTTTCCTATGGGCAGATGAGATTTTTAGCTACTCCATGATGGAGATTTGCGCTGACATTCTTTTGAGCTGATCTAAGACATTATAGCCATTAGGGACGGATCTAGATGCAGGGACTTTGTTTGGCTAGGATGATCCTGCAATATAACTTTGTCGCCTCTTGTGGTGACTCCACAATCGGCATGGGCACCTTTGATGGTGATAACCATATAGTTTTCATCTAGGGAGGTGACAACTGTTTCATACACATGATTCATGTTTGTTTGGGTGCCTTTCTACTTATCATTGTTATTATTATTCCCTTTATTGCCATGATTAGGCATTGGATTCATGTATATCTTAAGATCTTGGTTTCCTTTTGGTTGTTCCATGTTTATAATTCTTTTATTGATGAGATCTTGAATTATGTTTTTTAATCTCATGTAACTATTTGTGGTATGGCCTTTGATTTTATGGAATTCATAGAGTTGATTCTCATTATACCAAGGAGGCTTCACATCCAGTTCTTGGTAATTCTCAAAGGTAGGAGCCTGAATGAGTTTTTCATTTATCAGCTTTTTCATGATGACTTCTAGTGGTTTCCCCAAAGCGGTGTAATTTCACTTGGGATAACTTTTGTTGCATTGGGGTGGTCCCCTTTGATCATTGAGATTATTGATTGTTGGATTGTTGTTTGGTTGTTGTATTGCATGATGATTGTTTTGGTGTTGGATTTGGATTTGTGGTGCGGGTGTATTTTGGCGAGGGGCACTAATGACCACCTTGGCATCTACGACACCATCATTAGTAAAATTTTTGTTCCTTTCCCACGTGTGAGGTTTATCATTGTAATTGGAGGGTGGGTGGTTGTTTTTTTGTTTAGGGTATGAAGTTGATCCCGTGGGTTGAGTCATAAGGGCTCGTTCGATGCTAAGCGCCTTGGAGATCAACTGATCATATGTGGTGATCCCTTGAACTTTGAGATGGAATTCCAAGAGGCTGTCAAGGTTGGCTATGATGGTGCAAACTTGTTGTTCTTCGGGCATGGTCCACTTGCTCTGATTGGCCTTGGATCACCATCATTGTAGGAATGAAGCGAATGATTCAACCTTTCCTTGTTTCAAAGCTGAGAGTTCTTCTAGACTAACATCCATTGCAATGTTGCATGCATAATTTTTAATGAATGCATCTATAATTTCTTGGAATTTCCTAATGCCTAAAGGTAGGCGAGAGAACCATTCCATAGAGTGGCCAACCAAACTCCTAGGAAATAGCCACATTAGATAAGTATCATCGTATGCGACTTCCATGTAGTGAACTTGGAATTCCCTGATGTGATCTTCAGGGTTTCCCATCCCTTGATATTTTTCAAACTTGGGGATCTCAAATCCCTTGGGGAATGGTTTCATCACTAGGCTCCTGTCAAATGGATAGGGGCACAAGTTGCTTGGTGATTTTGTTGTTCGCCCTAATTGAAGATCGAGCACTTGTTGTGAGAGCAACCTAATTTGTGTTATGTCATTTTATGGATCAGGGGGTGGGATGAAGGTGTTTTGGGGTGTTTCGATTGTGGGTTGGATATGTGGGTTGTTTGATGTGTTGTTCAATGGTATCTGTATGTTTTGCTGAGCTAGGTATGCTTCCACCTATTGCTGTATGAACAACGCCTGTTGTTGATCTTGTTGTTGCTCTACTAAGATTTGTGCTTGTTGTTGTTCCAACAATGCTTGTTGTTGGGCTGCCAATTGGGCTGCTTCTTTCTTCTCTTGATATTGCTTTATTGCTTGCTGATATTCTTGCATTTGTGCTGCTTGTTTTTGTGCAAGAAGTTGTGCCTGTGCTTGTGCATGCTATGCTTGATATTGGGTGTTTTCCTGAGCTTGAGATTGTGCTTGCACTACTTGTGCTTGGGCTTGTGCTTTTGCTGCTTGTTGTTGCAATAGGATTTGGGCTTGGGTAGCCTTTTGCGCTTGTAATGCGGCTTGGGCTGCTTGAGCAACTTGCATAGCTTGAGTGGCTTGTTATCATTGTTGCAATAACACTTGGGTTTGTGCAGCTTGTTGTGCCTGTAATGTGGCTTGGGTAGCTTGCGCAGCTTGAGCGGCTTGCTAAGTAGCTAGTTATGAAGATTTTTGTTTTTTCACTTGCTGGAATCCCCTTTGAAAGGTAGCTTGTTGAGTTGCTTGCAATGTCATGTGGTTTTGGCTTGATATGCTGGAAGTTGGTGGTGGTGGATTTAGGATGGAATTTGTGAAGGTGGTGAGTGGTGATGTCATGTTGGTGATTTGAGTGGTGAATGGTGCTGTCATGTTGGTGGTTGGTCCTTGAGAAACCATGCTTTGAGATGTTAGGGGGGTGGTTGATGATGTCGTGATTGCTTGTGTCATTGTCATCTATTGTTGCGATATTGATGACAAGTTTTGTATGATGTTTTGATTGATATTTGAGATGTTGGTTTGATTGATACTTGGTAAAGGGGGAAGCCCTAAGCCAAGGAGAGGTGTGGGTAATGGTGGTAATGGTGGTAGGGGTGAAAATGTGAGGGGTGTGAGTTCTTGAGAAGATGTTGTGGTGTTGAAAATGCCCCCTGGTCCGAACATGTTTCCCTCTTCTTGCGGATTTGTGAGGAGAGAATTTTGAGGTGTTGTGTGGAAAAATGATGATGATGGATCATGATGGAAAGTGAGAGAAACATACTTGTGTAATGGATTTTTGGGTATGTTTTGTTCCAATATGGTGTTTGCATCCAAGTCTTGATTATTAACAAGGGGGTGTGTTTGAATAGCATTAAGAAATGCATTTCCCTTATTAACATTAGGTTGGGTTGGAGCAAAGTATGTCGTGATTTGCAAAATGTTTTGAGTGATGCTTTGGGATGGGGGTGTAGATGAGATGGGAATGGTGGATGATATTGGAGGAAAAAATGTCTCCACTATAGTGCTCACTTCGAAATCAGAAGGAAATTTGGCCCCTTGTTTTTCTAGCTCAAGCATGTATAGTGAAGGGTTAAGCCTCATCATGATGTTGATGATCTTATGGTTTTTTGGATTTTGGAGCATTGCAGTTATTTCTTCATGTGACATCCCAAAGGTAAGATCTTCTCCTTGCTTTTCCTCTTGTGGGTTTTGTGATGATAAGATAGTCAAAGGATTACTTGATTCGACGGGATTCATTTCAATATTTGTTTGGCTTAGATCACTTGAAGCGGGTGTTTCTTTGTTGGCTTCCATGCTCTTCTTGTATTAAGATCTAGTTTGAACCATAAAACAAGGATCAATTTTCAAGAGTATGGGAGATGACTCTTGATTCTTTGGATTGATCTTTACTTTATGCACAAAGTAGAAAATTTTAGGATATCTTGATGATCAAAAGGTGATATGATGATATGAAATGGATGATGTTGATGTTTTGATCTTTTGATAAATATTGAAGAGGATGCTAGACGTTTTAGGATTTTCGGATTTGTTTCTGATTTTGATTGATTTTTTATTTTTTTCTTGGATTACCCTTGATTGATTAATTTTGATTTTCTTTGATTTTGAACAAATAGACCCTAAGATGTTGGATGATTATCTAAGGGATAGATTTTATCAAAGGATGATAATTTTAATATGTGTAGGGAGAAGGACGCATCTACCCACACCTATTTAAACAAGATGATAATTTAGCCAAGCATATGAAGAAGGATGCATCTACATATACCTAACTAAACAAGATGGCTTGATAACTTTGACTAAGCATATGCAAAAGGATGCATCTACACATACCTAGCTAAAGATGATTTTGATAAAGATTTCAAGGATTTTATCTCAAGGATTTGATGATTTTGATTTTTTCCAAAAGCCTAGCATGAAGGATAATTTTCAAGATTTCTCAAAAGGTGATGGTGAGATGATTTTTGTTTTAATGTTTGAAGGATGGGTGAAAAAGATTTTGATTTCTTTTGATCCTAAGATGGACCTAAAAAAGACACTTTGTTTTCCTAGACCTAGGTATTGAAGAACATGCAATGCTTCTATAGACCTTTATAACCAAAGAATGATTCAATTTGAACATACATTTCTGGATTTTGAACCAATGATTTTTTTTTGGGATTTGTCTTCTTTAAAAATCGTAAGGTTTCAACACATGTGAGAGTTCATTTTGTTTAGGTTTGCTTATTGAATTTATTTTACCACAAACACTTTCTTTGATTAGGTTTTTTCAAGCTAGATGTCCAATGTGACCTTAATTTCCTCAAATCCCACAAAATATGTTATGTGGAAATTCGATGAACTCAAGGCAAGGGTTACCTATTGTTTAACTCTAGTAGACAAATTGAGATGTAATCCAATGTGTAGAAACCTCTAAGGATAGAATCCCAAGGGCAAGCAATAGCATATGGATTGAGTCAATTGTATTTTTCTCCTAAAGGGTTTGAAATTTTGATGATGAAGTTTAAGTATTTGTTTCCAAGATTTTTTCGAACAAACAAAGAATTTTTGTGACCAAGAATAAGTAGAACCCCATGGATGTGGAAGAAAATATTTTTTGGATTCCCACTTGGACAAGTCTAGCTACACTTATCTTTAGCGAATGGTTAGATTCTTGACCCCACTAGCTCTCCTCCATGGCTCATTAACGTCAATCGGGGCAGCCAAGCATCAACACCCATGAAACTCCCATGGAATGCTTTCCATTTCTACTAAAATACCGTAAAAGTGTGGGGGGGCTTCAAAAATACTGTTCTTGCACCAACAAATAGATCAAAGGATTTTGGAAATTCTAAAACATGGGTTTTAATTAGGACTTTTCGTTCATGGAGATTGACCCATATGACAAGAGTCACCTTTCAGATCCATCTTGTCAGAGCCAACCGCGTGATATTGGTGTTTACTCCAATACCCACATTTATATCCCGGTTGGAAATACTCTTGGCTTTAGAGTGTTACCGGTTGAGTTGTTCACTTGGGTGAGTACTTTTCCCCCAAGGAAGGCCCTCTAGGATAAACAAAAGCGAGTAAAGACAATATCCATAACTTGATCAATCTTTGTTGGAAACAAAGAGAGAGAATGTATGCAATAATGCTCCACTCACACTCGCACAAGATTTTGTTCAATTTTAAACCCAAAATGAATTGTGGAGGTGATTGCTTTATCTCAACCTAAAATCATGAAAAAGGCCTTTTGATTCTCAAGATCGCTATAAAGCGCGAGAGAAGCACATACATCCTTTTCCAATGAAGTTAGTTCAAGTAAGCCCTCACAAAACAAGATAGCACATGTTCATTTTAGATCCCCAAAGCAATTATGAATTCTTTTTAAAGCACCAAAACACAAATGAGAGTTTTTTTGTTCAATTGTTAACCAAAAAAACAAAATCTATTAAGTTGTCCTAATGTTCATTTTAAACCCTTTGCAAAAATCGAAAAGATTCTTTTTAAAACCCAGATGAAATTAGTGTCCTAAGAAAAAAGAGACGACAATTTCTTAAAAGTGTTAAACAAATACTAAAGTGTTTAAAAATGCCTTGATTTTGTAAAATACCATCATTATGATTCTCCCTCTTTCATTTTCAATTGATCCAACCTACAAGAACGAAAAACAATCAAATTGTTCAAAACACAGAGGTTAAAAAGCAGAAAGTAGAAGATAAAATTATCATCTATCAAAAGGCATGTGCTAAAATAAAATTTCAAATTTTTACTCCCTTCCAACAGCGCAACCTGTGATTGTGTCACAGTTTTATTTCTTAGCAGTGTTGTACAACACTGCTTACCAGTCAACGACGCTCTGTTCCCAGACTAGTGAGCTCGATTGCGTCGCCCTTTTGCTCAACATTGTTGTTTAAAATTTAAATTCAAAAAATTTAGTCAGGATGGCTAAAGCATCGGAGTTTGATTTTCCGGCAGTGCTATATGGTGACGCTAGAGAGTCAATGGTGCTAAAACAGCGACGCTTGACTCCCAACGTTGGAATTTTTCTATGTACAAACAAAAACACAAAATTTTGTGAGAAAAGTGATAAAAAATGAGATTTAGCCCTCCTTTTAGTGCCAAATGAGTGAACCCCAATCCTAATACCTCCAGAAGAATGAAAACAAACACATTAAGTTAGAGATTGCAAGCAAGAACAAGGTTTCCCCATGAAATCCATTAACATAACTCAAATTAGGAAAAAACAATGAAAAACATAATGAAATAACAAAATAAAGATTGAATCCTAATTAAGCAAGCAAACTCTTGATCCCATGGGGGATTTGGTGCCAATTTGATGTGAAAATTGGCCCTTTCCCAATTCCTAATGATGCAAGTTTGATGTGATGAAGAGATTTGATCCACTTTGTGGATGTTGATGAATGCTCCAATAAGAAAATCTGCATAACCTAGCTATGATTCAATAAGAATGGATGAAATTTGATAGATATTTGAGCATGGCAACTTTGCATAATTTTTGGATGATCAAATGAGGATATGAGCTCTTTATTTATAGAATGCCAAGATGGATGAATGTCAAAATTTGAGCAATGTGGGACTAACATTCATCCAATGGAAAGAGGCCACTTGTCAATCCATGAGTGGATGGAGGATGTGTAAGTTTTGAGGATTGTGCCAGTAAATGCATATATTTGAATTTCAAATTTGTTGAAATGACTTGCAAAAGGGAATGGAAAATGCAATAAATGCCACTTGGCTCAAGGCAAAGGACATGTAGGATGGAGTAAATGCCTTGTTGGATGTACATGTCAACTTGGAATTTGAATTCAAACTTGGAGGAATATTCCAAAAGATGCCTTGTTGAGGAAAATAGAGGATTTAATAAATCAATTAAAGCTATTTTCATGTGCAAGTGGGAAAAGCTAGAGGATGAGACATGAATTAGAATTAAATTAATCAAGGTTCAATTAATTTAATAGGAGATTAGGTGATGTAACTTATTTGACTTAGATTTTAGGATTTATTTAAATCAAATAATAAGAATGTGATAAGAGATTAATTAAATAAAGATTTTGATTTTATTTAATTAAAAGAGATGATGTTAGATTAAATTAAATAAGGTTTTAATTTATTTAATTTAATAGATAGACTTTAGAGATTTAATCAAATAAAATTAATTATTTAATTAAATAGGGATAATTGGATCAGATGGATTGATTTAATAATCGAGAAGAGGTGACTTAATTAGATAAAATGATTTATTTAATTAAGGGAAGGAAATTGATGAATTTAATCAAATAAGGAAATTTGATTAAATGGTTAGACCGAGGGATGATTTAGGATGAAATGATGTTAGTAGTCGGGATCAGATGCATAATGTCAATCGATATATTTTACGTGACTACAAACATCATCATCCAATAGATCACAAAATCCTTGCTAGATATCTATGTGATAATCTGTGCACCATATTATATTTGATTATGCTCCTTCTCAGATCAATCTCATCCCTTGTTCATTGTGAGAATCTGTGGCACTACTCTGCCATTGGATCGAGCTCATTCACAGTTGTGTTTCCATTTGCATAAGAACTTGTGCCATTACTTGTGTCTTCCCACACCGTTAATTCATGCCCTATTTGTGTTGTTTTACTCTTGCTTACCAACTAGGGTTATGCCTTGAATTGCCATTGTCATTTACAATGATTGACCAAATACTGATTTTGCATCAAGGATGCAAAATCATCGAATAACCAATTGCCGTGTGTTGAAATTTTATTCACCTTCCTAATCCATATCACCAGTCTATTGCAAGAATGAAAAGAATGAAGGAGTTGTCATTGATGTCAACTAGTCAATTGGTTATCAAATGGTCATTGTTGTCATCAATGCCATGGCTGTAGGTTATTGAATGTATATGTTGAGGATTTTGAGAAAATTGTATTGAAGAGAAGATTGTAGGTGTTCAATGGTTGCTCTAGGTTTTGTTCCTATGTTTGTGTAGTTCATATATGTTGATCATGGTTATTAGAAGATGCTATATCCAAATTGTTAGTTGTTGATTCATTGTACAGTGTAAGTTATGTTCACCAATTGTGAACCGTAGTTCTCTATGTTTCTCGTTGAAATTCAGGAGAAATGTTGTTGGTCTAGATTTCTCTTTGGTAAATTCATGACTTGTAATTCTAGAGTTGAGTTGCTTTTATTTTGTTGAAGATAATTTCAGCATCTGGAAGATTCGTGCTTAATGGTTCTATGTGTTTTACACTAGTTTGGCCAACCTTGTGTTGAACACTACCTTCGAAGTTGATGAAGTGCATTGGATCTATTTAGGTCCCTATGAAGTGTGTGTTTGGGTTTCCCTCATTCTAATTTCACCCTAGGATGTTTTGGTGCCAACCTAATTTGAATTTAATGTTGGATGACCTACTTTGGATATGTTTCAAAGTTGAAGATGATACAAATACGAGATGAGTTAGTGGTGAAGAACACACAAAAGCAAAGAAGAGAGATAAGTGAAAAGAAAAAGAGTAGATAGGTGCAATATTGATGCTATTTAGAAGGTTTGTGTGATGCAAGTGTGGTAGATTAGTGTGAAGCCTAAATGCTGAGATTTTCAATGCAGTGAGTGAAGGTGCACTCTATCATTCATACATGTATGTGAGTGCTTGTGGTGGATTTCTCTATTGCATTGAGATTTTCATATCTCTATAACATATTGTTATGCCTTGCATAACCACCCCATTTTATTTTGGAACAAAACGGGTTCCCCTTTTCTTTTGTTTTCTTTGCCTTTGGTTGTTTGGTTTGGTCTTAGGAGTTCCTTTGTTTTCCTCCTAAGTTTGTCTTTTGTTCTATCTGATTTGGTTCTACTTCAGCCATAGTTGGGTTCCTTTTGTTAAAATTGATGAAATGATGAAAAAATGATATATTTTATATGCTTTTGAGGGCTAATGGAGATATTGTTTTTGCAGGATTAAATCATACATCTGATGCTTTTCACAAGGAAGTCTGTTAGAAAGCATACATCAATCAGATTTGGCATAAAATTCCTCAATGAAGAAAGTCGGTGAGACCCTCCAAATGTCTTGCTGACTAGTAATGCGTTCTATTCATTTGAAATACACCAGTCACCCAGACATTTCAGTTGCCATGAGTTTTTATGTATCTCGCCGATTAGAGGAGGCCTCGCCGAAATATTTTGGGTTCGGCATAACATGTTGCTGACTAAAGGAAGTCCCACCAAAGAAGGATGTCAACGGGGTGAGGTCTCACCAAAATTAGGTGGCTTTGGAGTAGCGTCCTGCCGATAGACAAAAGTCTTGCCGACAATTGTTCACAAGGCCGTCAACAGGGAGAAAGATTTGCATTCGCTATGAGGTCTGGCCGAATGGTCGAAGTCTTGGCGAAGAGGGTTTGCTTTGGGGTGATATCTCCCCAATAGGGTAAACTCTCGCTAAAAGGATTTGTCATTGGGGAGAAGTCTGGCCAACAGGGTGGGGTCTCATCGGAAGAAGTTGCACTCACTGAAGGAAGGCTCGATCGGTGTAATGTCTCACCGACAGAAGGTGATCTCGCTGAAAGGATGTGGCTTCGGGGTAATGTCCCACCGACTGCTGGTGGTCTCACCGAAGTGAAATGCCTTTGGTGTGATGTCTTCCCGACTAAGGGGAGTCTTGCCGAAATGAATGATTTGAGCTCAGGGAGAAAGGAAGGAGTTCGGTGTGATGTATCATCGATAGGGTGAGGTCTCGCCCAAAGATTATGAGTTCGACATAATATCTTGCCGACAGGGTGGAGTCTCCTTGAAATGGTCTGAGCTCGCCGAAAGGGGGTGTCATCAGTATGAAGTCTTACTAATCAAAGGGGGTCTCGCCGACATGAAATGGCGCCTTCGGTATAATTTCCTTCCGACTGCTAGTGGTCTCACCAAAGTGGAATGGTCTCGGTGTAATATCTTGCTGAATGGGTGTAGTCTTGCCGAAAGTGATTGTCTTTAGGGAGAGGAACCCTTGTCCACTATGAGCTCTTCCCAAACCAATAATGTCTCACCGACATTTGCTCACAAGGTACCATCGGTAGGACTCCTGGCCGAATGATTTGAGCTCGATATGACCTCTTGCCGACTGATGATGTCTTGCCAAATGCAGATGTTTTGCCAATGGGAACACAGTGGTATAACTTCTGAGGGATCACTATGATATCTTGCTAATGGCGGTAGTCTTATTGATGGAAGAGGATATCGATATGACTCTAGCCGCTTGCTATTATTTCCCACCAATAGTTGTGTGTTATGCCGACTGTTGGTGTGAAGTCTAATCGCATTGGGGAGACATAGCTAGTGTCTCACCAATATGCAATTCTGTCTAAGGAACTTTTGACCACTCGAGAATCTTACATGGAGTGTATTCAACCAATCAGAGCAAGCTAAAAAGAAAACCCTTGGTGGTTAGACCAATTGACTATTCTTGTGAGGAAGATCAACAGAGCATAAACAACATGTACTTACTTTGAGATCAAAAATGATGGAACAGCTCGGTGAACCATGGTGTGGGGATCTAACATGAAAGTTGGGTGATGTCTCTCAAGGAGGTTAACTTGTAGAAGGGTTTAGAGCAGGAAGAAGGTCAAAGGAAAGAAAGATCCATGAGTCTCAGGGACAGCTATGGTGTCTATTGGAAAAGGTAGATCGAGATTTATGATAATGCTGCATTCAAAGCAGCTCTGCAAGGAAGTTCAAGGATGGACGTAGAGGCTAGAAGTTAATGCTAGGGTTGTAAAAGATCTGAAAGGCCATCCTTGGGGTGATCCTTCACCGACATGGACATGGGGATGCACATTGAATGCGACATTAACTTTATTCCAAAAAAATCTGAGGACCAACCCTCCTGCAACCAACTGATATTTTTGTAAACCCTAAAAATAGGGGCCAACACATTCTTTTTGGCACGTTCTATATATCTGGCACTTTTGCCTCTTTGTAACAATATTTTTTTCAGAGACGAGTAGTATTAGTAGAGAGAAAAAAGGGAATACATAGAGAGAGATAGATTTTGAACAGGAGGAATTCTCTGAAAGTAGAGAAACTTAAGAGTAGAATAGAGTAGGAGTTAGATTCAACAGAGGTAGGAATGTATCTTTTAAGTTTTCTTATTGTAGATGAAGATGATTTGAGGACATGGATTTCCTATACACTGGTGATTGTGCCAGATTTGTAAATGTTGCTTATCCGTTTCACCAATAGTAGAAGCAACCAGATTTAAATCCACTTCATATTATGCTTCAGAATGGTAGTTATCTTGTGTTAATCATCTGATTTGAAAAGATTTCAAGGAATGAAATTTTATTTTATGTTTTGTCTAAATGGTGATTTACAATCTGCCGTTGGAATTAACACTGTGAATGAATGAAATTGTGTGTTAGTCACAAGTTAATTTTGTTCTCTAGTTTTAGTTAGAAATTCCTTGAAAGGTAACAAGTCTAGTTAAGTTAAATGAATTATTATTCTCTTCAGTTCTAAAGATTTGATCTATCTTTTTTTGTTTCTTTAAAAACCCCAGTTAAAGTAGGTTTGAATTTATGTTTGATCTTAGAACAATTCAACAGCTCAACACCAGCAGGCCCCTTGAACATTATAGTTCACATCAACGATTGAGTGAAATCAACAGAGATGAGAACCAATTGCCAAGACCTTGGGAGCTAGATATACATGCATTATTCTTTCTCTTTCAGGAGAAATAGAATAGTAAATATTCTATTTGCATGTTGTTGTGCCATTTTGGACCATCAACAGAAACTGGCACTAGAAGGAGGGCCTAGAAGAGAAAACTGGATAATACTGGGTTTTTCTCACTAGAAAGGTCCCGTAGAGTCCTTCAATTAGCTGAAAATCCATGACCTTTGATAGAACTCAAGACCCCAATAAGACATAAGATTCACAAGACTAGGGCAATCATCATACCACCTTTGTCAGCTCCTCTCACTCCACCAGGTTTTTCACCAATACCCCAGTGGATACCTATCAATCCACCACTGAATCCATCTCAATTGCCATCACAGCTAGTTCAACCCATCCAACAACTAGCTCAACCACCACCACTGCTACAAATGGAATCTTTTAAGAATAATCCCTCTCCATTGGGGACTATTCCTAGAGGCTTTCACGATATGCCTAAGAATCCTAAGAAGTTATGTCCCAAGTACATTCATGGTGAATCAAGGAGCGCTGAAGAGCATATACAAGCTTTTAAGGACACTTGTACCAGAGCTTAGGTAGCTCACCATGATGTAGTTTGTAGGTTTTTCCCTTATTCCTTGGGGGATATGGCGTACAACTAGTATCTTAATCTTCCACAAGGTTCCATTCTGAGCTGGACGGACCTGGAGAATGCTTTCATCAATCAGTTCAGAGTTTATGTGGATCCAACCCTTTTGTTCCACCAATTTTCTACCATTAGGAAGGAGCTGTGTGAATCCTTGTCCTTGTTTAATACCAGGTTTCAACAAATGTATAGGAGACTATAGGACCCCTATCTAGTTGGTGAGAATAGTGCCATTCAAGCATACTTTAGAGTTATAGACCCTTTGACTGGCTTATTCCTACAAAGGACTTATCAACCGGAAGATATTGATTCCCTATCTAAAGTCTATCATCTAGCCATTAAGCTGCAACAACAAATTAGCTCTCAACAAGGAAGTTTGGGAGGAGTTTTTCCTTCAATAGGGTATCAGATGCCTAGACCACCCCCTTTATTCAATACTATCCCAGGGATGTCTCCTTCCCATTATGGACCTATGTCTGAGTTGCAGACTCAATCTCCTATTCCATTCTTTGCCAATGGAGCTCTTGACTTCTTTCAACAATCACAGGGTAATCATAGTCCACATGGTCATCATAACCAAGCTGGAACACCAAATCATGTCGGTCAACCATCTGTTGCTAAGAGTGTTGAAAGTGAAAAGATAGTCCAACTCAAAAACGAGGTAGAGACCTTAAAGAAAACTTAGTCTCAAGTCACAAATGACATGGCACAACTTAAAATGAGCCCTTCTCAGAACCAAGGTAATTATCCTAATTAGAGCAATAACAATCAGGGTAATTACCCGAACAATTACAATCACAACCAGAGAAATTATCAAGGCCAAAGCTCCCCCAATCAAGGCTATCAAAACCAAAATAGAGGAGATAATCAAAGACCAAATAACAACTGACAATGGAATACAAGGCCAAATAATAGAGGAGTTTCTCACAATTATCAAGCTAATGAGGACAAGACACATACTGCAAACATGGCTGACCTTAATTTTATGACTAATTGGTGCAGGATACATGATACTTCAACCCATTCTGAGGTAAACTGCCCTGAAATGGAGAAAGTCATGAAGATGGCACATACAGATTCCCACACAGTCCAAGGGAATTCAAATAAATAAGGTGGCTTAGTAGATACAACAATGACTTATGACCTCTTTGAGGAAGAACCTTCATTCCCAATGCAAAATGAGAATGAACCAGAGGAAGACATGTATGATGCCCAAGCCTTTCAGACAAAGGGAGGACACTTCCTAATAAATCAGAATAAGGGTCTGTTCACCACATTAGCACCACCTAATCACATGGTGCCTCTGAATCAAAGTGCTGATAATAACCCTCCTCCACCAAAAGGTCCACTTGACTTCCATAACAAAGGTAACTCACCTGGTATTGTCAAAATTAATGCAAGTTATAACATAGAATTTGATATTGTTTCTGAGATGCATAAACATAAAACCTCTTTATCATACTTTGACATCCTAAAGTGGTGCCCTACCCAACGAGAGATAGTGCTGGAAGCTTTGGAAGAAGTTGATAAATCTAAAGGGAAAACCAAGGTGGCACCTGTTGCAGACATGAATGCAGCTTTGTATAGAAGCAAGGTAGGTACCCCACCATTCCTTTTGAGTTTAAGAATCTATGGGAAGAACCTACATAATTGTTTACTAGATTCAGGGGCTTCTGGAAATGTTATGCCATTTTCTATATGCAAGAAATTGGGATTGAACCCTATGCAAACAAACAAGAGGGTCATCCAACTTGATAAAATAGAGGTTAATGTAGTTGGAGAATTAAGAAATATACATGTGAAAGTAGGGTCTGACCCTAGGATTTTAACCAATATAGATATTCAAGTAGCATAAATTCCTAAGACTTATGGTATGCTGTTAAGTAGAGATTTGATGAAAAGTATAGGGGGATATCTCTCCCTCAACTTTTCACATATGTGGCTACCATGGAGGGGAGTGCCTACGTAGATTAGGATTGAAAGTGAACCTCACCTCAAACATATCATCATTGAGTATGATTGTCCCAACGAGGTAGCTTATTTTGAAACCAAGATAGGGGTTTATAAGAGAGAATTTTTTTAACCTTTTCGGTTCTTCATTCTAAAGATTTGTCAACACAAAAATTACTTGATCCCATGATTAATGAAAACCAATATGCATTGATTAGGAAGTTGTAACAAGATCAGCTGGTCCTAGGGGAAGATATTGATTTGCAAAATCTTCTACTCCCTAACTGGTGCAGGGTACACTACCAAAATCATTCAAAATCGACCTTCCAACCCTGCACTAGTATTTTGCATCATGTTTCCCAAACTAAGGAAACTAGCCTAAGTCACCTTGAGACCATTGCAGACCACTTCTTATTTGAAGCCAAAAATGCAGTAATGTTAACTAGGGATAATATACCTTCAAAGGAAGTCCCTTCTCAAATTGAACTTATCCCAGTCACAATACCAGACCAACATAGTTACGAAGAACAACCCCAAGGTCTATTTGATATCCCTACACTCACAAGTATATCGAAACTCAAGGGATTGGTTAAAGATACACGTGACTATCAGAAGGATAGCCATGGATTACCTTATATATCTGAGCAGAAATTGGAAATTACACCTAAGAAACCTATTGAACACCCCTTCCCAATATTTGATGCAAAAGATAAATTGGCCCCACCTATGGCTCATCTTATACAAATGCCCACAATAACCTCCAAAGGATCAACCCCAGCTCATGATCAGCTATGGACCCTCATGTTTGATGGATCCAAGTCCAAAACAAGCTGTGGTGTTGGGATTGAATTAACTAGCCTGAAAGGGAGAACTTTCTTTGCTTCTTAGAGGTTGCAGTTTAGATGCACCAACAACATAGCGGAATATGAAGCTTTAGCTCGGGGGCTGATGTTTGCACATAAGAAGAAAGTTACTGCCTTGATGGTTAAAGGAGATTCAAAAGTAGTTATCAAGCAATTGTGTAGCCAATACACATGTCACAATAAAAGGCTAACAACCTATAGAAATCAGGTATGGAACTTGATTGAGGACTTTAATGCTTTTGGGATTAGTTTAATCCCTAGAGAAGAAAATCAAATAGCCGATTCATTAGCTGTTGCTACAAGTAGCCTGGAACCCATGCAAGACTCCACACTTAAGAGAGTCTTAGTAGAATTGGTATCCACCTCGGTTGTTCCTAATAGCATCAAGAAATTTCAAGTTTTTGATGATGATCGACATATCCTTGCTTTTCTAGCAAGCTCAGATGTTTTTGAAGGACAAATCGTTGATGAGTCCAACAAGGATCAAGGAGATTGGAACCCCGAAGACTGCGATATAGAGGGGGTCCTCAATTTGAAAAGTAATAGCATTCCCAAGGTAATGGTGGCCTTAGAAATAATTTTTGATTCAGACCAAAGGGCTCAGGAGAAGATATCAGCTGAAGATAAAGGAGGTGAATAACAAACTGTCAACCTAGCTGATTCTAGCCCGGAAAGAAATGTTTACATAGGAAAAGTTTTCCCTAAAGCAATCAGAAAAGATATATTGAGGGCACTGAAGAATGATATTGCTGCAATAGCCTGGGGGTATGAAGACCTAAAAACATTTGATGCTTCTGTGATAACTCATACTATTCCTTTGAAGCCTGAAGTTAAACCATTTTGGCAGAAATAGCTTCCTCTCAATGCCTTGATTGAACCCCTGATATTTAAAAAGTTCATAAATTACTTTCTGCAAGAATAATCTTCCCTATACGAAATTCAACATGGGTGGCTAACTTGGTTCCAGTCTGTAAGAAAAATGGAGAGATCAGGCTATGTGTAGATTTCAGGAATTTGAACAGAGCTTTAGAAAAGGACAACTACCCACTCCCCTCTCTAGACGAGGTCTTGTAAACTGTCAATGAATCTCCAATGATACCATTCCTGGATGGTTATTCTAGATACAATCAGGTGATAGTTAATTATGAAGACAAAATGAAGACAACCTTCACTACTAAGTGGGGAAATTTTGCTTACAAAAGGATGCCATTTGGTTTGATAAACGCTGGAGCAACCTTTCAATGTGCCATGGATGTAGCATTCAAAGATTTGATTGGTAAATGCATCATCGTCTACATGGACGACCTGACAATATTCTCTAAAGATAAACTAAACCATGCGACAAACTTGGCTAAAGTTCTTGAAAGATGTATCCAATATGGTGTCTCCTTGAATCCCAAAAAGTGTGTGTTCGGGGTTTCTGAAGGGAAACTTTTGGGACACATGATCTCGGAAAGAGGAATATCGATCGATCCATACCGAGTTGAGTCCATTTTGAAGATAACCAGGCCAGGAAGCAAGAAGGAGATGAGATCTTTCTTTGGAAAGATCAACTTTGTGAGAAAGTTTATCACTGGTTTTGTAGAAATTGTAAAGCCATTAAATGAAATGATGAAGAAAGATGCCAAAATAGAGTGGACTGATGAGGAAAAGGCCTCACTTTCTCAAGTCAAACAATCCATTTTAGAAGCACCTGTTCTCACTAGCCCTGAATATTTGAAGCCATTTTATATTTATTCTTTTGCTTCTGAACACTCGTGTGCAGCTATCCTGACTCAACGCAGAGAGGAGGGAGATGACAGGCAAATCGCCTTCATGAGTTCTCCATTTAAGAATGCCAAAGTCAAATACCCACCTCTTGAAAAATAAGCTTTTGCGTTGGTTAGAGCTGTCAAGAAGTTCAGGAACTACATCCTATGAAGTCAGATTATTGTTGTAGTTCCTGATGCAGCTGTGAAGTCTCTACTTATGCAGAGCGAGTTGGGAGAACAAAGAGGGAAATGGATGGCTATTTTGTAGAAGTTTGATCTAGAGATTCACCCCATAAAACTTGTCTGAGGTCTAGGCTTGTCTAAATCCATATCTGATGCTGGTGAGAACATTATTTGCCAGAAATACACAACACATTCCTTTTCCAATGACCCTTGGTATGTCGATATCATCTATTTCATGCTCAGCAATCGGTGCCTAGAGGGAATGTATACAACTCAAAGGAGAGCACTGAGAATGAAAGACTTTCATTACATGCTCAAAGGAGGATTGCTGTATAGGAATTTTTTTGAGGGAGTGTACCTACGATGCCTTGATCAGCAAGAGGCTAAACACATGATTGCTGAATTCCATGGGAAACATGGCACAGGCCATGGTTCTGCAGATTCGTTAGCGCATCAGATCCTCATATTTGGTTATTACTGGCCATGTGTGTTCAAAGATTCCCATAGACATGTAAGAACATGTCACATATGCCAAATTTTTGCATCAAAAGAATGCCATTCAACCATGCCATTGTAGCCTATTTATGAGGTAAGGCCATTTTTCCAATGGGCACTGGATTTTATTAGGGTGATTAACCCAAATTCTTATGTAGGACACAAATTTATTTTGACTGTCACAGATTACTATACAAGATGGATAGAGGCTATACCTTGCAAGAACAACACAACAGAGGTGGTAATCAAGTTCCTCACCGAATGCATCACAACTAGGTTTGGAGTACCCTTTGCATTGGTATGTGACAATGGCTCTTCCTTTTCTTCTGCTAAGTTCATTTCATGGGCTTATGATCACTAATAAGAAACTCTTAGGGGTAATCAAAAAATTGCTAGAGAACAATCCTAGAGATTGTCATACCCAGCTAAGATTTGTGTTATGAGCAGATAGGACTAGGATCAAGGCTACTTTAAAGACTTCATCATTTAAGCTAGTGTATGGTCAAGACCCTATGTTCCCTATTCACTTGCAAATACCTATCCTTGAGTTTATTCAGAAATTTTACTCTAATGATGATAGGATAGAAGTAATATTAGTTGCCTTGTTGAAATTAGAAGAGTAGAGGGATGCCACCTTGCAGCAATTCTTTAGACACTAGGCTATTGTCAAATGTTGGTTTGACAAAAGAGCCAAAATCAAGGCTTTCAGATTATCAGATCTTGTGCTGCTATGGGATAAAGCTAATGAAAAGAAGGGCAACCACCAGAAATTTGATAAGCTCTGGTTGGGTCCCTATCAGATTTCTGAAATCTTGGGAGAAAATGCTTTCCAGCTGAGTAGTTTAATTGGAGAACCTATTCCATTTCCTATCAATGGACAATTTCTTAAACATTATTTTGAGTCATGAAGTTTGGTATTTTTGCTAGCCTGTGCATTTATATAAATAATTGATTTTTCTGTTTGTAAATAATTTTTTTGTTGTTATGCTTGTAGATAGTTTTGTTGTTTGTTTGTTTGTTCTTTCTTTCTGTCCTTTCATTTCCTTTGTTGTTTGGTGTCTGTCTTGTTTAGTTCTTTGGGGTTTCTCTGTTCTTTCCATCTTGAAATGGTGGGTTGTTATCTAAAGTATACTTTGGTTATTAGGAGAGAAGTGGTTTATATAATTTCAAGTTTTCTGATTGGATGATTTTGTCCTAAATTCGTTGTTTTATGCCCATTGCCAATAAGAGTTGTGGAAAGTCTTGAAAACAAGGTGCAAAGTAAACAATCTTCATTCACTACCTCTCAATCTATCACAAATCACCTAGACCATCTCCCTTTGTAATGGTATATTTGTCCTAGGATGATAGTGTTGTAAGATTTGAATGAAAAATATGATCCCCCAGATGCTGCTATGAGGTCTATGGTATTGTTCAACCCAGGACAGATGTCAAACATCTGACATATTAAAAAGAAAATTTGAATGAAATAACTGAAACTCCAAGAAAAAAATAAGAAGAGAATTATCTAAAAGAAAAGAAGATTCAATATGAATGGGTGATTCCAGTATCTCTACTAGGACTATGGACGCCTGGCTAGCAGTAGAGCAATGCTATGAGAAAACTAGAGGTATCTCCATCGGGGCTATGGATGCCTAACTGGTAGTAGAGCAATGTCCAGGATATCATTGCACAATAGCTAAAGGGAATCAACCCATGTAGTTCAAATCTTGCATATTGTTGTTCAAAAGATGAGGAAAACTTTATAAAATGATGATGCACCGTTAAGCACACACATAGATTCAGGGGTAGCCAGTGTTGGCTTACATTTGAGATTCTAGCTCAACCTTGGTTGTTAAAACTAACCCAACTTGAGTTGTGATATTCATAAACCAGGAGTTCTGGGTAGCTGAATCTTTCAGTTTCTTGAAAATGGTTAAACCATTTTCCCAGCCGAGTCGCCATTTGTTATGCCTTGCATAACCACCCCATTTTATTCTGGAACAAAATGGGTCCCCCTTTTCTTTTGTTTTCTTCACCTTTGATTGTCTGGTTTGGTCTTAGGAGTTCTTTTGTTTTCCTCCTAAGTCTATATTTTGTTAGACTGTCTGATTTGGTTCTGCTTCAGCCATAGTTGGGTTCCTTTTGTTAAAATTGATGAAATGATGAAAAATGATATATTTTATATGCTTTTGAGGGCTAATGGAGATATTTTTTTTGCAGGATTAAATCATACATCTGATGCTTTTCACAAGGAATTCTGTTAGAAAGCATACCTCAATCAGATTTGGCATAAAATTCCTCAATGAAGAAAGTCGATGAGACCCTCCAAATGTCTTGCCAACTAGTAGTGTGTTCTATTCATTTGAAATACACCAGTCACCCAGACATTTCAGTTGCCACGAGTTTTTATGTATCTTGCCAATTAGAGGAGGCCTTGCCGAAAGATTTTAGGTTCGGCATAACATATTGCCAACTAATGGAAGTCCCATCGAAGAAGAATGTCGACGGGGTGAGGTCTCGCCAAAATGAGGTGGCTTTAGAGTAGGGTCCTACCGACAGACGAAAGTCTCGCCGACAGTTGTTCACAAGGTCGTCAGTGGGGAGAAAGATTTGCATTCGCTATGAGGTCTGGCCAAATGGTTGAAATCTCGACGAAGAGGGTTTGCTTTGGGGTGATATCTCCTGGATAGGGTAAACTCTCGCTGAAAGGATTTGTCATCGGGGAGGAGTCTAGCCGACAGGGCAGGGTCTTGCTAGAAGAAGTTGCACTGGTTGAAGGAAGGGTCAGTCGGTGTAATGTCTCACCAACCAAATGTGATCTCGCCGAAAGGATGTGCCTTTGGGGTAATGTCCCACTGACTACTGGTGGTCTTGCCGAAGTGTAATGCCTTCAGTGTGATGTCTCCTTGACTGAGGGGAGTCTTGCCAAAACCAATGATTTGAGCTTGGGGAGAAAGGAAGGAGTTTTGTGTGATGTCTCACCGATTGGGTGAGGTCTCGTCGAAAGATTCTAAGTTTGGCATAATATCTTGTTGACAGGGTGGAGTCTCCATGAAATGGTCTGAGCTCGCCGAAAGGGGGTGTCATCGGTATGAAGTCTTACCAACCGACGGGGGTATCACCGACATGAAATGGTCCCTTCGATATAATTTTATGTCGATTGCTAGTGGTGTCATCAAAGTGGAATGGTCTAGGTGTAATATCTTGCCAAATGGGTGCAGTCTTGCTGAAAGGGATTGTCATCAGGGAGAGGAACCCTTGTCTGCTATGAGGTCTTCCCTACCTGATAATGTCTCATTGACGTTTTCTCACAAGGTAGCATCGGTAGGACTCCTGGCCGAATGATTTGAGCTTGATATGACCTCCTCTCGACTGATGATGTCTTGCCAAATGTGGATGTTTTTCCAACAGGAACATAATGGTATAACTTCTAAGGGCTCGCTATGATATCTTGCCAATGGTGGTAGTATTGCTGATGGAAGAGGATATCGATATGACTCTAGCCACTCACTATGATGTCCCACTAATAGTTGTATGTTATGCCGACTGTTGCTGTGAAGTCTAATCGCATCGGGGAGACATGGCTAGTGTCTCACCGACATGCGATTCTATTTGTGGAACTTTTGACCGTCTGAGAATCTTACGTGGAGTGTATTCAACCAATCAAAGCAAGCTAAAAAGAAAACCCGTGACGGTTTGACCGATTAACTATTCTTGTAAGGAAGATCAACATAGCATAAATGACATGGACTTACTCTGAGATCAAAAGCAATGGATCAGCTCAATGAACCATGGTGTGGGGATCTAACATGAAAGCCAGATGTTGTCTCTCAAGGAGGTTAACTTGTAGAAGGGTCTAGAGCAGGAAGAAGGTCAAAGGAAAGAAAGAGCCACGAGTCTCAGGGATAGCTGTGGTGTCTATTGGCAAAGGTAGATCGACATTTATGATAATGGTGCATTCAAAGCAGCTCTGCAAGGAAGTTCGAGGATGGACACGGAGGCTAGAAGTTAATGCGAGGGTTGTAAAAGATCTGAAAGGCAATCCCTAGGGTGATCCTTCACCGACTGGACATGGGGATGCACATTGAATGCGGCATTAACTTTATTCCAAAAAGATCTGAGGGCCGACCCTCTTGCAACCAACTGATATTTTTGTAAACCCTAAAAATAGGGGCCAACACATTCTTTTTGGCACATTTTGTATATCTAGCACTTTTGCCTCTTTGTAATAGGATTTTTTTCAGAGACAAGTAGTAGTAGTAGAGAGAAAAAAGGGAATACATAGAGAGAGATAGATTTTGAATAGGAGGAATTCTCTGAAAGTAGAGAAACTTAAGAGTAGAATAGAGTAGGAGCTAGATTCAACAGAGGCAAGAATGTATCTTTTAAGTTTTCTTAGGGTAGATGGAGATGATTTGAAGACATGGATTTCCTATACACTGGTGATTGTGCCTGATTTGTAAATGTTGCTTATCTGTTTCACCAATAGTAGAAGCAACCAAATTTAAATCCACTTCATATTATGCTTCAGAATGGTAGTTATCTTGTGTTAATCATCTGATTTGAAAAGCTTTCAAGGAATGGAATTTTATTTTATGTTTTATCTAAATGGTGATTTACAATCTACCATTGGAATTAGCAATGTGAATGAATGAAACTGTGTGTCAATCACAAGTTAATTTTGTTCTCCAGTTTTAGTTAGCAATTCCTTGAAAGGTAACAAGTTTGGTTAAGTTGGATGAATTATTATTCTCTTCAGTTCCAAAGCTTTGATCTATCTTTTTTTGTTTCTTTAAAAACCTTAGTTAAAGTAGGTTTGAATTTATGTTTGAACCTAGAACAATCCAGAAGCTCAACACCAATAGGCCCCTTGAACATTATAGTTCACATCAACCATTGAGTGAAATCAACATAGCCGAGAACTGATTACCAAGACCTTGAGAGTTAGATATCCATGCGTCATTCTTTTTCTTTCAGGAGAAACAAAAAAGTAAATATTCTGTTTGCATGTTGTTGTGCCATTTTGGACCATCAACACATATCTCTTCTATCTTCTTTGTATCTTTGTGGTAGTGAGCCCTCCATGTTGTTAGCCCTGTTGGATAGTGAGTCCTTGTTTTGGCATTGAGCCTTGTTTCTCAGATAGTGAGCCTCTTGTAATTGAATTTGATATTCTCTATAGTGTGAGTTAATCATCACCATGGTTTTTCCTTTATTGTGTTTTCCACGTAAATTTGGTGTTATTGTGTTTATGTGATGAATTTGAGTTTTTGCATTAGTATTTAATGGTTAATCATTTAAGCAATATTAATAATTAGTTCCAATGAATGAATTAAAGATTAAACCTATGATAATTGATTCACCCCACCTCTTAGTTGTCCTATTCAAAAATTGGTATCAAAGCTTGGTTCCTTGTGAAGAGCTTAACCACTTGAAGAAGGTCTGGGATGGCTAGAAAAATGGTTTATGATTATCTGAGGTTTGATGGAACTAATTAAGCTATCTGGAAAATATTGATGGATGAATATCTGGAGTATTATGGATATGATGTGGAGAAAGCTTACAAGAATCTTTACACTCCTCCTACTAATGGTCTGAGTATGGTTGATGAGATCAAAGCACATGAAGTGAGCAATAAGGAGAAGTACATCTTGAAGAATAGTTTGGTACATTCTGAGTTGATTAAGGTTCAAAATTTCAAAATTGCTAAGGAAGTTTGTGATGCTTTGGAAAGAGAACATGAAGGTGATGAAAGAGTCAAAGAGGAAAAATTGCAGAATTTGGAGACATAGTTTGAGCTTCTACATATGTCTAAAGATGAGAGTGTTAAAGCTTATATATAGAGATTGGATGAGATAGTGGCTAGAATGCGAGGACTTGGTGCTATGATAGATGAAACTAGGATTGTAATGGAGATTCTTAGAACTCTCCTTGATTCTTACATCAATAAGGTGTGTGCTATTGAACAAATTATAGATTATAAGACCTACACTAAAGATCTATTGTTGGGATTTTTGACATCTTATGAGATGAGGAAGCTGATTCTAAGGAATGGATACAAATCAGAAATTGCTTTTAAGGCTACAAAAGTCAAAGATCCAAATGAAGAAAAAATTGATGAAATAGAAGATAATTTTGTAAGAAGGATGAGGAAAGACTTCAAAAAGTATGAAGGTAAGTTACCCTTTAAAGGATTTAGTTGTGGAGAAATAGGTCATTATGCTGCAAAGTGTATAGAAAGAGCTAAGAGGAATAAACAAAGATATGAGAAAGAAAAGAAAGGAAAGAAAATTAACAAAGCTTATTATGTGAATAAGAATGCTAGTATATCTGATGAGGATTCAAAGTATGGAGATCTTGATGATAATGAATGCTTGTTCTTGGATAAAAAAAAATGAACCTACTTATGCTAATTTTGAAAAACATGTAAAGGAAAGCCCTCTCGAGAAGGAGAAAAATGAAGGTACTGTTATCTCTCCCCTACATGCTAAAAAAGAAAAGAATTATTGGGTATTTTCCAATGGTTTTTCACATCACATGAATGATGATAAAAGTAGGTTTTTTAAGATTGAAAAATATGATGGAGGCTTGGTTATGTTTGGAGATGATACTAGTGCTAAAATTTGATGGATACGTTTAGTAAGTTTTGATGGCAAGCATCATATTGATGATGTCTAGTATGTCAAGGGTTTAGGGAATAATATTTTGAGTGTTGGATAGATGTGCAGTAAGGGATATGATCTTGTGTTCAAGGATGAGAGATGTAAAATCCAGAAAGAATTTGGAACATTCATTTCTACAAGAATTTTTTTTGAAGGAAATATCTATCAAGTTAAGGGTGCTGATGGACGATGCTTTATGACTCAGATTAATGATTGTTGGTTATGGAACCAAAGAATGTGTCACATGAATTTTGATAACCTAGATAGGATTAGTGTTGTTTAGGACGTGAGAGATTTACCAAGGATTACAAAGCCTATTAATGCTATTTGCAGGAATTGTCAGTTTGGAAAGCAAGGAAGAAATCATTACAAATCAAAGGAACAATATACTACCAAACTACTGGATTTAATTCATATTTATTTGTGTTGTCCTACAAGTGTGAGAAGTCTACTAGGTGAAAGGTACTTTATTCTTTTAATTGATGATTATTCTAGATATACATGGCTTACATTTCTTAGAGAGAAATTAGATGCATTAGATAGATTCAAGACATTCAAAGTTATGGTTAAAATAAAGTGAATTTAAGAATAAAATGCTTAAGGTCTGATAGAGGTGGAGAGTTCACCTCCCATGAGTTTAATATGTTTTTTGAAGTGCATGGAATAAAGAGAGTTATTTGCTTCGAGAACTCGTCAGCAGAATGGAGTCGTTGAAAGAAAAAAATAATAATTCAAGAGGCTGCTAGATCAATGATTACTGAGGTTGGTGTAGCAGAAGTGTACTAGAAAGAATAAATTCATAATAATTTTTATGTTTTCAATCATGTTCAAGCAAGAGAAAACAATACCAAGACCTCCTATGAGCTATGGCATGGAAGAATTCCTACTGTTAAGTACTTCAAGGTATTCAAAAGAAAATGTTAAATCAAAAGATATGAAGAAACTTTGAGAAAGTTTGATGCAAGAAGTGATGAATGATTTTTTCTTGGATATTCTACTAAAAGCAAAGCATACAAATTTTTCAATAAAAGACTGAGAAAAATTGTTGAGAGTGAAAATGTCAAGGTTGATGAAACAGTAAAGAATTCTATTGACATTGATGGATATGTATCTGATGAACCTAATTTTGTAAGAATAGAAAATGTTGAAGAACAAGAAAAGGATGAGCAAGAAAAAAGAGATGAATAGAATGAAAGAGAAGAAGAAGATTTGGTGGTGTCCCCTAAGACACCTAGATATGTATAGAAGAATAATTCAGAAATTTAGATTATTGGTGACAAGATGCTACTAAAGTAAACCTGCGTTTACTTTCTGAGATTGAACTGAAGATTGTAAGTGAAGCATGTAAAGATGAACATTGGATGGAATCCATGAAAGAAGAACTTATGCAGATTAAGAAGAATCAAACTTGGGAATTAGTCCCAAGACTGACAGATAAAAACATCATTGGATTGAAGTGGGTATTTAGAAATAAGTTGAATGAGAATGGAGAAGTAGTTAGAAACAAATCAAGGCTAGTGTGTAAAGGTTATTGACAAGTAGAAGGGATATAGTTTTAGGAAATTTTTTCTCTAGTAGCAAGAATGGAAGCTATAAAGATGTTCTTAGCATTTTATGCTCATAAAGATTTCAAGGTCTATTAGATGGATGTCAAGTCTGCATTTTTGAATGGTGAGCTAGAGGAAGAAGTCTACATGGAACAACAAAAAGGATTTTAGTTGACAGATCAATTGGATATGGTGTGCAGATTGAAGAAATATTTATATGGATTGAAGCAAGCTCCTAGAGCTTGGTATGCGAGGTTAGAGAGGTATTTGATTCAACAAGGTTTCAACAAAGGTACAACAAATAGTAATCTATATTTTAAGATTAAAAATAACAAAATCTTGATTTTAGTTGTATATGTTTATGGCATTATCTTTGGAGGAAATGAAAATATGTGCAAGATTTTTGTGGAAGGATATGCATAAAGAATTTGAAATGTTTATATTTAGAGAGATGAATTTCTTTCTTGGGCTACAAATTGATCAAAAAAAGAAAGGAATTTTTATTTCACAGTCTAAGTATGTGAAAGAGATGTTGAAGAAGTTTGGGATGGATGGCTCCAAACCTATATGTTCTCCTATGGTGACTGGTGTTGGACTCTAATGATTTAATAACTAAGCCCTTACAACCATGATTAAGAGATTGGAAATCTAACCTGAATAACTCTTTCAATCATCATGAAGGTGCATTTAACTTGTCAACCCAGGGATGTGAACTTGAAATGGGTTAGCACAATAAGTGCACTAGGAACCCAAAGTAGCCATTTTCATTCTATAGCTAAAGAACTCACAATATTGAAAGTAAATTGCTTAGAAGGGAATACTATAAATGTCAATCATCAATCAACAACTACATCAAACTAAAATGGATAACAAAAATGAAAATTTGAGCAAAAAATGGGGTGCTACTCTATCTACTTTGGTTGTAGGAATAATCACAAAATGGAATTCTAGTGGCTGCAGGAACAATCAGTGCCAAATTTCTAACTAATTACTAAACAATAAGTAATACTAAACTAATACTAAACTAAGAGGAAATATTTCTCACCAAGTGGGCCCCCTTGGATAAGTATCCTCTAAAACTAATAAGGACTTAGATGCTCGAACTCAGAACTTTATTTTATTCACTGTAAATAATGAGTACCAAAGAGTAATGTATTTGTATTACTAAAAACTTGAGAGTGCAAGTACAATATCAAATCATGCAATCCCTTAAGAAGGAGCATCAGATCTTTATTCATACTATCAAATAGATAAGGCAGTCAACTCCATGATTGGGAGGATGACATTTAGGGAAAAAAATAAATTGGAGTGGCAGAAGTTATGTGTGCATGGAATCTAGTAAGACATGTAGGTCCAAACACAAATTTAGCACAACAGTAACACCCATGTCCGCTCAATCATTGAAGTCCACTACATTGAAGTTACATTTGGTTGCATGAGGAATCTTCTACCATCAACCTCCTTTGACCTTGAGTGATTCCTTTGATGGACATTATGGTGCATGCCCAGCTGGCAGTGACTTCTTCAACTTAGCATCCTCAAATTAAATTTGCATGGCAATGTTAGTACACATAATAACTGCATATCTATAACCGCCTTAAGGAACATTGATTAACCACATGCAAAATCAATATAGATAATCCACATAATATGCCAATGTCATTAAAACTTGCAGAAATAGGATTAAGCCCAATGTGTATGGTTTGAGGGAAACATTATGAAAATATCAACATTTAAAATCAAAGTCCATGACAACTTCCATCAAATAAACTATAGATTCTACCCAAAATTGGACCAAAAGCTAGGCTCATCACTCCCCCCAACCTAATGTTTTGCTGGTCCTCCAGTAGGGGAAGGGTTGTTCTTCTGATTGGTCAAAGCTCTAAAATTTGCAACTAATAGCTATCCAACATTAGTGGTTGCTGAGCGTGAATCAGGGTCCTAATAGAATCCTCCTAATTTGTCTAATATGCTCCATCTCTGTCTCTTTGTAGCAGTGTCATACTGGTAGAACCTGAAGTTTGGCACGTGCCACATGAGAATGGGTGGTTGGAAAGTTAGGGGAAGCCAAAATCACCCCTTTGTTCTCCCAATCTGAATATACCTATCAATCCTTTTTAGTGCTGCAACATAATTGTGGATGGAATGGGGTTCAACTTGTTTCAGCTCATCAATTGGGCTATTCCATCTTTGTGATAGGTATCTTCTCATAGTTTCCTCCTTTGCTACTGCCTTTACCTCATACTCATTATAAACTGCCTCAATCCAAGGCATGATCCTGTTGCCATAACTAGGTCTAAGAAGCATTCTAAGCCATTCTCTGTAAATTTCCTTTGGGTTGCTTGATTCAACCCTAATGGGTAGAGGGATGTTAGACTCCAATTGCTCATAAGCCCCATGTTGTTGTCCCCAACTAATCTCATTTTGCACCCAAGACATAAATGACCTTAATTGGAAATCCCCAACATACAACAATGGATTCCAATCATGGTTTTGAGCTACAACATAATTATGCAAATAAAATTCACATAGAAAATTCTTCATTTTAGGGGAGGCAATTCAATAAGAATTGAAAAATTCAACATGGGTGTCAATAGAAGGATTCAAACCTGAGGCAATCCTTGACAACTTAAAAGAGAGATATTTCTCTTTCAAGTGCAGAGCATAGACCCTTGGAGGGGTCCTACATTCCAAAATATGTGGTACCAAGGTTGCCATATCATCCACCCTCTTCTCTAGGGTGGAAATTTCTGCATCCTTATATTCAATTTCCTCATCTCTCTTTTGAATTTCCTTTTTCAATTTCTATTTTTCCTTTTTCCATTCTTCCTCCCTCCTTTGTATTTCTTTCCATAAATTCAAAATTTTCGTATGTACTATAAAATCAAGATGATTATGAATTCCTACTAGTTTTTTTGTCGATGGTTGCTCCTCATATAGTACTATCTACATGGACTCAGGCTGTCTAGTTGTCTCTAGCTACGGGGGTACTATTTCTTCTCCCACTTCTTTCTACAAGGGCTCTTGTTCTTGTTTTTGCTATGGCTGCAGGAACTCCTGCTCTAGTTTTGGTTGTTGCTGTAGGACCTCTTACTGTAGGACCTCTTGCTGCAGGACCTCTTATTGTAGGACTTCTTGCTTATGCTGTAGGAAATCCTTATTTTTGTCAATCTCTTCTGCAATGTTAGCAAGATTGGCCAGTGTTATTCTTTCTACTCTCCCAAATATGTCTTCTTCTTCTATATTCTCATGCCCCATTAGAGTTTTAGGGTCCTCATGTGATGTCTCGCTAGGATTAGGGCTTTCCTATGGAGGTGTACCAATCACTAGCCTAGCTAGTCTTGATTTCCTGGGAGGGCTCTCAAATTTTTCTTTCACTGCAGGATGAACAGTGTCAACATTCCTCTTCTTAGAACTTGGCACCTTTCTTTCCATTGACTGCCTTTTGACCTTTCCTTTTCTCGTTTCTACTTCTCTCTTTTGTGCCCTAGTTTTCATTAGGGTGCCAAGTGGAATGTCGTCATCAAAATTTGAGGAGGATCTTTCTTTTTCTGAGTGCTCTGTTTCAGAAGAACTAATTTCTATGGTTTCTTCTACTGCAGGAGGGTTTAGACTAGGGCATGTTCCAAAGGTTGAAGTACCAAGAGTAGCTTCAATTGTGCTCAATCTCCTACTGGACCTATGAGGTTGAGGCAAAACACTTGGTTGCAAGTGTTCAGGTCCAATTTGATCAACTTTTATAAATTCTTCCCAGGTCATTCCAGACACATCATGTAGAGTCTTTTCAACTACCAATTTAATCAAACAATGGTGGGAAATAGAATTGTCCCTACCTTTTTGGGTCTTGACTTCCATGATGAGAGAAGATTGTATAACATGTTAGGCACATTCATCCTCCTCCTGTGCCTCATGTGACTCAAGAGTTTGAAATGTACTGAATGCAGGTTCGATAGATGACCTTCACAGGTGAGATAACTTATAATTTAGATGGCTAGTTGCTTCCATGGTTTTGGCATAGAGGTTCTATTTGCACCTTATTTATCCATGCTGATTGGAGGGTCACCATGTACTATAAACTTGGCCCTAGCTGACCTGGCATCTCTGGAGGCGGGGTAATGCTCGCCATCAGCAGGTAACCCTGTAACCTCTACAATTCCTTCCTCAGTTACCATGACCTCCAACCCTTTTACTGTGGTTTTTCCTTCAAAAAATGTCTGGGTGAATTCAAGTGCAATTCTTTCATCAAATCCATCCAACTTCAGGAAGTAATCTAACTATCTATAGTTTATAAATTCAGCCAAACATTGTGCATTCTATAATAAAACATCATGAACCGAGGGCTCAATTTGAATTAGCCCTCCTCCCATTGTCTATAATCAACTATCACTCTGAAAAATTTCCTTCCTGTAATTCCTATCTGAAAACCAAACACCTTCCTATAATACCTACTAAATTTCCAATGCCAATATCAATTGAATTTTCCCTTTCTTTTCTTTTCTTTTTTTTTTTTTTCTTGCAACTCAAGATTATGACATTGTCAATAATAGAAAGAAAATGGGTGATAAAGGAGAATTATGATGGGAAGAAATGGCGGCTATAGTTAATGTCACATCACACATGCGAGCCGTCCTCTCACTCAAATTTCAAATTGGCTCATTTAAATTTTCTGACGTAGCCTAGCATAAATTGACACATGGGAAATATATTTGCGTCTTTTTCTTCCCCCCAACTTAAATTTGGACATGTGTTCACACATGCGAGATGAGAGTGGCGATTTGATAGGGAATAATGACATGTTATGTGAATGTCTATACTAACATACAATGATTAAATGAGTGCACTTAAAAGATGATTAAAAGATAGCAATTAATGTGCACATACCTGAATGTGTGGAGGATTTGTTGTGAAGATCATGGAGAAAATACTATTCACCTTTTTAGGGAATAAATTGAGTAATTAATGAAAATGAAGTGGAATGAGGTGAGGTGGAATGAAGTGATGGAAGAGAGAGAAAGGTGGTGATGGATGGGTGAATGGGTGAATGGGTGAAGAAATGGACTTCCACAAGAGTGGAAGTCTTTATTATGACAAGTACGTACCTTAATTAGCTAGAAGGAGGGACACTAGGTCCACTTCCTTCAATTGGAGGAAGCTCGGGTGTTGAATGCTGGGTGAATTGTTGTAGGAAATCTTCTTTGGACATTGGCTTGTGATATAATTTGAGGCGATGAACATTGACAAGTAATTTGAATCTAACAGGGTCAATGGTAGTAAGCTGAAAAAATCCATTAGGAAAGACCTCAATGACTTCATATGATTCTAGCCACCTTGTCTACAATTTTCCTGCATTGTCCTGATATCTTGAGTCATAGAGCAAGGACCAATCCCATGGTTGGAATTTCTTATCCTTGATAAATTTTTCATGCCACTTGATTCCCTAATTCTGCATTACCTCTGTATGATGCAGGGCTTCTCTCCTTATCTCATCCAAAGTATTTAACTGCATGATTCTTTCTCTTTGTGCCTTAGAAATATCCATCCCCAAATCTACTGCAGTCCTAAGAGTCTTATATTAAAATTCAATGGGCATCATGGTTGTATTTCCATACAACAAATCAAATGGAGTGAAGCTTGTATTTTTTTTCTAGGTTGTCCTATAGGCCCAAAGAACTTCTAGTAATCTGTTTTCCTAATCCTTTCTATGAATAGCTATTGTTTTGGTCACAATGGCTTCAATTTCTCTATTGGTCACCTCAACTTGGCCATTAGCCTGAGGGTGATAAGGGGTAGACTTCCTATGCCTTATGTTGTATTTATTGACTAGTGCTACAACAAGGGTTGATGTAAATTGAGCCCCTTGATCAGTCACTATTTCTCTTGGAACTCCATATCTTGGGAAAATCTCCTCATAAAGAAATTCTGCAACCTTGTTATCTCTTGCATGCTTCATGGCCTTAACTTCTACCCACTTTGTCACATAATCAGTGCATACCAATATATAAGACTTACCATTTGATGGAGGGTCAATGGGTCCCACAAAATCCTATCCCCACTTGTCAAAGGGAGTGATTACTAACTAAGGGAAAAGTGGCATCTCATCAGATCTGGTTGGTCTGCCCATTCTTTGACATATATCACATTTTTTGGTATACTTTCTTGCATCCTTTTGGAGTGTTGGCTAGTAATATCCTATGTTCAAAATATTCATTACTGTCCTCTTGGCTGCAAATTTTCCTCCACATGGTTCATTGTGGCATGCATGCAAAATTTCATATGTCTCATATTCTCTCACACATCTCCTGATGACATGGTCTGGTCCAGTATAAAACAAACATCCAACAATGCAGGAGAAAGGAAAAGATTTTTTGGTGAGTGCCCTTTCCTCTTTTGGAGAGAAGTGAGAAGGAACTCTAACTATGACCAAATAATTGGCTATGTCATCATACTAGGGTGTTTGTATACTGAGGGAGAATAGATTCTCATCAGGAAAATAGTCATCTATGAGCTGATTTTATTTTGATGTAGTCAACCTTGAAAGAAAATTTGCAACAACAATTGCCTTCCCTAGCTTATCCATAATGGTTATATCAAAATCCTACATCAAAAATAACCATCTTTCCAACCTACCTGTGATCAAAGTTTTATTCATGAGATATCTAATGGCTGCATGATCAACGTGCACAAAAATTTGGTAACTCGTTATGTAATTTCTGAATTTGTTCAATGCATAGATTACTGCCAACATTTCTTTCTCTGTCACTGTATAGTTGAATTCAATAGCTCCTTCTTTTTGTCCTAAGGTTGATCCTATGGCATAATATGATGCATTAGTATGGATGTAGAAAGGAAGCTCCCAATTGGTCCCTTTGAGTACAAGAGCATGAGTCAAAGTTGTCTTCAAGTCAGAAAATGCCTTGTCACAAGCTTCAGTCCACTGGAATTGAACATCTTTAGTGAGAAGAGTATATAATGGTTCTACTACCTTGCTGAAATCCTTGATGAAATGCCTATAATATCTTGCATGACCCAAGAAACTCCTAACATCCTTCTATTTTGTAGGTGTGGGCAGATTTGTGATTACCTCAATCTTTGCAGGATCTACTTGAATTCCCTTATGGGAGATGTAGTGGCTAGGAACTACACCTTCATGCATCATCATGAAATACTTTTCACTATTTAAGGACAAGTTTTGGTATTCACATCTCTGTAGGACTCTCTTGAGACTTTGCAATGCTTGATTAAAATCAACACCATAAGTGGTAAAGTCATCCATATAAATTTCCATGCAATCGTGAGAAATGTTTGAGAATATGCTAATGACTACCCTTTGAAAAGTTGCAAGTGCATTGCATAAGCCAAATCAGAGTACCGAATAGGAATAGGTCTCCCATGGAAAGGTAAATGTGGTTTTCTCCTTGTCCTCTTGTGTAATTTGGATCTAGTTGTAGCCGTTGAATCCATCTAGAAAAGGAAAGTATCACTTTCCTGCAAGTGTATCAAAAACTTGATCAATGAAGGGTAAGGGAAAGTGGTCCTTCTTGGTGGCAACATTAATTTCCTTGTAATCAACAAAAACTCACCATTTCCCTCCTTTCTTGGGCACAATCACTAATGGAGACACCCAATGACTATCTGAAATGGGGTAGATAAATCCTACATCTAGTAATTTCTACAGTTCCCCTTTTACAATTTCTCTTAGTGCAGGGTTAATGCTTCTTTGTGGTTGTATTACTAGGGTGCAATCATCTTTGATGTAAATTTTGTGTGTACAAAGTTTAGGGTCCAATCCCTTCATATCATGATAATCCCACGCAAATGCATGTTGATGGGTCCTTAAAAATATTGCTAACAATAATTGTTGTTCTTCACTTAGTTTGTTGTTAACATTCAAATATTTTCCTTCTGACACTTGTACTTGTATAGTTAACTCTATCATGGTTGCTTCATTAACAAATGGTACCTTTAGTTCATATGGAAACAATGTATGGGACATACCTATTGCTGTAGGAAGTCTATCTATAGGAACAGTGGCTAATGTAGACACATAAAAATGACCTAGGCCTGCAAGCTCTATTTTAACCACTTTCGTCCTAGCATAATTATGACATTTAATTATATCTTTGGTCCAAAATCGACTATTAATTAAATAATTCATAATTGTTTGATTAATTCATGTCCTTTTATTCTTCATGATTATTAAATAAATAAATTTTATTTATTTGTTCAATACGTCTTTAATTGTCTAAAGTCTTCCTTTAATTAAATAAATTTGTTAATTTGTTTAATTACCTTAATTCATTTGTTTCTTCCTGATTATTAAATAAATGAATTTCATTTATTTATTTAATATGTCACTAATCCTCACAATTAAATAAATTCATTAATTTATTTAATTCTTAATCATATCTTCTAAATTGAATAATTAATGTTTAATTATTTAATTGTCAAAATTAATATTCATCTCATTTTAAATAAATGAAATTATTTAAAATGTCATCACAATCTTAACTAACACTTCATTTTGGGTAAATAATCTGAAAAAGATTATTTATTGTCTCACAAAATCCATATTTTGAGTTGATTTAATTCAAATTGGTAGCTTTCTTCCAAAAATCAAATAAAGCAAGCATGTTCTTGATTTTTTCAAATTTTCTTTTCAGTCCACCTCTTATCTTTCTGATTTTTTAAATCTCACAAAGTAGGCTATCTTTATCTTCTTGGTTTTGAAAATCTTTATTTTTCTAATTAATTATCTCATCTTTTTTCCACCGCTGATTCGATTCTCTCATATGACATCTTGACCACTCACTTAAGGATTTTTCCCTAACCCTGATTAGGGATTATCAGGTTAAATCTTGTCCTCTGATTTTAGGTTTTTGTCAAAGGTTGATCTCATCCATCCATTCAAAATTGTGTTTTCTATAAAATGACAATTTTGTTCATAATTTAGGGACCACTTGATCATTATAGGCATTATAGTCATTTATCATTGGCATAGGCATAATTTTACTCAAATCCTTCAAAACTTGTATAGGACAATGTCATAGTCATAATGCTCACACACTCAGTCTGAGGGCATCAATCATATGCTGCAAGCTAGGAGGTGCTATGGAGGTGATTCATGGAAGCTTCGCGAATCTGGTATAATCGTTTCATTATTATTTGCTTTCTTTGTGCTTCATAACTTTTTTGGGTTTATATTGATCTAATCATTGCTAACGTCAAACCTTATTCCAAAATTTACCCATTGATACATTGGTGAACCCGACGTGAATCCTTTGATCTAGCTTGTTATTTTGCAGGTTTTATTGACATTTTGTTGCAGATCTGCCAATTTTTGGACAAAACCGCAGGTTTTAAAATTTTCTTCATATCTTCTACACAGCTATGAATTTTTCCACAAGATTTACATAGTATTTTTCATCATCTCAAAAGGCTACAGTAAAAAAATAGAGTGCTTATCATTACTTTTGTAGGAGTCATTGTGATTTTTTTTTTGGACTCAAATCGATAAATTTTTCAAATTTTTTTATATTTTTGGAAATCTCTTTAAATTATAATGGGGGTTTATGTTTTACAGATTTAGTTTGGAGGTCAAATACAATGCAAAACAATCCAATCTTCATTTTCTATATGGTTTTCACAAATCCGCATTTTTGGGTGCAAAACAGGGAATTTTTTTGACTTCTTTACATTTCTGGAAAGCTCTCAGAAAATTAGTAGGGATCTCTTTAATTTTTCATGTTCCAGATTAATAAAATTTTCAAATAATAAAATCTAATTTGGCTATGTCAAAAACATGTATCTGAAATTGTAATTTTCTGATGAGCTTATTTTTTTTTCTTTGGCTGCATTATAATGTCATTTTTTTTAATCTTTTAAGTGAATCATACGGAGCTCAAAAATCCTTTGGATCACTCACAACAATAATTTGGAAAGCAAAAATAACCAGGTGCACTCGTTTCATCCTTGATCTCTTAATCATTGTTTGTCATACATTTGGATTTGGGCTCTTAAAATGAATATTGTTTTCAATCACATATCAAAAATTGAGGTTAAAATTAACCATTGTCTTCCATCACATCTTGATTTGGGATCTAAAAAGAACAAGTGCTTGAAATTTTTTACACACATTTCATTTCTAATCTAAGGGAAATTAGTCATTGTGAGTGTGAATCAAGTGCGTGTGTGATCACAAACACCTCACTTGGTTTGTTTTTGTCAAACCCTTCATAGGAGGCCTGCTAGGGGATTTCATCATCCCTGGGGATGACCTCAATCGAAGTATGAATCGAAAGACATGCTTGTTTGGAAGTTAAAATCTTGTCACTCTTGGATAAGCCCCAAAGAACTTTATACCTTTGGGAAGTGAAGGTGAAGGGTGGGTTACCCCTTTCTCCCGGATGTGTGGTAGGATTTTTCTTTCAAATCATCCTTAGTCAACCTTGTGCAAACTAGCTTGAGACCTAATTGGCCATACCCCACTTGACTAGTCATAGGGCTTGTTGTTGTGTATTCAAGTGTTTGCGTAATCATAACATCTAATCTTCAAAGACAAATTTATCATTGTGTTTGGTTTGTGTGTTCATGCATTTACATGTGAAATATTGTGTTTGATAGTGCCCAAGTCAAACTTCCAATAAACACTTTCCACATCATCCAAATCATACAATCTTGTTATTCCATATCATATCCTAATCATCATCATCTCTTTAATCCAATCAACATCATTTTACAGCATGGAAACATTGGAAGACATAGCACAAAAGTTTGTTAACATGATTGAAAAAGCTAAAACAATTTAAACACCTTTACCCCAACAAATCATTTACGAATTCCATGACATAATACAAAAACTTCAGGCACACAAGTCACTTCAAATCCAACACCTCCTAGCAAAAGCCCAATACCTCATGGTCACTTGTCAATTCCAACAACCACGACATCATCCCCTATCTATTCATTATCACCCTTCCACCTCATACCAATCTAATCCATCCACTTCTTCACATGTCAATGCCACAACAACTTATCAAGCCACATCACGACAAACACATGTGAATTTAACTTCTACATTGCAACAAAATCAAGAGTCTTTAAGTTCTAATGAAACCATTGGCAAGGGGAACACTAATCTAGGTCATTCACCCTCTAAATATATCATACTACTATCCAATCAAAAGCCTATCCATAAGCCACCACATTTGAGTCCTAATTCATTGGCCTCTTTACTCTCTAAATCAAGTCACACTCCTGAATATAGATATATAAAAAATAAATTGACGGGATTACCTAAATCCACCCATCCACCTATAAAGGATGTGACCAAGGGCTACAAGCAAGGAATCAACTGTCACCATGTCATTCAACACATATACTTGAACATACAAAAGAGTCCTCAAACATCATGCCAAGTCATTCAAGTCAACCATGTCATCCACAACCCCTTGAGCAAATTCAAGAGTCTCCCGTCATAAGTTCAAGTCACCCTCTTTCATGCTCTTATGTTGTTGACCATCAAGAACATGCCAAGTCTCTCCATGAGAAATCCCCTTCCACTTCCATTCAATCAACCCAAGAGTTATCTCAAGAGCCTACTCCCAAGCATGTGGAAACATCAATCCCTAGTCCTAATCAAGATCAAATCATCTTCATTCAACCTATCCATAATCTATATCATTTTTATGATCAAGATGATATCCATAATGATGAAGAACCTATCCATGAGAAAGATATTCCAAATTCACCTCCACCTAGTCCTATCCATGATTCATCAACATCCACTTCCCTTGATGAGACAAGTGCCTCCCAAGCACACATAGAAGATCAAACAAATACTTTGGATCTAAGTGAACACAATGCTAATCAAGATCCTAATGATCCTCCATCACCCACTATCGACCCCATTGCAAGTCCTCCATCATATCCTATTGGTCTTTCTACCCTCATTCATGAATATTCCTTCTTCAAACAACAACCATTATCTTCTCCATCCAATAAGGAACTTGTGTCTAGTGTTCCACCTACACCTAGTCCTATTGTCTATTTCACACTCCAAAATATGAACCACCAAGGTAAAGGTCTAGACCTTGATGAACAAGGTATTTTGGAGCCCATCCATGTCAAAGTCCCTCCACGCTCTTATGGCCTTGGACATACACCTCAAGGACACCAATCTCAAGATGTTGGCATTTCCTCCATGCATCCTAAGTCCGCTTTCCATCATAAAGCCTATCATACGCCTAAAACACATGTTTCCATTCCATCACCGTCATCTTACAAATGTCAAAAGCATGTGACTATACACTTCCCTCCGTCCAATCTACCACCATTGCTTCCAACTTCTAATATTCCACCATCCACTTTACCACCATTACTCCCAACACCTAATGTCCCTACCATTCAATCCTTTTATCCATTTATCCATAAATCCTATAAACATCTTAATCATGACCAATGAATGCACACATTGTCTAAACATAAAGCTTCCACTCATTCCACCAAACCCAAGGGATTCCAAAATAAAAATTTGGATGCCTCTACACATAAAGTAAAAAATTCTAATGGTCCTAATGCCTTAGCATACAATTGCAAAATATCAAAGCCAAGTACATCTAAAAGGCTATATAAGCCCATACCTCCAAAATTAAATGCCAAAACTAAAATGGTTTGGGTACCTAAGAAAAAAGAAAACAAGTCAAACGAGGCATCCACATCACAAAAATCCCAACCATCCCCTCCCATCCAAAATGCACATTCCATTCAAAAATCTCATATTCCATCCCACAAGCCAAACAAAAATCATACAAATATCAAGTCTATGTGGGTACCTAAGGAACTTCATCCACCGCTTCCTAAGAAAACATCTTCATTGCTTCCTACACCCCATCCACATCAAAAGCTTCAACATTTATCACAATGTGTGCAACCATTGGTCATGGTTCCTTTCCATTTCACACCAATTCCACATACCTCCATCTCCCCAACCTTCATTCATTATCCTGCATATCTCCCCCACCATCTTCCTATGGTCCATGCTTTTGGCTAAGCCTCCCCATTCATCTTTTCCATAAGTCCTATATAATACCTATCATCTTCCCTACATAATTCGTATCATAATCCATTATTGTCCTCCATAATCCACATCATAACCCATCATCTACCTACTCCATCTCCTTTTCATGTCATCCCTTACCAACATCTATGAGCATAATGACATTTGACATGGTCCATGCAATGACATCCATCCCTAGTGGGACTATCACCTCTCATGCAACTAGACACTTGAGTCCCTCCTATCCAAAAGTCAAAAAGTCAAAAAACAAAAGAAAAATTTAAAAGAAAGAATAAAAAGAAGAGTAAAGAGAAATCCCTTCGTCTAACGGTGAAAACCTGGTAAACAGGTGCCCTGGATAAGTACCATGATGAAAACCTATCAAACAGGCATCATGTGTAGGTTGATCTTCTATTTCGCTTACACTTGGGGGCACAATGTCTTATCTATCCAACCTATCATTTTCATGTCGTATCATTTCCATCCTATCTACCATCTTTATCCATCATACATACCTATCATATTAAGTCCATTCATCCACCCTTATTATTTTGATCTTGATGAAGATATAGGGGCAAAGGTTGAAACATGCTTTAAGTATCTCTTGACATACCTCATCTTTCTAAACAATCCTATCATTATCCTATTATCATACATTTTATCCAGAAAAATCCTAAGTCTTGTACCTAGAATGGGGCATGTTATTCCTATGTAACATAGTCTTTGGAGATCACATCCTTGCTCTCTTATGATGCATACATCCATACCATCCAATTATCTATCATCACTTATCCCATCACCCACCCTTACTCCTAGACTTGGTTTTCCCCTTGTCATTGGTATCTAGCACAAAGGCTACTCAAATTTTCATTCTTTGACACCTCAAAACATTTCAAAAGTCCAAAAGAATCAAAACTTTTCAAAAAAGTCCAACAAATCAAAACATTTCAAAAAAGTCCAACAAATCAAAACATTTCAAAAGTCCAAAAAAATCAAAACATCTCAAAAAGCCAAAAAAATCATAAAATGTCAAAAATCCAAAAAAATCAAATAGCCAACAAAAATCCAAGCAATAATCCAAATGCAAGTCAATCCTTAATCCATACCAATCAAGTCGATCAATCTTGTCAAATTATCCAATCACATCCTTTGGTCTTGATCCTAATCTTGTTGTAAATCCAATCAATCAAAGTCAATCAGCCAATTATCAATCATCCTTGTGTTGATCTAGGGATATGTCATTCCCCACAATGACAACACTATCATCATCAATCAAATCAATCAATCAATCAATTACTCATTGGTTTACAGCTTGAACTTGGCACTTCTTTGGGTTTTATTATTGATCTAATCATTGCTAACCTTAACCTTAGAATTTTACCCATTGATATAGTTACAGGATGAGCTTCTGCAAGAAGAACGTTTGCAAAAACAGTGGTTGCAAGAAGAGTAGGAAAAAGTGTCTTGTTTGGAGTAGCAGAATGAGAAGATGATGCTTCCTCCACTTCACAATGGTTCTAAATGATGCTATCCAATACTTCATCCTCATCTTGGAGATTCATGAAAGAGCTTCTGCCTAGCATCATAACTTGCACCACAAAATTAACTTCCTCGGCCTCCTCACCAACATGTGGCCATACAGGATTATCTTCATCATGAGATGGCTGAGCAGAAGGATAAAGAACAAAATTTTCCATGCTCTTCCCATTTGAAATGGTCATGTAACTTGACTGGCATCCAATGTATGCATCTACAGTTGCTAACCAAGGCCTTCCAAGAATAATGGGATACCTGCCTAATGCAGCTTTAGGAGAAAGAATCATAAAGTCTGTTGGGTACTCCCAGGAGTTTAAAACTACCACAAGATCCTCCACTACACCATCAGGCTTGATAGTAGAGCTATCAGCAAACTACATGAAAGTAGGAGTAGATCTCATGTTTGCAACATTTAGTTATTTTAGGATGTTCTTGATCATTACATTTATTGCTGCCCCTAAATCAATAAGAGCATTCTTAATTTAGATCTCATTTATAACAACTTCTACCACAGGACTACTTGGGTCATTATACTTGGGGATAGTTACTTTCCCCAACATGATGTCAACTAGTTGTCCCACCACATGAACTATAGTTGGGTCTTTCTTTTTCCTACCTGGCTTCTTGAGGCATGCTTCCTTGATTGCCTTGCCATAAATTTGGACATCCTTTATAGCCTAAAATAGAGGTATCTGGACACATATATGTTTTAATTTATCCAAGATGTTAAAATTTGTATCCTCCTTTTCTTCCTTCTTCTTGGAAACTTCCAATTTATGAGGAAATGGTGGTTCTTGTTCAATCTACTTGACTTGGACTGGTTCAAGATTTTTAGGTACACTTTGCTAAATGAGATCATTCAAATACTCCTCCTCCTCTTCCACATGAATCTTAGTGATAATGGGCTTGGAAGGGGCTGGTAGAGTAGTTCATGAATGCAAGTGGATGTCACTTACACTCACAACATATGTAAGAAATTGGTTTGAATCAACAGAGTATGCAGGCTGCTGTTGTGGTTTGTTATTTGGATTGGGTGTGGGATGAGCTGGTAGCTGAGTAGGTTTAGGTGCATTTGAACTTGGATTAGCAGGTGAAGGAATTATAGTAGGTTGTTGGGCCTAAGAAGGTGGCTGCATGTAACTAGTTGTCTGGGTAGGCCATTGTTCTCCTCCCCTCCATTGATTTGTTTACTGCCAATTTCCTAGAGGTGGCTTCCAATGCCCTTGAAATTGCTGCCAATTCCCCTAAGGTTGCTGCCACTGGGGTGGAGAGTTTTGATGAGTGGGCCAAGCATTTGGAGGGCTACTTCAAGGATATGGTGGATATCCTCCATAGCTGGATGGATATGGAGGCTACCATTGGTTACCAAATGAATAGGAATTAAAATAAGGCCCAACATAGGATAGTGGATCCAGTGGCATACCTTGTTTTGGAGCCTAAGGATTCATTTGTGTAACATAGTAGACTTGGTATTCTTCAATCTGGATTGGTTTGAACTAAGGTGGAATTTGCTTGCTTTCAAGATTAGCTACCATCTTGCATATGTAGTCCCTCTTCTTTTGTTTCCGGTGGGTGCAATACTTTGCCAACATTTCCTCTACCTCCTCTTGCTTCTTCTTGGCCTGAAGTGTATCTAGCTAAGTAGCTAGATTATTTATAATGTATTGCTTGAAGTCTGCCAAAAAAATGAGTGATCTCCATTCTTGAAACTCCACCGGATTTGAATTACCCAAGGAAGATTGGTAAGCTCTCCCTTTCTTTGAAGCTTCCCTAAAGTAGTTTTGACACATTTTCTTGATATCCTCCCAAGGAACTTGGGAGATATCTCCTCCTCCCATGAGGTCCAAGGCATCAGTGCAACTATCATTGATTCCTCTTAGGAAAATAAACTTTTGTGAGTCTTCATTGAGTGTATGGTGTGAAGATTTTTGTAGGAAAAAAAAAAACTTGCAATATAATCTTCTAGGCTCTCATCTTCCTTCTGCTACATCCTGAAAATGTCACCTCCTCTCATGTCACTACCCTTGCAATATTCCTTTTATTTCTCAAGGAATTTTTTTTTCATGTCTTCACAAGTTTCCATAGTATCTTTTCCTAGGATCATGAACTATCTTAATGCAACCTATTTTAGAGTAGTAGGAAATAGCTTAAGCCTATGGTAATCAGTAGTATAATCATAACTCCTGCAGAGTATGTCAAAGTCAAACAAAAAGGTATTAGAATCTTCTGTGACAAGTCCATAAAACTTGGGGAGTGCTGAAGCAGGGATGTTCTTTATGTTGTCAACTTCATTTTGATGGGAAATGGGGAAAGGAAAAACTGGTTGGCTAGGTCCATTCCTATTTGCATCACCCATGCTTGCTTGATGTAGTTCCAAAGAAAAGGGGTTCTCAAGCTGATTTTGGTCTTCAGAGGAGACTTCAAAGCTAGTTAGATTAGGAAATGCATCAGCAATGGGGTGTAGATCTTCCTCTTCTTCTTCTCTTGGTAGGTTCTAATATTCAACTAGCTGGAATGGATTAGGATTGTTAGGAAGGGATCTCCCATAAGCATCCCTTCTCCTTCATCTATGCATGCGGTATCACTCACTATCAACCAACTCACACAAAGAATTGGTAAAGAATAAGGGGGTCATTACTTCCTAAATGAGGATATACTAAGAACAACTTCCAGAAACACTACAACAAGAAAAACTACCAATGACCCCAAAGAACTCCCTAGTTTGACACCATCCCTGGCAATGACACCAAAAATATTGACCTCCTACAATGATTTAATAACTAAGCCCTTATAACCATGATTCAAAGATTGGACATCTAACCTAAATAGCTACTTAAATCATCATGAAGGTGCATTTAACTTGTCAACCTAGGGACATGAACTTGAAATTGGTTAGCACAATATGTGCACTAGGAACCCAAAGTAGCCATTTTCATTCTACAACTAAAGAACTCACAATACTGGAAGTAAATTGCTTCGAAGGGAATACTATAAATTCCAATCATCAATCGAAAACTATATCAAACTAAAATGCATAAAAGAAATGAAAATATGAGCAACAAACGAGGCACTACTCTATCTGCTTTAGCTATAGGAATAGTCACAAAATGAAATTCTAGTGGCTTTAGGAACAATCAGTGCTAGATTTCTAACTAATTACTAAACAACAAGTAATACTACTCACCAAGTGGCCCCCCTTGGATTAGTATCCTCTAAAACTAATAAGGACTCAGATGCTCAAACTTAGAACTTTATTTTATTCACTATAAATCATGAGTACCAAAGAGAAATGTATTTGTATTACTAAAAAGTTGAGAGTTCAAGTACAATATCAAATCATGCAACCCCTTAAGAAGGAGCATCAGATCTTTATTTATAATATCAACTAGACAAGGTAGTCAACTCCATGATTGGGAGGATGCCATTTAGGGAAAAAAAGAAAGTGGAGTGGCAGCAGTTATGTGTGCATGGAATCTGGTTAGACATGCAGGTCCAAACGTAGATTTAGCACAATAGTAACACCTGCGTCTGCTCAATCATTAAAGCCCACTACAAGGCGGTTACATTCGGTTGCATGAGGAATCTTCTGGCATCGGCCTCCTTTGACCTTGAGCGATTCATTTGCTAGACATTATGGTGTATGCCCAGCTGGTGGTGTCTTCTTAAACTTAGCATCCTCAAATTAAATTTGCATGGAAATGTCAGTACACACAATAACTACATATCTATAGCCAGCTTAAGGAACATTCATTAACCACATGAAAAATCAATATAGATAATCCACATAATATGCCAATTTCATTAAAACTTGCAAAAAAGGATTAAGCCCAATGTCTATGGTTTGAGGGAAACATTATGAAAACATCAACATTTAACATAAAAGTCCATGGCAATTGCCATCAAATAAACTATAGATTCTACCCAAAATTGGACCAAAAACTAGGCTCATCAATTGGTTGTAAAGATGATGATTCACCTAAGGTTGATCAGAGCAAGTATATACCTATGATTGGTGGACTATTGTATTTGAATGCTACTAGATCATATATTATGCATGTTGTCTATCTTGTGGCTAGATTTCAAGAAGATCCTAAGGAGATACATGTTGCTGCTATTAAAATAATTTTTCATAGATTTGAATGGAACTCCATTAGGGGTTATCATATCCTAGAGATACTGAATTTACATTAAGTGCCTATATAGATGTAGATTGGGCTGGATGTGTAGATGATAGAAAGAGTACAAGTGGTGGTACATTCTTTCTTAGATGCATATTGGTGGTGTGGTTGAGTAAAAAAAAGATTCAGTCTCCTTGTCTATTGCTGAAGTTAAGTATATTGTTGTTACATCTTTCTATACACAAGTTATATGGATGAAACAAACATTGGAAGATATCACAGTGCTGTATGATGATCCTATTTCTATCTTCTATGTTAACACAAGTGAAATTAAAATTTCAAAGAATCCAGTGATGCACTCAAGGATGAAGTATATATCTATTAGGTATCATTGCTTGAGAGATAAGGTCATGGAGAATGAAGTAAAACTTGAATATGTTTCGATGAAGGATCAAATTTCTGATATATTCATGAAGTCTCTTCCTAAAGATACTTTTGAGTATCTCTATGAGAAGTTAGGGGTAATTTCCCCTCCTTTCTTGAACTAGATGCATATGGAGATGCATCAGTCTGATGGATCTATGGATCTATTCTTCTTCTAGAGTAATGTTTTGGTGGCTACCTCTTAGGGGTAGTAGGTAGTGTGAAGTGTTGTCATTTTGAGTATCATGTTTTTCATGTCAAAGGGGAAATCAATGTAAAATATCTTTTTCCTTTTCCATCGATGTCAAAGGGGGAGAGGAAGAATGTGAAAAAAAAGGGGAAGCATGAGAGGAAAAGAGAAAAGAGATTATCTACTAAGGGGAAGAAACAAAAAGAAAAATCTTGAGAAGTGTATTCAGAGCTAGTATGGTGTCTTTGATGGTTGTTCACATTGTGTGTTTTCAATAATGTCATGGCTACAAGTGGTGGAGGAGCACCAAGCATATGAAGTTCACTTTAGGGGGTCAATAGATCAAGCATAGGTGTTAGGGTCATTTTGCTTTGAATAAGGTCTATTCATTAAATAAGGTCTATGGAGACCATTTACTATGTAATAGGGCAATTTGAGAGTCATTTGTGTAAAGGATTCAAAATATTGCAAAAATGTGAAAAGTTGTTAAAAATTGTAATGCAAATATGGGAATACTAAGGGTCAAGTCATATAAAAGGTCATTGTAGGTGGTTGAAACTGATTTGAATCCATTTTTTAAATCTATTTATACATCCATCCATCATTTTGAAGGGTGGTGGTTAAGAAATGAATGTAAAATCATAAGTTTCACCATAATTTTCTATTATTTTTGAAACATTTTTTGTTGTTTCTTTTCCTTGTATGGAATTGTACGGGAAGATTATGATACAAAAGTGATTGGAGGTTAAATCCCATGATTATCCTTTCAAATTCCACTAATTTTGTTGAATTTAATGAAGAAATGAGGAAGTTATGGATAATTCTTCCGAAACAGCTATAACCCTATTCTAGGGTAACCAACAAGCATTCAGAATTCCATGTCTCTTATTTTAACCATTGAAACCTCCTCAAAACTTGATGAATAAGAATTTTTAAATGTATTCTAAGAAATTTCAAATTTTTAGAGCAAAATAATGTGGTTTTGGGAAATTTCCATGATGCCCTATGTCTGTATTTGTATAAAAATCCAGAAATCCACATGTGAACAGTAAAGAATTTGTGTTTTTGGTGTAAAATAAGGTATTCTTTTTGGGCGGAAGTGATTTAAAAGGATGCATTGGCATGTTTTGGACCCTCACTAAATAGGGTTTGGTGAATTAAGGGGTTCTATGTTCATTTTCTTGCTGATCTTGCATGGGAGATTTTTGATAGTCAACTTTAGGAAACAAAAATGAATGGTTTAGTATGAGATTTTGTTGAAATGTCATGCATAGAGATTGTAAAATGTTCTAAGGTGTGTGTGTAGACATTATTACATCTGTTTGTGGTATTTGGAAGGATATTTAGCTTGGGAAGTAGGGTATAAAAGTTTATGTGGTGTAAATGGACCTAAATGCTAATTTAGGACAGTCTACTTGTAAAGAGATGTTTGAGTTGAAAAAGAGTTTTGGGCCAATATTTTGAATGTTTATCAAGGTTTTTTATGAATCAATCAATGGTTTTGAGTTTTGTTTTCAATTTAATTGCTTTGGAATCAAGAGTTTGTGGAAGAAGGTGAGTCCTAATTGAAATGCCAACAAAACTTGGTTGAGATTTTTGACATGTTGAGTCGTGAATCCTCTGTACTTACATCAAGTGGTATCAGAGCTACAATGATCTAGGAAAATAGTTTTGTGGTTTTGTGTTGTGGTTTTTGTAGGTTAAGAAGAACCTAGTTGCTGTCAAGAGAAGCTAGAGAAGCTAAGAAGTTGTGAAGCAAGGAGAAGCTTGCTTGAGTAGAGGACAAGATGGAAATGTTGAAGATGCATTTATAGGGAGAGGAAGAAAGGAAGAGACAAGAGAAGGTAGAAAAAGAGATAGTGGCATTGAAGTAAGAGATGAGAAGATTGGAGGAAGAGTTTAGTGATTTTATGCAAAGTCCATGATTAAGATGGAACGGTGGATCAGACAAGCAACAAGTTGGCATTTGACAGAGAAGAAGAGAGTTGTGTGGCCCATTAAAAGGATTATTCAAAGAGGGAAAAGAAAAGAAAGGACAACAACACATGAGGTAGAGGTAAAGTTTATTGAGAAAAGTGATATTCCAATTGTGTTTGAAGCTAAAAAAACCTCTTTGTTTGTTGATGAAAATATTGATGTTGAGATAAATGATATGGTTGTTGTTGGTAATCAAGTAGTTGATGAAATTTTTGCTGATGAGCAAGTAGAGAAGGTTGATGATGTTGCTGATAAAGTTGGTGTTGATACTCAAGATGTTGTTGATAATAATCTTACTAATAAAGATGTTGCAGATTTGTTTGCTAATAAGGTCTATGCATATTTGCAAGAATATGATGTAGGTTGTGGTTATGGTAAATTTTTTTATATATGGTACTCTAATGATGGGAATGAAGATATAGATGATGCTACTGAGGTATATACACAAGAAATGGACTTTTGGGACATGAAAGTTGAGAGGTTTCTAGAGAAGAGATGGTATAAGAGGAAGAGGAAGAAGAACCTAGGGATAATTGCTAAGATGAAGGACATGTTGCAAAAGAACTGGAAGACCAAAAGGAAGGAGCTGACCAACTTTCAAGAGGACTTGATTTTTTTTTTCTCTGGGAGTATGGTGCAGTAGCACCAAGCATATGAAATTCATTTTAGGAGGTCAATAGATAAAATGTAGGTGTTAGGGTCATTTTTCTTTGAATAAGGTCTATGGAGACCATTTACTATGTAATAGGGCAATTTGAGTCATTTCTATAAAGGAGTCAAAATATTGCAAAAATGTGAAAAGTTGTCAAAAATTGTAATACAAACTTGAAAAAAATGCAAATATGGGAATACTAAGGGTCAAGTCATGTAAAAGGTCATTGTAGGTGGTTGAAACTGATGGAAATCCATTTTAAAAATCTATTTATACCTCCATCCATCGTTTTGAAGGGTGGTTGTTAAGAATTAAATGTCAAATCATAAGTTTCACCATGATTTTCTGTTATTTCTGAAACATTTTTTGTTGTTTCTTTGCCTTATATGTAATTTTACAGGAAGACTATGATACAAAAGTGATTGGAGGTTAAATACCTATGAGTCATCTTTCAAATTCCACTAATTTTGTTGAATTTCATGAAGAAATAAGGAAGTTATGGTAATTCTTCCAAAATAGCCATAACCTTGTTCTAGGGTAACCAACAAGCATAAAAAATTTCATATCTCTTATTTTAACCATTGAAACCTCCTCAAAATTGGCGAGTAAGGATTTTTAAACGTATTCTAAGACATTTCAAATTTGTAGAGAAAAAAAATGTGGTTTTGGGAAATTTTCATTATGCCCTCTGTCTGTATTTGTATAAAAATCTGGAAATGCACATGTGAACAGTAAATAATTTTTGTTTTGGTGTAAAATAATGTAGTATTTTTGGGTGGTAATGATTTAAAAGGTTGTATTGGCATTTTTTGGTGCCTCACTAAATAGGGTTTGGTGAATTAAGGGGTTTTATGTTCATTTGTTTGCTGATCTTGCATGGCATATTTTTGACAGTCAACTTTAGGAAAAAAAATGAATGGTTTAGTATGAGAGTTTGTTGAAATGTAATGAATAGAGATTGGGAAATGTTCTAAGGTGTGTGTGCAGAAATTATTACATCTATTTGTGGTATTTGGAAGGAGATATAGCTTGGGAAGTAGGGGATAAAATTTTATGTGGTGTAAATGTACCTAAATGCTGATTTAGGACAGTCTACTTGTAAAGAGATGTTTGAGTTGAAAGAGAGTTTTGGGCCAATCTTTTGAATGTTTCTCAAGGTGTTTTATGAATCAATCAATGTTTTTGAATTTTTTTTTCAGTTTAAGTGCTTTGGAATCAAGAATTTTTAGAAGAAGGCGAGTCTTAATTGAAAGGACAACAAAAATTGGTTGAGATTTTTGACAAGTTGAGTTGTGAATCCTCTATACTTACATCAAGTGGTATCATAGCTACAAGGCTCTAGGAAAATAGTTTTGTGGTTTTGTGTTATGGTTTGTGTAGGTTAAGAAGAACCTAGTTTCTACCAAGAGAAGGTAGAGAAATTTGAGAAGTTGTGAAGCAAGGAGAAGCTTCCTTGAGTAGAGGACAAGATGGACATGTTAAAGATGCATTTGCAGGCAGAGGAAGAAAGGAAGAGACAAGAGAAGTTAGACAAAGAGATAGTGGAATTGAAGCAAGAGATGAGAAGATTGGAGGAAGAGTTTAGTGATTTTTATGTAGAGTCCATGATGAAGATGGAACAGTGGATTAGACAAGGAACAAGTTGGCATTTGATAGTGAAGAAGAGAGTTGTGTGGCCCATTAAAAGTATTATTCAAAGAAGCAAAAGAAAAGAAAGGACAACAATACATGAGGTAGAGGTAAAGTTTGTGTAGCAAAGTGATATTACAATTGTGTTTGAAGATGAACAAAATTCTTTGTTTGTTGATGAAAATATTGATGTTGAGATAAATGATATGGTTGTTGTTGGTAATCAAGTAGTTGATGAAATTTTTGATGATGAGCAAGTAGAGAAGGTTGATGATGTTGTTGATAATAAGGTTACTAATAAACATGTTGCAGATTTTTTTGCTAATAAGGTGTATGCAGATTTACAAGAATTTGATGCAGGTTGTGGTTATGGTAAAAATTTTATTATATGGTACTCTAATGATGGGAATGAAGATATAGATGATGCTATTGAGGTATATACACAAGAAATGGACTTTTGGGACATGAAAGATGAGAGGTTGCTAGAGAAGAGATGGTATAAGAGGAAGAGGAAGAAGAACCTAAGGATAATTTCCAAAGTGAAGGACATATTGCAAAAGAACTGGAAGACCAAAAGGAATGAGCAAACTAGCTTTCAAGAGGACTTGAATTTTCTTTTCTCCGAGAGTATGGTGCAATAGCACTAAGCATATGAAGTTCATTTTAGGAGGTCAATAGATCAAACATAGGTTTTAGGGTCATTTTTCTTTGAATAAGGTCTATTTTCATTAAATAAGGTCTATGGAGACCATTTACTATGTAATAGGGAAATTTGAGACATTTCTGTAAAGGAGTCAAAATATTGCAAAAATGTGAAAAGTTATCAAAAATTATAATACAAACTTGGAAACAATGAAAATACGGGAATACTAAGGGTCAAGTCATGTAAAAGGTCATTTTAGGTGGTTGAAATAGATGGAAATCCATTTATACCTCCATCCATCATTTTGAAGGGTGGTTGTTAAGAATTGAATGTCAAATCATAAGTTTCACCATGATTTTCTATTATTTCTGAAACATTTTTTGTTGTTTCTTTGCCTTGTATGTAATTTTATGGGAATATCATGATACAAAAGAAATTGGAGGTTAAATACCTATGAATGTTCTTTCAAATGCCACTGATTTTGTTGAATTTCATGAAGAAATGAGGAAGTTATGGGTAATTCTTCCAAAACAACCATAACCCTGTTCTAGGGTAACCGACAAGTATTCAAAATTTCATATCTATTATTTTAACCATTGAAACCTCCTCAAAATTGGTGAGTAAGGAGTTTTAAACGTATTCTAAGACATTTCAAATTTGTAGAGAAAAAGAATGTGGTTTTGGGCAATTTCCATGATGCCCTATGTCTGTATTTATATAAAAATTTGGAAATGCACATGTGAACAGTCAAGAATTTGTGTTTCGGTGTAAAATAAGGTATTTTTTTGGGTGGCAGTGATTTAAAAGGATGCATTGGATTTTTTTGGTCCCTCACTAAATAGGGTTTGGTGAATTAAGTGGTTTTATGTTCATTTGTTTGTTGATCTTGCATGGCAGATTTTTGATAGTCAACTTTAGGAAACAAAAATGAATGGTTTAGTATGAGAGTTTGTTGAAATGTCATGAATAGAGATTGGGAAATGTTCTAAGGTGTGTGTGCAGACATTATTACATCTGTTTGTGGTATTTGGAAGGATATTTATGCTTGGGAAGTAGGGGATAAAAGTTTATGTGGTGCAAATGGACCTAAATGCTGATTTAGGACAGTCTACTTGTGAAGAGATGTTTGAGTTGAAAAAGAGTTTTGGGCCAATCTTTTGAATGTTTCTCAAGGTGTTTTATGAATCAATAAATAATTTTGAGTTTTTTTTCTTTTCAGTTTAAGTGCTTTGGAATCAAGAGTTTTTGGAAGAAGGTGAGTCCTAATTGAAAGGACAACAAAACTTGGTTGAGATTTTTTAAAAGTTGAGCTGTGAATCCTCTATACTTTCATCAAGTGGTATCAGAGCTACAAGGCTCTGGGAAAATATTTTTGTGTCTTTGTGTTGTGGTTTGTGCAGGTTAAGAAGAACTTGGTTGCTTCCAAGAGAAGGCAAAGAAAGTTGAGAAGTTGTGAAGCAAAGATAAGCTTGCTTCAGTAGAGGACAGGATGGATGTGTTGAAGATGCATTTGTAGGTAGAGGAAGAAAGGAAGAGACAAGAGAAGTTAGACAAAGAGATAGTGGCATTGAAGCAAGAGATGGGAAGATTGGAGGAAGAGTTCAGTTATTTTTATGTAGAGTCCATGATGAAGATGGAACGATGGATCAGACAAGCAACAAGTTGGCATTAGACAGTGAAGAAGAGAGTTTTGTGGCCCATTAAAAGGATTATTCAAAGAAGGAAAGGAAAAGTGAGGACAACAACACATGAGGCAGAGGTAAATTTTGTTGAGAAAAGTGATATTCCAATTGTGTTTGAAGATGAACAAACTTCTTTGTTTTTTGATGGAAATATTGATGTTGAGATAAATGATATGGTTGTTGTTGGTAATCAAGTAGTTGATGAAATTTTTGCTGATGAGAAAGTAGAGAAGGTTGATGAGGTTGGTAATAAAGTTGGTGTTGATACTCAAGATGTTGTTGATAATAAGGTTACTAATAAAGATGTTGGAGATTTATTTTCTAAGAAGGTGTATGAATATTTTCAAGAATATGATGCAGGTTGTGGTTATGGTGAAATTTTTTTTATATGGAACTCTAATGATGGGAATGAAGATATAGATGATGCTATTGAGGTATATACACAAGAAATGGACTTTTGGGACATGAAAGCTGAGAGGTTGCTAGAGAAGAGATGATATAAGAGGAAGAGGAAGAAGAACCTAAGGATAATTGCTAAGATGAAGGACAAATTGCAAAAGAACTGGAAGACCAAAAGGAAGGAGCATACCAGCTTTCAAGAGGACTTGAATTTTGTTTTCTCTAGGAGTATGGTGCAGTAGCACCAAGCATATGAAGTTCATTTTAGGAGGTCAATAGATCAAACATAGGTGTTAGGGTCATTTTGCTTTGAATAAGGTCTATTTTCATTAAATAAGGTCTATGAAGACCATTTACTATGTAATAGGGAAATTTGAGTCATTTCTATAAAGGAGTCAAAATATTGCAAATATGTGAAAAGTTGTCAAAAATTGTAATACAAACTTGGAAAAAATGCAAATATGGGAATACTAAGGGTCAAGTCATGTAAAATGTCATTGTAGGTGGTTGAAAATGATGGAAATCCATTTGGAAAATCTATTTATTCCTCCATCCATCATTTTGAAGGGTGGTGGTTAAGAATTGAATGCCAAATCATAAGTTTCACCATGATTTTCTATTATTTCTGAAACATTTTTTGATGTTTCTTTGCCTTGTATGGAATTTTATGGGAATATTATGATAAAAAAGTGATTGGAGGTTAAATCCATGTGAGTCTTCTTTCAAATTCCACTAATTTTGTTGAATTTCATGAAGAAATGAGGAAGTTATGGGTAATTCTTCCAAAACAGTTATAACCCTGTTGTAGGGTAATCGACAAGCATTCAAAATTTCATATCTCTTATTTTAACCATTTAAACCTCCTCAGAATTGGTGAGTAATGAGTTTTAAACTTATTCTAAGACATTTCAAATTTGTAGAGAAAAATAATGTGGTTTTGGGAAATTTCCATGATGCCCTATGTCTGTATTTGTATAAAAATATGGAAATGCACATGTGAACAGTCAAGAATTTGTGTGGTGTAAAATAAGGTATTGTTTTTGGGTGGAAGTGATTTAAAAGGATGCATTGGAATGTTTTGGGCCCTCACTAAATAGGTTTTTTTGAATTAAGGGGTTTTATGTTCATTTGTTTGCTGATCTTGCATGGCAGATTTTTGACAGTCAACTTTAGGAAACAAAAATGAATGGTTTATTATGAGAGTTTGTTGAAATGTCATGAATAGAGATTGGGAAATGGTGTAAGGTGTGTGTGCAAATATTATTACATTTTTTTGTTGTATTCGGAATGAGATTATGCTTGGGAAGTAGGGGATAAAATTTTATGTGGTCTAAATGGACCTAAATGTTGATTTAGGACAATCTACTTGTAAATAGATGTTTGAGTTGAAAAAGAGTTTTGGGCCAGTCTTTTGAATGTATCTCAAGGTGTTTTGTGAATCAATCAATGTTTTTGAGTTTTTTTTTCAGTCTAAGTTCTTTGGAATCAAGATTTTGTGGAAGAAGGTGAGTCCTAATTGAAAGGACAACAAAACTTGGTTGAGATTTTTGACAAATTGAGTTGTGAATCCTTTGTACTTACATCAACAGGTTATTGACTGTATATGTTGAGGATATTGAGAAAATTGTATTGAAGGAAGATTACAGGTGTTCAGTGGTTGCTTCAAGTTTTTCTGCTATGTTTCTTCAGTTCAAATATGTTGATCATGGTTGTTAGAAGATGCTATATCTATATTTTTAGCTATTGATTCATTGTACATTGTAAGTTATGTTCACTAGTTGTGAACTGTGGTTCTCTGTGTTTTTGGTTGAGGTTTGGGAGAAATGTTGTTGGTCCAAATTTCTCTTTGGTAAAGTCATTTGACTTGTAGTTCTAGAGTTGAGTTGCTTTTATTTTGTTGAAGATAATTTCAACATTTGGAAGATTCGTGCTTAATGGTTCTATGCGTTTTACAATGGTCTAGCCAACCTTGTGTTGAACACTACCTTCAAAGTTGATGAAGTGTGTTGGATCTATTTGGGTCCCTATGAAGTGTGTGTTTTGGTTACCCTTTTTTCTAATTCTACCCTATAATATTTTGGTACCAACCTAATTTTAATTTAATGTCAGATGGCTGAATTTGGATATGTTTCAAAGTTGAAGAGGGTATAAATGTAGGATAAGTTAGTGGTGAAGAACACACAAGAGTGAAGAAGAGAGATAAGTGAAAAGAAAAAGAGTAGATAGATGTGAGATTGATGCTATTCAGAAAGTGTGTGTGATGCGAGTGTGGTAGACCAGAGTGAAGCCTAAATGTTGAGTTTTCAGATATAGTGAGCTGAAGGTGTACTCTATCATTCATGCATGTCTGCGAGTGGTTGTGGTGGATTTCTCCGTTGCATTGAGATTTTTGTCTCCTTGTAACACATCTCTTCTATCTTCTTTGTATCTCTGTGGTAGTGAGCCCTCAGGGTTGTTAGCCTTGTTGGATAGTGAGTCCTATTCCGAACAGTGATTCCTTGCTTTGGTAGTGAGCCTTGTTTATCAAGAAGTGAGCCTCTTGTAATTGGTTTTGATATTCTCTTTTGTGCGAGTTAATCCTCACCGTGGTTTTAAACTTATTGGGTTTTCCACATAAATCTGGTGTTATTGTGTTTGTGTGATGAATTTGAGTTTCTGCATTAGTATTTAATGGTTAATCATTTAAGCAATATTAAGAATTAGTTCTAGTGAATGAATTAAATATTAAATCCGTGACAACTGATTCACCCCTCCTCTTAGTTTTCTTGTTTAACATGGTCAACACTTTGTCATTTTCTTAGCCATTTTTTCTCATTTTTTCTATATTATTGTAAGGTGAGTGAATGCATGTTCACATTAGTGATGTAGTGATAACTACTAATCACCACATTGTTAAGCCTTTCTTTACCACTTTGATGATGTCCATTCTCCATTGCAGATCACTAAAATAAAATTGGTTGCAAGGAGGTTTATGTGATGTGTTATAAACTCCGATGCCATCAGGTCCCACTATCATATGCCAACCAACATGGATGCTCTCCACCAACCCCTGCTTCCATTCGGATCTTGATCGGGCCCCATTTACTTCTCAGTGGGCTGGTGGGGAGGCCACCACATAATTCTCCTGATGTCACTATTCCACTAACTCTTGGTCCCAAAGATTACATAGGCATCATGTATTGTTGAAACACTTTGATCTTCACAATCCATTACCACAATGTGAGAAATTTAGTGATGAAATAGGACACTCCCAACTCTATACATTGATGCCATATTCCACTAGCTCCTGATGCTTGTTGCTCATTGCTTAAGGAAATATTCATTTGAAATCATAATGATTATGCAAAGAACTAGAGTGATAGCTCCCTTCTAGGAGTATGTCAACCTAGTTGATAGGGATGGTCACCAACACAAAGTTAATGACACAAGTTGTCACTAAGGCTAACCCATAACCTGTCATAGATGGTCAATGAAGAAATATAACATTGTAATAAGATCCACCATGACTACAGTTTCCTTTGGATTTGCATGATTGATACTGCTCATTCTTGCACCTTTGACATCAATGACAACATTTCACCAACAATATCTACACTGCTCATTTTACTCTATTGACATCAATGAAAATATTTTTCCAATAATCTCCCCCTTTGGCATTGATGGAAAAACATGAAATGCTCATACAAGATGTAACACTAAACCTCTGTACCAATTTGATTATTCACACAACTCCTTATATGGCATATGCCACTTCTGTACTCAGCATGCTCATATGATTTGAGCATTTGCATCACATCTCCCCCTTTGACATAAATGGAAAATGGTTAAAATGTATGCACTCCCATGGAGGATATATGCCAATTTAGAAAAACTCTGCAACCATTGATTCGTTAGAAATCTATAAAACAATATTTTACCTAACTTGATCACATTGTCCTTAACCAGGGTTAAATGGATAATCAAGGAAGCTCCCCCTAGATATATTCCCTATCACTAATGATTAGTGATATGATGTGGGAGAGACTACTCCTAGATTTTTCCTCAAGTATTCAAACTACTCTATGGGAATAGGCTTTGTAAATATATCAGCTACTTGTTCCCTTGTAGGAATATACTCCATACTAACTTCTTTATCTACAACTTTCTCTCTGATGAAATGACATTTGATTGATATATACTTTGTTAGGGAATGCATCATTGGATTCTTTGAGATGTTGATGGTACTTGAATTATCACAAAGAATAGAAATGGGTTCTTTGTATTCCACTTTGATATCTTTTAGTGTCTACTTCATCCATAAGACCTGAGTACAACATGCAACTACTACAACATATTCAACTTCTATAGTAGAAAGAGTTACAGACTATTTTTTTTTGCTCATCCAAGAAACCAATTTGTTTCCAAAGAAAAATGCTCCACCACTAGTACTCTTCCTGTCATCCAGACTTCCTACCCAATTTGCATCTGTATACAATATCAATGAGAAATATTTACACTTGGGATACCACAACCCATAATCAACAATGCTTTTGATGTATTTAAGAATTCTTTTCACTGCATTGACATGAGATTATTTTGGGGCAGCCTTAAACCTTGTTACCATAGAAACTACTTGCATTATATCTGGACTAGATGTAGTTAAATATAATAGTTTAATTCCAATCATTGATCTATACAAAGTATGATTTGCATCAAGTGACTCATCTGATTTGATCAAATTATAGCCAATAATCATGGGAGTACAAAATGGTCTACAATCCTCCATGCCAAACTTCTTAAGCATTTATTTTGCATACTTGGTTTGAGATATGAATGTCCCTTTTTTTGATTGAGAAATTTTCAAACCAAGAAAGAGTCTAAGTTCTCCTAGTATGGACATTTCAAACTCATCTTGCATGTGTGTAGAAAATATTTTTCACATTACATGATCATTGCTACCACCAAATATAATATCATCCACATATACTACAACAATGATCATGTGCTCACCTTTAGATTTGATATGCAAATTTCTATCAGCACAACCCTTCTTGAATCCTTGTTGTAGATACTGATCCAACCTTGAATACCATTCCCTTGGGGCTTGCTTTAGACCATATAGTGATTTTCTGAATCTGCAAACATATCCATCATATTTTGACAACTAAGAACCTTCTGGCTACTCAATATATACTTCCTCTTCTAGGTTTCCATTCAAGAATCTAGATTTGACATCCATTTGATATAGGGGAAAATGTTTCTTCAAAATCAATCCCTTCTACTTGTGCATATCCTTTGCAGACTAACCTTGCTTTGTTTCTAACAACAACTCCATCTTCATTCAGTTTATTTCTGAATACCCATTTGGTGCCAATTGCATTCTTGCTTGAAGGTCTAGGAACCAATTCCCACGTCTTGTTTTTCTCAATCTAATTGAGTTCCTCTTCCATTTCTTTTATCCAAATCTCATCCTTACTAGATTCATCAAAATTTTTTGGTTCAATCTAAGGTAGAAGAGAAAAGTTCACTTGTTCTTGTCCTTAGAAAATCTTCTTCTAGTCTGCACACCTTCATTCTTGTCAACAATTATTTGGTCTGTAGGATGATCCTTTTGCACATAATTTCTAGGAGCTCACTCAACAACTTCTTCATTTTCTTCTTATTCTTCTTCTTCAACTGCTAAACCTACATCATTATCTTTTGATTGAAACTCAAGATTGTTTTTGCTAGACTTATCTTGATTTATATTTTCATCAACCTTGACATTTATGCTTTCCACTATATTGTGCAGCCTCTTGTTGTAACATTTGTAGGATTTTCTTTGATTGGAATATCCTAAGAATATCCCTTCACCACACCTTGAATCAAAGCTTCCTAAATCTTCATCTTCTCTCTTGATATAGCATTTACTACTAAATACCTTAAAATGTTTGATTGATGTAGGCCTACCAAACCAAAGTTCATAAGGATTTCTACCATTGCTTTCTCTTAGCAAGGCTCTGTTATGAATGTATACAACAATTTGAATTGATTCCTTCCAAAATGTATCATCCAAATTTGCCTCATTTAACATAGCTCTAGCCATTTCTTTCACAATCTTGTTTCTTCTTTCCACCATTCTATTTTGTTGTGGAGTTCTAGGTATAGAATATTATCGCTTAATTCAATGTTATTCACAATACTCTTTGAATTCACATGATGTAAATTCTCCACCTTTGTCTGACCTTAGACATTTAATTCTTCTTCTAGTTTCATTCTCTACTAGTTTTCTAAAATTTGTAAACTTCTCAAACACTTCTTCCTTCTCCTTAAGGAATGTGACCCATGCCATTCTAGTATAGTCATCAATCAACAACATAAAGTATCTCTCACCTAGTAGGTCCTTTGTCCTCATGGGACCACATAGATTAGTATGAATTATCTCCAGAGGTTTTGTAGTTGAATACTCTTTTGTAGAGAACTTATACTTTGTTTTCTTTCCTTGCTAGCATCCTTGGAAAATTGTATTTTTTAGGATTTTCTATCTTAGGCATATTTCTAACCAATCCCCTTGAGCTTATCTTTACCAAATTGTCAAAGGTAGAATGTCCCAACCTTCTATGCCACAACCAACTCTCATCAACTTGGCTAATTAAACATGTTTAAACTTCCACATCACATAGATTGTAAAGATTACTATCTATCCTTATCCCTTGAGAAATTGTATTACCATTTTCCCTTATCTTGTAGCCTTTATAGTTGAATACAACTTTGTATCCATTGTCACACATCTGGTTGACACTAAGAAGATTATGTTTCAAACCTTCAACATAAAGCATGTCTTTAGTCTTATTCTTCCCATCTATGCTCAAATTTCCTTTACTATGGATCTTCAAAGCAGTATTATCACCTAATCTTACTGAACCTCCTTTTCTCAATTTTAATTTAATGAATTTGCTTTTATCTCTAGTCATATGTTTGGAGAAACCATTATCAATAACCAACAAATCTTGTTCTTTTGCATGTAGTTTTTTTTGGGAAATCATAGATTGAGTAGAAGTTTGTTCTTTCTCCTTCCACATCTTCTTATGTTTCTTTTCAAAATTTTCTTCCTTTTTCTCAGAAACTTCAATTTCCTTTTCAACTTTGGAAGATGTATTTTTATTCTTCTTAGATAGAGCACTTGACCTTACAAACTTTTCTCTACAATTTCTAGCAACATGACCAAAATTGTTGCATTTGAAACAAACTACATTCATATCAACTAGAGGATGAAATGAATTTCTACTTATAAAATTTGTATTCCTCCTTGGAATGATTTTACAATCTCTAGCCTTGTGACCAAAATTGTTACAAGTATAGCAATACCCATTAAAGTATGATGAGTACTTGATCATGATGTTTCCTTCAGCTGGATGGGGAGATCTTATTTGTCTAGGTCTCCTTGGATATTGTACTCTTGTGAATCCATCATTGTCTTTTCTCTTAGTATTCTGCTTCTTCTTTTGTTGATCAGGGTCTAACTTGTTAGCTTTCTTGTCTTCAATGGCTTCCTTCTCTTTATCATATTTCTCAACCACAACTGACTTCTTTTCATCTTTAGAGGCTTCCCCTTTGTTATATTTTTCACCACTAAGGAATGATTTTTCTTCTACTCCAAATCTTTCATAGAGTTTTGCAGAGGCATCAACAAATGAACTCTTTCCTTTTTCAAGTCCTAAGCCTGATTTTTCCTTATTAGCTGGCTTTTGTGTACTTAACAATTCATCAAGAATATCAGTACCACCTTTAAATTTCAAACCCTTATTAATCTACTTCTTGGATTTCTCCAATTCTTTTCTTAGAGAAACTACTTCAGCTTCTAACTTCACAGATCTCTCCACTTCAGATTCTAGTTTGGACTTCATTTCTTCTTCACCTCTCTTAGCTTCTTAACTTGGAGGTTTTGATTTACCACCAACTGATTGGGTTCCTCAAGTTCTTGAGTTAGTTTGTTAGTCTCCTTTTGAGCATTCTTTTTCAATTTCTTTTTTTCCCTCTTAAGATCATCATATTTATCTCTTAACTCATCAAGATCTTCAAGAGCACTAATTAATTCTCCTTCAAGGTCAACAACTACTTCCTCTTCTTCTTCATGTGAATTCTTAGCTTGTGCATCCTTTTGATCCCAATTGTCTTTAGCCATTAAGAGAAATTATTTTTCAACTTCTATCATAACTAGAGCATGATCTTGATGATCATCTAAACTATCACTACCATCATATGCATCACTTTCTTCTTGAATGCATAGGCTCTTCTTATTCTTTCCAAAATTCTTCCTTTTAGGATAAATTTTTTTCTTCATTTTGCTACCTCCTTCTTTCTTGGAGTTATCCTCTTTATCATATAAACATTTAGAAGAAAAGTGACCTATTCTACCACAATTAAAGCATTTGAAGGGAAACTTACCTTTATATTTTTTGTTTTCCTCAATCTTCTTATAAAATTTGCTTCTTCCTCATCAATTTCTTCATTGTCTGAAGCAGTGGTTGTAACTTTGTCTTTCTTTTTTGATTTATCCTTTTCTTTCTCTACTACCTTAAATGCAACTTCTCTCCTAGAAGATTCGACACCTAGCATCCTCATCTCATAAGCAGTAAATATGCCATGTAATTCATCTAGAGTGAGTTTATCAACTTCTCGTCCTTCTTCAATAGCGAAAATATTGGAATCATATTTAGTTGTCATAGACCTTAGAACTTTCAACACAACATATTCTTTCACTTCCACACCATATCCTCTAACTGTGTTCACTATATCATCAACCCTCAAAAGGTAGTCTACAATTTTTTCTTCTTTAGTCATTTGCAAGCTTTCAAATTTAGCTCTCAACACTTGTATCTTTTCTAAATTCACCTTGGTGTCTTCTTCATAGATCTAATTCAATTTTTCCTAGACATCATAAGATGTTTCACAATGCATAACCATGCTATGCACAAAATTAGACAAGTTGTTTGTAATGGCGAACCAAGATTTTCCATTATTCTCATAGTCCTTTCATGCAACATCAATAGGAGGAGTAGCAGGGATAGTATATTTGTTCTTAATTGACATCCAAACATCATGTCCAAAAGAACCTAAGTATCCTTTCATCAAAGAGCTCTACTTAGTATAATTTATTCCATCAGACCTAGGTGGCTTGCATGAACCTTCTTGACTTGTCATTTTGTTCACTTATCTAATATCTACCCAAGCCGATTAAGCTTCTCCTAGGGAACTATTATGCCTTGCATAAGGCCCCCCCCCATTTTATTCTGGAACAAAATGGGTCCCCCTTTTCTTTTTATTTTCTTTTCCTTCAGTTGTCTGGTTTGGTCTTTGGAATTCTTTTTGTCTTCCTCCTGGGTCTGTATTTTGTTTTGTTAGGTTTTGGTTCTATCTCAGCTTGAGTTGGCTTTCTTCTTGCTAAAAATTGAGTGAAATCATAAATAATATATTTTATATGCTTTTGAGAACTAATGGAGGCCTTTTTTTTGTAGGATTGAATTGCTCATTTAAAGATATCTCTCAAGGAGGTCAGTTGGAAGGCATACCTCAGTCAGATTTAGCATAAAACTCCTGAAGAAGGAAGTCGCTGAGAACTTTCAGATGTCTTGCCGACTAGCAGTGTGTTATTCATTTGGGATCCACTAGTCGCCGTGACATCTCAGTCACTATGAGGTTTTATATGTCTCTCTATGTGGGAAGAAGTCTCGGTGAAAGGGATGTCATCGGAAAGATCTCACTGAGAGAGATTGATTTTGGCATAAATCCTGGCCAAAGAGGAAAGGTCTCGCCGAAGATTCATTGCTCGGCGTAACATCTTACTGGCTGAAGGAGGTCCCACTGAAAAAGTTTGAGCTCAAGGAGAGTGGTTTACTTTCGCCATGAGGTCTCACCGACCAAGCAAAGTCTCTCAGAAATGAAATGAGCTCTCATTGAAACAAGGTGGCTTTGATGAAATGTCCTACCGACATAGCAAAGTCTCAGTGACAGGGGGTAATGTTGGCATGAAGTCTCACCGACAGGGTGGAATCTTGCCAAAATGGAACGGCATTGGGAAGAAAGATTTATATTCACCATGAGGCCTAGCCGAAGGGTGGAGATCTCGCTAAAGGGTTCTCCCTTCGGTGTGATGTCTAGCCGACTGCAAAGGGTCTCGGCGAAAGGGCGTGACATCGGTGTAATGTCTTGGCGAAGGAAGCTAGTCTCTCCGAAATGGAATGATTGCTTCCAGCATAAAATTTGGCTGAAGAGGAAAGATCTCGCTGAAGGTTCATGGTTAGGAGTAACGTCTTATCGACTGATGGAGGTCCCATCGAAATAAGTTTGAGGTCGGGGAGAAGTCTTCCCGACTCGCTGAAGTCTCGCCAAAAGGTGAGTGCTTCGCTATACTGTCTTGCCGACCCGATGGTGTCTCCCCAAAGGAAGAGGGGCTTGATATGATGTCATGCTGAGGGAATAAAGTCTTGCCGATAGCGACGAGCCTACCAATGGAAGAGGGTATCGGTATGACTCTTAGTGCCCACTATGACCTCCTGTCGATTGAAGGATGTCTTGCCAAATGTGGATGTTGTGACAATGGGGCCACGCAACGGTATAACCCTTGAGGACATGCTATGATATCTGGCCGATAGCGATTGTCTCGGTGACCATTGTGGATATCGATATGACTCTGGCCACTCACTATGAAGTCTTGCCGACCATCATATGCTATGTCGATGGCTACTATGAGGTATAATTGCATCGAGGAGACATGATTAGTGTCTCACTGACATGCGATTCTATGTGAACAACCTTTGACCACCCGAGAATCTTACGTGGAGTGTGTTCTACCAATCAGAGAGAATTAAAGGCAAACCGTCGACAGTTTGACTGATTGAATACCCCTATGAGGAAGATCAACAAAATGTGTGCGGCATCGATATGCTTTGTGAATAAAGCGATGGATCAGTTTGGTATCTAGGGGTGCCATCTGTGAAGAAAGAGGGAAAAATCTGACACTGCTTCTAGAAGAGGTCAACTTACAGAAAGATCTTGAGCACCAGGAAGCTGAGGGGAGAAAAGGCCACGAGTCTTAGTGACAGTTGTGGTGTCTACTGGAAAAGGTAGATAGACATTAATGATAGCGCTTCAGGGAATTCAAAGCATCTCGACATGGAGGTTTGAAGGTGGACACGAAGGTCAAAAGTTAATGCTGTAGTTGTAAAAGATCTGAAGACTTCTCCTGAGGGCGATCTGTCACCAACATGGACATGGGGATGCGCATTGAATGTAACACTGACTTCATTGCAAAAGATCTGAGGGCTGACTCTCTTGTAACCAATTGATATTTTGTAAACCCTAAAACAGGGGCTGACTTTCTTTCTGGCATGTTTTTTATATATGGAATTTTTGCCTCTTTCAAAAGAGAGGTACGAGTTTTAGAAGATAGAGGGAGATTTCAAGGATAGAGTGAGATTTTCAAGCAATAGGAATTTTCTAAAAGATAGAGGAGATAGAACTACATCCTATTTCTATGTAATGGGAGCTTCTTTTGTCTCATTAGTTAGGAATTAGATTCAGCATAGGAAATAATGTATCTTTCAATTTTTCTTAGTGTAGATGGAAACAAGCTGAAGATATAGGTTTTCTATACACTGGTGATTGTGCCAGAATTGTAAATGTTGCTTATTTGTTTCACTAACAGTAGAAGCAACCAGTTTTAAATCTACTTTATATTGTGTTTCTGAATGGTATTCATCTTCAGTTAATCATTTGATTTGAAAAGCTTTCAAGGAATGAAGTCTTATTTTATGTTTTGTTTAAATAGTGATTTGAAATCTATTGTTGAAATTAGCACTATGAATGAATGAAACTATGTGTTAATCACAAGTTAATTTTGTTTGGTAGTTTTAGTTAGCAAGTCCTTGAAAGGTAACAAGTCTGGTTAAGTTGGATGAACTATTATTCTCTTCATTTCCAAAGCTTTGATCTATCTTTTTCTGTTTCTTTAAAAACCCCAGTTAAAGTAGGTTTGAACTTATGTTTGATCTTAGAACAATCCACAAGCTCAACACCAGCAGGCCCCTTGAACATTATAGTTCACATCAACCATTGAGTAAAATCAAAACAGTTGAGAATCAATTACAAAGACCTTGGGAGTTAAGATATCCATGTGTTATTCTTTCTCTTTTAGGAGAAATATAATAGTAATATTCTATTTAACTGTTGTTGTGCTCATCAGAACCATCAACAGAAACTGGCACTAGAAGGAGGGCTAGAAGAGATAACTGGTTAATACTGGGTTTTTCTCACTAGAAAGGTCCTAGAGAGTTCTTTGATCAGCTGAAAATCCATCACCTTTGATAGAACTCAAGACCCCAACAAGACACAAGATTCGCAAGACTGTGGCAACCATCATACCATCCTTGTCAGTCCCGCTCACCCCACCAGGCTTTTCACCAATACCCCAGTGGATACCTATTAATCCACCACCAAATTCATCTCAAGTGCCATCACAGCTGGCTCAACCACCACCACCAATGGCATTTTTTCATAATAATCCGTCTCCATTGGGGACTATTCCTGGAGGCTTTCATGATATGCCTAAGAATCCTGAGAAATTCTGTCCTAAATACATTCATGGTGAATCAAGGAGTGTTGAAGAGCACATACACGCTTTTAAGGATGCTCATACTAGAGCTCCGATAGCCCACCATGATGTAGTTTGTAGGTTGTTCCCTTATTCCTTAGGGGATATGGCATACAACTGGTACCTAAATATTCCTTAGTGTTCTATTCTGAGCTGGACAGACCTGGAGAATTATTTCATCAATCAGTTTAGGATTTACATGGATCTAGCCATTTTGTTCCACCAATTTTCTACCATTAGGAAGGAGCCAGGTGAACCTTTTCCCTTGTTTAATACCAATTTTCAACGAATGTATAGGAGACTGCAGGACCTCTATCTAGTTGTTGAGAATAGTGCCATTCAAGCATACTTTAGAGTTATAGACCCTCTGATTGGCTTGTTCCTACAAAGGACTTATCAACTGGTAGATATTGATTCCCTATCTAAGGTTTATCATCTAGCCATCAAGCTGCAACAACAAATTAACTCTCAATAGGGAAGTTTGGGAGGAGGTTTTCCTTGAATGGGGTATTAGATGCATAGACCAAACCCTTTATTTAATACTGTCCCAGGAATGTCTCCTTCCCATTATGGACCTATGTCTGAGTTGCATACTCAATCTCCCGTTCCATAGTTTTCCAACGAAACTCCTAACTTCTTTCAACAATCATAGGCTCATCATAGTCCATATAGTCATCATAATCAAACTAGCCCAAAAGGGAAAACTTTCTTTGCTTCTTATAGGTTGTAGTTTGGATGCACTAACAACATAGTAGAATATGAAGCTCTAGCTTGGGGGCTAATGTTCGTGCATAAGAAGAAAGTAACTGCCTTGATGGTTAAAGGAGATTCATAAATAGTTATCAGGCAAGTGTGTAGCCAATACACATGTCACAATAAGAGGCTAGAAGCTTATAGAAATTGGGTATGGAACCTGATTGAAGACTTCGATGCTTTTGGGATTAGTTTAATCCCTAGAGAGGAGAATCAGATAGCTAATTCATTAGCTGTTGCTGCAAGTACCCTAGAACCCATGCAAGGCTCCAAGCTTAAGAGATTCTTAGTGGAATTGATATCCACCCCTGCTATTCCTGATAATGTCAGGAACTTTCAATTCTTTGATGATGATCGACATATCCTTGCTTTTCTAGCAAGCTCAGATGTTTTTGAAGGGAAAATCATTAATGAGTCTAATAGGGATCAAGGGGATTGGAACCCTGAAGATTGTGATATAGAGGGGGTCCTCAATTTAAAAAGTAATAGCATTTCCAAGGGAATGGTGGCCTTAGAAATAATTTTTGATTTAGACCCAAGGGCTCAGGAGAATATATCAGTTGAAGATAAAGGAGGTTAATATCATACTATTAACCTAACTGATTCTAGCCTAGAAAGAAATGTTTACATAGGGAAAGCTTTCCCTGAAGCAATCAGAAAAGATATACTAAGGGAATTGAGAAGGACATTGCTACAATAGCCTGGGGGTATGAGGATTTAAAAACATTTGATGCTTCTGTAATGACTCATACTATTCTTTTGAAACCTAAAGCTAAACCATTTCGGCAGAAGCAGCGACCTGTCAACACCCTGATTGAACCACTGATATTCAAAGAAGTTCAGAAATTGCTTTCTGCAATAATAATCTTACCTGTACGACATTCAACATGGGTGGCTAACTTAGTCCCAGTCTATAAGAAAAATGGAGAGGTCAGGTTGTGTAGACTTCAGGAATCTGAACAGAGCTTCAAAAAAGGACAACTACCCACTCCCTTCACTGGATGAAGTCTTGTAGACTGTCAACAGGTCTCAGATAATATCATTGCTAGATGGCTACTCTGGATACAATCAGGTAATGGTTAACTGTGAAGACAAAATGAATACAACCTTCACTACTAAGTGGGAAAAAATTGCTTACAGAAGGATGCCATTTGGTTTGATAAACGCTGGAGCAACCTTTTAGCATGCCATGGACATAGCATTGAAAGATTTGATTAGTAAATGCATCATCATTTACATGGATGACTTGACAGTATTCTCTAAAGATAGACTGAACCATGCTGCAGACTTGGCCAAAGTTCTTGAAAGATGTATCCAGTATGGTGTCTCCTTAAATCTTAAAAAGTATGTGTTTGGGGTTTCTGAAGGGAAGATTTTGGGACACACAATCTCAGAAAGAGGAATATTGATCAATCCAGACCAAGTTGAGTCCATTCTGAAGATAACTAGGCCAGGAAGCAAGAAGGAGATGAGATCTTTCTTTGGAAAGATCAACTTTGTGAGAAAGTTAATCATGGGTTTTGCAGAAATTGTTAATCCACTAAATGAAATGATGAAGAAAGACGCCAAAATAAAGTGCAGTAATGAGGTGAAGGCTACCTTTTCTCAAGTCAAACAATCCATTTCAGAAGCGCCAGTCCTCACCAGCCCTGACTATGTGAAGCCATTTTTTATTTATTCTTTTGCTTCTGCACATTCCTGTGCAACTGTCCTAACTCAACGAAGAGAAGAGGGAGAGGAGAGGCCAATTTCCTTCATGAGCTCTCCATTCAAGAATGCTAAAATCAAATACCCACCTTTGAAAAGCAAGCTTTGGCACTGGTCAGAGCTATCAAGAAGTTCATGAACTACATTCTCCGAAGTCAAATTATTGTTGTAGTCCCCGATGCTGCTGTGAAGTCTCTACTTATGCAGAGCGAGCTGGGGGAACCAAGAGGGAAATGGATGGCCATTTTGCAGGAGTTTGATCTAGAGATTCGCCCCATGAAACTTTTCAGAGGTACAAGCCTATCTAAATCCATGGTGAATGCTGGTGACAACATTATTTTCCAACAATATACAACTTAGTCCTTTTCCAACGACTCTTGGTATGCTGATATCATCTATTTCATGCTCTATAATCAGTGCCCAAAGGGAATGAACACAACTCAGAGGAGAGCGTTGAGAATGAAAAACTATCATTATATGCTCAAAGGGGGATTACTATACAGGAAGAATTTTGAAGGGGTGTAACTATGATGCCTCAATCAGCAAGAGGCTAAACACATGATTACTAAATTCCATGTGAAACATGACATAGGTCATGGTTCTACAGACTCATTAGCATACCAGATCCTCAGATCTGGTTATTACTAGTCATGTGTGTTCAAAGATGCCCATTAGCATGTAAGAACATGTCACATATGTCAGATTTCTACATCAAAATAACGCCATTGCAGCCTGTTTACGAGGTAAGGCCATTTTCCCAATGGGCACTGGATTTTATTGGGGTAATTTACCCAAATTCTTCTGTAGGACACAAATTTATTTTGATCGCCACAAATTACTGCACAAGATAGACAGAGGCTATACCCTGCAAGAACAACACAACAGAGGTTGTGATCAAGTTCCTCACTGAATACATCACAACTAGGTTTGGAGTACCCTTCTCATTGGTATGTGACAATGGCTCTTCCTTTTCTTCTGTTGAGCTCATTTCATGGGCTTATGATCACAAAATTGTCTTAAAATATTCTTTAAACTATTACCCACAAGGAAATGGAGTTGCAGAATCAACCAATAAGAATCTCTTAGGGGTAATTAAAAAATTATTAGAAAACAACCCTAGGGATTGGCATACCCAGCTGAGATTCACATTATGGGAAGATAGAACTAGGATCAAGGCTACTTTAAAGACTTCACCATTTAAGCTAGTGTATGGCCTAGAGCCTATGTTCCCTATTCACTTGCAAATACCTATCCTTGAGTTCATGCATAAATTCTACTCTAGCGATGATAGGAAAGAAGCAAGATTAGATGGCTTGTTGAAATTGGAAGAGTAGAGAGATGCCGCATTGCAACAATTCTTTAAACACTAGGCTATTGTCAAACGTTGGTTTGACAAATGAGGCAAAATCAAGGCTTTCAAAATATTAGACCTTGTGTTGCTATGGGATAAAGCTAGTGAAAAGAAGGGCAGTCACCAAAAATTTGATAAGCTCTGGTTGGGTCCCTATGAAATTGCTGAGATCCTAGGAGAGAATGCCTTCTGACTGAGTAGCTTAACGGGATAACATGTTCCATTTCCTGCAAATGGACAGTTCCTTAAACATTATTTTGGGTCATGAAGTTTGGTATTTTGTTGGGGAGTCCATTTGTGTAAATAGTTCCTGTATTTCTTCTTGTAAATAATCTCTGTATGTAAGTAATTTTCTGTTATGTCTGTGAATAGTTTGTTTGTTTTTCTATTTGTAAATAGTTTTGTTGTATGTTTGTCTGTTCTTTCTTTTTGTCCTTTTTTCTTCCTTTGCTATTTGGTATCTGCCTTGTTTTGTGCTTTGGGGTTTCTCTGTTCTTTCCATCTTGAAATGGTGGGTTGTTATTTGAAGTATACTTTGGTTATTAGGAGAGAAGTGGTTTAGATATTTTCAAGTTTTCTCATTAGATGATTTTGTCCTAAATTCGTTCTTTTATTCCCATTGTCAATAAGAGTTTTGGAAAGTCTTGAATACAAGGTACAAAGTAAACAATCTTCATTAGCTATCTTTGAATCTATCACAAATCATCAAGATCATCTCCCTTTGTAATGTTATATTTTTCCTAGGAGGATAATGTTGTAAGATTTGAGTGAAAAATATGACTCCTAGATGCTGTTATGAAGTCCATGGTAGTTTTCAACCCATAACAGATGTTTGACATCTGACATATTGAGAAAAATTGAATGAAATATCTGAAACTCCAAGAGAAAAAGAAAAAAAAGAGAGAATTATCAAAAAGAAAGGGGAACTCAATATGAATGGGTGATTCGAGTATCTCTACCGGGGCTATGGATGCCTGACTAGAAGTAGAGAAATGCTATGAGAAAACTAGAGGTATCTCCGTCGGGGCTATGGACACCTGACTAGCAGCGGAACAATGCCCAGGATATCATTGCACAATAGGTAAAGGGAATCAACTCATGTAGTTAAAATCTTTCTCATTGTTGCTCAAAATATGAGGAAAACTTTATAAAAGGATGAGGCACCATCAAGCACACACATAGATTCAGGAATAGCCAGTGTTGACTTACATTTGAGATTCTAGCTCAACCTTGGTTGTTAAAACTAACCCAACTTGAGTTGTGATGTTCATAAGCCAGGAGTTCTTGGTAGCTGAATCTTTTAGTTTCTTGAAAATGGTTAAACCATTTCCCCAGCCGAGTCACCAATTGTTATGTCTTGCATAACCCCCTCATTTTATTCTGGAACAAAATGGGTCCCCCTTTTCTTTTTATTTTCTTTTCCTTCGGTTGTATGGTTTGGTCTTTGGAATTCTTTTTGTCTTCCTCCTGGGTCTCTATTTTGTTTTGTCAGGTTTTGGTTCAGTCTTAGCTTAAGTTGGCTTTCTTCTTGCTAAAATATGAGTGAAATGATAAATAATATATTTTATATGCTTTTGAGAACTAATGGAGGCCTTTGTTTTGCAGGATTGAATCACTCATCTAAAGATATATCTCAAGGAGGTCAGTTGGAAGGCATACCTCAGTCAGATTTAGCATAAAACTCCTGAAGAAGGAAGTTGAGACCTTTCAGATGTCTTGCCAACTGGTAGTGTGTTATTCATTTGGGATCCACCGGTCACCATGACATCTCTGTCGCCGTGAGGTTTTATATGTCTCTCCATGTGGGAAGAAGTCTCAGTGAAAGGGATTTCATCAGAAAGATCTCGCCAAGAGTGATTGCTTTCAGCATAAAGCCTAGCCAAAGAGGAAAGGTATCACCAAAGGTTCATGGCTCGGCGTAACATCTTACCGGCTGAAGGAGGTCCCACTGAAAAATTTTGAGCTTGGGGAGAGTGGTTTAATTTTGGCATGAGGTCTCACCAATAAAGAAAAGTCTCCCAGAAATGAAATGATCTCTAGCTAAAACAAGGTGGCTTCAATGAAATGTCCTACTGACATAGCAAAGTCTTGGTGACAGGGTGGACTCTTGCTAAAATAGAACGATGTCAGGAAGAAAGATTTATATTCACCATGAGGTCTGGCCGAAGGGTGGAGATCTTACTGAAGGGTTCTCCCTTCGGTGTCATGTCTAGCCGACTGCGAAGGGTCTTGGAGAAAGGGTGTGACTTCGGTGTAATGTCTTAGCAAAGGAAGCTAGTCTTGCCGACATGGAATGATTGCTTCCAGCATAAAGTTTGGCCGAAGAGGAAAGGTCTCGTCGAAGGTTCATGGTTTGGTGTAACGTCTTATCGACTGAAGGAGGTCCCATCGAAAGAAGTTTGAGCTCAGGGAGAAGTCTTCCCAACTCGTCGGAGTCTCACCAAAAGGTGAGTGCTTCGCTATACCATCTCGCTGACTCAATGGTGTCTCGCCAAAGGAAGAGGGGCTCAATATGATGTCATGCCAAGGGAATAAAGTCTTGCTAATAGCGACGAGCCTTCCAATGGAAGAGGGTATCGGTATGACACTTAGTGCCTGCTATGACCTCCTGCTGACTGAAGGATGTCTTTCCAAATGCGGATGTTGTGCCAACCAGGCCACACAGCGGTATAACCCTTGAGGACTCACTATGATGTCTGGCCGATAGCAATTGTCTCGACGACCACTGTGGGTATTGATATGACTCTGGCCACTAGCTATGAATTCTTGCCGACCATCATATGCTACGCTGATGGTTGCTATGAGGTATAATCGCATCAGGGAGACATAATTAGTGTCTCACCGACATGCGATTCTGTGTGAATGACCTTTGACTTCCTGGGAATCTTATGTGGAGTGTGTTCTACCAATCAGAGAGAGTTAAAGGTGAACCCTAGACAGTTTGAATGATTGACTACCCCTGTGAGGAAGATCAACAGAATGTGTACGGCATGGATCTGCTCTGTGAATAAAGTGATGGATCAGTTCGGTATCCAGGGGTGCCGTTTGTGAAGAAAGGGGGGAAAATCTGATGCTGTTTCCAGAAGAGGTCAACTTGCAGAAAGATCTTGAGCACTAGGAAGCCGAGGGGAGAAAAGGCCATGAGTCTCAGCGATAGTTGTGGTGTCTACTGGCAAAGGTAGATAGACATTAATGATAGTGCTTCAAGGCATTCAAAGCAACTTGGCATGGAGGTTCGAAGGTGGACATGAAGGCCAGAAGTTAATGATGTGGTTGTAAAAGATCTGAAGGCTTCTCCTAAGGGCGATCTGTCACCAACATGGACACGGGGATGCACATTGAATGCAACATTGACTTCATTCCAAAAGATCTAAGGGCTGACTCTCCTATAACCAACTAATATTTTGTAAACCCTAAAACAGGGGCCAACTTTCTTTTTGGCATGTTTTGTATATATGGCATTTTTTCCTCTTTCAGAAGAGAGGTACGAGATTTAGAAGATAGAGAGAGATTTCAAGGACAGAGTGAGATTTTCAAGCAATAGGAATTTTTTGAAAGATAGAGGAGACATAACTGCATCTTGTTTCTATGTAATGGGAGCTTCTTTTGTCTTATTATTTAGGAATTAGATTCAGCATAGGTAATAATGTATCTTTCAATTTTTCTTAGTGTAGATGGAAACAAGCTGAAGATATAGGTTTTCTATACACTGGTGATTGTGCCAGAATTGTAAATGTTGCTTATCTATTTCACTAATAGTAGAAGCAACTAGTTTTAAATCTACTTCATATTGTGTTCCTGAATGGTATTCATCTTCAGTTAATCATTTGATTTGAAAATATTTCAAGGAATGAAGTCTTATTTTATGTTTTGTTTAAATAGTGATTTGCAATCTATTGTTGAATTTAGCACCGTGAATGAATGAAACTGTGTGTTAATCACAAGTTAATTTTGTTTGGCAGTTTTAGTTAGCAAGTCCTTGAAAGGTAACAAGTCTGGTTAAGTAGGATGAACTATTATTCTCTTCAGTTCCAAAGCTTTGATCTATCTTTTTCTATTTCTTTAGAAACCCCAGTTAAAGTAGGTTTGAATTTATGCTTGACCTTAGAACAATCCACAAGCTTAACATGAGCAGGACCCTTGAACATTATAGTTCACATCAACCACTAAGTGAAATCAACACAGTCGAGAACCGATTACAAAAACCTTGGGAGTTAAGATATCCATGTGTTATTCTTTCTCTTTCAGGAGAAACAGAATAGTAATATTTTGTTTAACTGTTATTGTGCTCATCAGAACCATCAATAGGAACCTAGTACTCTGATACCAATTGTTAGAACACAATGATCTATTGAGAGGGGGGTGAATCAATAGATGTTAAAAATTTTAGACCTGAAAAACTATTTGCAAGTTCAACCTTGCAACTTGGATGTGCATATTATAAACTAATATAACAATCACATGCACATGAAACAACTCATAACATTAGATATACGTGTGGAAAACCAAAGATGGGAAAAACCACGGTGAGAAATGCTACTAGGATCTACTATCCTAATCCATCCTCACAAGCAATGAAGTTTAGTTACAATTTTAAGGGCTTCAACCTAAGGAAGCCCCAACTCCCAATTTAGAAGCTACAACTTCAAGGATGCTACAACACCCTATTTTAGGAGCTACAACTCCAAGGAGATTACAAAAACCTAAACTGATCTACAACTCAGTACAATGAGGCTACAACCTCATAAGATTTACAAATTCAAGTATGCATAAAACTAGTTCTAGTTCTTCAAAACCTATAATGCATCAATTTAGTACATTACTCTTTTCTCTTTTTTCACTCTCACACTCAAATATAAATAACTTCAAGCATACACTCAAATTTTATCACACTAATACAATAACACTCTTCACTTATAACTATTATTATCTTTCACACGCATAGAACAATCTTTTATCTCTCCAAACTGCAATTATATATCACTTTCTATCTTCACCAAGAAGCAACACCAAACATACTGTAACCCTAATTGGGTTCCAATGAATCATTTCAATTTTGGTGGGTTATTTTTAGGGTTTGTATTCCATTTCACTATTTTCCTATGTAGTGTATTTAATTTCCAACTGTGTATTCCTCTTTTCCTTAGAATCAACATCATCATCCAATAGATCAAAAAATCCTTATTGGATATCTACCTAATAATCTTTGCACTAGATTATATTTGATTATGCCCTTTCTCGAATTAATCTCATCCCTTGTTCATTGTGAGAATCTATGCCACTACTTTTCCATTGGATCGAGCTCATTCACAGTTGTGTTTCCATTTGCATAAGAACTCATGTCATTACTTATGTCTTCTTGCACCATTAATTCATGCCCTAGTTTTGTCGTTTTATTCTTGCTCACCGACTAGGGTTATGCCTTGAATCACCATTGCCATTTACAATAATTGATTGAATATTTATTTTGCAACAAGGATGAAAAATCACCAAATAACTAATTTCCATGTGTTAACATTCTATTCGCTTTCCTTATCCACATCATCGATCAACACTTTATCATTTTCTCAGCTAGTTTTCATGTTATTGCTATATCACTATAAGGTCAAGGAATGCATTTTCACATTAGCGATGTAGCGATCACTACTATATCACCACATTGTTAAGCCTTTCATTACCACTTTGATGATGTCCATTCTCCATCACATATCAATAAAACAAAGTTTGGTTGCAAGGAGGTTTCTACAATGCACAATAAACTTTGATGCCATTGGGTCACATTGTCATACACCAACCAACATGGATGCTCTCCACCAATCCCTACTTCCTCATGGATCTTGATCAGGATCCACTAACTTCTTAACAAGCTGGAAGGGAAGCCACCATGCACTTCTCCTAATGTCACTATTCCACTAGCACTTGGTCCCACAGATTACATAGGCATCATGTATTGCTAAAATACTTTGATCTTCATAATCTATTGTTGCAATGTGAGACATTTTAGTGATGCAATAGGACACTACCACCTCTATATGTTTATGCCATCTTACACTAGCTCCTGATGCTTGTATCTCATCACTAAAATAAATATTTGTTTAATATCATAATGAAGATGCAAAGAACTCGAGTGATAGGTCCCTTCCAAGACTTTGTGAACCTAGGCGATGGGGCTAGCCACCAACACAAAGTTAATGACACAAGTTGTCACTAAAGATAAACCACAAATTGTCATAGTCATTCAATGAAGAAATAAAACATTATAATTAGATCTTCCATGGCTGTAGTTTCATTTGCATTTGCATGATTGACATTGATCATTCTCACACCTTTGACATCAATGACAAAATTTCACCAACAATCTCTACACTAATTTTAATCTTTTGACATCAATGGCAATATTTTTCCAACACCTAAAACTAGTTTGGGGGTACTATTATGTTGGATATGATCTTCTAATTCCTAGTTGTAGAGTTGTCAAAATGTCCTTAGTAAATTCTATAGGTGAGCTTTCATGGCTTGAGAACTTTGATGACAAAAAATACAACAATGAATGAATTTCATTTAAGCTTTCCTTGATTCTCCTCAAACATATAACCTACACATTCACAAAGACAAGAGATTTTGGGCCATTTAGATGCTTGCCTCAGTCAAAATCTGTTAAGTGCTTCCACTTCCACAATGAAAAAATTTCAATGATAAATGATAATGGAAAGGAAGGAATGATGAAATAAAAATGTGCTACAACTCGCCACCCTTCAATGGCTACCTTGGAGGACTAAAGTCATACACATTACCTCAAGTATTTAGATCTTTCTTGTTGGAATGCTTGAATGCTTTGGAGACCTACAACAAGGGTTAGCCTTCACAAAAAATGAACATGGAGACACTCAAAATTTGACATGATGTTGGATCTTGAATTGCTACAATAATTCTCTCAAATTATACACTTGACTTGATCTTGAATGCTATTAATGTTCACCTCTAGCTTGTTCTATTTCAATTGATAAAATAACTAGGAATTTATATGCAATTATTCTAAGTTCTCAAAAATTAGATTCCAAAAGTTGACACTTGGAATTTGAATTTTGAATGTTAAAATAGTTACCACCAACAACATATTAAAAATTGGTCCCCAATAAGATAGGTGGACCCATACACCCATGGGTGTATGGGTCCTAGACCTATTTTATAGGACATTTAGTGTCACGATCAAAACATTAATTATTTTCATTTATTCAATTCTTGCAATCCTATGAAAAGTGGTAAAAATAGGCTTTGGAATGCATAATTTAGGAAATTAGGAGCTTGATTAGGTCTAATAAAGGGGGACAAAACATAATGTGAAATTATTAAGGGTGACAATTTTTGACACTATATTTAGCCCCCACTTTAGTGAGAGTATGAACTTATTCTTAGAATCACACTAAAGTAGAGAAGTATATGTCAAGATGGGTTTGAATGTACGATTGTTGAAGAGATAGGATGACTAAGGATCGAGGGAGATGGCCAAGTCCCAACATCTAATATCCCATGGAAAACCAACATAGGCACAAAGGAACACACACATGTATGAAATACTGCAAGAAGGGATACACAAACATACACATCATAAAACACGAAGTAGATACATGAAAACCAAACAAAAGGTTAGTGCTAAAGATTCATGTTAGTAAGGAAAAGAGACCTCAATCTTAAATTGTCTCAAATACCAAACATCATCCTTTGAATAAATGTTAGCTCCCATGAGGACTGAAGTCATACAAATCACTCATGGAATACATGACTCAACCGATAAGAAAGTTGTATTATACTAGGTGGCCATGTTAAAAGGTTGTTCATGACTCACACCATAGAAAAGTTTGATATTTTCTAGGTGAATCATAAATTGGAAGACAAATGGGCTAGTGAAGTCTAATATTCATTAGGGAGCCCCAAGACAGGATAAAATGGGAAACACACACTAGTTCTACAAGGTGTGCCCATAACAACCATGCCAAGATTTATACTCCCTAATAACCTTAATAAGGTTCCCCAAAGTGCTATGTCAATGCATCACTAAGTTCAATACCCATGAAAAAAGTGAAGTCAAAAATGCCAAGGTTTAACGTTATGTGGGATAAATATGACAAGGCTTAATGTCACGAGGGATGAATACGACAAGTTTTAATGTCACGGGGGAAAAATATGAAAAGGTTTAACATCATGAGGGACAAATATGAGAAGGTTTAACATCACAGGGGATAAATATGACAAGGTTTAATGTCACGGGGGAATATGACAAGGTTTGACGTCATAGGGGACAAATATGACAAGATTTAAATCCTCAAGGTATGTTGTTAATATCACCACAAAAGGTAATAATCAAAGGGTATTTACCTAATACATGAAGGTCACACCTTAGGGAACATCATGCATGACATCACCACCAAGAGAGAACTAGTTGAGGAGTAAGAAATCACACCTTAGGGCATACCAACCATGGTATCAACACAAATAGGAACACCATATACCAAGAAGGGTCACACTCTTATGAGACATCAAGCCCAATATCCCCACAAAGGATACATTTTGCATGAATTAGGAAGGCCACACTTTGGTTTAGAAGGTTACACTTCCTAGGAGATGTATGTTATCATCACTAAGAAGGGACCATTTCCTATGCAAACACTAAGCAGGGGACTTGTTATGCCTTGCATAACCACCCCATTTTGTTTTTGGTCAAAATGGGTCCCCCTTTTGTTTGTTTGTCCCTGGTGTTCTTGTTTGGGTCTTAGGAGTTGTTCTTTTCCTCCTAAGTCTTCATTTTTTTTATTTCTCTAGGTTCAAAATGCGTGTCAAAACCAGACTTAGAACTTTTGCAAGGTTCCTGGTCCAGTTTTCATTCTAGTCCTAGTTCTGTTTCTTTCCTTATTGTATTATTTGTTGTTTTGTTTGTCTTGGACTCTTGCATTTTTTTCTCCCTTGGGTCTTCTTTTTTTTTCTTCCTCTTTGTGTTTCTTTTCCTTTTGGCAGAAGCAAAACTAGAATGGAAACTGAACCTGGAACTTTGCAAAAGTTCCAAGTCTAGGTTTCATTCTGATATCTCTCCCATTTGGTTTGCATTGTGTTTTGTTCTCGATTGGTGTGTTGTTTTGGGATGGGCTTCATCTTGGTCCCGTTTCCCTTTGTTCTTTTTCTTTCTTGTGTTACCATTCTTTCCCTTTGTTAGGATAAAAACCAGAGTCAGACCCGAACCTAGAACTTTGCAAAATTCCAAGTTTGGGTTTGGTTTTGATTCTGGCCCTGTTTCTTTGTTGTCTTTTCCCTATCACGGGACTGAAGCCAAATCTAGAATGGGAAGTTGAACTTTGACAAGGTTCCTAGTTCTATCGCAACTCTGCTTCCACTCCCACGTTACCTCTAGTCTACATGATGGTTGTGTACTCGCCTTCGCTCTAATTCTACGCTTGACCAACTGCATTAATTACATCCTCCTCACACATGTGAAATGGTTTTTTTAAACTTTAATCAAGGTTATTTGGCGCATTACAATTATCCAAAGCCTCTTAATGAGCCATAGTCAAAATGACTTGAAGAGGAGCATGATTTGGTTGTGGATGAGTGTTTTTGAGCGGATTCTTGTCGGTATTCAACCCTTTTCTAGTTATGTTTTGAGGTAGGTGGGTTTCTTTCGTTCTCATTTTTTTTTCCTAGTTTGTTGCTTCATTTTTTCTTCACACGTTCACGAGAATTTTCCCATAGATCTTCATGTGCTTCCATTTTTGTTTGGTTCTATTTTTGTTTTTTTTTTGTTTTTCTCCCATTTTCCATTTGTCTTTTGATTTCCTCATTTGTTTTCATTTTTCTTCTATCATTTTCTCTGTTCACAGTGGATTTTTCATTCCACCGTGCCCTAGTTTCAATTAAGGCCTCATTTTGAGGGGTTCTGGTGCTTGAAATTATTTTTAATCTTTCTGTTGACCCTTCTTGGTTTATTCCTATGTTAGTCTTATGGATTTAACCATAGGGTTTTGATTCCCTAGTTTTATTTAGGTCGATGGGCTGTACGAGTTAGGGTTTGTGTGTCGCACCCTTTCTACATGAAGGCCCTAGGTCGCTCGATCTCGGTCCCGATTGTTCAGGTGGAGTCGAGCTTGAATTTTTCCTTCCTGTGCCTTCTTTTAACCTGGGTCCAAATTGATGTGGGTGTGCGGGGAGAATCCACTTAGCCTTGGTAATCCATAGTGGAACTGGTGCTAGAAATGAACTTGTCCAATGATTTTTTTCCTAAGAGTTTTGTTTCAGAAATGATTCTGCTCCTGATGGTTCCAATTCTGATCCCGATCTTGCTAGCCTTAGCAGGACCAAATAACTGAATGATACAAATATCAGAACTTTTGAAAGTTCTAGTTTTTGATTTAGTTCCTATTCTAGTTCCAATTGTGTTACTTATTTCAACTCTATGGTTCCTGATCTTCTCCTGGTCTCGGTCTCGATAGGTTTAAAATTTCACTAAGTATGGAGGGCTACCTAGGGAAGAATAAAGAAGTATGAAAGGTAACACTTATGATGATGATTTCCATACCTTCTGTTCATCTAATCTAGGGTTATATTGTAGGAGTAAACAATTTCAAGAGCATCTAAGGAAGTCTCACAAAAGGAAGGGCAAGTTGTAGAAATCTCAAAGGGAGTGAAGCCAAAGAAGGTAAAGGTAGATAAATTGCTTTAAACTTTAAGATATAAACACCAAGATGCTGCGCTTATATATAAAAAGTTAGATACAAAATGGGAAGACATCACTGACACTAAGCTAGGGCCATTAAACTATGAGGAGCTGATTGTAGACACTTTCTCAGAGGAAGTGATTGGGAGGGCTGAAAGAATAGCCTAATCCAGACTGGCACATGTTACACTCTTCCCTCTACCAGTTCAGTGCCTAGAGCTTATAATCATAGCATCAGGGGCTTAAAATCCTTCATCAAGATAGTGTATGGACCTCCAGGAGAATGTGATCATTGATCTATCTCTACAAATGATGAGGTTCTTTCTCAATGCACCTACCCCCAAGAACCCCAAGAAATTGACTAAAGCAGAGGCATTGCAATTATTCAATAGGGACAAGGAAGCTAATATGTCCCACATGAACAAAAAATGGTTGAAGACAAAAAAGAATTCCTTAACCAAGGTTCCTAAACAACCCAAGAGGGGGGACTTCAAGAAGGAAATTGATGACTTAATTATGATGCTTTCTAGGGTGTTTGGAAAGAAAGACTCTACATACTTTAAGGAATAAATGTTTCCATTCATTGAAACCATTTCAGATGGTAGGAAACAATTTGATTAGGGCATGATTCTGTTAGATAACTTGCAAAATAAAATGCTCAAGGTGGGGAAAACAATGAACTTCTTCATGACCTCTTATGTTATATATCCAACTGCAAGGATGGGCATATTCCCTAGATTGAATGCAGTAGGCATATTAGCAGAAGTTCCTAGGAAAAAGAAGGCATAGGATCACTATGATCAGTTGACCCTACAAACATCAGAGCTACATTATAGAAGGGTTAATGATGCATTCATCTATGTAATTATTAATTGGTTGACATGAGATGTTGGATATAGGATGATTAGGGATGCTATGGCTTTCATTACTAAATGAGGACTTTGGTATATCCAGTACCCCAAGTTCTCTTACTTTAGGTTGGAAAGTTTTAATGGACATCCTCATCGACTACCATGATGTTGCAATGATAGGATTGTTCTTATGGAGTTTATATATTAGGCCATGGGATTCAATACAAATTTTTCCAACAAACACAAGCCAGGATGCCACAAATTTCCCATGAAGTTGGGAGAATATTGTTGTGTTCACAATTTGGCTACAAAGCCAGTGTGTGAAGAATTAAGTTACCTAAAGTTTGGATTGTATACAACTAGGAAAAATTTGACCCAAAGCATAAGATAAATGGCTTAGATCCCACCATTTTTGATAAACACTATAACTTGTTAGAGGATTTTTGGAGATTTGTAGGATGACTATGATGTAACGAAAAGGAACTATGAAAGGCTTACCATCTCACAAATGATTCAATATTGGGTAAAGGAAGGAATTCCCGATACCCTATCAAATGATGGTGTAGTTTTGGACCCCATGTATGAAGTAGAGAATATAGGTACCAAGAACTTGGACCCAATAAATTGGGATGAGGAGGAGTTTATTGACATTAAACAAATTTCTAGGATAGTAATGGATAGAAGCATCCAATGGGTGGTCATGAGGATAAAGGAGCCAAAAACTCAATCCTCAAAGAAGAGAAAAGTAGGAGGTACCCAAGGTTATAGGAGAACCAAGCAGAGGACAACCCCTATGGAAAAATTGGAGTATTATCCTCCTAGCTCTAGAGGAGATGTTGATCTAGGAGTACCTACTCAAGAAACCCATGAGTCCCAAGGTGTGGAGACTACAACAACTAGAGAAGGAGCCTCATCTCAACCTTCTCTCCCAAAAGAATCTACTAGAGAAGTACCTACAGGAAGCCTCCATGAGAAAGTTGAAAAAGATAAGCAAAAGGAGGCTAAGATTCATGATATGGACATTGATTCAGAGGCCACATAGTCAAATAATGAGCCTCTTGTGACTACATCTGTTGAGGATATTGAAGATGTGGGACCAAGCATGTCCTAACTCCAGAGAACCAATGGAAACTCTTTGAGGAAGCAAAGAAGGAGGATGATGCCAAGGAACAAGCTGATGCACTTGCAAAACAACAAGAGGTTGATGCTCGAGCAAAAATTGAAGAGCTAGCAAGGCAACATAAGGAGAAGGAGGACATCTTGTAGCAACAAAAGGAAAATGAATGGAAAGTTGATGCAGAGAGGGAGAAGTTGTCCCTCCTACATAAGATTCATGACCTTGAAGAGGAAAAGGCCCAATAGAGGAGAGAAAAGGAAGAACTTGAGGCCAAAGCCAAGGCTGTAGAAGAGGCTCAGAGAAAGAAAGATGAAGAAGAGCTATTACTGAAGAAGGAGGTAGAGGAATAGGCCAAACATTAATGGGAAGTGGCCAAAATGTGGGAGAGGGTTAAGGAATTGGAAAAACAAAGGAATGGAATGTTGGAAGAGAGGAGATTGGAAGAAGAAAGAGAGAAAGTTGAAGCTGATAGGCTAGCTAAAGAGATGACAGAAAAGGAGCAACAACAAGAGGTTGATTCTCAACCTAAGGTAGCACTTTGGAAAACCCTCTCTTCTACCACTTCTTCTTCACAACAAGTGGTTACTCCTACTGCCCCAACATGGTTAAAGCTCAACTTGTAGAGGAAAGAGATAGTCCAACCCCATCCCCTAAACTGGGATGATATGATGAAATACATTGAGGAGAGGCCCAAGAAAAAGGATCGAGTCCATCCCACCAAATTGATAGATGTTGGAGAAATTATAGATGAATGTTCCATTCCCATGGTGGACAAGGAAAAATAATAAATGCAGTTGAGTGATTATCAACTAGGTACTATGAACTTGGGGAGGCCTACAAGGAACCAACAAATGGACGTGATTGATAATGTAGCATCTTCCACTAAGTCAAGGATGATAAAATATCTTCCACTAAGTCAAGGATGATAAAATATAAGCAAAGGAAGAATGAGATCAAAGCTCAATTGGATCAATTGCATAAGTTCTTGAAATACTTATCTTCTCCTATTTCTTTGCAAATTGTTGCTCCTACAACACCAATTTTGTTAAGTAAGAAAAAAGTTGATGACCTTGTTCAAATGAGAAGCAAATTAGGGATGTTGGATGGATGGATTGATTGGTTGAACTAAGAGGTGGAGGAACTACTTGTTGAAATTCATAAGGCTCATGAAGTTGCATGGGAATTAGTTAATGACATGACTGCATATGTTGAGACCCTCTAGAAACAAGAGGAAGAATACAGAGAACATGCCAAGAGATTGAAAGAAATCAATAATCTACCTCAACAAATGCTTCTAGAACAATCCATCCTTGAAGAAGGTAATGAGGATTTTATTGATAAAACTATTAACATTATCAAATTTCGGTCTTCATTCATTTTTGCACATAGGAATGAGGTGCAATAGCTGGGAAGGATTTGGCAGATCAAATTGTGGAACTGGAGGCAATTATAGCCATGATTGTGAATTAATATGTCCCTGTAAAGGATAGTTTCCCTCTTGATGAACTAAGGAACAAATGGGATAATAGATTCTAAGAGACAATAAAAAAGGGAGATGATGGTGATGATTTTTTAATTGAAAGGTTCATGGATATAAAAGAGGTAGTGAAGATTACTCGGAGGGAGCTTCCTAAGTTGGATGATATGCAGAAATTCACCTTCAATGAATTGAAAAGAATAAAAGTTGAAGATAGTTGGGTAGATGGGCTGGATGTGTATATACTTAAACAAGTATTTGATGGTTATGATGAATACCTACTTGAACATAAGACATGGGAATGAAGTGGCTATAGAATATTCTTTTTGGATGAAGCATCAAGTGGCATGGCCAATTGGGAAGCTCTCTCCTACTTTTCAGGATCATAGCACAAGCTCAACTGAGGATCCCCAACAATTCAACCTCCTCCCTTTTCCTACAGATTTTTGATAAGGAGTCATCAGTTGTTAACTAAAGATCATAATAGGTAGTTACCTCATGCGGCTCTAGCTGTTCCTTGATTCGTGGATCTTCATTTTTGATGAGAGGAATTAGTGCCAAACTATTGATATGTAGAATTTCTCTCCATATTGTAAAGGTCAGCTAGTTGAAGAAAAGATTAGCTTCCTAAAGAGAGATCTAGGATAATTTTACAGTTCTTAGAAGCTTTTATAGTTTAATGCAAAGATACTTAGATATTTTTATAAATTTCAATACAGTTTATGTTATTTTTCAGAATGAGTTTTAATGGTAATGTTGATGAACAGTAGTCATTCGTATGTCAATGAGTTTTGTTGTGCATAAATGTCTCTTATTTGATGAAAATCAATAGAAGATACTGAATCCGAGACTATTTTCATTGAGTTATCTATGAATGAGATATCTTTGTGTTTATTGATCTATGAATTTTAGTAATGAGCTAGTGATGTGTTCTTGTTTGATTTTGAAGTTTAGTGATGATAAATGGTTGTATGTCTTGAATTTTCACTATGAATGAATGCAATGGTAAAGAGTATTCTATGGATTATATCATTTTATGGTTTTAGTTGTTTGAAATAAGTGTTCATTATGAAGTTTGAATGTCTAAATTAAAGGAAATCTGTGTTTATGTTTTTTTTTCCTAAGCTCTATTATATATTTTGATGTTTATTTACACCCCACAAATGTTAGATTAATTTGTACTATGCAGTTTGTATCCCTTTACCAGTAGGCTCCTTGAGCATTACAGTTGCATAGGCCACTAAACAACATCAACATAGTTGAGAACCAACTACAGAGACCTTGGAAGATAGGTAGCTTTAGGTTATTTATCTTTTTCAGGAGAAATAGGGTAGAAATATTCTATTTTAACATTGTTGTGTTACATTGACCATCAACAGGACCTATATGCCCCCTTTAAAATGTTAGTGTACTTGCTACACTATTTTTTTAAGGAGATACAAAGGGATCCCTTGATAGAATGAAAAATCCTACGAAATGGCTAACCAACCCCTTGCTCCCCAAGTATAGGGACAAAGGTGAGCCCGATATGATGCTCCTTGCAAGATAAAAGATGATTACATAAAACCTAGTTCTACACCCTTAATATTATTGTACATCGGGTTATGAATAGTCGGCTTGTGGCTATCTTAACTCTCTATTAAGTCATATTATCATTAGTATATTGTTATGTAGTTGTTTAGGTTGGCCTAAGTCTTATATAGGTGTGTCTAAGTCGGCCTAGGTGATATCCTTGGCATAAATAGGTATATATAGGAGGCTATGAGTCTTATTTCATCATCAAGTTGTGAAGTGTGTTCTCATTAGAGATATTTGGAGGTTCGCCCCCTCAAAGTGGCTTGTTATTCTCAGTTATTATCAAGTATTTGCAGAATATTTCATATCATATTCTTCTATTGTGCAAGTTATTTCATAACAAGTGGTATCAGAGCATGATCTTGGCACCATAGAGGCAAGGTTTTTCTCAATTTTGGAGGCGATTTTGGGAAGAGCATATCTTTCAGATTTTGGAAAATTTTTTTCTAATTTTTAAAGGGTTTTTGAAGAACATATTGAAGAAGCTACAGTATATATTTCAGAAGAATTGGAGCAGAATTAAGCTAATTATTGTATAATTAGGGTTTCTACACTATTTTTTTGGAATCTACATATCTTGCACATCTTGTTGAATTGGAGTATGATTTTTATTGGGTTTTTGAAGACATACTAAAGGAGACTACAATAAAAATTTGAGAGAATTAAGTTTCATTTGTGTGATTTATTTCAACTTAAGTGGTTTCCATCATGTCAGGGCCTGCAACAAGGGGTAAAAAGAATGTCACTCCGGGGAAGACTCCTGATAAGGATGGTGAAACAATCGAGGATATTACTCATAATGAGGAAATCAATAAGGTCAAGGAAGACATTTCCTCAATTAAGATAGATATGTGTGACCTAAGAGGAGATATATTAGACATACGAAACATGTTAAGCACCTACATGGCTGAATCAAGAAAGGAGTTCTCAAGCAGCCAAGGTGAAAATTCTAGGTCAGCTACTACTGACACAAGCTTTAGTACTCCTATGGGATCTAGGAATTTATTTCCAAAGGTGGATATGCACAAGTTTGATGGTAAGGATCCTCTAACATGGGTAAACCAAATGGAGAATTTTTTTGAAGTACACCAAATCCCAAATGGACAAAAGGTCACGATGGCTTCCTTATATCTAGAACCAGATCAATTCATTTGGTATCGTTGGCTTTGCACTCATTGAAGTAAAAAAGGGCTCACTGTCTCATGGTCAATTTTTATAGAGTCACTCCAAGCACAATATAGCAATAGCGTCATAGACAACTTTTTTAGCTAGCTAGCTAAACTTCAACAAACAGGATCAGTTAAGGATTATATTCAGCAATTACAAAATCTATCCTTAAGGGTGGATACAATTACGGAGGAAAACTTGAATGACTTATTCTTGGGTGGTCTCAAGGATCACATTCAACATGAGGTACACATGTTTATCCCTAGTTCCATAAATGAGTCTTTTATCTTAGCACGTAGGGTAGAGGAGAAGTATTTGATTCCTAAGAAGCAAGGGGCTAATGTGACAAGAGAGAGGATATTCAACACAACCTACTAAGTTGACTCCACAAAAAATTGAGGAGAAAAGAGCAAAAGGCTTGTGTTTCAATTGTGATAGCAAATACAGTCAAGGACATAAATGTAGTGAAAAGAAATTGTTTTATATTGAAGGTCCCAATGAGGAAGAAGAGGAGGAACCCATACTAGAAGATGAAAGGGAGTTAAATGAGGAATCACATGATTCTCAACCAATCATTTCTTGTCATGCACTCTTAGGTTTCAGTGCTCCACAAACTCTCAAGGTGGTGGGGTTCCTAAAGGAGCAGAATGTAACAGTGTTGATCGACTCAAGTAGTACTCATAATTTCATCAACAAAAAGTTAGCTACTCGTCTAAATTGTTTCATATATCTAGCTCCAGAGTTTCAAGTTTTGATTGTAGATGGTGGTATAGTTAGTTGTTCATGGAAGTTTCATAGCATTAAATTATCCATCAGAGACTATAAACTTGATACCCCAATGTATGTGATATCCGTGGGTGCAGCAGATATTGTTTTGGGAGTACAATGGCTTACTACATTAGGAACAATTGAGATGAACTTCCAAGAACTATTCATGAGATTTCAATCAGAAGGAAGGCTAGTAGAGCTAAGGGGGTTGAAGGAAAAATCTCCACAAATGGTAAGCTCTCATCAAATGCAAAAGTTTAAGAAAGGAGTGGATGGATTTGTGGCCCAACTATGTTCATTAGAAGTCTCTCAATCTAATACTCCTACTCATCTAGATTTGCAAGCTATAATTGATCGTCACTCAGTTGTTCTTGGAGATATGCCTAAAGGACTTCCTCTTAAGAGGGATCATGATCATGCCATACAGTTAGTCCTAGGGAGCCAACCACCGAACATCAAACCTTACAGGTATCCACACATACAAAAGAGTGAGATAGAAAAGATTGTTGAAGAGATGCTAGAGGCAGGAATCATCAGGCATAGCCAAAGTGCTTACTCCTCACCTGTGGTGATGGTACGTAAGAAGGATGATACTTGTTGCATGTGTCCAAATTATAGAGTGCTCAACATGTACACCATTAAAGATAAGTTTCCAATTCTAGTCATTGATGATTTGCTAGATGAATTAAATGGAGCTATGTTTTTTACCAAGTTAGATCTTAGATCTGGTTATCACCAAATTGGATTAAGGAGGAAGATATTTGTAAGACAAAATTTCGGACTCATGAGGGTCATTATGAATTTTTGGTGATGCCATTTGGTCTTACCAATGCACCATCTACATTCCAAAGTTTGATGAATTCCATTTTTAAGAAGTTCTTGAGAAAGTTTGTGTTAGTATTCTTTGATGATATATTAATTTATAGCAAGACTTGGGAAGAACATTTACAACATGTGGACCAAGCATTACAAATACTTGAAGATCATAAACTCTATGCTAAGCCATCCAAGTGTGCTTTTGGTCTTACAGAGGTGGAGTATTTGGGACACATAGTTTCACATGAAGGAGTAAAGGTGGACCCTAACAAAATTAAGGCTATCATGGAATGGCCTATTCCAAAAACCATTAAGAAACTGAGAGGATTCTTGGGATTGACAGGGTACTATAGAAGATTTGTGAAGAATTATGGTAGTATAGCAGCACCTCTCACCACTCTATTAAAGAAGGATTCTTTTCATTAGAATGAGTCTACCAATACAACATTTAGAGATTGAAGGAGGCTATGTGCACAACTCTAGTACTTGCCACTCCTAACTTCACCAAGGAATTCATTGTGGAATGTGATGCTTCTGGAAATGGGATAGGAGAAGTGCTCATGCAAGAAGGTCGACCAATTGCTTTTCAGAGTCGTCAATTAAAAGGTAAGAATCAACTAAAACCTATTTATGAGAAGGAAATGCTAGCAATACTCCATGCAGTGAAACAATGGCGGCCTTATCCATTGGGTAGACATTTCAAGGTTAAGACAGATCATGATAGCCTAAAATATTTTTTGGAACAACGACTATCTTCTAAAGAGCAACAAAAATGGGTCACTAAGATGTTAGGATATGACTTTGAGATTGTATATAAGAAAGTGAAAGAAAATATTGTCGCAGATGCACTGTCAAGGAAGGATGAGAAAGATGAAGCCTTATTGTGTGCCCTTTCAATATTACAAGCAAATTGGGTGGAGGAAGCCAAAGCAGAGTGGCAAAATGATGTTGCGACAAGCAATCTCATCAAGCAATTAAAAAGTGATCCTAGTAGTTCAGATAAGTTTTGTTGGAAGGGAGATACTCTTTGGTATAAAGAGTGTTTGTATCTTTGCAAGAATTCCAACCTTAAAATCAAGCTTCTCATAGAGTTGCATGAGTCTCCAGTGGGTGGTCATTCACGATTTTTGAAGACATATCATCCAGTCAAGAAAGATTTCTTTTGGGAGGGGCTAAAGGGTGATGTTCAAAAATTTGTGGCTGAATGTTTGGTGTGTCAAAGGCATAAAGGTGAGACAATTAAGACACCAGGTCTCTTGCAACCCTTATCTATTCCTAGCCAGCGTTGGGAAGAGGTATCCATGGACTTCATCACAGGGCTTCCCAAATATAAAGGTCATAATGTCATCATGGTGGTAGTTGATCAGCTCACTAAATATGCACATTTCATTGCATTAGCACATCCTTTTATAGCAAGTGCAGTGGCTAAAGCTTTTTTGGAGAATATCCAAAAGCTACATGGTACACCTAAAGTTATTGTTAGTGATTGTGATCTTATCTTCACTAGTCACTTTTGGAAAGATTTATTCTCATGTTTGGGTACTCAATTGGCTCTTAGCTCTTCATACCACCCTCAATCAGATGGGCAAACAAAGGTTGTTAATAAGTGTTTGAAAGGATATCTACGTTGTTTCACTTCAGAGAAATAGTCTCAGTGGGTAGATTGGCTACCACTTGCAGAATGGTGGTATAACACTTCTTTTCATAGCTCATCAAAAATGTCTCCATTCTTGGCACTTTATGGATATAATCCTACTTCCATCACATCATCAATTAAGGTGTCCCCAAGAGTTCAGGTAGTAGAAGACCACTTGCTTTATCAACAACAAGTACTTTTAGGACTCAAGGAGAATTTAGCCATGGCACAAAATTGAATGAGACAATAGGTAGACCAACATCGTAGTGAAAGAAGTTTTGAAGTTGGGGATTGGGTCTTCTTGTGATTGCATCCTTATAAGAAAATCTCACTAAAGCAGAAAAGAAAGAATAATAAGTTGTCTCCAAAGTATTATGGTCCATACCAAATCATGTAGAAGATCAGCAGTGTTTCCTACAAGTTTGAGTTGCCACCAACAACAAAGATACATCCAGTTTTTCATGTTTCCTATTTGAAGAAGGTAATTGGGCATAATATTCCCACTCAAACAACACTTCCTGAGCTGGATGAAGAAGGAAGAATCATTTTGGAACCAGAGTGCATTCGTCAAACATGCACAAAGAAGCTGAGGAATATAACTATCACTGAGTATCTCATCCAATGGAAGAATTTACCAGTTGAAGATGCCACATGGGAAGATGAGGAGTTCATTCAAAAGTTTCCAAACTTGATTAGCCTTGAGGAAAATGCTTCTTTGAAGAAGGGGGGCATGCTACGCCCTTAATATTATTGTACATCGGGTTATGAATAGTCAGCTTGTGGCTATCTTAACTCTCTATTAAGTCATATTATCATTAGTATATTGTTATGTAGTTGTTTAGGTCAGTCTAAGTCTTATATAGGTGTGTCTAAGTCTGCCTAGGTGATATCCTTGGCATAAATAGGTATATATAGGAGGTTGTGAGTCTTATTTCATATCAAGTTGTGAAGTGTGTTCTCATTAGAGATATTTGGAGGTTTGCCCCCTCGAAGTGTCTTGTTATTCTCAGTTATTATCAAGTATTTGCAGCATATTTCATATCATATTCTTCTATTGTGCAAGTTATTTCATAACACCTAGTTTATACCTACGTGAATGGTAATGAATATGTTATGATACTACAACTACCACATGGAAAGGAGCACAACAAATGAATGTTAATGTATTGTATCTTCAAGTTGATCCCTGTAAGGATCAAATTCTTTAGCTTATTTTTAAAAGCATGAAATTCATCTGTAAGATGTTCAAGTGCTCTATGATATGCATAATAAGACATGTTTGAAATTTTACCTTTCTTATCTTCTCATTCATAGATGGGTGGTAATGTAATAATTCCTAGGTTAAGAAGTGTGTCTAAGGTCTTTTTAGTCTTTGTTATAAGATGTAGAAAGGGTAACTTCTTAAGTTTGTATTTCTTTGTTGGTGGCTTAGATGTTTGTTGTGAAAGTGGAGGATCTTGGTAACCTAGTCCTTTGGTATCTTCTAATTGTATTTTATCCAAGAGAAAATGGACTTCATGGTCATTCTTAATATCACATCCTTGTTCCCTCAAAATCCTAAATCCTTTCCCATAGGTCTGATCCAAGTCAATGGGTGTGTTTGTAACTTTATGCTCATATGATGGATGGTTGGTTGATATGCTTTCCTTGTGATTTTTATTGATATGTTCTCTCATGTGCATTGGTTGAGATATGCTTTGTGACTCACATTTAGGGTGTAAAAGAGTGAAAATTTAAGTGGTGGTATGGTAGGATGTTGTTGGTATGGGGTGGTAGGGCATTTCATTGAAGGGTAAAATGCTACATTATTCCCAAGGTTACGTAAGAAATTTTCTATGAATTCATGCATTCTCTCTTCATCTTGACCTAGGACATAAAAAAGACTTATAATAGGAGATGAAGTATCATGATTTTCATTATCAAAATTAGGATCCTCGCCAAAAACAAAACTAGACACATCCACAAAATATTTCAAGGACATCCAAATATTACCAAAAAAACAACTCCAGACAAAGGCCCTTAATGAGGTTTAGACTATTAATCCGTAGGTGAAGAAGAATCAAACAACAACTCCAGACAAAGGCCCTTAAGATTTTTTTGTCACAAAAAGTTGACCTATACCTAGATAACAAGATAGAGTCACCCATGGGACTTTGAGTCCTAGTTAAGGGTTTTGTAAACTCAAAATCTAACTGTGTATTACACTGCTTAGGGATTCTGATTCTACTTGCAAATAGTTGTAACAAGAAGAAATTTACTAGAATTTTCTTAATTTAGCCAATTTGATGCATACTATATGTAAGAATGTTGAAGATGTTTGAACAAGTTATGAATTCAAATTTTAGATCTAGCATACAATAATTGACTAATTCTAAAATGAAAATTCCTAGAAATGATGGTTTTGATGCAATTTTGAAACACAAATAATGCACTTTCTTTCAGCTTTATGAACTATATGCAATATGCCTAAAATTATGAAATTATTGATTCCAAAATAGAGATCTGCAAGTAACAATAAACTGAGCATATAGATACAGACAATTGTGAAAAAGTTTGATGATGCACTTGCACAAGGATAGGCCAAGGGGTGTTTATGCACTACAACAGAACAGGAAAATAGTGCCTAAAATAGCACTGGATTTCAATGTATTTCAACCCATGAATTGAGTGAGCTGGTCGGTGCCAAACTTGGTGCAAACAGACATGGTCATCTTGGCATCAAATTTTATGATGAAGGTGGCACCGGATGTAACGCCGGAGTTTGTGCCGTAATTAGCACCGAAAAACACAATGCCTCATTAGCACCTAAAATAGCGCTAAAAATAATACTTATGTTAATGCCTAAAATAGCACTGGAAAATAGCATCAGAAATGGCGCCTAAATTAGTGCTCAATTCTGGTTTTGCTTCTAGTTTTGCTTCTGGTATTGCTTCTAGTTTTTCTTTCGGTTTTGCTTCCAAGATTGCTTCTAGTTTGGCTTCCATTGTTGCTTCATTTTTTGCTTCTAAAAACGCTTCTTTCTTTGCTTCCTTTTTTGCTTCTAAAAATGCTTCTTGTTTTGCTTCCTTTTTTGCTTCTAAAAATGCTTCTTGTTTTGCTTCTTATTTTGCTTCCTTTTTTGCTTCTAAAAATGCTTCTTGTTTTGCTTCCTTTTTTCTTCTAAAATTGCTTCTTGTTTTTCTTCTAAAAATACTTCTTGTTTTGCTTTCTTTTTTGTTTCTTGTTTTGCTTCCTTTTTTTCTTCTAAAAATGCTTCTTATTTTGCTTCCTTTTTTGCTTCTAAAAATGCTTCTTATTTTGCTTCCTTTTATTAATTTAATATATTTTATTTCAATTTAATTAGTTAAATATATCGTGCCTCTTAAATAGCTCATATATGAATATAGACTAAGTAATTTAATTATTTAACTCATATTATTAAATAACAAGACAATTATTTTTTTTGGGTCGGTAGCACAAATTTTTTGTATTTGCTTGTAAAGATAAAAAAGTACATCTATTGTTCTATGTCATTACCCACCAAAATTCCACAAAAAATGACAAAAATCGAAGGCACCTTAACATGCAGAGTAAAACATTAAATAAACCACGTAAACAAAAAATAACCACCATTAACAGTGTTCAGAGTTACATGCTTTAATACAACAAAATCAGACATAGACAAACACAACTAGTCTGAACGAGCTCCACACGAACGCTTGGCTATTTCCTTCAGAGGCTTCTTTGACTTCTTTCGCTTCCCTGACTTCTTCTGGCGCTTCCTTTTCATTTCCAATTCATGTTTGATGAAGAGTTTGAGTGCTTTCCATCCCAAACGCACTTCTTCATGACAACAAGCTTTGTATTTTCTTTCGGGCCAATGAGTAAAAGGGTTTGAGCCCTGGTCTCCCATAGAGCTCCTCAATTTCATCATCTACCAGTCCTTCAGAATAATCTAAACCTACACCTAGAACCGCCCATTCAAGAATGGACTCCATGCCTACCAAAACATCTTCATTCATAATTTTTTGCATCACCATCCTCACCATTTCCATTGGTTCAGCTAAATCCAAGCCCCACATTCCAATTATGGAGTAAACGTCCATGTTGGTTAGGTATATGTGTTTTAGAGAGCTGAAATCTCTGCCACAAATCATTTTTGCACATTGCACTAGCCACTCGTTGTCAACAAGGAAAAGGTCATCTAGTCATTTTTCGAACGCCTCTCCATAAAACAAGACCAAAGATCTTCATGACTGGAAGGTGAAATTGGCTTCCATTTCTCTTAACAACCAGCGTCGCCACCACCAAAGTTTGTTGCAGAGTTTTTCTCGACCCTTTCTAAATAAATTAACACGTCTTAATCTAGGGCTTACATTTAACACCATCTTGGATTGCCCACATTTTCTATTAATGAAGTACTACTTCACCACCACTTGCCACCCTTGCCTTCACTTGTCATGTCAAAAATACTTCACTCACTTCGCCATCTTGTTCATTTAAGGCATTTTCTGCTAACTTAACACCTCTAAAATCCTCCAACCTAAATTCCCCTGTTTCACCAAAATTTAAAGCCCATTTAGATAAGACATCTGCTTCCACATTACCACCTCTTTTAATGTGGCTCAGTGCAAAAATTTCAATTACGTTATGGAGGTGTGAAGCATTAATTTTACCTTTCATCACTGCCTGAACTATTATTGTAACATGATCATCATCTATAATTAAAACAAGTGAGTCAAATATCTATAATTTAATTGAATTTGAAAAGTAAATTAAAATCATCATACGTAATAAATATCCATCTAAAAATAATTGACTGCTTTTAATATATATAAATTGACAAGTCAATACTGATAATATCATCATCATATATAACTAAAACAAGTGAAAGTCAAATATGCTAGTACATCAAAAACATGTCAAAATGATACATGTCCAACAATCGACATAAGTGAAAATGATACATGTACAAATGATATAAATAAAATTGATAAATTATGTAAATCAAATTGATACAAGTCAAGATGATACATGTCCTAATGATATAGTGAAAAATTGAAAATGATACATGTCAATATGATACAACTCAATAATATAGTACTGTAGGTCATGAAAATGATACATATGATAGTAACCATGAAAAGAGTCATCATAACGATATATCAACAATGATCCATGATGTAGTCTATATGATCATGAATATCATTGGTTACTACCACCAAGTTTTTTATCATCATCATCATCACCATTGTGATCATCATCATCATCATCATCATCATCATCATCATCATCATCATCGCCATCATCATCGTCGTCATCATCATCATCACTGTCATTGGCCTCGGTGTCTTCCACATCACCCTTTTCCATGTGAGTTGTACTAGTAGCTGAACATTAAGAGTAGAATTAGGTTGGTAGATGTGTAGATGTGTAGATGTGTCGATGAGAGTAGAAGAGAGAGTTGATATCATGTATCAAAACATTAAGCATGCATTCTTCCAGACAGCGGAGAAGGAGATGTTTACTTTGCTTCATTTTCATTTGGATAACCATATCATTGTGTGGGAACCAAGAAGACCAATGATGTAAATTTTTATGTGGAGGTAATAGATGTGGTCCAAACTTTAGGAGGGGAAAGAATGTCAATGTATGATCCTAATGAAATTGAGGAAGGAGATCAAGAGAGGGATAGGAAAAATAAAATCAATAGAGAGTTTCAAGGATTTGTCAAGCGAGTAAGAGACATTATATGGGAGCAGCCTCATCTAAAATATTTTGAACTAGAGTTTGATATACCTTTTAGAGAGCTTGGTTTTCATGGATTTCCTATCAAAGCCTCTACTTTTATTGTTCCTACGGTAAACTATTTGGTAGAGTTGGTGGAATTACCTTTCTTAGTAATCACTATTAGTGAGATTGAGATTGTTAACCTTGAGAGAGTATGACTTGGGAAAAAGGCATTTGATATGGCTATTATTTTTAAAGACTTGAAGCGGGATGTACTCCGCATGTACGCCATTCCTTAATCTTCAGTTGATGGCATCAAGGAATCGCTGAACTTCATGGATATAAAGTATTATGAAAGCAGCATGAACTTGAACTGGTGACCAATTTTGAAGAATATTATTGATGATCTAGATAAATATTTTGAAGATGGTGTTTGGGAATTTTGGAATATGGAAGGTAGTGATTCTGATTCTGATAATTCAGAAGAGTCAGATCAAGGATATGAACCCTCTGATGTAGAAGAGGAATGAGAATTATATTTAATGTAGCCACCATCAAGAGTGTTACAAGCTAGCAAGATGCAGGGAATTCTTATATAAGGATAATTTTCATTAATGTTGCAGGTACTAGCTTTAATTCCAACTACAATGGCAACATTGAAATTCCCTAGCAGTATTAATGTTAAGGAAATTTTGTTTAGATGCAAGGATTCAAAGAACATCAACCATGTTGTACAGATGATTAAATCCTAGAGATGATCTGTAGCAATGAGAGAATATGAAAAGGAAGAGAGAGCTACATTAGTGACTCACGAGAAACTTTAGATTTCAAAAACAAAGCCAATTAGGCTAGCAGACGTGTGGATCAGGCCAACATTTGGTGGAAGAGGAAGAAAGACGATTGAAACTTTGGAGGCCCACCATACTATATTTTGGTATTCAACCATGAGTGCAGAAGAGAGAGCTAATATCATGTATCAAAAAATTAAGCATGCATTCTTCTAGCCAGTGGAGAACGAGATGATTACTTTGCTTCATTTTATTTGGATAACCATATCAGGGTGTGGGAACCAAGAAGACTAAGGATGTCAAGTTTTATGTGGAGGTAATGGATGTGGTCCAAACTTTAGGAGGGGAAAGAAGGTCAATGTACGATCCTGATGAAATTGAGGAAGAACAACAAGAGAGGGACAAGAAAAATAAAATCAATAGAGAGTTTCAAGGATTTTTCAAGCGAGTAAGAGAGCTTATATGGGAGCAGCCTCATCTAAAATATTTTGAACTAGAGTTTGATATATCTTTTAGAGAGCTTGGTTTTCATGGAGTTCCTTTCAAAGCCTCTTCTTTTATTGTTCCTACAGTAAATTGTTTGGTAGAGTTGGTGGAACTACCTTTCTTAGTAATCACTATTGAGATTGGGATTGTTAACCTTAAGAGAGTATGACTTGGGAAAAAGGAATTTGATATGGCTATTATTTTCAAAGACTTCAAGCGGGATGTACTTTGTATGTACGCCATTCCTCAATCTTCAATTGATGGCATCGAGGAATGGCTGAACTCCATGGATATAAAGTATTATGAAAGTAGAATGAACTTGAACTAGCGACCAATTTTGAAGAGTATTACTGATGACCTAGATAAATATTTTGAAGATAGTGTTTGGGATTTTTTGAATATGGAAGCTAGTGATTCTGATTATTATAATTTAGAAGAGTCAGATCAAGGATATGAACCCTCTGATGTAGAAGAGAAATCAAAATTAGATTTCATGTAGCCACTATCAAGAGTGTTACAAGCCAATAAGATGGAGGGAATTCTTATAGAAGGATAATTTTCATTAATGTTGCAGGTACCAGCTTTAATACCAACTACAATGGCAACATTGAAATTCCCTAGCAGTATTTATGTTAAGGAAATTTTGTTTAGATGTAAGGATTAAATTCACTTCAATCATGTGGTACAGATGATTAAATTCTAGAGGCGATCTGTAGCAATGAAAGAGTCTGAAAAGGTAGAGAGAGCTACATTAGTGACTTAGGAGAAACTTCAGATTTCAAAAACAAATCCAATTAGGTTGGCATATGTGTGGATCAAGCCAACATTTGGTGGAAGAGGAAGAAAGATGAGTGGAACTATGGAGGCCCACCATACTGGATTTCGGTATTCAACCATGAAAGCAGAAGAGAAATATGATATCATGTATCAAAACATTAAGCATGCATTCTTCCAGCCAGCGGAGAAGGAGATGATTACTTTGTTTCATTTTCATTTGCATAACCATATCAGGGTGTGGGAACCAAGAAGACCAAGGATGTAAAGTTTTATGTGGCGGTAATGGATGTGGTCCAAATTTAGGAGGGGAAAGAAGGTCAATGTATGATCCTGATGAAATTGAGGAAGGACAATAAGAGAGGGACATGAAAAATAAAATCAATAGAGAGTTTCAAGGATTTTTCAAGCGAGTAAGAGAGCTTATATGGGAGCAGCCTCATCTAAAATATTTTGAACTAGAGTTTGATATACGATTTAGAGATCTTAGTTTTCATGGAGTTCCTTTCAAAGCCTCTACTTTTATTGTTCCTACGGTAAACTGTTTGGTAGAGTTGGTGGAATTACCTTTCTTAGTAATCTCTATTAGTGAGATTGAGATTGTTAACCTTGAGAGAGTAAGAGTTGGGAAAAAAGGAATTTGATATGGCTATTGTTTTCAAAGACTTCAAGCAGGATGTACTTCTCATGTACATCATTCCTCAATATTCACTTGATGGCATCAAGGAATGGTTAAAATCCATGGATACAGTATTATAAAAGTAGAATGAACTTGAACTGGCAAATTTTTTTGAAGAGTATTATTGATGATCCAAATAAATTTATTGAAGATGTTGGTTGGGAAATTTTGAATATGGAAGCTAGTGATTCTAATTCTGATAATTCAAAAGAGTCAGATCAAGGATATGAACCCTTTGATGTAGAAGAGGAATCAAAATTAGATGAGGAAGGTTTAGAAGATGAATCTCTTGTGGAGTTAGAGGAAGAAAAAGAATAAGAAGAAAATTATAAAGAGGAGGAAGGTAAAACATGTGATGAATTAGAAGCCAAAGCCATAAATGCATATAATGAAAAATAAGATGAGTCTCACAGTGGAGAGGAAAGGTGGCAGCAAAAGGTAAAAGCTACAGGTAAGTCTCGGGCACCTGATATTAGAGATTCAAGAGGAATTCCTACCATGAGCCATAAAGTCAGATGAATTGAGTTCATCTACATCCTTCTACTATTTAATCATGCACATAAACGGTCATCTTGTAATCATAAGATTTGAGATCTATTTACTCATCCTATTCATCAATAAAAAAATCAACACAAGAGATGCAAATTGACATATTCACACAACAATATCCAACTAAGTTATTGAAACTCAACTATTGATACCTCGTTCTCCATCCAGATTACAAAATCATTCCACTTTTTGTTTTATAACATATTCTTTTCAAATTGCTTTGGATGGTGGCCATATTTCCCCTCCTGTCAAAACATGGCACATGGACTAGTTAAACTAATTAATATGAAATCATTTACTTTTTCTAATAAATTTAAAAAAAAAATTCATTTAACATATTAAATATACTTACAAATGTACAGATCAAGGCCTATAAACCTTTTTGGCCACTGTGATGTGTGGCACGAAGTTTCTCAAGCCCAGCCTTGGAGGCCTTTTCCTAAAACATATACTAACTCAATTTAACTATGCACAAATAAAATTTAAATATCGTTTAGTAAATTTGATATAATCTTATGAGAAAATTGAAATACCTGCGTACTCTCCTCACTGGACTTCCTCCGTGCATTAGAATTCTCATATTCTTTTACAAGCTCTCTCCATAATTTCACACTTTCATCAATTGGCCTTTTTTTTGCCTTAGCTTAGGAGGGATTCTTTTTATCTTCTTTGTTTGGTTGCACCGAAATCTCTTGCAGTTTTGAGACATTCGTAGCTTTATCTTCTTTATAGGCCAACCTATGCTAAAATCAATCTCCATGTCATGGATAACTTCTTTTTTTAGGTGCATGGGTATCTTTGAGAATGGAAAATGTAGATGGTCTTTCAACCATTGAATGCATGTTTCCTTCAACCTATTCATAAAAATTTTCCTAACATCCGTCATTCAGACTTCCCCTGAAACCACCTCGTATTCTATCTTCATATTGTAGCTACCAATGCAAGATTGATAACATGGCTTGGTGGAACTCTGTGTCCCAAGAGTGGAAGTCTCTGCTCCCTGTTCCACATTCATAGATTTTACTATCATTGATTTCCTCCTAGATCTTTTTCTTGATCCATGACTGGTTGGGGAATCAATTGATTTCCTTTGACACAATTGATTTTTTTGCAATGTTTGAGAGGCATTAATATATTTTTTTCTATGTATCTGGATAGTTCACCACCTCTACCCCAAATATGGAAGCCAATTCCTCTTTATCCTTGTCAGTCTCATGTCCCTATATATATATTTTTTAAAATTATGTTTCTTCTTTTAAATTTAAAAATAAAAAACTAAAAAGTAAAATTCAAAGAAACAATGGAAACATTTACAAATCTATAAATTGACAATGAATTACCTCATTGTGGCCAGAGATTGCTGTCAATGCTCGCTTCCCTCCATTGCTTGACATTTTGAGGTGACCGAGGGAAATTTATTTTTGTCTAATTTGTGGAGGAAAATGAAGTACACACTGCCAGATATGAATGTTTTCATCCAGTTTGTGGTATGAAAGTTTTGTCTTGTTGCTAGGTTTGCTTAGTGTTGATAACCTAGGGAAAATATGTTCACTCAATTTTCTTAGTGTTGATAAACTTATCATGAAAACATGAAAACTCTTTCATAATGTAATCTTGCATGAATTTGTCATGGCATCGGTGACTATGGCACGGTTGGGGAAAACCAAGTTGTTTTTGCATTTATTTTCAACAGTTGCTCAGCAGTGACCAACCCAATTCCCATATTTTCCAAGCAGTTCACTATGATACACAGGTTAGGGAAAGAATACAGAGGAATCCTCACTTCATGCTATAATATTTTGACCCAAAGCTCAAATGGGTAGGGTAAATTTTTTTGTTGGTTTCTCAAAGGTTTTACAATTTATAATGATGGGACAATTTAGAGGTTGTCTGGACTGGTTAGGCCATGAACTAGTAAACAATCATGAATTCAATCAAGAAAAAATAAATTGTAACCTTACCTATGGTGTCACAAACTCAATTGAATTTCTCATAAAAAATCAACTTAAAGGCTGACAATCTGCATGAGTTATTTGAGGAGGAGAAGATCAGTAAGACAACTAGGTTTTTGGTCAAAATTCATAAAAGAAGGTCCAACATGGAAAAGAGTTTGGAGATTCCTTAGCTTTTTGGTTCTTGGTCCCTTAGGCTGCTTGGTCTCGTGGACATCATTAAAATCTCTCATTCATTCATCAGTTGTTGGTAGCCCCTTGCTTTCTTCCTTCAAGCAACATTTTTATCTTTTTGTCTTTTGATTTCTTCCCTCACGCGGGAAAGTTTAAAAGTTTTGATTTTGATTCATTAGTCACACTTTAGTCAATGTTAGTTAACGCCAACTTTAGCGCCAAATTTTGGCCATTAATGTAATATGTTTGGGACATTTAAGGTGGCATCAAGTGCACCTAATTTAGTACCTATTATTGTTGTATAGTGACTATTTTCATTGTTGTGTATCATAGGACCCAGAGTGTTGGAAATAATTCCAACTCCTGCCTTGTTTTTGTGACCACCGCTAGTTTTTACCATGGTCCCACAAGGTGTTGCATCCTTCTCGGTAGTAGTATAGTGAAAGCTTTTGTGGCGACACGTGAGTCTTCCTTCTATTCCTAGCAGTGTTTTGGTGACTCCCACAGTCCCGCAAGTCTTCTACCATTGGCGTATGGTAGTGTGGTAACCACCGCTATCCCATGGCTCCTTCATTAGCTCGGTGTGGTAGAGTGGTTTTTACCATGGTCCTACAAGTTGCTTTTTCCTTCTCAACGGTAGTGCGGTGAAAGCTTCTATGGCAGAATTTTTATTCACAAAGGAGGCCATGGAATTAGACGAGACAACGAAATCTGCAAATACAATAGAGGTAAGAAGAGAAAGTAACCTCAACCAAAGGAGGAAGGTGTTTATGACTTAACTTAGGAAAAAATAATCTAATGGAATTTTGTGATACATCCATCTTTTTTCACAGTATTATTGAAATTTATAATGTATTATCCAATCTTGACATAAATTAATGCATGTTGTTGATAATTTTAGATGGAGATTGGAGAAAATGCAGAGCCTAAGCGTTCAAATAGAAAAAGAACAAGATATGTACATGGGCGTGGACCTAAAACTATTAAATCATGTAGATGACAGTGGGTGGAAGAGGATATGACAATGAATACTACAGACACAACAAATGATTGCACTGAAGAAGAGATAGGTCAGGGTTATAGTACATTGGATGAATACTTTGAGAAAATTGTTGTTTGTGGATATTTTGTATGTTGTGGAAAGAAACAATTTAAATGAGTGATTGTACAAAGACATTACATATATGATGAGCTTCCAGTTGGTAGTATGCCTCCTACAATCGATTCAAACCTAATAGGAATTGTGGTGAGGAATTTTCCAATTTGATATAAATAACATGTATACTTCATTTAAACATTGTTTTATATTATTTAAATAACTAACTTCTTCTTAATGGATACCTGCAGGATAAAGTTCTTGGTTTAAAGTTTCCTGGATCATTGACTTCCAACCTAGAGGGAAATGATAATTTATCAGATGATACATCGAACAAAAATATGTGCCAATATACCAGCTTGAAAGATGAGGAATTGAGGAAAACAAGTAACAGAACAAGAACCAGTGTGAAGATGCATAATTTTCTTAAAGACAAGGGGAAGGTGGACAACATACCGATGAGAATGAATGTGATGGGGATGATGACTTTACCTTGATTTTGAGATCAATTTACAAAGAGACATTTGATCGTCGACTATATTGCGCTTGGCCAAGTGATCAACAACTACCTAGAGTGTACGAGGTGTTCCAATTTTGGGGATACAACTACATGATACGACCTTCCAATATTCATGGAGTGAATCTAGGCCTCTTTATTGTCCAAAATGTAGATGTGGGATCGAAACATAGAAACAATTCAAAACAAACCACTAGGAGATTAATGCCATATTATGGTCCATCATATTACAGTGGTGAATGGAGAAGGCTAGAAGAACATAAGCCTAGCATGTTAGCATATGGTCTAAATTTGAATATGTATACACATAATCTCCAATTGGAAAGTGGAAAATAAATGAATAGAGGTCATCTTATTTATATAGATGGGCGTGCATACACACACAAAAATATTGCAGGATTTATAAATAGTAGTAAGGGAAGGGAGCCTAATGTAAGACCAAATTGTCAATTTGTTGAGGTTATAAATGATAAAGATGGTGATATGGAAAGAGAGGTTGATATATTGATAATGGTTGAGGCTATTATGGACCTTACCATTGGGGATGAATTATTGATTGATTACCCCTTCTTAAAACACACTCCTCCACAAAAGAAGAGGGAAGAACAAGGTCTCCCTAAGGATTTTCTTAAGGGTAGAAAACCAAAGAATAATAAATGAGTGTGGACTGATGTTTTCTAAACTATGTTGTCAAAATTGTTTTTTATAGCAATTATTGTATAAAAAAGGTAGTCTACGAACATGATATGAAAAGTGTGGACAATGATGGTGCTGAAATTGAAAGCCCTGATTCAAATGATATTACTGTTTTATGGCATTTGAGATAAAGAGAACATACAATTTTATATACATAGCAAATGAAGATTTGAAACTAGTAAACTGAAAATGTAAACACTGTAAGATTTTTCCTTAAACAATAATTCACATACTCACTTACAAAAAAGGGTGAAGCATTTTTTATTCAAACTCTATTTTATTTAATAGACATAATAGTAAAAGAATATTTACAAGTACAAGAATATATAAACTGTTTCATAGAAAATAAGGAATGTTTTATAGAATATAAAAGTACAAGAATATATCATCATCATCATATCCTTAATTAATACCTATTGCAATATCCTTAAATTGTTCAAACTTTGGTATGAATTGTTGGCAAAAAAAATAGGATTACTTAGATGCTTCTTCCATTCATTTTGTATCAACATATGTTCGTGAAGACACAAAAGTTAATAAAATATTAATGCACGTAACTCACAATTATTTAAATAATCAACTTTGTTAACTTTATTATTTTTAAGTAGTTTCCATTTTTATGTTGAACATGTAACAAGGCAAAATAAGCTCAAATTTTCAAAAAAATTAGCAGCTCTACTAACATCCACAAGAAATGCTTTATTGTATTAGCATATTCATTCACATAAGCACAATATTGAGGCTCAATAACTGATATTCATTCAAATATAAGAAGAAATAAGTATGGAAAACATAAGAAAAATATAGAATGATAACATAGTCATGGAGAATCTTTGATAATAAGATGTTCTCCATTATATTGCTTCAATTGATATATATTACTAACATAAGTCTTCAAAATGGAAATGATAAATGAGGATGATAATTTAAAACTAGGCCTTGGTTTCCTATTTATATAGGAAGCAACAAGCTACATGCATTTTACAAAAAGAAATGACCTTTCATAACTACTTCTTTTGCTAACAACTATTTAATTAGCATAATTAAGGAAATAACAAGACATAAGACATTTTGACATATGGTTCCATTATTCAACGTAGAAGACCCGTGATCATTGATCTGGAAAAGTCTTCCTCTCCATGATGAATGTCCAAATGCTCTTGCCTCAGTGTTCTATTATTTTGAAACCAAATACTTTTCCTCCCACTGATACACCGTAAAATCTTATGGCCACTTATATTCCTAGATCTTTTGCATGTTTTCAAGCTGATTTTACCATCGACTATCTATTAACACCGTTGTATCATTGAAAAACTTTAGGTATCCCGCATCAAGAAAAATTAACCCATCCATGATTTGATTTAGCCTGGGAAGACTAGTATCATCATCCTCCAGTATATGAGTTACACACTTATGAACAACTTGACTGAATTCTTTCTTCCACTTATCCAAGTCCTCCAACTGATCACCATCTCTCACGATTTTAGGTATATACCACTATTTGCAAGTATGGAATAAATCCATTCGTGTTACAATATTTTTATCAAACCCTTGTACATATTGAAATTCATCAATAATCATCCTCATAGTTTGTTTAGTTGGCTTTAATGTTGTGGGTACATCATGACTTCTTTGTCGAACTCTGCATAACTTAGCCAAAGTGTGGTGAATAGGTTTCCACCTTTTGAGCAAAGGATCTAATACAAGCATATGTCTCTTTATTTGTTCCATTGCCACTGAAGTGTTTTATAACTATCATGCACATTCACCAGTTTATCCATAACTGATTTTATCCTATGCTCAAGAATCTTTTCCATAACTTCACAAATTCATCTTTTCACTTAATCTTGGGTTTGATTGCTGGCCTTCTTTACATCATCCACTTCCTTCTCTAGAGTTTTTACCTATTCTACAAAAATCTTCTTCACAATATCCATTGGAGCAATAGGAGGCTTGTATAACACCATCTCCTTACTTTGTGAGGGTCTTGATCCTCTTAATTGTTCTTTCAATTTGACATTCTCCATGAACAGTTTATTAACTTCATCATTTAGGAACCTTTTTTCCTTTTCATACTCCTTCAATATATCTTATAATCCCTTAACAATTGCTTGAGTGAACATGGCCAAATTCATGGTCATTGTGACTGCCTCCAAAGGGGTGGTATCTTGTATTGTCCTTACCATCACTACCCATTTCATCCCTTGAATTACATCCAATAATTTTAGATTTTGTGTATTTTTCTTTTTGATCCATATGACTAGGGTTTCAATCTTTGGGTTATACCCAGTTCCACTCACACCTTCATCAGAGTCAAATTCTACAACTAGCATTGGATCTTCTTAAGCCCGCACTTGATCAAGTAGAAACATTTTCTTTAATTCCAAGCTAGGGAAAATGAGCATATTGCTCTTCAAGACCATTTCTCTAGCCTTTTGGAGGTAAATGTAAATGTTGTCAACTCTCAATTCCTAGAAAGTTTGTGGTACCATTTAATTTTTCTCTGATTCTTCAATTCCTACTTGAGCTAATTTCATCCTCTCTTGAAATTATTTTATCTTCATCTTCATCCAAAAATCCCTAAACTCAGGAGTCTTAATGAATTTATCATCTTCTATGAATCTCCTGGCTGAAATTTCCCTTTCATCTTCATGTACCTCTGTACTTTTTTTTTCTACATCACCCATCCTTTCCTCATGTTTATGGGAACTGGTCTCAAGGATGGTTTGATCAACTTCAATATCACCTTTCAATGACTACAGTATTGTAGCCACTTCCTCAATATCACCCACCTCTTCAGTATCCTCATAAGGTACTAACTATTCAATGCTTCCCGTCTTCTATCTTTTGGGAGGTAACTGCTCCATGGGAGGTTCAAAGGTTTCACCTGGGGTATGCTCTGCAGTTGCACCACTATGATGTTCTTTGAGATATGCTTCCTTCTTTTTGTACAATTCTTCAAATCTATCAATTATCAATTCTATTCTCTTGATGGGGTCCTTTTCCTCAAAAAACTATCCTAGGAAAACCTTGGACCTACGCTTCATCCTTTCTTTAATCTTCTTCATATATTCCCATTTTCTCCTTCTACTAAATACATCATTATAAGTAATGTAGTTCCTTATGACATCTTCTTCACAATCCACTTGGTGTGGCACTGTCATTTTGGTAAGAAGATTGTGCCTTATGTTGTTCATATGATTTTCAAGGTCAAAGGCTCTTTCTTTTCCAGATTTCAATGCATATCTTGTCTTCACATAATACTGTAACTCCTCTAGTGTGTCTGAGCCTACAATCCAATCTTCACACTTGGTTTGGTTTGGAAAGAAAGTACCTTTCTCTTGCTTGTGCATTACATCTTTCTCCATCCACATCATTTTCCACATAAATTCAAGAAATGCTAATCTGAGGAGCACAAATTTTGGCAGTATGTGTGGAGAAATAGGGCATCCATAAACTCTTATTATTGTAACTTCCGGGAGGAAGAACCAATCTCCAAAATTGTGTGTATGAACCTACTCTGGTCTTAAACCAAAAGGTATCACTAGTTGCAACATTTTGGTTGGCAATCTTGGTATTGCATACCCAAGAACTCAAAGGATTCTGTGTACAAAGTCTTCGTAGAATATAACAAAGCTTGAATTTCTTGCACTGACTGTCCCAAATACAACACCATTTTTGGATAGGTGTGTGATTCCCTTGCTCATCTACTGTAGCCAAGTCCATTATTTTTGTCCATTGCTCCCTATTCTGGTATGATATCATATGACACAGTAGGGAATAGTGTCTGAATGTAATCGGTGCTCTATCCTCTATAACTTGGGAGAATTAATCATCTAACGCCTTCTCAAGGTATGAAGCAAAGTCATATTCAATATTAGTTTCAAGGTTTTGAATTCTCATGGCCATCATCATTAGGCCTATTGGAATTTTATCTTGAGCATCTATCCCCAACACTTGTCAAAGAGCTAAATATGTATTCACAAAGTAATACTAAAAACCAGTCACATTAAATGGTTCAGTAGTGGTAGTGGAGAAGGGGAATGTTCTGTTACCAATGCCTCTTTTCATATATAGGGGTACCTCATCACTTCTATAAGTCTTTTTTAACCTAGAATAATCCTCCTCACTTTTCTGCAGGTCTATCTTGGCCAAAGCCTGCTTGTTTAAGCCAAAACACTCAGTGATGGATTTTCTGGTTACTTCTACCAATATTGTTTCATTTGGAAACCTTATTGTTTTGGTAGCTGAGTGATAGTGTTTGACTAGTAGTATGATAAATTCTACATCAACAAACACATTTGGGACAATCAACCTTGCTATATCCAACATCCAAGCATTTGACACTGGAATCTTCTCATTTCTCTTACTGTAAAAATACCAAAATAGGTCCCATCCAGATTTGGAAATGAGGGCATCCCTATAACTTTGTGCAGTGTCCATGAGAAACTTCTTATAACCCTCTTTAGTAGACCCTAGAAGTATATCTAATATGAATTGATGGAGTGGTCTCTTCTTTACTTTAGGTTATTCATCTTTAATTTTAGGCTAGCTATCTTTTACTTCTGATTGTTTTCTTTTAGGAGGCATGCTTCAATTTTCTCTACTATGGATTTAGATGAAAAAACCTTTAAATATTTTTTATATTAACAGAGCTCTTTTAGAGAGTTTTTGTGCACTTACCCGAGTATTTCATGCTTGCAAGACTTCTTCTCGTATCCTTAGCTCAGGCCATGGTAGTGCACTGCAATTGACTATGAAATTGGGAAAAATCACTTATCTTTGGATGGCGCAGTATTCAGTCTTATTAGTTTTGGCAACCCTTAATAATTTAATAGCATTTAATTTTGGCAACTGATGTGATTTGCTATAAATTTTAATGATGCCATGTTTACTGCACTATCACTTTGCTCAAGGCTTCTTTTTGCAAGATTGCAGTGTATACCACTCTACCACATATGTTGCTCACCTTCCCAGTGGTATATTGGTGTATGCTTTTGATCATTACTTGAAGAGTGTTGATGGGACAATATTATTTGTCTTACCAATATCTCAATGTCTCATCGACATTAGATCTTATGTTCCTCTGATGTTGGTTGCTGGTGTTGATGAGACAAGTTAATATCTCTTTCTGATATGCCACTATCTTATCGATATTGTCCTTTGGTGGTATTTCTTTATATATTAGTGTAACTCTGCCATGTTGGGGTGACTTCTAATTATTGCTGCAATCTAGTGGTGTTTTCCCCTTCCCTTCTATTGTTTACTAGAACTATTTCCTTGCTCAAGGCTTCTTGTTGTGGGATTGCGGTGTGTACCACTCTACTGCATAAGTTGCTCACCTTCCTAGTGGTATAGCGGTATATACTTTTGATCACTACTTCAAGAGTGTCGAAGAGACAATCTTATTTTTCTTACCAATATCTCAATGTCTCATCGACATTACTTCATTATATCCAAGAGTTGTGTTTCACCGAGCACTTGTAGATATACCTTGTTGATGTGACATAAGCAATTCTCTCCTCGATATGCCCATATTTTGTTGACATTTCACTATTTTACTATTACCCAATTTTCACTTGCGAGCTCAATTAGGGGAAATTATGTTTTAAATTTGGCACGTGGATTAAATGTGGCTCCCATAAGGGTTGAGCCCAGTGTGCAGGTGTTTGGTTTTCATTGGGAAGGTCTTCATCTAATGCTATTTCACAAGGAAGTCTATTGGAAAGCCTGCCTCAGTCAAATTTGGGCATAAAAATCCTGAAGAAGAAAGTCGCTGAGACCCTCCTATTGTCTTGCCAACTGGCAGTTTGGTTCTGTTCATTTGAAATCCAAAGGTCACCGAGACATCTTGGTCACTATGAGTTTTTGTATATCTCTCCACTTGAGATGTCTTGCCGACATGTTAATGTTACACCAATGTTTGTTCACAAGGGGATATCGATATGACTCTTGCTGCTCACCATAATGTCAGGTTGACTCGCTAGAGTCTCACTGAAGGATTCTCCCATAGGTGTAATCTTTTGAGCTCAATTAATGTCTGGCCAACAGGGTGAGGTCTCACCGAAAGAAGTTGCATTCATTGATAGAAGGCTCGGTCGGTGTAATGTCTCACCGACTGAAGGTGGTCTTGCTGAAAGGAAAGAATCTGCGCTTGGGGAAATAGAATGGTTTCGGGGTGATGTCCTGCCGACTACTGGTGGTGTTGCCGAAGTGGAATGAGTTCATTGGGAGGTCTTGCCGACTGAGGGGAGTCTCCCCAATATAAAGTGGGCTCGCTAGGACTCTTGGCTCAATGGTTTGCATTAGCTATGATTTCTTCCTAATAGCGATAGTCTGGGTGACAATTTTGGATATCGATATAACTTCTGCCAACAGATGAAAGTCTTTCCAATAGTTGTTCACAAGGTTGTCATCGGGGAGAAGGGTTCACATTCATTGTGAGGTCTCAGCAAAAAGAGGCATCATGAGGGAGATGTCTCACCGAAGGATTCTCCCTTTGGTGTAATGTTTTGAGCTCGGGGAAAGGTCTTGCCGACATGGGGAGTCTCGCCGAAAGTTTTGAGTTCGGCATAATGTTTGGCCAACTGAAGGAGGTCCCACCGAAGAAATATGTCATTGGGGAGAAAAGAATGGCCTTGCTGTAATGTCCCGGCGACCAAGTGAAGTCTCCCCAAAATGAAATGAGCTCGTTGAATGGAGGCATCATCGCTATGAGGTCTGGCCAAATGATCGTGGTCTCACCGATAAAGGAAGGGGTCGGTGTAATGTCCTACCGACCCGATGGTGTCTTGTCGAAGGATGAAGGGCTCGGTGAAAGGTCCTACTGACAATGGAGAGTCTTGTCGATAGCGATGGACTTTCCAATTGAAAAGGGATATCGCTATGACTCTTAGCGCTCACTATGACCTCTTGCCGAATGTGATTGTCTTGGTGATGAAAGGGGGATATCGCTATAACTCAAGCTGCTTGCTGTGATGTCTAGCCAATAATGATTTTCTTGTCGATGGTTTTTTGTGATATCGATATAACTTTTGCATTTGATATGAGGTATCACCGATAGTTGTATGCTATGTCGATCCCTACTGAGAGGCATAATCGCATCAGGGAGACATGGTTGGTGTCTCACCAACATGCGATTCTATCTGAAGAATATTTTGACCCCTTGGAAATCCTACGTGGAGCGTGTTCAACCAATCAAAAGCAACTAAAGGTGAACCAGTGCCAGTTTGACTGATTGACTACCCCTATGAAGAAGATGAATAGAATGTGCGTGGCATGGGTCAGCTCGGTGAAGCAATGGTGTTTGGATCTAACAGGGGAGGTCAAATGTTGCTTCTCAAAGATGGTCAACTTGCAGAAAGATCTTGAGCACATAAAATCCGAAGGAGAAGAAAGGCCATGAGTCTCAGTAATACCTGGGATGTCAGTTGAAAAAAGTGAATCGACATAAATGACTATACTTCAAAAAATTCAAAGCAGCTCTTCAAAGAAGTTTTGAGGGCGGACACGAGGGCTGCAAGTTAATGTGATGATTGCAAAAGATCTGAAGGCCACTCCTGAGGGTGATCTTTTCATCGACATGGACATGGGGATGCACATTGAATGCATCATTAACTATATTCCAAAAGATTTGAGGGCCGACGTGTTCAACAGCTGATTCATTTTTGTAAGCCCTAGGGTAGGTGCTGACACTGTTATATATATGACTTTTTTTCCTCTTTGTAAAGGAGTTCTGGATTGGTATTTTTATGCACTTAGTGACTGTTGGATCCTTTGGCAGAATTTTGCAAAGTTTTGTAACTCACTTAGACATGGAATATAGTACAGACCTTGGACATCACTTAATGGAGTATTTTTGTCTTCTTGTTATTGCAATATTATGTATTTTCACATGATTGATTAAGTTATTGTGAGATAGTATTCGTTTCCCTTAATTTTGTCTCATGGCTTTGGTACCTTTTTGTAGAGAAGTGTGATGTTTACAGGTTATAATTTGTGTCAAAATTGCAAGTTGCTTTTAGCTGTGAAGTCTTTTCCTCCTAGAAGCTCAAGCAATAAGGCTTTTTTATAAAACACTTATGCAAAGCACACAAAAATAGGTTGTGCAAGTTGTTTTCTAGTCATTTTGTACAAGTGTATGAGACCTGAGTTTTCCAAGTCTAAGTAATATTCTGGTGTAACACCATAGGGTTTAGTTTTCATTTGCATGCATTCCTTCTCCCTTTTCCTTACAAAGATTAGTAGTTAGGTGATATCAAAGGAAGTGGCCTTCTCCGGAGGTTGACCTCTGTCTACAAGAAACCCACAGCTTTAGAGGTCTTCCCATGTTACACTAAGGTGTTGAACATCAAATTCAATAGGGTGTAATTTCAGTGGAGAACAATTTCGGCACGCCCGGTGGGACTGAGTCAGAATTAAAATTCTTAACTCTTGTTGTTTTGATGTGCTGATAGTGAGCTAATAGCCTTTTAGAGGTTGTTTCTTAAACATATCATGGCGACTCTGTGTACCAGTGCATCATTGAGGAATTCAAAAATATTAAGAAATTTGGTGCTTTTCTCAATAATATCAGCCTTTGGAGGCTGCGCAAATAGCACCATGGCGACTCCAATTTAATATCAGCTGGTTTTAGCAGCCTAGCTACCTACAGTTAAGGAGGTTTGCTATCTAGACTTGCTTATGCTTCATATTTTACCTTGCAATGTCTAGTTATTAGCAATATAGTGGTTATTATCTTCCATTTCATAAAAAAATAAGTTATGGGTCTCCAAACAGTCTTTCTCCTCATTACAACCAGCATTATCAGCAATCCTATCATGCTTTCCACCCTCCCACCCTTGCTCAATTTCCCTTGCAGCATATTAATTTCACTTTGAGCCAGCCTTGTAGCCTCCTAAGTTAGTCCCAAAGTTCTAACAATGTGAATACCAAGTTGGGTAGCGTCAAGGAGATGTTGCTGCAGTTTCAAAGGTGGATGTTAGACATAGAAAGGGAAAATGAGTATAATATGCAACAAGAGGAACTTTCCTTTCAAGCTCACATTCATCAGCAAGACTTGGAAGTGTAGATATATGAGAAGGAATTGTTGTCTAGACAAGTTGTGGCTAAGGATGAGCAGATGAAACACTTTCTTGCACAAGCTCATAGGATAGAACCCCAGCTACCTGTGAAGGGGGGGGCCTAAAAGTAAAAACTTCCACATTTCAGGTAGGGTGAATCTAGCATGGACAGCTATGATGAAATTGCTAAGTTGGAGGAGCACATGTTTTCAGTTCCAAGCTTCAAGTAGATTGCTTCTTCTCAAAGCTCAAAATTGGCTGAAGATCTTCCTCAAGTGAAAGGCACTTGCGAGGTTGCAGTTTTAGAACAACTAGAAGACATCAAAAAATTTGGGCAATTGTCAATTAATGATAGTCAGCAAGATAATGGGGCATTAGACTTGGAAGAAAAGCCTAAAGTTGAACCAGATACTGTTCTTCTAGGTATGGATTTTGATTTCTTTGAGTATGCTATAAATGAAAAGGCTAATGTTGAGCTTTAGAAAGAGGTATGCACAGATATAATTGAACTGTTTGGTTCAACATTGGATGACAAAGAGGCATACCAACTAGAAGAAGTTGATAATCTTGGTAAGCTAGAACAACAGGTTCACAAGATTGAAGAAGTGATGAAACAATATGAAGAATCTCATGAGACTAATTTACAAATTCATAACTGGTTGGAGGAGCTTCCATTCCATTGTGCAGAGGAGCTTGAGGCTACTACATTACTTGAACCTTTGTCTTCTTTAGTTGAAGACAATCCAGAATTGGAATGTAATTCTTCCTATAGTGATGAATGTTTTAAGTAGCTTCCTTTCTGGTGTATAAAGGGGCCTGAGGCTGATATATTGATTGAAAGTGTATTGGAGGAAGTCATTTCATTATTCTCCATTGAAGAAATGAGTGTTCATTTGGGAAAGAATAAGCATACTGAGGAGGTTTCCATTTTTTCACCAAGCCAACAAGGTGATAAAGTGGCAGCCCATGAGCAAGAGATCAGAAAGGAAAGTTCAAGTTTTTCCCTTACTAGAGGCTATCCAATTAGATACCTAGCTCAGATGGAGTCCAATACAAAACCAAGGACAAATCATACACCCACACATGAAGGTACAACAAAAGAAGATATTCAAGATGCACTGATAGCCAAACAAGAGTATGTTTAGCTCACTTATCCTCCTTTTGTTGAAAGTACATATGGTCTGTTAAGTGAGGTAAGTAAACTTTTTAACCTCTTTCAAGAAACAATACATCATCTTGTTAAATATCTTCCCGTGTCTCATTTCTACTCGGCTGTCCTTAAGCATGCCAGTCACTATATTTTGAGAATAAGGGGAAGCTATTTCACTCATCTTGTAAATGGTTTTGTTTGACTAGTTTCCTACTAGTTAGTGTAGGATAGGTTTAGTTGCAATATTTCAAATCCCTAAGTGTTGTTCCAGCACAGTTAGATATTTTCACTTCTTTAGCTTTCTTGTTTTCAATAAATTTCTAAGTAATCTATGTTCTAATGAGTTATAAGTGAGTTGCAGCCATCTACAAAATTTCCCTAGGTCTGTTTCTGAGTTTTCCTAATGACTCCATGCCCAATGGAAAAGTTTAGGCTACTCGTTTGCATGTTTAGTAGGCAAACATCCACCTAAAGTCACCAAAAATGTTACCCAATTTTCACTTGCGGGCTCAATTAGGGGAAATTATGTTTTAAATTCAACACGTGGATTAAATGTGGCTCCCATAAGGGTTGAGCCCAGAGTGCAAGTATTCAGTTTTCATTGGGAAGGTCTTCATCTGATGCTATTTCACAAGGAAGTCTATTGGAAAGCCTGCCCAAGTTAGATTTGGGCATAAAACTCCTAAAGAAGAAAGTCGTTGAGACCCTCCTGTTGTCTTGTTGACTGGCAGTTTGGTTCTATTCATTTGAAATCCAAAGGTCACCGAGACATCTTGGTCACCGTGAGTTTTTGTATATCTCTCTGCTTGAGATGTCTCGTCGACCCGTTAATGTTACACCGACGTTTGTTCAGAAGGGGAAACTGATATGGCTCTTACCGCTCACCATAATGTCTGGCCAACTCACTGGAGTCTCACCGAAGGATTCTCCCTTCGGTGTAATGTTTTGAGCTCGATGAATGTCTAGCCGATAGGGCAAGGTCTCGCCGAAAGAAGTTGCATTCACTGACAAAAGGATCTGTCAGTGTAATGTCTCACCAACCGAAGGTGGTCTCGCCAAAAAGAAAGAATCTACGCTTGGGGAAATAGAATGGTTTCGAGGTGATGTCCTATCGACTACTAGTGATCTTGCCGAAGCAAAATGAGTTTGATGGGAGGTCTTTCTGAATGAGGGGAGTCTCCCTGAAATAAAATGGGCTCATCGGGACTCTTGGCTCAATGGTTTGCATTCGCTATGATGTCTTCCCGATAGTGATAGTCTAGGCGACAATTTTGGATATCGATATCACTCCTGCCGATAGATGAAAGTCTTGCTGATAGTTGTTCACAAGGCCGTCATTGGGGAGAAGGGTTCACATTCACTGGGAGGTCTCGATGAAAAGAGGTGTCATCGGGGAGATGTCTCGCTAAAGGTTGTTAGTCTCGCCGAAGGATTCTCCATTCGGTGTAATGTTTCGAGCTCAGGGAAAGGTCCTGTTGACATGGGGAGTCTCACTGAAAGTTTTGAGTTCAGCATAATGTCTAGCCAACTGAAGGAGGTCCCATCGAAGAAAGATGTCATTGGGGAGAAAAGAATGGCCTCGCTGTAATGTCCCAACGACCATGTGGAGTCTCCTCGAAATGAAATGAGCTCGCCGAATGGAGGCATCATCGCTATGAGGTCTAGCCAAATGATCATGGTCTTGCCAACAAAGGAAGGGGTCAGTGTAATGTCTTGCCGACCCAATGGTGTCTCACCGAAGGATGAAGGGCTTGGTGAAAGGTCCTGCTGACAATGGAGAGTCTTGCTGATAGCGATGGACTTGCCAATCGAAAAGGGATATCGGTATGACTCTTAGCACTCGCTATGACCTCTTGCCGAATGCGATTGTCTCGGCGATGAAAGGGGGATATCGCTATAACTCCTACTACTCGCTGTGATGTCTGGCCGATAATGATTGTCTTGCTGATGGTTTTTTGTGATATCGATATAACTTTTGCATTTGATATGAGGTCTCACGAACAGTTGTATGCTATTTCAATCACTGCTGAGAGGCATAATTGCATCAAGGAGACATGGATGGTGTCTCACCGACATGTGATTCTGTGTGAAGAATCTTTTGACCCCTTGGAAATCCTACGTGGAGCGTGTTCAACCAATCAAAAGGAACTAAAGGAAAAGCAGTGGAAGTTTGACTGATTGACTACCCTTGTGAGGAAGATCAACATAATGTCCGTGACATGGGTCGGCTTAGTGAAGCAATGGTGTTTGAATCTAATAGGGGAGGTTAGATGCTGCTTCTCAAAGATGGTCAACTTGCAAAAAGATCTTGAGCATAGAAAAGATAAAGGAGCAGAAAGGCCATGAGTTTCAGTAACAGCTGGGATGTCGGCTGAAAAAAGTGAATCGACATAAATGACTATACTTCAAAACATTCAAAGTAGCTCTTCAAAGAAGTTTCGAGGGTGGACACGAGGGCTGCAAGTTAATGCGATATTGAAAAATATTTGAAGGCCACTCTTGAGGGTGATCATTTCACCGACATGGACACGGGGATGCACATTTAAGGCAACATTAACTATATTCCAAAAGATGAGGGCCAACTTGTTCAGCAACTGATTCATTTTTGTAAGCCCTAGGGCAGTGGTTGACACTTTTTGCATATATGGCTTTTTTGCCTCTTTGTAAAGGAGTTCTGGATTGGCATTTTTCTGCACTTAGTGACTTTTGGATCCTTTGGCAGAATTTTGCAAAGTTTTATAACTCACTTAGACATGGAATATAGTACAGACCTTGGACATCACTGAATGGAGTACTTTTGTCTTCTTGTTACTATAATATTGTGTATTTTCACATGATTGATTAAGTTATTGTGAGATAGTATTTGTTTCCCTTAATTTTTTCTCATGGATTTGGTACCTTTTTGCAGAGAAGTGTGATGTTTACAGGTTATAATTTGTGTCAAAATTGCAAGTTGCTTTTAGCTGTGAAGTCTTTTCCTCCTAGAAGCTCAAACAATAAGGCCTTTTTATAAAAAAACTTATGCAAAGCACACAAAAAAAAGTTGTGCAAGTTTTTTTCAAGTCATTGTGTACAAGTGTATGAGACCTAAGTTTTCCAAGTCTAAGTAATATTCTGGTGTAACACCATAGGGTTTAGTTTTCATTTTCATGCATTCCTTCTCCCTTTTCCTTACAAAGATTAGTAGTTAGGTGAGACCAAAGGAAGCTGGACTTCTCTGAAGGTTGACCTCTATCTACAAGAAACCCATAGATTTAGAGGTCTTCCCATGTTACACTGAGGTGTTGAACATCAGGTTCAACAGGGTGCAATTTCAGTGGATAACAATTTTGATACGCCCGGTGGGTCCGAGTCAGAATTAAAATTCTTAAGTCTTTCTATTTTGATGTGCTAACAGTGAGCTAATAGCCTTTTAGAGGTTGTTTCTTAAGCATATCATGGTGACTCCTTGTACCAATGCATCATTGAGGAATTCAAAAATATTGAGAAATCTTGTGTTTTTCTCAATAATATCAGCTTTTGGAGGCAGCGCAAATAGCACCATGGCGACTCCAATTTAATATCAGCTAGTTTCAGCAGCCCAGGTACCTACAGTTAAGGAGGTTTTATACCTAGACTTGCTTATGGATCATATTTTACCTTGCAATGTCTAGTTATCAGCAATATAGTGGTTATTCTCTTCCATTTCATGAAAATTTAAGTTTTGGGTCTCCAAATAGTCTTTCTCCTCATTACAACCAGCATTATCAGCAATCCTATCATGCTTTCCACCCTCCCACCTCTATTCAATTCCCCTCGCAACATATTAATTCCACTTTGAGCTAGCCTTGTAGCCTCTCGAGTCAGTCCCAAAATTATAACAATGTGAATACCGAGTTGGGTAGCGTCAAGGAGATGTTGCTGCAGTTTCAAAGGCGGATGTTAGACATAGAAAGGGAAAATGAGAATAATATGCAACAAGAGGAGCTTTCCTTTCAAGCTCACATTCATTAGCAAGACTTGGAAGTGTAGATATATGAGAAGGAATTATTGTCTAGACAAGTTGTGGCTAAGGATGAGTAGATGAAACACTTGCTTGCACAAGCTCATAGGATAGAACCCCAGCTACCTGTGAAGGGGGGGGGGGCTCAAAGTACAAACTTCCAAGTTTTAGGCAGGGTGATTCTTGTATGGATAGCTACGATGAAATTGCTAAGTTGGAGGAGCACGTGTTTTCAATTCCAAGCTTCAAGTAGATTGCTTCTTCTCAAAGCTCAAAACTGACTGAAGATCTTCCTCAAGTGGAAGGAACTTGTGAGTTTGTAGTTTCGGAACAACTAGAAGACATCAAACAATTTGGGTAGTTGTCGATTGATGACAGTCATCAAGACAATGGAGCATTAGACTTGGAAGAAAAGCCTAAAGCTGAACCGGATACTGTTCTTCTAGGTATGGATTTTGATTTCTTTGAGCATGTTATAAATGAAAAGGCTAATGTTGAGCTTTACGAAGAGGTATGCGCAAATATAATTGAATAGTTTTGTTCAACATTGGATGAAAAAGAGGCATACCAGCTAGAAGAAGTTGATAATCTTGGTAAGCTAGAACAATAGGAAGAATCTCATGAGCCTAATTTACAAATTCATAACTGGTTGGAGGAGCTTCCATTCCATTGTGCAAAGGAGCTTGACGCTACTACATTACTTGAACCTTTGTCTTCTTCAGTTGAAGACAAGATAGAATTGGAATGTAATTCTTCTAGTAGTGATGAATGTTATAAGCAACTTCCTTTCTAGTGTATAAATGAGCCTGAGGCTAATATATTGATTGAAAGTGTATTGGACGAAGTCATTTCATTGTTCTCCATTGAAGAAATGAGTGTTCATTTGGGAAAGCATGAGCATACTAAGGAGGTTTCCATTTTTTCACCAAGCCAACAAGGTCATAAAGTGGTAGCCCATGAGCAAGAGATCAGAAAGGAAAGTTCAAGTTTTTCCCTTACAAGAGGTTGTCCAATCAGATACCTTGCTCAGATGGAGTCCAATACAAAACTAAGGACCAATCATGCACCCACACATGAAGGTACAATGAAAGAAGATATTCAAGATGCACTGATAGCCAAACAAGAGTATGTTTAGCTCACTTATCCTCCTTTGGTCGACAATACATATGGTATGTTAAGTGAGGTAAGTAAACTTTTTAACCTCTTTCAAGAAATAGTACATCATCTCATTAAATATCTTCTTGTGTTCCATTTCTACTCGGTTGTCCTTAAGCATGCTAGTCACTATATTTTGAGAAGAAGGGGCAGTTATTTTAGTCATCCTGTAAATGGTTTTTTTTTACTAGTTTCCTACTGGTTAGTGTAGGATAGGTTTAGTTGCAATATTTCAATTCCCTAAGTGTTGTTCCAGCATAGTTAGATATTTTCACTTCTTTAGAATTTCTAAGTGATCTATGTTCTAATGAGCTATAAGTGAGTTGCAACCATCTACAAAATTGCCCTAGGTCTATTTCTAAGTTTTCCTAATGACTCCATGCCCAATGGAAAAGTTTAGGCTACTGGTCTACATGTTTAGTAGGCAAACATCTAGCTGAGCTCACCAGAAATGTTACCCAATTTTCACCTACGGGCTCAATTAGGGGAAATTATGTTTTAAATTCAGCACATAGATTAAATGTGGCTCCCATAAGGTTTGAGCCCAGCATGCAGGTGTTCGGTTTTCATTGGGAAGGTCTTCATTTGATGCTATTTCACAAGTTAGTATATTGGAAAGCCTGCCTCAGTCAAATTTGGGCATAAAAATCTTGAAGAAGAAAGTCGTTGAGACCCTCCTATTTTCTTGCCGACTGGCAGTTTGGTTCTATTCATTTGAAATCCAAAGGTTGCCGAGACATCTTGGTCAATGTGATTTTTTGTTTATCTCTTTGCTTGAGATGTCTCACCGACCCGCTAATGTTACACCAACGTTTATTCACAAGGGGATATCGATATGACTCATGTCGCTCGCGATAACGTTTGGCCGACTCACTGGAGTCTCACCAAAGGATTCTCGCTTTGGTGTAATGTTTTGAGCTCGATGAATGTCTAACCAACATGGCGAGGTCTCACCAAAAGAAGTTGCATTCACTGATAGAAGGCTCGGTCGGTGTAATGTCTCACTGACCGAGGGTGGTCTTGCCGAAAGGAAAGAATCTACGCTCAGGGAAATACAATGGTTTTGAGGTGATGTCCTGTCGACTGCTGGTAGTCTCACTGAAGTAGAATGAGTTTGATGGGAGGTCTTGTTGACTGAGTGGAGTCTCCCTGAAATAAGGTGGGCTCGCCGGGACTCTTGGCTTAATGGTTTGCATTCACTATGATGTCTTCCCTATAGCGATAGTTTGGGCGACAATATTGGATATCGATATAACTCCTACCGAAAGATGAAATTATTGCCGATAGTTGTTCACAAGGCCGTCATCGGGGAGAAGGGTTCACATTCGCTGTGAGGTATTAGCAAAAAGAGGTGTCATTGGGGAGATGTCTCGCCGAAGGTTGTTAGTTTCGCCAAAGGATTCTCCCTTCGGTGTAATGTTTTGAGCTTAGGGAAAGGTCCTGCTGACACAGGGAGTCTCGCTGAAAGTTTTGAGTTTGACATAATTTTTGGCCAACTGAAGGAGGTCCCACTGAAGAAATATGTCATCAAGGGTAAAAGAATGGCCTCGCTGTAATGTCCCAGTGACCAAGTGGAGTCTCCCCAAAATGAAATGAGCTCGCTGAATGGAGGCATCATCACTATGAGGTCTGGCCGAATGATCATGGTCTTGCCGACAAAGGAAATGGTCGGTGTAATGTCTTGCCGACCTGATGGTGTCTCGCTGAAGGATGAAGGGCTCGGTAAAAGGTCCTGCCGATAATGGAGAGTCTTATCGATAGCGATGGACTTGCCAATCGAAAAGGGATATCAGTATGACTCTTAGCGCTCGCTATGACCTCTTGCCAAATGTGATTGTCTCAGCGATGAATGGGGGATATCACTATAACTCCTACTGCTCGTTGTGATGTCTTGCCGATGGTTTTTTGTGATATCGATATAACTTTTGCATTCAATATGAGGTCTCATTGATAGTTGTATGCTATGTTGATTGCTACTGGGAGGCATAATCGCATCGGGGAGACACGGTTGGTGTCTCACCGACATGCGATTCTTTCTGAAGAATCTTTTGACCCCTTGGAAATCCTATGTGGAGCGTGTTCAACCAATCAGAAGGAACTAAAGGCAAACCAATGGCAGTTTGACTGATTAACTACCCATGTGAAGAAGATCAACAGAATGTGCGTGGCATGGGTCAGCTCGGTGAAGCAATGGTGTTTGGATCTAATAGGGGAGGTCAGATGCTACTTCTCAAAGATGGTCAACTTGCAGAAAGATCTTGAGCACAAAAAATCCAAAGGAGCAGAAAGGCCACGAGTCTCAGTAATAATTGGGATGTCGGCTGAAAAAAGTGAATCGACATAAATGACTATACTTCAAAACATTCAAAGCAGCTCTTCAAAGATGTTTCGAGGGTGGACACGAGGGCTGCAAGTTAATGCAATGATTGCAAAAGATCTAAAGGCCACTCCTGAGGGTGATCTTTTCACCAACATGGACATGGGGATGCACATTGAATGCAACATTAACTATATTCTAAAAGATCTAAGGGCTAATGTGTTCAGCAACTGATTCATTTTTTTAAGCCCTAGGGTAGGGGCTGACACTTTTTGTATATATGGCTTTTTTGCCTCTTTGTAAAGGAGTTCTGGATTGGCATTTTTCTGCACTTAGTGACTTTTGGATTGTTTGGCAAAATTTTGCAAAGTTTTGTAACTCAAAATTTCAAGTTGCTTTTAGTTGTGAAGTCTTTTCCTCCTAGAAGCTCAAGCAATAAGGCCTTTTTATAAAACACTTATGCAAAGCACACAGAAACAGGTTGTGCAAGTTGTTTTCCAGTCATTGTGTACAAGTGTATGAGACCTGAGTTTTCCAAGTCTAAGTAATATTCTGGTGTATGACCATAGGGTTTAGTTTTCATTTTCATGCATTCCTTCTCCCTTTTCCTTACAAAGATCAGTAGTTAGGTGATACCAAAGGATGTCGACCTTCTTCAAAGGTTGACCTTTCTCTACAAGAAACCCACAGCTTTAGAGGTCTTCCCATGTTACATTGAGGTGTTGAACATCAGGTTCAACAAGGTGCAATTTTAGTGGATAACATTTACATCATCGATGAGACATATAAATAAGTCTCTTCGACATAGGGGTGTCTAAATTGGCACTAAACACGAAGCTAAAGTTAGAGCTAAAAGCAGCATTACACTTGAAGCTAATATTGGTGGTAAATACGACGTTACTCCAGATGCTAATAAGTGCCTAAATTAGCACCGAATTGTACTAATCGAGGCAATGAATGCCAAAAATTGCGCTATCCTGATAAATAGCACCCACATTTTCAAAAAATTTCCAAAAACAACATTAAAACAGTGGGTGGAAGCAAAAAATGGAGCAAATCATAGGGATTTGTTGTAGTGGTGTCCTTGGTAGGAGGTTTGAGAATTAAAAAGTTGAGCTTTTAAGTTATTGTTTAGGGTTTCTATTTCTGTTTGCAAATAGGTCTGCCAATTACTGTATGACAATCTTTGAACAACAAATGACAATTTTGAATGTAGATCTGATCTTAATGACTAAAAAACACCCTAATACAAGCTATGATGAAATATTTTTGGATTTTAATAACTTTTTATGATGCAAATATTAAAACCTAAATGAGAAATGCAAGACCAAATGATGCAAAACCTAGACCTAGGGTTTTAAATACTACCAAATTAGAAAGCTATGATGTCAAATGTCAGGTTCACAATTAAACATAGAAAAAATATGGGGCTAAGGTCCTAAATGTAAAGAACCTAGGATGTGAGGGGACCTTTTTCCAAGTTTCATTAAAGAGGGAGATCAACAAGGTGAATTTTTTGACTATTAACTATTAAGGTGAGCCATGAAGGTGAATATATTGACTATTAAATGATTTGGAATGATTAACCTAATTGAATTACATGACCTGATATGAAAAATGCAATATCTCTAAGATAAACAAACAAAAATAGTAAATTGCAAAAAAATATGACTATAGATTGTGCACTTGTGATAAAAATTTGGGTCTAGCATGCAAAGGAGAACACATATTCCTAGGGGCATATGGGTCCTTAATAGGGGGTCCTGAAACTGATTTGGGGATTCTCTGATGCTAGATTTGATCCTCTAATTCCCAATTGCAAATTTTTTAGAATGTCGTCAATAAATTTTGTAGGTGAGTTTTCATGGCTTGACAAATTTGATGACAATAAATACAAAAATGAATGAATTTCCTTCAAACTTTACTTGATTCTCCTCAAACCTATAACATGTACATTTACAAAGAGAAGAGATGTTTGGCCATTTAGGGTCTTTCATTAGTCAAACCTCATGTAATGTTTCCACTTCCACAATGGGAAAATGTCAATGATAAATGATAATGGACAAGAAGGAATGTTGAAATCCCAATGTGTTGCAACTCACCACCCTTCAATGGCTACCTTGAATAAATGAATTCATATGCCTCACGACAAGGATTTGGATCTTTCTTGTTTGAATTCTTGAATGCTTTGGAGACCTACACCAAGGGTTAGCCTTCACATAACATGAACATGAACATACAAAAACTTTGACATGATGTTGGATCTTGAATTGTTTCAATAATGATCTAAAATGTTGCTCTTGAATTTCTCTTGAATGCTCTCAATGTTCACCTATAGCTTGTTATATTTCAAATGATAAAATAACTAGGTATTTATCTGCAATTGTTTTAATTTCCCAAAAAATATATTCCAAAAGCCAACACTTGAAATTTGAATTCTAAATGTTAAAATTCCACCAACAACATATTAAAAAAATTTACCTAACAAGATAGGGGATCCATACACCCATGGAAATATGGGTCATGGCCCTATCTACGAGGATATTTAGTGTTAGGATTAAAAAAAAATTATTTTTATTTATTCAATGCTTGCAATCCTTCAAACAATGGTAAAAGTAGGCTTTGGAATGCATAATTTAGGAAATTAGGAGTTTAATTAGGTCGAATAAATTAAGGGGGACAAAACATAATGTGAAATTGTGAAGGGTGACAATTTCTGACACTATAGATGCTAAATTAAGAATGTTATCTCTAGATGTGTTTCCTTCTATTGAATATTTCTTGGTCAAGTTTAAGTCTACTTTCTTGACTTCATGGTTGTGGTAAATTAAAAATAGAAAAAGAGTGTTTATTCTTTGTTTTTTACAAGCTAAAAGGACCTTACCAATTCCTTTCTTCTACCTTCTAATGTACCATAGATTCTCTTGGAGAAACATTTCCAATTCCTACTTTTGAATTTTTTGTGATAGAATCACATTAGAAAAATCTATGTTAATCTCCATGGATGCAATTACGTCTTCAAAAAGTTAAGAACCATATTATAATTATCTAAGAGAGAAGATAATAATTATTGAAACAAACCTAAGGAAACAAAAAATTTAGGAAATGACAAATCATCTAAGCAGAAGAAAAAAATTGACACACAAGCCACATCCTCTTTATAGTCAAGAAAGAATATTTCCAAGTCAAAGAAGAAAATTATAGGGCCATGTAATTTTTGTGGATTAAAAAATCATGAAATAAAATTTTATCATAAAATGATTATAGGCTTGGAAAAGGCCATAAATAAACACAACATTGATATTCCCAAAAGGGACTTCCACTTATTGTTATAGGTTTGGACTCATCCATAAATAGTTGGCTAGTTGAATCACAAGCCTCACATCATACAAATCACTCACATGATCATCTTGAGTCTCTTTCTAATAGAACTAAACCTTATATTTTAGTGGTAAAATATTAAAAATTCTTGTTTTAGGTTTTGGTATAGTACAATTGATAGATCATCATATTGAGGATGTTCTCTATGTTATTGATATTTCAACTAATCTTCTATCAGCTCACCAAATTTTTCATATTAGTTATGGAAAGATGGTTTATTTTCACCAAATTTAGTTATTTGAGAACCACACAATCCTAAGAGGATATTTTCTTCAAGAAAAGTATATCATGGATCTATAGGTTTCATGGTTTTGAATCATCTTTGGTGCATCACACATTTCTCATGTTGACTCTTTGAGCAAACATTGGCATGAGAGATTTGGACACCCTCAATTATAGGAATCTTTAGAAGTTGAGTACTTAGAATATTTTACTTTGACTTCCTAAGTTTTCTTGCATATAAGGAATTTTTTGAGGTTGTGTTTCTTGGAATTTATAATCAATAATTAATCGAGGGTAGGATCTGGTGCTATGCAGGAAGGTGAATCATCAGTTGGTATGTGAGATTTTCCTGAGACCCTGCTAGCTTCATTCTTTATGTATATTGGCTAATATTCTTTTAGTGCAAGTATTTTTTTCCTTTTCTCTCATGGACCATAAAATATTGTTTTGTAGATTTGGCCTTTTCTTGGTGGGTACTTGTCTGATCTAGGGTTTTTCCTTGTTAGATCTTCACTCACGTTCTCTACCCAATCCATAGGTGTAATTGAGGCTCAGTCGTGGTCTCACACAGATGTAGTGATTTCACCTATGCAAGAGTCTATGGATGAGGAAGTTTCTTTAGGAGTGGAGAATGATAGTTAACAAAATTAGGGTCAAAAAACATTTAAAGAAATATTATAGGCAGAAGGATCAGAGAGTCTATTTGAAGATGCATAGTTCTACATGCAAGTTGGAGGAGACTATATAGAAGAAGCCACAAAATACAAAATATGTTCATAAAGAAAGACTGGAGGAGGGAAGGACCCCCTTTTACCTTAGGTCCTCAGGGTAGACCCAACTAAGGAAATGTTGTTCAAAGCTTCTAAAAAGAAGAATCTAGGTTAAAAATACAACAATTTTTTTTGGCTTGTATGGATTGCAATAATCTCCCAACTAGAATTATTTTTATAATTGGCTCTTGAATGTTTGGGGTAAGAAATGGGTTGTATTATTCATTTTGTAGAATGATTCAAAATGGAATGTTTGTAATATTTTTAAAAAACAATAGCATGCAAAAGAGGGTTCTTTAGAAAAATTACTATAAAATTGGGAAAAATCTATTCAAATCCATCCCTTGGTCATTCTATTCATCTAAAAAAGAGATTATGTTTTGTTTCATTCCTAGATGGATAAATATTAAAAATTTCCCCCCTTAGGTTTTGGTTTTTCTTCCACAATTGTTAAAACTAGTGGGAAAGGTTCTACAGGTTGAAGAAACCCATTCTCTCCCACATATGGATGCCCATGTGTTAATAAAATTTAGTATTGGATTTCAAATTCTAGATACTCTTGAATTCTCTTTAGAGAACAAGATATTTTAATTTGAGCTAGAGGCTCTCAGAGGGCTAAATTCCTATTGCTTGTGCAAATAAGATGGACATCAAAATAAAAATTGTCTAAATATTATTAAAGAATACCCTAACTCAAGGGAAACCTTTGTGGGAGAGGAAGAAAATAGAAATCCTAAGGAAACATCCCTAGATTCAAATGGAAAAGAGAATAATAGTAACAATGTTGGACATAATACTTTCAAAACTTGTGATGGAGAAATAACACCCAACTTGGGTGGAGAGGTTCCAAACCACTCTGGAATGAATGTCATGGTGGAAAAAGTAGTTCAAATTGAAAAAAATGAAGGTGGGATGGGAGGTAATGACCAACCCCCTGACTCAAGCCCTACTCTAAACTCAAAAGCAAGAGAGAAGGCATAAGCTAATTTTTTCCCCTTTGGAAAAATAATAACTGATAAGAAAAATAATGCTCAAGAGCTTGTTTTGGATAGGCTAAAAGATCAAATTAAGAAAAGAAGAAAAGAAAGGGCTAGTATACCCTCAGACTCACCTGAGACAAGGACATTATTTGACCTAGAAGGCTTAACCCTAGAAAAGAACCAAGAGAATAAAAATATGGTAAGGATGATTAAGAAAAAAAAGGAAAAATGTAAGTAGAAGTGATAGTGGGTAGAATCCCATAAAAAGAGGGAAGGGTGAAAATTTACCCACATATTTTGTAGGCTTTATAAGGGCCAAAAAAATAAAATCCCCCAAAATAAATGACCATAAGTTTTCTAAGCTAGAATGTGAGAGGTCTAGAATCCTCACACAGGAAGTATGTGTTGAGATCCTTGTGTAATGAAAAGAAAAATTTAGATTTTCTAATGCTATAGGAAGTAAAAGCAATAGGGTTTCAATTGTAGAATAATTTAAAATTCATTTGGAATAGTGCCTATACCTTTCATACTAATCATGATAAAGGGAAGAGGTTAATGAAATTATTTTTAACATGAAATAGAGTTAGTGTATTGTCATCTTAGAATGCTCTCCTTGTAGTAGATTCCTTTGGATTGTTGTTGATAACAAAGAATGTAAAATTTTCCTTTACTCCATTTATGCCTCTAATGATTATAATGAAAGGATTAAGGTTTGGAAATGGTTGTCCTCTAACCTTCCTAAAGTCTCCTAGATTATTGGATGTGACTTCAACAAGGTTGAATATAAAGAAGACAAGAAAGGCGGGCCAAATTGGTCTTGGATAGGTAATGAACAATTTTGTTGGCTCAAAATGGAAAAACCCTTAAGCTTTTTGACCCACTAGAATGAAAAAATAAATGAAATTAAAATTATTTGGTTTACTTGGTGTAATAACCAAATGGGAAATAACAAAATCTATTGTAGACTTGATAGGTTCTATACAAATGATGATTTTTTTTCTTTGAGAAAAATGATAGCTCCAATAGTGTTATAGTAGAGCCAAAAACCATGTCAAATAACTACCCAATTGAGGTTAAAATTATGATTAAAAGAACCCCATGGGCCAATAATATAAGAAAAAATTGTATGTTTAAGTTGACCACTGAAATTTTAAAGATGAAGATTGTCTATCTAGTATTGTCACTCTCAGATACATAAATAAGAATATTTTCGTTCTTCATTTCCAAAAGAGTATTGTAATAGGTTAATGAGAGGCATTCAAACTCTCCTTCAGACAATAGGGAAGAAATCTTCCATTGAAAATAGAAGATGGGAAAGTGCATTACAAGAAAAATTGCTAGCTATGGAAGGAGAAATTCAAAATGGGATTGATAATGATGACAAAATACTTCAGCTAAATAATATAAAAAACAAGTTAAGATTATTTTAGGTTAAAAGGGAACAAGGAGAAAAGATCAAATCTAAATCAAATTGGGTTAAAGATGGGGACAAAGTCTCTAAGTTATTTTTCATTATTCTAAGGAAAAATATGTCTCTTGAAACATTGGGCCAATAGATGATAACGGGAAATGGATTCATGAATCATCTGAGATCATTAAGCTCTTTCAAGACTTTTATATGAGGTTTTTCAAGGCTGAATACCAATCAAATGCCTATGATCAATCCCAAAAACTAGGTAGGAGAGTTGTGCCAAGGAAAATAACATATGACATGGCCATTAATCTCTATAAAGATATAACTAAGGAAGAAGTGTATAACACTATTTTATCCATTCAAAATGCTAAATCACTAGGGGTTGATGGTCACCCTATATAATTTTATAAGTCCAATCTAGAGTGTGTTACTAATGATCTATTTGATGTTTATGAGGAAGCCATTCAAGATGGTACCTTAGGGGAAAACACCAATAGAGGAATCATATTGTGAAAAGAAGGGGACAAAAGTAATATCAAGAATTGGAGGCCAATAATTTTGCTAAACATGTATTATAAGATATTAGCCAAAATGCTTTTTTGAAGACTAACAGATATTCTCCCAGTGATCATAAATGAAACTCAAATTGGATTTATAAAAAATAGAAATATTCTTGAAAACATAATCAGAAGCAAGGAAGCAATGGACTAGGCTAATAGGAGTGGAAAAAAATCTGGAGTGTTGCTACTTGACTTTGAAAAATCCTATGACAAGGTAGAATGGTCTTTCATTATGATAATCATTAAAGCTTCTGGGTTCCTAAAAACATTTGTAATATGGTAAAAATATTGTTCATAGATATGAATGCTCAGGTGGTTGTAAATGGTGTGGTCTTTGATCCCCCCCTAGAAAGATCCATTATACAATGTTTTCCTTTGGCTCCAATTGTATTTGTGATTGCCTTAGAGGCTCTCCGTTATATTTTAAGAACTAGTATATTAGGTTCTCCTATGCAAGGAATCGATCTACCAGATAATGTTTTGCTCTTGAATATTTTTTTTGTTGATGATACAACCTTATTTCTCATCCTTGAGGAAGAGAATATGAATAACCTATTTGGGAGATTAAAGGCCTTTTTTGATGCCTTAGGGGATAAAATATTAGAAGAAATGTCTACCTTAATTGGTTGGATAGAAAAACCTCTTCATTGGGTATCCATGTTCAATTGGAGATGAAAGAGACCAAATAAAATTGTTAGATATTTGGGTGTCCCATTCTTTGCAAAGCCCTCCCTAAAACATATGTGGAACTAGATGTTTAAAAAAATAGAGAAAAAGCTTAAGGGATGGAATAATAATTATCTCTTCCTAGCTAAAGGGGTTTAGTTTTGTCAAAAATATTTAGCTCCCTACTCTATTTACCATGCATCTATGTGGTTCTTTCCAAGATACCAAGTTAATCTTGTTTAGAAATTAATCAAGAAGTTTCTTCGGTTAGATGAAAAGGGAAGAGGTAAAAAATCATGTTGTCAGATGGAAGTGGTGTTGCTTGGAAAAAGATAAAGATGGTTTAGGTTTGAAAGACCTAGAATGGTAGGGGGTGGCTCTTGCTATTGTAGTGTCATAAATTGTACTCCTTTATAGGAGATAGTGCAATTTAAAGCTTAGTTTGGACCTACTTTAGTGCCTCTTGCATTTATGCATTTTAACACCCCTCAATTAGGACCTATCTCTTAAATTATGTATTCTATGGCCTTTTTGACAATTTCTGAAGAATTTCAACCATAAATCAAATGCATTCATCTAATACATTGTCCTCAACACCTAAAAACATGAAAAATAGGGCTAGGACACTCATGCCCTGGGCATGACTGTCCCCCTATTTTGGATCAAATTTGAAATATGTTGGAGGTGGAAAAATTTTATTTGAATTTTAATTGTCCAAATTCAGCTATCAAGATCTAATTTATAGGAAATCAAATTAGAGGCCTATAAATACCTAGTCATTTCACCATTTGAAAATAGAGAAGAAAAAGAAAGAAAGAATTGAGAACTTTGGAGAAAAGAAGAAGCAATAGATCATCAAGTACATCCTAATTTATAGATTTTCAAGCATAATTATAGATTTGATCAAGTCTTATATCATGATTGAAGGTTGATTCCAATAGAAGAGAATGATGGATTCTAGGTTAGGGAGATGCATTTGGCAATTTCCTTCAACCTAATGACTTGTTTCCTAGTGTTTTCATCTTCAAGCTTCATCTTATTTGTAGCCTTAAGAAAGGTATCAAATTCCAGATTTGGGAAACTTAGATAGTAATAAAGACATTTAAAATTTGAAATTCCAAAAACCGTAGTTGGGACACAGATGCCTTGGATGACTATGTCTTGCTGTTTTTGGCTCAAATTTTCTTAGATTGTTGTTTTTGTGTTCTCTATATATTTTTCTTGTCTCATTTCTAATTTGGTTTGTTCAATTACAAAAAATATTGTTACATTTGAAAAAAAGTCATTACTTTTCTTGGCTCATTACAAAATTGTGAAAAATAGTTGCATTTCAGTATTGATAATCATCAAATTTGTATGAAAATTGTTAACATTTTTTGAGACACTACATAATCTAGGTAAATTGATATTCATTTTGGTAAAATTTTAAAACCCTAGACTAATACAACACATTTCAAACTTAAAATCCTTTGAAATACTAACCTAACTGATTCCAAAACTAGGTTTAAATAGTGTCACACAATCCTCTTAAGTCACTAGTTTTTCTAGAACTGAAATTTTAGACAAAGCTCTAGCTGGACATAAGTACCCTAGGAACCTTTGTCCTATCAAATCTACCTCAAATTTCAAGTGAAAATTTATCCCTATTGTCATTTTGCAAATCTCGAGTTTGATTTCCAGGTCTATGTTTGTAAAAGGTCTGTAAGTCTGTTTTTGGTCCTATTTTTCCTTAACACATATAAACCTAGGTTGCAATTGAAATTTAAGGATTGATCTTGGAGAAAGTATAGTCATCTAATCATGTTAAATCTATTTCTACAAGTCCATTGTATACTTATTAAGCCCTTTATTTTTGATGACTTTGATATGTTAGATGAAGCCCTTGAGGACTTCATCTCACTAAGCTCATCCAAAAAGGCTTGCAACATTCCTATAAATAAATAACAATCAATGTAATCACACCTCAAATTATCATTTATCCACCTTCACAACAACCTCAAGTCTAAACCAAACCTGTGCTTTCCATAGGGCCATCTCAAAACAAACCAAAAATGCCAATTGCTATCTTAAAATTTGTTAAAAAACTCACAAGTAATAATGTGTCACAACAACCAAGTTACCACATAGTTTCTCATACATATAACATAAGGAATAACAAGAAACCAAGAAAAAATCAAGTCATTCTCTCATCGATACCACTTCCACAACCCATTTTACCTAGTACCCCTTGTTTACCTCAATATAGGGGAAAGGAGTATGATCTTGTAGAACAACTTTGTAATACTCCCGTTAAGATTTAATTGTGGAATCTAATTCAAACCTCATCAACTTACCATGGAATTCTTTGAAAGTGCTTTGGAAAAATTTGTGGTTCCTTCTAGTGTGTAACCAATAGATGTAGCAACCTTAATTTAAGGAATGAACTCAATTAATGTGAACATTAGCTTTCATGAAAGTGAGCTACTTTCTTAGGAAACACAAAAAAAATGATGCTTTAATGATAATGGCTACCATTAACAGGGTTGGGATTAGACATACCCATATTGATAATGGTTAGGGATTTAATATTTTTAGTGTGAATCTTTTGGACAAAATTGGAGCTGAAAAGACCAAAATTCAACTAGATAATTTATCCATTCATGGTTTTGATCATGTGGGTAAACAACTACTTGGTGTGATAAAATTACCTGTCAAAATTTGTAAGGTTGTTTTGTAAACTCCCATCCATGTGATGCTCCATGATCTTTCATATAATCTTGTCTTGGGTAGGCCATGGATTCATGAAATGAAATGAGTGCCTTCAATGCTACATTTCTTAATGAAATACACTTATAACAATAAGGTTTACATGATAAAAGCCTATCCAAAATCTGAAAATTATTTACAAATTGAAATAGGAATGAAAAACCCTTTGAGAACATTGACAAAAACTACAAAAGTGCAACCTTTACAACTTGAATATAAACATGAGTGTCTTTCGTCGGTGACAAAGTTGTTGGATGATGATTGGGGGTCATTATACTTCACACGTAAATTCATGGGGGAATACAAGATTACAAAAGAAGTGAAGGCGAAAGAGAAAGAAGTTTTGGTAGTATCTACACAATCTAAAATTGAAACATCCAAAATACAAGAATCCACAACTCTTAGTAATGAGGAGAACATGTATTAAACATCTACTTATGATGAAAGTGATTATTAAAATCCACCCTCCTTGAAAGAAATGGAAGAACTTTATGGAAGAGGGTACAAACTCTTGAATTTTTTTGGCTATATAATGGAAAAGTATGTGGAATGAAAACACAAGGCATTCGTGTTCCTATAGAGATTAATACACAAGAAACAACAAGAGTCCTTGGATATTGTCCTTAAAAAGAAACAAAAGAATCAAATAGACCTTCAATTAATGTCAATGTTGTTAGAAACCAAGATCAGATTTGCAAACCAGAATAGACCTTCCATAGAAGAGAAAAACAAAAAAGCAAGAGCTATTGAAAAAAGATGTGCAACATTAATATTCAAGAATTCAATAATTACATGATAATGATTTGCTTTATAAAAGCAAAGATGCATAAACCTAATCTTATCTTGAGCAACAAGATAGCTCGATAAGATAAAGATAAGATCCTATAACTCAGGAATTAAATAAAGCCTAAGTAAACTTATGCAAAGTGTAATTAAATATTAATTACACCAACACCCCCGCCATAAGTGCAACTTAGGGAGACTAACAAAGCATGCACCTAAAGCTAAGATGAATGCAAGAAAGCATGAATGGGTCCCGACAACAAGGCCTGATCAGGTACCCAAGTACAAATGCAATATGAGGTAGAGAAGGAAAACCCAGTGGGACAAAACCCCCCTACAATGAGATGACTGCTGCAAAGAAGCACTGGAAGAACACTATGGAGTAACACTAGAACCGCAATCTGACAAGCAAGGAAAGATACTTATGTTTACAACTGAAACCAAAACTAGAATCATGATAATGTGACAGCAGACCCGATGCCATAGAACACTAGAAAACTCGCAAACTGGAACAACCCTGGAATCTATGAAGCAACAGTAGATGTGATGATGACATAATCTGGAAATCATGTATCTCAATGCTGATGCCCAACTGAGACTAAAAATCTTCCATGGGAAGGAGTACCATGAAGACTCTGGAATATTAACCATAAAAACATGGCCCTCAAACTGAGATGGATCCAATGCAGATCATTAACCACAGGCTCTCAATCTAATGTGTGAACTGATGTGAATTTGATATGTGTCAAGCTAAGACAAGATGTGGCCAAAAGAAACTAGGAAACTAGATAGACTCATGTGAGTTGCCATCAAAACAAGATGGATATGGAGATCAAAGTGAAAACTACACTCTAATCAGATTTATTATGCAAGAAACCCCCTGAATGGAACTTTATCTCAGTTCATTTATTACAATAACCCAACGATTGTAAAAGGAGAGTATGCTAGTGCATGTATAAACAAAAAATAACATGAAGTGGTACTGAAATGAAGTACAAATGTTCAAGTTTCACCTTTCCAACTGCTAAAACATCTAAGTAATCTCCAAAACACCCATCGGGAAAAATATGGAATAAGAAAAATCTTGGGATAGATACAGAAAAAAGTGAATGGACAGCAAGATAGAGCTCCTCAATACCTTTCCAATGCCATAAAGAAGACAAAAATAGAGATCATGGCAAAGAGTTATGAGCTCAGAAGCCCAAAATACACATCTGACTTCAAACAGAAAAATTCTGAAAAATAACCTATACCACTGGAAAGTGCTCGGAACTAGCTTTTCGGTGATATTTTGTTTTCAAAAATCTGAGATCGGATGCAAAAGTTATGCCCAAAATACGAAAACTCCTCAAAAAAGGTTTGGAGTTAAGCTTGGCGGCTAGGCTAACCACTAGCATTAACCACTAGCATTAACCACTAGCGGTTAAATGACGGCGGTGTCCATTAACTTTGGTTTTAAAAAAAAAATTCTTGGATTGTGTGTCGTACCAGGCCGTACGACCTAGAAATGAAAAACAATTACCTCCCGGAGTCATTGTGTCCGATTTTCACGATTTGACAGTCGATTTTGGGGTTTTTGGGCGCTCTGAACGTGATGGTGAGGTCCGTTTGGGCTGAAAATGCTCCAAAATTTTAGGTATGCTCTGGATCTGGAAACCCTCATAAACTTCAAATCCTCGTAGATCTGACAAATGAAGACCCTTTTCGATGAAACGAAAGGAAAACCTGACTGTTTTGGAAGCTCTAGATTCAATGGAATGCTTAGATCTGATCCAAAATACTTCATAAATAAGCTCAAGGCATTAAACCCTCGAGGAACCCCAAATGTCCTCTACAATGATTTTCTCAAAAATCTAAGAAGGGGCTGCAAATCATGGCTCTGATACCATGTTAGAAACCAAGATCAGATTTGCAAACCAGAATAGACCTTCCACAGAAGAGAAAAACAAAAAAGCAAGAGCTATTGCAAAAATATGTGCAACATTAATATTCGAGAATTCAATAATTACATGATAATGATTTTCTTTATAAAAGCAAAGATGCATAAACCTAATCTTATCTTGAGCAACAAGATAGCTCGATAAGATAAAGATAAGATCCTATAACTTAGGAATTAAATAAAGCCTAAGTAAACTTATGCAAAGTGTAATTAAATATTAATTACACCAACAAATGTTATCACACAACATTCTGCTAAGACAAATTTAACCTTGGTGCCCCCTGAACTAATAGACAGTACATATGAGAATATCTCATTGGATATGTTTCAAAATGATGAGTCCCTAGGGGAATTTTTGGATACAAATGACACTTTACTTATTATAATCAATGATTTTCCTATTTCTTGAAAGCCAAGGCATACCCTGAGAATGAAAAGGAACTATGTGGTGATGAACAAGATGAAACTAAAACATCTCATGATGATTCAAACCATAATGCACTACTTTTGGGAGATACCCTTAATGTTCCAATCAACCCATCTAATGAAGAGAAAGTGATTCAAATTGGAAAATCCCTTGATCAGGATGAACAAGAAGATCACACAACATTGCTACATGACTTTCCTAAAATATTTTCTTGGACTTATTCAGATATGTCAGCTATTGACCCTAAGATAGTCACACATAACATTGTTCTTGAAGAAGATGCTAAACAAGTAAGACAAAGTATACATGAGATGAATCCTAAGATAGATTTATTGGTTAAGGCTAAGATTGAAAACTCTTACAAGCTGGTTTCATCTGCCCTATTGATTATTCGCCTTGGATATCTAACATTGTAGTGGTGGTAAAACCTTATAATCATATTAGGATGTGTACAAATTTCTGTGACCTTAAAAAATAATCTTTAAAAGATGATTTTCCCCTTCCTAATATTAATATGATAGTGTATTCAACTATAGGACTTTAATTTTTATCATTTATGGATGGTTTTTTAGGATACAATCAAATTTTCATTAATCCTTAGGATCAATATAAAACAACTTTCACTACAACTTGGGGAACATTTTGTTGGGTAGTCATGCATTTTAGATTGATGAACGCTAGATCCACATACCAAAGAGCTATGACATTAATATTTCATGATTTCATACACAACATCTTGGAGGATTATGTTGATGGTATTTTGGATAAGTCTATAATGCATCAAGACCATGTCAAAATCCTTTGTAAAATATTTGAAAGAATTCATAAGTACAACATGAGATTGAATTTGAAGGAATGTGTCTGTGGTGTGGATAGTGGAAAGTTTTTGGGATCTATAGTGTCACATAGAGGTGTTGAGATGAAAAAAGTAGAAGATTGATGTAATAATAAACATGCCACCTCCTAAAAATATTTCACAATTTCATAGATTATAAGGAAAGATTCAAGATATTCACCATTTTGTGGCATCTTTGGTAGATCAAAATCTTCCCTTCACTTAGCTCCTTAAGAAAGGTTTAAAATTTAAATGGAATGAGGATTTCCATAAATATTTTGAAGACATGAAACAATATTTATCCAATCCTCTTTTTTTGCAACTAACAGCTCAAGGAAAACCTTTTATCCTTTATATCTAAGCTTCAAATCATGCCCTTGCAGTGCTTTTAGTGCAAAAATATGATAATGGAAAAGAAAATCCTTTTTATTACATTAGTTGAACATTAATTTATTATGAAACTCATTATACAACTATAGAAAAATAATATTTGGCTCTTGTTTTTGTGACTAATAAGTTGAGGCATTACTTGTTAAATGTTGAGGTGCAAGTTATCACAAGGTTTGATCCTTTAAAACACCTTTTTGCTAAATGGGTGATGTTGTTAACTAAGTTTGACCTTAAGTTCATTTCTCAAAAAGCAATCAAAGGACAAGAATTGACTGACCATTTAGCTAAAGGTCCTTCACCATTAGCATTACCAAATCAAGATTCTTTTCTTGATGAAAATGTGTTGAAAATTTATGACAATGAAACACGAGAATTATATTTTGATGGCTCTAAATTTTGAAATGGATATGGTGTTGGGGTCATAATAGTACCAACTTTAGGGAAGCCAATTCCTATATCCTATCACCTAAATGTCCTATGTACAAAAAACACTGTTGAGTATGAGGCTCTTATTGTAAGATTACATGCAACCTTGTCCTTAGATGTTCAACACATTCGTATATTTGGAGATTATTAATTAATCATAAAAAAAAAAAATGGGTCTTATAAAGCAAAACATGACAAGTTATCTAAGTATAAAGACCTTACATTAACAATATTAGAGTGCTTCACATCATACACTATTAGAAATGTGTTGTAAAAGGATAATCAACATGCAAATGACATGGAAAGTGTTGCTTCCCTTGTGTCTCTTGATGATACTCCCACAAAATTCACATTTTTTATTCACGCTCACAAAACCATTGATAAACGAAAAAACAAAAGAGACAATGGTTGCTAACATTGAAATTTCCAATGAGTGGTATGCTCCAATATTTAATTATTTAAAGGATGGCATCTTTCCTAAACCAACAACTAAGAACACTAGGGCTTGCATAAGGAAGTTGACAACTTGTTATATAATCCTAGCTGATGTGTTGTATAGATGATCATTCAATGGTGTTCTCTTTAAATGTTTAAGAAAATATGAAATCCATGTAGACCTTGAGGAAGCTCATGCAAGTTCTTGTGGGGGGTATTTTGGAGGACGATCTTTAGTTCAAAGTTTATTTCATATTGGTTATTATTGGAAAAATAAGGAACAAGATTGTTTTAAACATGTTAATGAGTGTCACAAATGTCAAGAACATAATAATTTGATTCATGCTCCTACATCGTAACTTCATGCTCAAGTTGTTATTTGGCCATTTTTGGTTTGGGGTTTAGAGATAATTGGGAAGATATCCCCTACCACATTATCAAGACATACATTCATAATAACTACCAAATATTATTTCACAAAGTGGGTAGAGGCATTTCCTCTTCATTCCATGACTACAGAAGTAATGCATAATTTTATTTTAGAAAAAATCATCTCTCAATTTGGTATTCCTTCAACTCTAATTATGGATAATGGAACACCATTTAAGAACAAGGAAGTTAAGAATTTTTTGGAAAAATTTCACATTAACATCATTTTTCAACACCATATTATCTACAATCTAATGGTCAGGCAGAAGAAACAAACAAAAAAATTGAGAAAATCTTGCAAAAAATAGTTAATAAACATAACAAAGATTGGAATACTCAACTCTCTTATGCATTATGGGCTTATCAAACAAGTATTCTTACATCTACGGGAAACACACCCTATAATATTTTTATGGAGCTAATGCAATAATGCCATTAGAGCTAGAAATTCCTTCTTTGTGAGTTTCTCTTAGCAGCCTCATCAATGATAACGCTTATAGGGAACAAAGTTTGCAACAACTTGAAATGTTTGATGAACAACATATAAATTCCCTTGAGCATCTTCAAGCTTACTCCAAAATTATGCAATGTAAGTATAATGATAATGCCATTTCTCATTCTTTCAACAAGAGAGATTTGGTGATGTATGAAAACCAATGTAATGTCAATGTTTCCCCTGATGAGAAAGGAAAGTTTAGCCCAAATTGATTAGGACCCTATTGCATTGACGAGCTTTACGAGTTTAGAGTGTATAAACTTAAAGAAATGGATGGTACACCTCTAAAATAACCTATTAACGTTGCACATTTGAATAGATATTACACTTAGTAATATTTTGAATAGTATGTATTTTAAAGAATGTTGTTTGATTAAGTATATAGTTTTCTATTTTATCTCACATTGCTTCATTCTTGAAAAAAAAAAATTGTGTCTTGAATTATTAGGAGTAATTGTTCATTTATTTGAATTATTAATTTATTTTGCATTATATTCAATCATGTGTGTGTTGTGTTAAATCAGATCATTACATGCACTTAATTTAATAAATTAGATCATAAGGGAATCTAGTTTAACATAATTACACAACCAAAAATATAGCGTCTAAATAGACATGAGTGTTTAATTAGATCACAATTCACAACAATTAGATCATGGAGAAATTTATTAAATACTCTCATCAATATTTTTTAATAGATCACATCGACATCTAATACATAGAAACTAAAACATGCTCATATATAGATCATAAAGTTCATATAGATCATGGTCACCATAGTAGCAAAATGTGGTGTGTAATAAAAAAATACATCTAAGTACACCTATGAATACCAAACTTCTCAAGGCTTGGTAGTGGTACTCATTAAGAGACAGTGGTTTGAGAGAGGATCATAGAGTTCATGTACTCTTGTAGGCCCTATTCTTGGACTATGGCTATGCCCTCATGTACGAATGTCATGAAACACTCCTGATCGATCCAATCCTTGTCTACATGAACTCTGCTAAGCTCTGCTTGCATCCTACCAAGTTACCCCCGTAGGAAGGCCTATGCCTCACTCTCGAAAGGAACCCAGGTGGCTCTAAGATTCTCATATGCAACTATGAGCTCCTCATGTCCTAACTTGGGATCCTCTTGTGTAGCTCTTGACCGGTCCTCTTTGGCTCTAAGTTCCGCATGTGTCGAGCTCCTTGTGCGCAACTCTCGTTTGTTCTACTCTAGCTCAGATATCTTCATTTTCAACTCTCACTAAATCAATGGTCTACATAGCATCATCTTAGGATTTTCTCCACTAAGATAAGGGCTCAAATAAGTCAATATTGTGGGGGAATTGATGGAACAATGTCTCTAGTGATTCAAATGAAGAAGTCGATCTAGTCTCATGTCCCAACTGAAATAAAGACAACATAAAATAAGTTAGAACAAGATATAACATAAGAAGGGTAATAACATCAATAACTAACATATCATCACTTGGATCCCAAAATCGCCAATCAAGATCTTGAAAAGACACTATAGGTGTTGGATTGAGACTTCTTTGAGAGGCTGGCGGTGGGGAGGGAACAACATGGTTGCTCTCTCCATGCTTGTAGGAGTAGGTTCTCTCTAGAGTAGTAGGATGTGCTCACATGATGCAAGGATGATATGTAGGTCTCTCCTCAAGGGAATCTTCAACTTGTACTCACTCCTCAGGGGCTCCTTCTACTAGCCGCTAATCCTCATCCTCTCCCTCCTCCTCCTCATCATCATTCTCTATCATGTACCCATCTAGATTATCATTATTCCTCTCTACGTCATCCCCATGGTGATGAGGCCAAGGTCTAGGATCACCTCCAAGATGATAAATAGGGAAGAGTCATCTAAGGAACACAGGTCACCACCACCTATCATATGCAATTGATGTGCCTACATCATCTTTTCCAAATGATGGGAGTACATCTCTCTCCTCATCCTACAAATTTCTATGTGTGACATTTATGAGTGTGGGGAAACATATGTATGTCCTCAAGTGTAACATTCATCTCCCCTATTGAGAGATGAAAGGTGGAAGTATGTGCATTCCACTGCTCAACAAGTGGCATCAACATAGCAATGTGATACCTCATCAGTGGCATGAGATATACCCAATAGAGTCCAATAGTATGTAAAAAATTTCACTCCTACCAAAGACATGAAACCTGCTCTTAAAGTAATGAAAATAAGAGTCCTCTTAGCCATTGACGAGCACATGATGGAATCTATAAGAAGTATGTTATCTCCTCAGCTTGCACCTGAATTGAGTTGTGAAACTTAGTTAGCTAGAGAAACGTGGAAACACTTCTAGGCTGTGAGGAACCTAATGATTGAAGTGAATCTCTAGATAGGCCAACTTCCTAGCTGGTAATATCACCTAGACTACTAATTTTTGTAAGGTAAGGGGAGAAGGAATACTAAAAATAAATAAAGAAAGAATTGGTAAACACTACTTCCTATGATGAAACACCTAACTGAAGATGGATATTGAAACTTAGAGCTTTATACACTTGACACAAACTGATAAGAAATAGATTTTTGGAAAGCTTATTGTAGTAAGTTTCTACATAAATAATTCACTAAAAGGTTGAAATACAAATAAACTAACAAAAGGAAGATACTCTTCACAATTGAAAAGTTATATGCATTCCTTACACACAATTAGTAACCTACATAAAACTCATATTTGCAAAAAAGGGAAAATTCATGAGACAAAGCTTGAAGGAAAACTAAAAAAATTCAGTAATAGCTTGATCAATCATTCACCATGCACAAGACTACAAGAACAAGGAGGTGTGAATCTCTTAATAAAAAAGAAACAAGGTATCTTCTCTATTTCATATCCAAAGAGTCTCTATTTCATATCCAAAGAGCCGAGTTACAAAGAAATGTCAATACTGTAGCAAAGGACTATAAAAGTCACAATCTCTAGAAATTGCATAAAAAGAACTAACTCAAAATTAGTTACTTAGCCATAAGTAGCCAAGCTCCACAAAAATAGGTTCTAGAAACCTCATGGGTCGGATGCAACAAAAAACCCTAAAATCTAGTCATTATATTTTATCTAAAAAAGGCTCCAAATGAGTGAAAAGGTCAAATTATGACCAAGTCACCCATAAAGGTAGATGAAACTGATCCCTATATGCTCTCCCAAGCTTTTAAAAGCCCAAAAACAACTCCTTGATTCATGGCACATGTTGGAAAACTTCCTCGAACTCCCCAATATTCTTGGCATGAATCATAAAAATTCAAGCTTATTCCTTTGACTCAATCTTATTGACACATGTTTCTGCATACCTTAAGGATATAATCCACTTTATTTGCATTTAAAATGACATAAACTAAGTGGTTTATAATTTACCACTTAATTAAATGTTTACATTCTCAAAAGAATCAAAAATGCAAAAATAAAAAGGGCCAAGGCTCGGCCATTATGAGTTAACATACATGAGTCAAAAGAAAAGACTTTTACAAGCCCTAAAGACATCTTGCATATATATAGAAGAGGAATAACTTTATTCTTAATACTTTTAAACATGACATGTATTAATTTCAATGTAATCTTTTTTTATAGAAAAGATAGGCAAAAAACCAATGAATGGCTGATATACTATAGGGATTCTCTAAACAACCCTAAAGATAAAGCATACCAAAGCATAGGGAATTTTTCACTTCTGTTGTCAAGCTTTCTGGAAACTTATGGCCGCCAGTAGAGGGTTTTGATGGAGCTCGACTATAGGAGATTCCATGGTGGGTTCTTTTTGCAACTGGAAGTTTCTCGCATATTCCTAAAGGAAATAGTGGCACTCTACCATATTCTTGTGTAAAATGATAAAGACAAGATCGGGTGAGCTTTGGGTGAACACAATTTTCATTTTTTTGTTTTCATTTGTGGAATACTAGCTCATTTCAAGTTGATTATGCAAAAAGGATGATTTTCCTGTGTCTTTCTTTGTATTACTTGCTCATTTTATGAACCTTTAATAGGAATCTCAAATTCCTCTATATATTTCACCATATCTGCTAATAGAGAGAAAAATTTTCTCTTATGGTCATCGCCATACATATCACAGGCCCCCAAAGGTTTTTTCATCTATTCATGTAATTTTTTGTTCCTTCCATGCTTTGCCATGGTTGTTGTAAGGAAAAATCTGCTTGAAAAAATTCTCTTCATTACATTTAATTTTTTTCTTATTTGCCTATTTTCATAACCCTGGCCGCGGCTATGAATATTTGATGAAACAAATATCTCCAAACCCTCAGTCATGCTAACTCCAAAAAAAAAAGAGAGCTCAACCAATAACTTTCTCGAGGGTTTTCACTTTAGCATCTTCTTGTTCACATTTCCTCATTATGTTTCAAAATCCAAAACCTTGAGCTGCTTCTTCCTGTTTCATATTCATTGATTTTTTTTTGTATTGGATTTACTACTAGAGATATGTTATTTTTCTTAAAAAGTGATTTTCTCTCATTTGAGCTCTGTTACTTTTCCAAATCCTAGGCTTATGCTAAAACTGTAGATTCAAGAAAATAATATGTTGTGGCCTCATGATTTTTTTGGGCTTGCTAGCAAAATGAGCACCCCACTTGGGTTATTCAAAACCCGTGTCTCCATTGCATTCTCCTGAAAATGCAAGCGTGAAAGAGGAAATTTTTTTCCAAAATGATTCAAAACCATTACACGGTATGGGTATAAGTTGAAAAATTTACATATCTTTCCATCCTTTCACAAACCCTACCCTTTTCTTATCTTTTATAAAGGAATGACCTTCATATATCCCACAAAACCTTTAATTTTCATAGTTGTAGCACAAAATCCATTTCAATGTTGAGGGTTTGCAAAACAGGCCGCCATGGTCTCTTTTAATCAACTTTTTGATTCTTACTGTCTAGGAATTCATTTTCCTATATTTGTAAGCAATGAGCTTCATTTACTTTCATCTTATGGTTGATGCTATCCATATTATAGCTACCTTTGACTTGCTTATACATCTGTTATGAGTGACTCATATGATCTTGAAACCTATGGCCAATGCTTTGCAATTATTCCTCCCAAGCAGGATCTTCAATAAATGGCCTGTAGAAAAAATTCCCCTTTTTCTAATTAATAACTATCATGTAGTTACCCTTATGCATACACAAATCCACCCTTCAAGTGGTAAGATTTTGTTCAATTAATTCTTGACTGTACATTTCATCATGACTCTTTGAGAGATTTTCATTGAGCTCATCCACATAGAAAGGTCATTCACTGTCATTTTAATTCCATTATGTCTTTTAAAAAAAACTGTGAGACATATGATCTTCTTTCTTTGTCTAGGTATATGTATCTATAGGTGCAATCCTCTAAGCTGCATTCAACCTCTTATTTTTGTGCACTATTATATTGTCTTCAACAAGTAACAATTTAACACTAGATGTAATTAATGCACTTTCTATGGTCCTATCATAACCTTTCCATGCATTGAATGTCCCTTTGATTAATGATTGTATAGTCCTCTGCCATCACTTTGGACTAACACCTGATGTCAAACTAAATGCCTCATGACTTAATTATACTACCATCTTTGTAATAAGAATTTTCTCTCTCCTTAGCTGTTATATTCATCTATCATGTGATTAAGTCATACCTTCCCTCTCATAGTAGTTATTTTTTTCATTACTGTAGCATTGTGATGAATAAATCTTATGTATAATCATGCTATCTTATGATCTCTTGATTGTTTAAATGGGCCAATGTTTTTCAAATTATAATATCATTCTGTGATTGATGAATAATATGGTTTAGTTCTCTGAATCTTTATGATCTGATTGTATATATCTTTATTGCCTGTATTAGTTAATATAACACATACACTGCTATGAGTGATAATTTTATCTATGATTGTATCATAATGTTTTGGTGAAAGCATAACGAGCTTATCTCATAAACACTTTGAATGTTAGCATGTTGGGATCAACCCTTGTGGGAGCCACATTTATCCCACATGCTAAAATTTACCAAATTAGATCAGAAGGAAATCGTGGCACTCTGACAGATTCTTGTGCAAAAGGATAAAGACAAGCTCAGGTGAGCTTTGGGTGAACACAATTTTCTTTTTTTCATTTTCATCTGTAGAATACTAGCTCATTTCAAGCTGATTATACAAAAAATGATGATTTTCCTGTGTCTTTTTTTGTATTGCTTTCTTGTTTTATGCACCTCTAATAGGAATCTCAAATTCCTCTGTATATTTCACCCTATTTGCTAATAGAGAGGAAAGTTTTCTCTTATGGCCCCCGCCATACATATCACAGGTCCCCAAAGGTTTTGTCATCTATTCATGCCATTTTTTGTTCCTTCCATGCATTCTCTACCATGGCTGTTGTTAGGAAAACTCTTCCTGAAAAACTTCTCTTCATGGCATTTAATGTTTTTCTTATTTACCTATTTTCATAACCCTGGCCGTGACTATGAATATTTGATGAAACAAATATCTCCAAACCCTTAGTCAGGCTAACTCCAAAAAAAATGAGAGCTCGACCAATAGGTTTCTCGAGGGTTTGCACTTTAGCACCTTCTTGTTCGTATTTCCTAATTATCTTTAAAAATCCAAAACCTTGAGCTACTTCTTCATGTTTCATATTCACTGATTTTTTTTGTATTGGATTTACTACGAAGATTTTTATTTTCCTTAAAAAGTGATTTACTCTCATTTGAGCTCTATTACTTTTCTAGATCCTGGGCTTATGCTAAAACTATAGATTCAAGAAAACAATAGGTCGTGGCCTCATGATTTTTTTGGGCTTGCTAGAAAAATGAGAACCCCACTTGGGTTATTCCAAACCCATGTCTCCATTGCATTCTCCTGAAAATGCAAGCATGAAAGAGGAAATTTTTTTCCATAATGATTCAAAACCATTAGACAGTATGGGTATAAGTTGAACACTTTACATATATTTCCATCCTTTCATGAACCCTACCCTTTTCTTCTCTTTTATAAAGGCACAACCTTCATATATCCCACATATCCTTTACTTTTCATAGTTGTAGCACAAAATCCATTTCAATGTTGAGGGTTGCAAAACAAGCCACCATGGTCTCTTTTAATCAACTATTTGATTCTTACTTTTTGGGCATTTATTTTCCTATATTTGTAAACAATGAGCTTCATTTACTTTCATCTTATGGTTGATGTTGTCCATATTATAGCTACCTTTTACTTGCTTATACATGTGTTATTAGTGATTCATATTATCTTCAAACCTACGACCAATGCTTTGAAATTATTCCTCCCAAGAAGGATCTTCAATAAATGGCCTGAAGAAAACATACCTTTTTCTAATTAATAAATATCATGTAGTTACCCATATGCATACACAAATCCACTCTTCCAGTTGCAAGATTTTGTCCATTTGCTTCCTAACTGTACATTTCATCATGAATCTCTTAGAGATTCTCATTAAGCTCATCCACATAGAAAGGTCATTCAATTTCATTTTACTTCCATTAAGTCTTTTAAAAAAAAACTGAGACATATGATCTTCTTTCTTTGTCTAGGTATATGCATCTATAGGTGCTAGCCTCTAAATTGCATTCAACCTCTTATTTATGTGCACTGCTATATTGTCTTTAGTAGGTAACAATTTAACAATAGATGTAGTTAATGCACTTTCTATGGTCCTATCATAGCCTTGTGATGGATTGACTGTCCCTTTGATTAATGATTGTACAGTCCTCTACCATCACTTTGGACTAACACCTGTTGTCAAAATGAATGCCTCATGACTTAATTATACTGCCATCTTTGTAATAGGAATTTATCTCTCCTTAGATATTATATTCATCTGTCATGTGATTAAGTCATACCTACCCTCTCATAGTAGTTTTTTTCTACATTACTATAGCATTGTGATGAATAAATCTTATGTATAATCATATTATCTTATGATCTCTTGATTGTTCAAATGGGCCAATGTTTGTCAACTTATAATATCATTCTATGATTGATGAATCGCATGGTTTAGTTATTTGAAGCTTTATGATCTCATTGTATATATCTTTATTGCTTGTATCAGTGAATATAATAGATACACTGCTATGAATGATAATTTTATCTCTGATTGTATCATAATTTTTTGGTGAAAGCTTAACGAGCTTATCTCATAAACAATTTGAATGTTAGCATGTTGGGTTGAACCCTTATGGGAGCCACATTTATCCCACGTGCTAAAATTTATAAAATTAGATCAGAAACACAAATGCACCTGTATCTGCACATGAAGCAAACAAGTTAGTGAAATAAAATGCATATCTTGGATGTTTTTGATGACTTCAATGGTTTTTTAGGATATCTAGGATATGCATGCTTGTTTAATATAGATTGAGATTAGTTTATATATGCATAGGTATTTTTTCATGTAAAGTTGGAAAGTTTTCATTGCTTAGAGCATAGCTCTAACACCATTGCTCTTGCTAGGTGCAGGACTAGGAGTGGTATGGAAATAGGAGGGACATATGAAGCTCAGGATAATAGGAGGACAAAAAGACATACTAGAACCAGTCATTCATAGGGGATGACTGGTTTCCTTCTTTATATGCAAATTTCTTTTACTTATTCATGTATATTTTTTTCTTTATCTGTATTGAATAAGTTAAGTCAATCTCATGGCTTTTGTGAGATAATGTACACTTTTACATTCAATAAAGATTACTTTATTAAAAAAATATTTGAATCTCTCTTTTGTTACATGCATATGTATGAATGCAGTAATTTGCAATCTTTTTAGATTATTTCATTTATACATATGAATGTAATGTATGAATGATTTAAATGTACCTCTTTCTTAGTTTAAAATCAACAAGCTCTTGATGATTGAGCTATAAGTGAAAATTTGGTAATATTTTTGGTGACATTTGCTGCATGTTTGCCTGCTAAACATTCTGACCAGTTGCTTAGGCCTATCCTTGGGCATGGAGTCACTCAAAAACTATGCTAATGACTTAGAAAAATAGACTCAAAACATTTTTAACTCAAACTTGACAGTATGAAAGACACCTTGGCTTTTATTGAAAACAAAACATCAGAAAGGAAACTAACTAGTTTTACCAAAAAGCACTTAGGGAATGAAACCTGCAACTAAACTATAGTGCAACAACACTTTATTGAAAGCATAAATCTAACCTAATATGTACAAAGGTAAATCATACCTCAAAACAACATTTGAGGTGAATCCCATTAATTGGGATTGGCAATATTTCTCCATCCATTTTTAATAACTAGAATGTGTTATGCTCTTTGCATTTAGTAATGATAAACAAGCCACTCCAAAAGTTGTCAAACTTGGAATGCTAACCAGGCCTACTCTTTAGCACATTCCACTTAAGCACCACATCACCCTCTCTGAAAACTCTTGGGGTTGCTCTTTTAGGAAATACTTTCTTTGTTTGGAGTTGATGATACTCCAAAGACTTCATTTCCTTGTCTCTTGTTTCTTCTAGCTCCATGAGCTTAGCATATCTAACAGACATTGGGTCTTGTTCTTCAAACATCTCCAACTTGTGTACAATATCAAGAGCTAGAAACTCTATAGATAAATGAAATCTTGCCTCTTTACCATAAACCAGTACATATGGAGAATTTCCAACTGACCTCTTAGGAGTTATTCTATCTGCCCATAGTCTAGATTTCAATTTGGTGTGCCAAACTCTTTGATTCTCCTCCATGGTTCTTTTAATGATCATGATCAAATTTTTGTTTGTACTCTTGTCCAAACTATTACCTTAAGGGTAATAATTTGAAGAGGTATTCAAATGGATGCCATTTTTAACAACCCAACCAGTTACTCTTAAACCAACAAATGCTAAGGAATTTTTTGAGATAATGGAATTAGGAACTCCAAACCTGGTTACTATATCTTCATAAAAGCTCAAAACAGAAGATTCATTAGCTTGTTTCAAAGCTACCACTTCTGTCCACCATGTCAAATAATCAGTTGTTGTAAGTACCCACTTGTGACCAACACTGGAGGGTGGATTTATTGGTCCAATAAAGTTAATTCCCCATCTCATGAAGGTTTGTTCAACCTGAATTAGTTGTAGAGGCAAAGCTGGTAGTCTCTCTTTTCCTACAAAAAGAGCACATTTAACACACTTTATTGGCCAAGTATGGGCATCCTTGAACAAGCTTGGCCAGTAATAGCCAGCTCTCATAATCTACCATGTAGTTTTTCTTGGGGAAAAATGTCCCCCTAAAGTTCCATCATGAAACTCATGAAGTACTTTATCAATTTGATCTTTGTCAATACACCTTAATAAAACACCATTCAAATCTTTCCTGAAAAGGATGTTATCAATCAACACATATGGAATGGACTGCAACCAGAAATATCTTCTTTTAGCTCTATCCAAACCTGGTGGACATTCACTAGTTTGTAGAAAATGGGTCATATCTTGAACCCAGCTTGCATTTTGAGGCTCATTATCATTAACTAAAATAGTCTTTGATTTTAATTTTTGTTCATCTTTACTAGTTGATGCTAACTGTTCACACAATCCTCTACCTTTGAAAAGCTTTCTAATTTTTATGTTAACATCAAATTCCATAACTCTTGTGATCCATCCTGCTCTTTTCTCATTTAGGTCTTTGCTTAGCAGAAATTGTTTCACACTAGGGTGTGTAACCATAACATGTATTTTGTTATTGGAGATTAGAGGCTTAAACTTCTTTAGACTTCTAATCACAACAAGAACATGTTTCGCAACAAATGCATATTTCTACTCATAATTAGCTAAACCTTGACTAAAAAAGGCTATTGGATTCTCTAAACCATCATTATTTTTCTGAACTAGCATGGCAAAAATTGAACTTATGCTACTGAAATCATAGAAAATGAAGTCCTTTGAGAAATTTGGATTTACCAGTGTTGGAGCTGTTGCTAAAGCTTCCTTGATATCTTCAAAGCTATGTTTGGCTTCTCTAGTCCAACTAAAAACTACATTACTCTTAAACATGGCAATCAAAGGTTGTAACATATTTGCAACATCAGGTATAAACCTTCTCAAAAAGTTAATTATTCCTAAAAAGATTTGTAACCCTTTCTTATGATTGGGTAATGGCAACTCAAGTATAGCTTTAACTCTCTTAGGGTCAATAGTAATTCCCTGCTTTGAGACTATGTGTTCTAATAGTTTACCTTCGTGAACATCAAAGATACTCTTTTTTGGATTGAGAGATGTACCATATTCTTTGCATTTTTCAAAAAATTGCTTGAGATGTGACAAATGTGCATTGGCATTTTTAGAATATACTGTTATATCATCTAGATAAATAAGCAAAAAATTCTGAATTAGACTCTAAAATGTGGCACTAGCGTTAGATAAACCAAAAGGCATTCTCCTGTAGGCCATAGTTCCCCACTTTGTTATAAATGTTGTCTAGTTATATTGATCCTCTTAACTAAAATCTGGTTATAACTAGAATAACCATCAAGGAGAGAAAATCTCTCAGAACTAGCAGCAGCTTGAAGAATATGTTCCATGGAGGGTAATGGGTAATGATCTTTTAAAGATGATATGTTAAGATCTCTAAAATCTACACATAATCTTATCTCCCCATTTTTCTTTCTAATCGGAACAAGGTTAGAAAGCCAAGAGGTTTGTTTGATTGGGAATATAATACCTCCCTCAACTAACTTAGTCAGCTCTTTAATCATTAAAGGCTCAAGCTTGGGGTTCAAAGGTCTCCGATTTTTCCTTATAGGCTTAGCATCAGGTTCTAACTCTATAGTATGTTGAGAAATATGAGGGTCAAAACCCTTTAAATCTGAATATTTTCATGCAAAAACATCATGAAACTCTTGGCATAAAGCAATAAAGATTATCTTGATGAATACTGACTAGAAGGTTTTAGAGCTTATTTATAAGATTGACTTAGTTATGATGAATTTGAAGGATGAATAGTATAGGATTTATAATTATAGTTGAATAAAGAATAGAGCTCACTATACTATTATTAAGATGAAGATATAGTTTGACGATATTGTTGTACCTTCTCCTTCTTGATATCATTTGGGATATCAAACTGTGCACCAATGGCAACAAGTCTGCCTACATGTTTGTTTTGATTTCTTGGAATAGAAACCAAGTTAAAGGCATCAAATTCTTCTATTATAACCCATACTCTATTTCTGTAGGACTTCAATGTATCATTCTTAGCAACACTCATACCTCTAACCTAATTAACAATTAACACACTATCTCCATGGACCTTCAAACAATTTATTCCTCTTTTTCTTGCCCATTCAAGACCTTGAATAAGACCCTCATACTCAACAATGTTATTAGAGCATGCAAAAGCAAAACAAAAGGCTAAAAAATACTTATCACCTTGTGGGGACACAAGCATTGCACCTCCACCAGCTCTATTTTTACTTCTAGAACCATCAAAATACATCTCCCAAAGCTCATGTTGTTGCTTTAGCAATTGATCTACACTCTTTGCAAGGTTTGGAACCTTTGCATTAGGTTCATGTAGCACATAAATACCCATACCAACATCTTGTATATGATCATCAGGGGTATCTACCACATTTTCTGCTTCCCACTCATGTAACAACACATCGGGCACACTCTCTGCTTCTAGCTCTTGAGTAGCAACAAGCTCACTATCATAAAAAACAACACAATTTATGTTTGCAGCACTTGGAACAACATTAATCACACTTGGATTATAAGGCTCGATGTGATCCTTGATAAATTTCTCAGACTTTATGGTAACCTTAGTTCCATATCTCATTCTAAATAGCATATGTGACCAAACAACAGATACACAACCTCCTATCTTGGCTATAAAGTCTATTGACAGACACAAGGCAAAGAAAGGTGGTAGGTCTATGTCACATATATCTTGGGGAACTAAATTTTTTGGATAAGCATGAAGTGTAAGGCTCAATCCTTTGATGACACCTAAGGTATTAACTAAGGTTCCATCCAACTAGACAACTCCCTTCTCTAAAGGCTTATACTTTAATCCTCGTTTATCTGCAATTTGCTTTGGAATTATAGAGCTACTAGCTCCACTATCTACCATAAAATTATGGACTAGTTTATCACCTATAATCATAGATACATAAAATGGAGGTGGTTTGACATCCTTACCCATTTCTTTGCTAGGCTGTTTATTGTCTTGAGGATCATTTGTAAAAACAACTCTAACCTAACCTATTGGTGGCTCATCAAACACTTTCAAATTTGACGAAGCTGACTATAACATGTCTTTTTGACCTGGGATAGCTAATGAGTCCCACATTGACATTGTTACATTCATGTTTTTCATGTTATCAATAATATTAAAAGGCATAGCCAAATTTACCTTTTGATGGACCCTTACACCAACATGATCCACTTGCATGTGTGGCTACTCCTTGGAAGCTCCTTGTTGATTCCTCTGTAAAATGTGAGGCACTTGTGATGTAGATGGTTTTGTAGCTGCTGCTTTTCCTTTATCAGTTGCTTTCTCAAGTTCAAAGGCTCTTTTGTTTGCTCTTGTATTTGCTGCAACTGGAGAATTATCTACATTAACTCCACATATTTCTTCTCCCTCCAGTTAAGCAGAGTAGCTTCACTTGTAGGTTGTTTCTGTTGTTATGGAGCTCCATCATTAGGTACTTTTTGTTGTGAACTTGAAGCACTCTACACCATTAATGCCTGATTTATAAGTCCATTTGAGCATGTGGTTGGTTGCATGGATAACACCATTCATAATCTATAGCAAAGATATTTTGAATAGGGACAATGTCCCTAGCTAGACTAATAGGAGCAGGATTATATATTTGAAAAGGCCTTGTGTTAATATTTTGTCTTGGACCTTGGTACTGCTATTGTTGACCTTGATAAGGCTGATTTGATGCCTAATTATGCTGTTGAAAAGGTTTGATATGATATTTTTGCTTCTCTAAGTTCACCAAATTGTTACCAAAAGTTTGAAGTGAATTTTTGATCTCTTGTAGCTCTTGAGATGAGCTTGGAGTAGCATTTTCTTGACTAACAGGAGCTGGAACAGTAGTTGGTAACACTGGTATAGTTGGAAAAGGAGAAAAAGGTGGTATCTACAAAGGCATATTAGGATGGATATCTAGAAAGATAGGCATTGTTGGCCTAGGAGAAATCTTACCTGCCAGAATTAAACAATTTTCTTCCTTAATTGCTACCTCATATGAATCTGGTAAAGACACTCCTCCCATTGATTGTGTCATGACCGCTATTTCACTATTTAAATCTTTTAGATAGTATAAGAAGGTATGCTCAGGAGAAGGCCTCACCATAGCTGGGATTTTGTCCCAAGTCTTCTAAAATCAGAAATTGAAGTATGTCATATGCTCCTAAGGAGCTCTCTTTATGGTTGTTAATTGCTATCTCAGTGATAGGTGATCAGACTTTTCTTGGAACTATTTGTGTAATTTATCTCCCAGTTCATCCCAAGTTGCAATGGACCCCACTTGCAGACCTCTAAATCACTGCAAAGCCTTCCCTTTAAACGATGCAACAAGTAGCCTTACAACTACATCCTCTTGAGTTATGTGGTGAACACCACACACAAAGGCTACATCCCTTATGTGCTCAATGGGTGTAATTTTATCCTCCCCAATAAAAACTGGTAAGTTTTTTAGTGCAGATATTGGGATATCATTATGTTGTGCCAAATTTAATGGACTACCTCCATTAAATGACAAAAAGGGCTAGTTTCTTTCCATTGGAGGTGGATGAGGGATTAATTTGAGTCTAAATAGCTGAAATCAAACTTGTAGAGACAATAGAAGTTGAAAATTTGAGTGCAACACCTAAAGAAGAAGTAAATGTAACTTTCTTTGGGTTGCTTGAAGATGACATTGTTGTTCTGAAGCTTGATGAAGCAGAACGAGTCTCACTCTTCCTCTTAGATGGTCTACCTCTCCTCCTTGGTGGTGAGGAGAAAGACTCTTGCCTAACACCAGGTGGTGTTAACTAAACTCTCTTCAAATGAGAGGCTCTCTTCGCTGTTCTACCTCATCTTCTTGGTGGTCACAACTACAAATATTCAAAATCCTTTGAACTCCTTGTTTGAATTTTTCTCATAAGCTATAACAACAATGATTTTGTTGTTCTTTACCCCAGCGAAGTTGCTAGATATGCTTGAATAACCTCTAAATAGGCCTAAAAATTACTGGTTACACATCAAACCAACAAAATGCATTGATGGACATGTTCCACCGGGCATGCCAAAATTGTTATCTCCTAAGCTTGCACCCAAACTGAGTTGTGAAACTCAGTTAGCTAGAGAAACATGGAAACACTTCTAGGCTATGAGGAACCTAATGGTTGAAGTGAATCTCCAGATAGGCCAACTTCCTAGCTGGTAATATCACCTAGACTACTAATTTCTGTAAGGTAAGGGGAGCAGGAGTACTGAAAATAAATAAAGCAAGAACTGGTAAACAATACTTCCTATGGTGATACACCTAATTGAAGATGGATAATGAAACTTATAAATTTATACACTTGACACAAACTGATAAGAAATAGATTTTTGCATAGCTTATCACAGTAGTATTTCATGTCAGGTTCTTTTTGCAATTGGAATTTTCTCGCATCTTCCTGAAGGAAATAGTGGCACTCTAACATATTCTTGTGCAAAATGATAAAGACAAGCTCAGGTGAGCTTTGGGTGAACACAATTTTCTTTTTTTCATTTTCATCTGTAGAATACTAGCTCATTTCAAGCTGATTATGCAAAAATAAATATTTTCCTATGTCTTTTTGTGTATTGCTTGCTCGTTTTATGCACCTCTAATAGGAATCTCAAATTCCTCTGTATATTTCACCCTGTCTGCTAATAGAGAGGAAATTTTTCTCTTATTTCCCCCACCATACATATCATAGGCCCCCAAAGGTTTTGTCATCTATTCATACCATTTTTTGTTCCTTCTATGCATTCTCTGCCATGGCTGTTGTAAGGAAAACTCTTCCTGAAAAACTTATCTTCATGGAATTTAATGTTTTGCTTATTTACCTATTTTCATAACCCTAGCCGCGGCTATAAATATTTGATGAAACAAATATCTCCAAACACTCAGTCAGGCTAACTCCAAAAAAAATGAGAGCTCGGCCAATAGGTTTCTTGAGGGTTTGCACTTTAGCATCTTCTTGTTCGTATTTCCTCATTATCTTTAAAAATCTAGAACCTTAAGCCGCTTCTTCCTATTTCATATTCATTGATTTTTTTTTGTATTTGATTTACTATTGGAGATTTTTTATTTTCTTAAAAGTGATTTTCTCTCATTTGAGCTCTGTTACTTTTCTAGATCCTGGGCTTATGCTAAAACTACAGATTCAAGAAAACAATAGGTCATGGCCTCATGATTTTTTTGGGCTTGCTAGGAAAATGTAAACCCCACTTGGGTTATTCCAAACCTGTGTCTCCATTGCATTCTCCTGAAAATGCAAGCGTGAAAGAGGAATTTTTTTTCTAGAATGATTCAAAACCATTAGAAAGTATGGGTATAAGTTGAAAACTTTACATATGTTTCCATCCTTTCATGAACCCTACCCTTTTCTTCTCTTTTATAAAGGCACAACCTTCATATATCCCATAGATCCTTTACTTTTCATAGTTGTAGCACAAAATCCATTTCAATGTTGAGGGTTTGCAAAACAAGCCACCATGGTCTCTTTTAATCAACTATTTGATTCTTACTTTCTAGGAATTTATTTTCCCGTATTTGTAAACAATGAGCTTCATTTACTTTCATCTTATGGTTGATGTTGTCCATATTATATATACCTTTGACTTGCTTATACAGGTGTTATGAGTGATTCATATTATCTTGAAACCTACGGCCAATGCTTTGCAATTATTCCTCCCAAGCAGGATCTTCAATAAATGGCCTGAAGAAAACATACCTTTTTCTAATTAATAACTATCATGTAGTTACCCATATGCATACACAAATCCACTCTTCTAGTGGCAATATTTTTTCCATTTGCTTCCTGACTGTACATTTCATCATGACTCTTTGAGATATTCTCATTAAGCTCATCCACATAGAAAGTTTATTCACTGTCATTTTACTTCCATTATGTCTTTTAAAAAAAAACTGTGAGACATATGATCTTCTTTCTTTGTCTAGGTATATGCATCTATAGGTGCTAGCCTCTAAATTGCATTCAACCTCTTATTTTTGTGCACTGCTATATTGTCTTTAGTATGTAACAATTTAACACTAGATGTAGTTAATGCACTTTCTATGGTCTTATCATAACCTTATTATGGATTGACTATCCCTTTGATTAATGATTGTATAGTACTCTACCATCACTTTGGACTAACACCTGTTGTCAAACTGAATGCCTCATGAATTAATTATACTGCCATCTTTGTAATAAGAATTTTCTCTCTCCTTAGCTATTGTATTCATTTGTCATGTGATTAAGTCAAACCTACCCTCTCATAGTGGTTTTTTTCTACATTATTGTAGCACTGTGATGAATAAATCTTATGTATAATCATGATATCTTATGATCCCTTTATTGTTCAAATCAGCCAATTTTTTTCAACTTATAATATCATTCTATGATTGATGAATAGCATGGTTTAGATCTCTGAAGCATTGTGATCTCATTGTATATGTATTTATTGCCTGTATCAATGAATATAACACATACACTGCTATGAATGATAAATTTATCTCTGATTGTATCATAATGTTTTGGTGAAAGCTTAACGAGCTTATTTCATAAACACTTTGAATGCTAGCATGTTGGGCTCAACCCTTATGGGAGCCACATTTATCCCATGTGCTAAAATTTATCAAATTAGATCAAAAACACAAATGTACCTGTATTTGCACATGAAGCAAACAAGTTAGTGAAATAAAATGCATATCTTGGATTTTTTTGATGACTTCAATGGTTTTCTAGGACATCTGAGATATGTATGCTTGTTTAATATAGATTGAGATCAGTTTATAAATGCATAATTATTTGTTTATGTAAAGTTGGAAAATTTTCATTGCTTAGATCATAGCTCTAACACCATTTATTTTTCTAGATGTAGGACTAGAAGTGGTATGGAACTAGGAGGGACAGATTAAGCTCAATACAACAACAGGACAAAAAGATGCACTAGAACTAGTCATTCACATGCAATGACTGGTTTCCTTCTTTATATGTACATTTCTTTTACTTATTCATGTATATTCTTTTCTTTATCTGTATTGAATTAGTTAAGTCAATCTCATAGCTTGTGTGAGATAATGTACACTTTTACATTCAATAAAGATTACTTTATTCAGAAAATATTTTAATCTCTCTTATGTTACATGCATATGTATGAATGCAATAACTTGCAATATTTTTAGATTATTTCATTTATACATCTGAATGTAATGTAGGAATGATTTAAATGTACCTCTTTCTCAGTTTAAAATCAGCAAGCTCTCCATGATTGAGCTATAAGTGAAAATCTGGTAATAAAGTAAAGGAAATCACTAGTTTCTAAGTAAAACTAGTGATCAAGTAGTTAAAAGTAGAACAATTCTAAAAGTTGGACAAAGGTTCATTTTTGGTACATAGGTGTCATTCAAGGTCATAGGTGCCATTTTGGGATAGAGGCACCCAAAATGGACATTGGAATCCAAAGTGGACATAAGCACCATGATTTTTGAAAAAAACATAAAAAAATCATAAAATGCAATAATTAATAATAGGGGGAAGCAACATACAGTCAGTGCCACCTTGACTTGTACAATGTATGCTCATAGGACCTTGAGTCTTGAGGGATTGTATGGTCATAATATCGACATCCTCACTCCTTGGGTTGGTAATGGTAATCTCTAGCCCTTAAGATAGAAAAAATAAAAATGAATGTCAAAATTGCAGTTTTGCTCTATCTTATAGTTAAATTTAGTAAATACATTTTTTATAGCACATATCATTTAATTCATCATAATGGGGGCTAGTGAAGTTTGATTTTGATATCATTTATTGTGTTGGATTCATAGTTCCATCCACAATCATATCCAATGTTTTCCAATAGTTGGTGTTGTGATATCATGACCCTATCACAAGAATTTCCATCATCAAACTTAACAATATGATGCGGTTAGATTATTACCTTGATTCCACCTCCATAAAGAAAATGGGATCAGGAAGGCATACATCTACTGGATTGAATTTTTGTCTCCTTAGAAATTTGTATTTTTGTGTTGCCATTTTCATGTCACTATTGAATTCCCATTATTTTGAAATTCTATGGTTTTTGAGGTTTTGAAATTCCTTAATTGTATCAAATTAGGGTTTCTGCTTCGACAAATTTATGCTTCACAAAGAAGCCTAATGTGCTTAAACCCTAAACCCCTAATTTGATCATATACTTTTGTTATATTTATCTATTTACTTGCTCCAAAAAGTTCTCGGTTTCTTTAGTTATAACCTTATGTCTAGTACATCATATTTTTATTGACCCCTTTGCTTTCTTTTCACCATTTGGGCCTGCATATCCATATATGTTCAAATTATGCTAATTCAAAGAGTTGTTGGTCTTTGGCCAGTAGTGCTAAATTTTTCATCCTTTTAAAAAGTTCTATAACTTCGTTGGCCTTTGATGAAGTTATCAAAACGTCATCTTTCACCAATCATAGTGTTAAAAGGGAATGAAGATGAAGGATTCATTGGTATTTTGACTAGCTCTTAGAACCTCCATAACTGCTAACATGGGTTTTCATAACCTTCTCTTTTTTCAAATATGTTATACATTTTCCTTTGTGAAAATATAATTTTTATCCAAATTCCTAAGTGAGGTTCCCTTTTCAACACAACTTATAATGCATGTGAAAATTTCCCTCAATTAAGTTCCTAGGTCCCACTCTACTTGTGCCACATGGTGGCTCCCTATTCCATCATGTTCACTCTTTGTATCGCATTGTGCATCCTTCATATGGTGTGCTTTCTAGAGATGTGTGATATACTCTTGAGAAGGATCAATAGTATGTGTCAATGTTTGAAGATCCAATGGCCATTGCACAAAGCCTTCACATCACATCTTGAAGATTATTTTGGAAAGGGATTTTTGGGATATGTGATGCAAGGAGGGCTAGTGGATGGTGATGCCAACAAGGCTAGGTGTGGAGTTATGATTGCATTCCATGTTTTCTTCACATCGCAAGTTGTATTGTCACCAGCTAAGGAATAGGGGTGTTGTACGATGAGGAAAGATCAATGGTTATGGTGAAGGGAAGAAGATCTAATAGTCATCATAAAGGGTCTTCACATCGTGTTTTAATTTTGCACCTATGAGTTCATATATGCAATGTGAAAAGGAGGGATCTTAAAGGAATATTCCTTGCTAGATGTCAATGCTTGTTGTCATCGCAAGGTTGATGTGCATCACATTTGTGTTCCAAGAAGACTAAGGCCTTTCTATGATATGCAGTGGTAGTAAATGGTGACATCATCTTGGATAGATGGTAGAATGAGATTGCATCGCAAGGACTGTATACATCACATCTAACCTCTTTTAATCCATGAAGCCTTCAATAATATGCAATAGAAAGGGGGTCAGTGGGTTGTGATGAAAGCAGGGACAGGTGGCAACATACAATTGCATCACCAACATTATTCACATCAGAGTTGTGAATAACACAATGCTAGTCCAAAAGGTGAGAGTTAAAGGGATGGCGATGAAGACATGGTGGATGTCCTCTTCATAACAGCAATGGAGCAATGTGGTGACAAGTGTACAAGGTGGTAGGTGGCATGTTCTAGTTTCATTGCATGGGTAATTCACATTGCAATTATGAATTAAGTCACACTAGGGTTATTTGTGATGGTCACATGTGCTACCACTACTGTATTCAGCTCCATTTTTTGATGAACGTTTGTTGAAATTTTGACAAACTATCGTCAGAACACCGACAAACCACTGCAATATTTTTTGTCAAAATGTTTTCATCGCTTTACCGACACACCTTGAAACATCGATCTCATGATGTGACTTCGTCGGTGGTCACCATGGTAAAGGTGTTCTTATGTTTGTCGAACTTCCAATGAAACGTGTGTCACTTTATCAACGTACATTAGCTAGAAAATAAGTGGCAAAAATCAGCTAGAACGTCGGAACACCACTAGAAAATTGTCGAAATAGCGACGAAATCGGCATGTCATAACGTCGGACATTTCATTGGAGGTACAACAAGTTCGTTGGTCATTTTTTGAAGTTTCGTCAGTCGTGTTCATCGAAATTTTGATGAAATTGTGCAATTTTTATTTTTTTAAATGTAATTGGTTGGTGTAAAGCCAAATTCAACAACGTTTTCCTACATCCTCCTTGCCTATGCCAAAAGGGGAGCTTTGTAATGGGGTATGGACATCCATCAAAACATAAAGGATAGAGGATTTTCATCAGTTGTAGTTGCAACTTCCCTATTAGAAATGTATGCAAAATGTCGAAGCATAGACAAGGCACGTGAAGTGTTTGACAAAATGCCTCAAAGAAATGTCATCTCATGGACTTCAATGATTACAGGATATGCACAAAATAAATTTGTTTAAAAGGTTGTAGAAATTTTAAATCAAATGTAATTGGCTGGTGTAAAGCCAAATTCGACAACCTTTGTGAGCATCCTCCCTTCCTATGCCAAAAGGGGAGCTTTGGAATAGGGTATGGACATCCATCATAAGATAATGGAAGGGGGAGTTTTGTCAAATATTATAGTTGGAAATTCTCTAGTAGACATGAATTCAAAATGTGGAAGTATAGAGAAAGCATGTGAACTATTTGATGGAATGGCTCAAAGAGATGTCATCTCTAATACAATGATTGTAGGATATGCTAATGATGTTTCAATAACTTTGGGTTTTTATCTTCTACCCTTCAATTTGTATGCAATTGACATGTGGTTACTTTTGTTATCTCTTATGTGCATAAACAACTATTTTGCATGTGTGTACTTCAAAAGAAAATAACGATAAAATTACCAAGTTTCAAAGTTACTACACAAGGGTTGCAAATGATAATAATAATGGTGGTTGTATTTGAGAAGGCATTAGGGAAGAAATTTCCTCTAAAATTTGTTGATAAACCTAAAGATTTTGAAACTCTATATGCATTTATAGAGAAGGTTGAGAAGGAATTGAAGTGGGAAAGCATTACATGGAAGATCTATTTATTTAGTGGCCATTGGAATGTTGAATTCCCTAATATATGACCTCAAGAATCAATTATAAATCAATAACAAATTGAAAATCTATATATTCTCTTTTTTGTAAGAGGATGGAATTTTGAGATAGAAAATTTTTGGGTTCTTTCACATTGTACAACAACAAAAGAGTGATTTTTCTCTCTTCATCATATAACAAAAGATATACTAGGAAAAATACATAACTAATGTTGTGATCTAACTGAAGATGCCCAGATGAGATATAAAGCTTTCTAATGGTTATAATTCAGGAGTTAATGCACAGTAACATGGCATTCAAACAAAGGAGAAAACAAGGTTTGTTGACCAAATCACTGCAACCAAATATTTGCAACTAAACAAAAATGGAGGATGACAAGAATTGGAGTTGATTGCTTCTATCCCAAAATTAATTTATATGAAGCATATAAAGTAGATTACAAAAAATGCATAAAACACAAAAAGAGTGTGTATTAAGCACTTGAGTTACCCCCTTGCTGCATATCCTATTATGAATTCCCTAAAGTACTTGGATCTTATACAATTTTATGTGCATCTTCAATTATTATAAGTCACAAATAAATTCTTTATTAACTAATTAGAAAAAATTTCTACCTTTTTTTGTACTTTATAAATAATAAGTTTTTCAAAATAATAAATGATCTACATACCTGTAATCTCACAATGCTACTTATTTGTTCACAGTCCAAAGATTGGAAGACATATACTCATCAATATGATCTATGAACTCAGGTCGGAAGGTGGCCTATGCTGCTTCAATATAAAATAAGAATCCAAAAGATTTATTACCCTTGTTGAACCACTTAACTTTAGCACTTTCATTTGTACATTTTTTTTCTACCCCCATTGTAACTCTATATAACCTCTTGTTCTTTAGTATTAGTTGAACCTTAGTTTTCCATTGATGGCAGTGAAATGGAATTAGAAGAGGAACTAGAACATTTGAATCCATGCTTGTTGATTTTTGCAACGAATTTAGAAGTGCAAAAAAGAAAAGATAGGAGGAAGAAGTACACACAACACAAGGCTATCCACAAGATAGTCAACTATATTTTTGTAGCCAACCAATTAGGCCTCTTGGAGCAGCACTGTTTTGGTCCATTGCTCTTTTTCTATTCACTTTCATGAAGGAAGGTTTTGAGGCCTTGTAGGGACATATAATACCTGTCTAAGTTTAGTGGTTTGGGCTTGGTATAGGCTTGTATGTGGATTTTATTTTGATTGTCCTACCGAGCAGGGCTACAAGGGTTAAAAGGGTAAAGAGGCCTAAAGGTTAGAGAAATGATAAAATGGAGTTTCCTAAGTGAAAATTAGGGTGTTAAGTTTTGGTTTGGTCCTCTTTGACATGATCTAAGTGGTTACGAACCCTCTTGGTTGTGAGAGTACAAGAACTCTAGGTGAGTTGGGTCTTTTCCTTGAAGGAATAGTGGATTGGAAAGGTCCACTTAAAGAGTATTTGAGAGAGTTGTGCTAAGTTAGTGGTTTGATCATCTAGTTGATCATCTAAAGAAGCTTCCCCTACTCACTCTCAATCAATTATTCCTACATAGTTCACTATCCCTGGTCTATCGATCACTTAATGTATTATTTCCATGTCACAAAACAAGAATCTTCTATCATGAACAAGGTTGTAGTATGAAGGCTTGTAGCATACTCTGGTATCTACTCATTTCCTATCAAATTTCTCCATAATAACCCTTGTTATTTTCATGATGGACATAAGCTAATGCATTATTCTTCAATTGTGACAAAACCTTTATGGAGTTACCCTCTCAAATGACACATGAATGCATAAATTTGAGAGGAAGACAGTAAGTTGAATGAATGTAAGTAGAGAAATTTTTGCATACCTGCAGATGGTACAAAATTTCATGGTTAAGTGGAAGCGTCCCATCAATAAAAAGATCCAAATATCCGTGTATCTATCTCAATTGAGCCTCTAAACCCTTCAGAGCTATCTATTTTTCCACTAACCTGTTATGCACAAAAATTCAAATTTTAGAGTTATGTCACCACTAAAAACAAAAGAAACAGAGGTTTGAAACCAAATCCACACACAACACAATGTGGTATTCATACAAAGCCATACAAAAAAACTAAACTCAGAACATTGGAATTGAAACAACTTGAAATTATGATGTAGAGCATGGATTCAGTTTACTCAACTGGAGGCACATTTCACAATAATGGGTTCTTCATGTAAAACATTTGTACGAGGTTCAAATAGTAAAGATATTGATGAAAGATAGAGGAATTAAAAAGATACTTGCATGTAGTAAATGGATTGAGCTTCTCTTTTTTTCGAGAATAGTTTAATATTCTCTACTTAACAGGGCCAACCACGTGATGATGGAAGCTCATTTGGCTGCTCCCCCCCCCCTCACATCACTCTTAATTCCGCATACCCGATCATATAAAATTAATCATTCATTCACCCATTAATAACATATAAAATTCATTCATTAACATATTCAAATTCATTCATTCATCCATTAATAACATATAACATTCATTCATTCAGTTGTTACATATTATCAAAAATATGGTTGTCATAATATGATTACAATCACTTTTTTTTTGTTTCCTTAATTTTGAAACTAAAAAAAGCTGAAGTGGAGTATCATTTTCTAAATCATCTATCCCCCCTTCAATTGTTTTTCCCTCTACTCTCAATCTTAATGTACACCTAGTTGTGTACTGATGACGACGTGGAGGCCACTTCCAGGGGGGGTCTGCTGTAATAACAAAGAAATGTTAAATTGATATGTTTTGTTATTATTGTTACAAGTATTTTTATTAATTAAAAGAACATTAGAGTGGTGCTCTTTACCTGATGGGGCCACATTATGTTCCTGATCTTGTCGTATAGCCTCATGCTCAACATGTTGAACACCCTCTAAATCCTGATTTGGAGTTGAAACACGGAAGGTTACATTAATGAATACACCAATTGCAATTAAATATGTTTAAAAGAACATTAGAGTGGTCCTCTTTACCTGATGGGGCCACATCATGTTCTTGATCTTCTCTAGCTTGATCATGCTCTACATGCTCTAAATTTGAAACACGAAAGGTTACATTAATTAATACACCAGTTGCAATTAAAGATGTTTAATTGTATTAATCCATGCTACATTTTATATAGCACATGAATACATCCAGTACCGGGATGCACACTATGACATTAATCTATAGGTTGTGCTCCACCCTCACCAGGTTGCATTCCAATGTCAGGTGCAGTATTATCATTGTCTATTTGTTTAAAACAAATAGGCACATAATTACTTTATGGTGGAAATTAATATTGAATAGATTGCACAAGTATTCAATTTTAAATAAACTTTATTGAGTTTATTTACCTGTGTGGCAGATGTAGTGGAAGATTGTGTTTTCCCAGTCAAGACTCTTAGGCATTCAGCCACGACTTCATAGCCATGCTAGAAGGAAATCTTCATTTCCTCTTCTACGGGAACTCTGTTGAATTCAAAGCCCTACATTTTTGCATAAGATCATGAATTTTGCTTTTATGGTGTGATAAAACCAAAATTGTTTGCAATTTATTATTTGGATGCAATATTTCATTTATTGATACTTACAATTCTTGTGGCTAATTTCATATAACCACCAGAGCCAAGTTTGTGTTGCCCGTATTTTTCTAGTCTTGCCTTTGTTTCCTTCGATGTATCGAGCAGCCTATGAAAATTTTGAAATACGTTAGATTATGTAAAAAGAAAGAGTAATAAGTATATAATTACATTGTTGATAGTATCACATACCTTCCTTGGCTCAGTGGTGTCTTTCATTTTTTTTTTTTGGCCTTCTCCTTTCCATCTGACACCAGGTCCTTCCACTCCCTCTCCAGAATCATGGGGGTACACTCGTACTTTTTGTTTTTCTCTAAATGTGACCTATATTGGTCCCTCACATACTTCAGATATGTATCAGCTTTCTTAAGGACCTTTGTTCGGTTGAATGTTTTATCACCGAACAACACAACTAAACGATTAATGAGATCATCCTTTAAATCTTGATTTTGGGCATTCCACCATGTATGTATGGTGGGCCTGAAGAGCTCCAATGTTATATCACCTAGATGTTTATAAAAAATATCATTTCCTACAAAATGATCATGGGATCATTAGTCTAAAAAGAGTGATCAATAAGTAAATTTCAATTGGATTATATATAATAATAATTAAAACATTTTAAATTACCTAGGACCATCTCTATCTTTATGGGAACACAATTCTCGATCACCACAAATGTGACTAGCAATGTTCTCATACTAGTAATACAGGAAGATCCAGGAAATGTTGCTAAAACATCACCAACCCTAGTGGCCTCTACATCATCAGTACTACCCAATGCGTGCATGCTATGTGTTGCTGACATTTCAATCAAAAATATAGGCACGGATGATGGGGTCAGATGATCATGTGATGTATGTGCAGGAATATCATGATGGACACTCGTACCAACCCCTACTCCCTGGGCAACACCTGCAGTACCCTGATCATGGGCAGCAGCATCATGAGGAAGCAAAAAATCCTATAAAAACAACACATATTTAGTTCATGACATAAAAGATTATAAATTATAAAACCATGAATGAACTTATGTTATAATTAAAGACCTCATGACAACTTACTTGCAATTTTTGTACTCTCTCAGTCAATATTTTAACCCTCTCTCTTATCTAATCTGTTTGAGGCACTATGAATAACAATTGAAGGATTTCTTCATTGCATTTTTTTTGTGTCTTCTTTATCATATCGATAGGGTTTGTTGAATATGTGATGTCATCATCCAATAACAGTGATTGTACCTTGGCCCTATGGATGCTCTCCTCTACTGTTGGTGCCTTTCCCCTATCAATTGTTTGCAACAAGAATATTTAAAACATTATCGAAATTAACCCAATAAACTTATGAAAAAAAAAATATAATAAAACATTTTGCTCTATCTAATTTGTACAATTACAATGAGGTAAACATGTTAGGTAGAAGCGCCTGAAGGTGCATCATGATCTATGGTCTAGGCTAAAGCTTTCCCCATATGAACAATGTCCTACTGTGACAAAAATTAAATATAAAAAAACATTACTAAAATGAAACCAATAGACTTACGAAAATAATAATAATAAAATGGTATATTGGAGTCATTAATTGGAGGTTGGGTAAAATGGTATATAGTATGTACCACCCCCATAGTAACTATGTTTGTATCTAAGCAATTCAAATTGTAATTGATTAGCAACTCTTCCCCTGAAGTTATTGATTTTATCGCACATACGAATACACAGTTTCCCTCGTGCGCCTCAAATATGCAATTGGGTTGCTTATTTGTTGACCCAGGTCGTGTACTATTTATAAACCCTGCAATATTCCTTGATGCTTTTGGCCTTTCGTTAATGTACACAACCATTCCTTTATTTTGATCCTTATCTTTTAGTTGTATATAATTTCCTGACAGTGCATACATATGCATACTTCATGTATATCAAACTAGCTACATCAAATCTTTGTAACTATAACAGGGTCTAGCATACTCCATCAATTTAGTGTTTATATCCTCCATCAATGATGGTGCTATGTGATATATCCTCTCGTTGACACAAAAATCAGTGTTTATTGGAGGAAGTTCCCTGGGTACCCATTGTTTCCGTAGATGTTTGTACCTCAAGGGAACCTCGATGTCACCTATGCTCTCATCATCATAAGAACATGACCCCCCTTCAGCAAGAAAAAATTCCATGCATTTATGAAATTTTCTTCTAATCTTTTGACCTCTAGTTGATCTCCCTCTTTTAGACCTACATGTCTCGCTTTCCTCTTCTCTTCCTGAATTTCCCTCACTCGAGGAAGACAGATCTGAAAAATACCTATTTGGTGGTACCTGCACTCATAGGATGTTGGATGAAGTTCTTTCACAGTGATGTGATCCCAAGGTGACATTATGATTAATCTATCATTTCATCACTAGAATTTGACTGGTTATAAGGTAATCAAGTCTTGATAGATTGCAAGTTATTGTTACTACTGTCCAAATATGTCCATCAAAAATCAAATCAATGTATGAAGGAGATTGTTCCTTGAAATTAATGACTTTAAACTTTGTAACAAGTGTTAAATGTGAATATGGTCCACCAGTTACACAACCAAGACCTCAAATGTATTGTGCAGAAGAATGGTTTCACCATACATAATATTTTGGTTTAATTTGTCTTGAAAAATACGAATTAGAACACTAATAGACATAATTCAGGTGCACGTGTGAGGTGGTTCAGCTATCCAATGATAAACTCCATATGTCTAAGTGGTTAATGGGGAGGGAGTGTGTACTAGGACTGGTTAAGTCATCATAAGTTTATGCTTTGGCAATAAAAATTGTTTAAGCCATCTTAAATCTTCCTATGTCTAATTTCTTGGAGACTTTTGGTATGTTTTAAGGTAGGATGAGTGGTTGCATCAATGTAATCACAAGGTCTCCATCCTCACTTTGTAAGCTTAGTGCACCTTGGAAAATTAAAGAATCAAAATGCCATGATACAACTAGGTGCTTGAGGGGGTTTTCCTTGGTGTTTTGAAATGGTTTTGATGCCTTTTGACACCTCTTGAAGGCTCTTTGTATTCAGGCTTGTGGAAGTTGTATTAACTCGCCTTAACTAGGCAATTAGGTGTCTAAATGATGTTTTGTTAGTTCCTAGTGTACAAAAAATTCAAATTTCAGTTGTGGTACATCATGAGGGTTGTTTGAAGATAGAAATAAGCCTCTCTTAGTTGAGGCATGTGGGTTGATGAATCATTTTGAAGTTCTAATGCAAAAGCTTGCTATTTTCTAGAAAATTTGTGTGTAAATTTCTTGTTCTACTGCGTGGTATGACCTTTGTACTTACTGTACGGGTAAATTCCTATTATGGTTGGATAGAGGGAAACCTGGATTTCTTTTGGAGGTGATTTTACAAGTTTTCATTGAGTATAAAAGAATATATCGCTGATTTAGCAGGAACTAGTCTGAAAACCCTCAAAACTACGGTTTTGATTGAAGAATGGCACTTTCATCCATCTCCATGTTGTAATAATGCTAATTATTGGTGGGATGGAAGATATTTGTGTATATTTTCATACTTTTAGGGTTTTGGATAATTGCATGTTGTGTGGAGGAAGTTTTGCAATGTTCTAGGCCTGGCATCCTCGTGGCAGGCCTAGATTATGAAGCAAAAAGTTGAGTTTTGCTTGTTCAAGGTGATTTTAACTTTGAAGGCACTTAGGAGTGATAGACATGGGTGTAACTAGCCTGTAAGAACCTATTTCAATACTTTGGGGTGAAGGGGAGAGCCTAGATATTCAACTATCCTATTGTAGCCTGCCAATTATGCCTCTTGGAGCAGCGTTGTTTTGGTCCATTTCTCTTTTACTGTCCACTGTCAAGAAATAAGGTTTTGAGACTTTGTAGGGGAATATATTACGTGTCTAAGTTCATTGGTTTGGGCCTGATAGAATATTATATGTTTATTTTATTTTTATTGTTCTACCAGGCAGGGCTACAAGCCTTTTAGTGGTAAAGAGGCCTAGTGGTTAGAAAATGTAGTTTCCTAAGTGAAAAATTGAGTGTCATGGTTTTTTTTAGTCCTATTTGACATGATCCAAGTGGATAAAAGCCCTCTTGATTGTTTTAGAACAAGAACCCTAGTTTGGGGGGTCTTTTCCTTGAAGGAATAGTGGATTGGAAAGGTCCACTTAAAGAGTATTTGAGAGAGTTGTGCTAAGTTGGTGGTAAAGAGGCCTAGTGGTTAGAGCGATGAGAAAATGGAGTTTCCTAAGTGAAAACTTGAGTGTCATGGTTTGGTTTAGTCCTATTTGACATGATCCAAGTGGATACAAGCCCTCTTGATTGTTTGAGTACAACAACCCTAGTTGGGGGGGTCTTTTCCTTGAAGGAATAGTGGATTGGAAAGGTCCACTTAAAGAGTATTTGAGAGAGCTGTGCTAAGTTGGTGGTAAAGAGGTCTAGTGGTTAGAGTGATGAGAAAATGGAGTTTCCTGAGTGCAAACTTGAGTGTCATGGTTTGGTTTAGTCCTCTTTGACATGATCCAAGTGGATACAAGCCCTCTTGATTGTTTGAGTACAATAACCCTAGTTGGTGGGGTCTTTTCCTTGAAGGAATAGTGAATTGGAAAGGTCCACTTAAAGAGTATTTGAGAGGGTTGTGCTAAGTTGGTGGTAAAGAGGCCTAGTGGTTAGAGCGATGAGAAAATGGAGTTTCCTAAGTGAAAACTTGAGTGTCATGGTTTGGTTTAGTCCTATTTTACATGATCCAAGTGGATACAGACCCTCTTGATTGTTTTAGTATAGGAACCCTAGTTGGGGGGGTCTTTTCCTTGAAGGAGTAGTGGATTGGAAAGGTCCACTTAAAGAGTATTTGAGAGAGCTATGCTAAGTTGGTGGTAAAGAGGCCTAGTGGTTAGAGCGATGAGAAAATGGAGTTTCCTAAGTGCAAACTTGAGTGTCATGGTTTGGTTTAGTCCTATTTGACATGATCCAAGTGGATACAAGCCCTCTTGATTGTTTGAGTACAAGAACCCTAGTTTGGGGGGTATTTTCCTTGAAGGAATAGTGAATTGGAAAGGTTCACTTAAAGAGTATTTGAGAGAGTTGTGCTAAGTTAGTGGTTTGATCATCTAAAGAAGCTTCCCCTGCTCACCAGTTCCTCTAGAAATTGATATTGATTAGCTATTGTCATCCTTTTTTTAATAGAGGAATTTATATCATTCCAGAGCTTTCTTTATTATTGAATATGGGAACATGAGTCTATGTTGATATCTTTTTCATTGAAAGCTAAAGACTGAGAGGTACCTATTTTTCCAAAATCATTTGAGACATGATCCCATCCTCATCCCTTATATCATATCTTTGGAAGTGTAAACCTTGATAAATGAACAACTTTGGAATTTTTCACAAGGATGAAGACTATGAATGAAAAGGCATGTACAAGAAGCCATGAAGGTGGTTCATGTTTCCTTTAAGATCCAAGGTTGAAAAGAAAGAATAGTGACAAATGCATTAGGTGGCAGATCTGAAGATTAAAGAGTAGTCTTTACAATAGGATCAAGTAGAAAATAAACCTTTTAGAGCATTTGTTTAAATCCTCATTAGGTTTCAAATGGAAATCTGATGTAAAGGAAAATGTGAAAGAAAATGGTGCATTCTAAAGAATAATAGTGGGGTAGGTCTTGTATGATGTCAAAAGGGGAGATTTGGGACTATGATGAAATAAAAAAGTGTATACATGACACTCCATGAGATTAAGTAGCTAGAAGACCTTAATTATTTTCCTGGGAGTTTTTGGAAGCTATCTCATTTGTGATGGGAGTTGTTTTGGATGTTTTTGCACATGAAGGGCAATTTGAATGCACTATCATAAGATTTTTCCTTAATAAGTAAAAGTGTGATATCCAAGAGTAGGTTGATTCACTGCCATGAGACCATATTTCTTTGAGGCATTTTTCCAAACAATTCATAGCCTTGTCTATGTTTCTTTCTATAGAATGATACATAAAGATTTATCCACTTTCTTCTTCAAAAATCATGGTATGCAATCAAGAGTTTTTAAAGAAAGAGTTTTAGAATATGGGAAATTTTTATTTTAGGTCCATCTTTGAACCCTTGATTCTACCCTATGTAATGCTTTAGCCAATTATATGTTAAGGTGGTTAGAATTTTAAAATATCTCTACTTAGATGTGAACTTTTATCCCTCAATTCTTCAAATCTTTAGGTAATGTGTTGTAAGTGGAAGAAAAAAGGTCTATTCTTCCCCATATTAACTCTAGGGTTTTTATATCTCTCAAATCTGATGAGTGTATTCTAAATATTTTGTTTTTTCAATTGAGTGATAATCAAACTAAACATGATATTGAAGTTTTGAGAGTTTTGAATGCTTGTTTTCTATGTAAAATGGATGGTCATCAAAGAAGGCATGGCCCAAAAATTCTTAAGAATATTAATAGACTTGTAGCTAATAGAATTACATCCTTGATTGTGTAGGAAATAATAGAATAGACAATAGAAAAATTTATGAGAATAAATTTGATACTTTAGATGAGATTCATGACAAATTGGAGGACTCTTATTCTAGTGAGGCATATGTTGGTATCCTTGAATATATTCCTTTTGTCAACAATGAGCTTGCTCTTCTTGTTGTTTTTCAAGGATAATTCTAGGTAATAAAAAAATTCCCAAGAGCTTGCCTCAAAGAAATGTGGTCTCATGGTGATGGAAATTGATTATTTTTAATAATTATTTAATAGTTTTTTAGTAAAATTTCCATGTAAATTAATTAATTGGAATATTGTTGTTATAGTTATTTTTTAAATATTATTTGTTATTATAGTAAATAATCTCTTAATTGAACTAAGTGGATATGTTAAAGTGAATGATAAGAAAGTGGAAATGATGCCTTATTTAGGGGAATATCTTCCCAATTATATTAATGCTATGATTAATTGGTTGTAGTAAACAATGTGTCTTGAGTATTGGATTAAGTGTTGGTGTGATTGTTAAAGATGGATGTTGTCTGTGTAAAATATATTCAAGATTTTGTACCATAGGGAAGTGTGTTTAGTATGTTGGTTTCCAGAGGCCTAGGAGGGGGTATATTTGTATGTATGGTCCTTAGGCTTGTTTAACCTTGGAAGTGGTTGGCTATGTTGATGGTCATGTGTATTGTGTGAAATGCAAACCCTAGGGTGTTACCTCCTATCTATGTATGGATTCATGAGATTTTGATAAGTGTACAAGATGGACAATGCCTTGTTTTGTGTAGGGTTTTCTAGTTGCAAGTAGGGGGAGTTGCTCTCAATGGGGGTTGGAACTCAAATTTGTGTCCAGGACAACCCATTGGAGGGTTTCTTAATCCAGTGATAACCTTAATAATGAATTAGGGGGATGGGTATAATTCACATTAAACAAGATAACAGATGCCTCACCCATTTCCTGTAGTGCTTGTATAGGCTAAGGATGGGTTGAGAAGGTCTGGTTGGAAATATCAACTTCCTTGTCCTCACAAAAGGAATTTTGGTTCCACATGTGTCACCCTATGGGAATGGAGCTAGTGAGAGGTTTACTAGAACAACCATAGATGGGGGGCATGGTCTAGTGAGAGATTTCTAGGATAACCCATGCTAGGACCATGCGATGACACTCCTCCCTATTGTAGTCTATAACTCCCTAGTTGTATTTCCTCTTTCATGCGATATTTTTACCCTTTCTTGTTTGCAAGCTTCTAAGAGTAAGCCTAATCCTAGAGGGGGAGGATGTAGTGTAATGCCCCTCCATTTTTGGCTCTTGCTTGAGGTATGGTTGTTTCAATTTAAAATGGGTTGATTAGGTTGTTTAATTAAATTAAGTGGTTAAATTATAACATGTTTCTATAATTAAATATAAATATAAATATTGTTTAATGATTAAATTTAATTAATAACTTTAAAAGTGAAGAAAATATTATAAATAAAATAAAATATTAAAATTAGTATTTAATTTCAAATATAAAGGATAAAGAGAAAGAAAAGCAAAGAAAAAGTTAGAAGGTTTTTGCATGCAAGTTCATGCAGAGTCTCGAACTATATGTCTTCATGGAATCTGAAGTTTAATTAGAGATTTTTGTGTTTTATTAGATTGATGGAATTTGAAAATAAATCTAATAGTTTTTCCTGATTGTGGATAATTATCATCTTGGGTATTTTTGCATGGATTCTCTAGTTTTCTCCAGTAATTAGTATTGGGGGAGAATTTAGAGATTTTCCTCAAGCATTATTTTGATTTATTTTGTGTGAGAGTTTTAGGGGGATAGTGTAAAGAAGATATCTGTAGACGGGCTAGTGATGGGAAATCCTTGCTTATGACAAAAGGAATGGAAGATCATTTGATCCACAGTCTTCTTAGAACGTTCTTTCCCACTCGAGGTATGGAGGGTACCAATATTATTTTCAAGGAGCAACCACAAAGAAAGGGAAAAGGAAGTGGTACAAAGGAGGTGATCGAAGGATTTCACAAAAGAAAGAATGCTTTGCAACATTTTCATTATTTAGAAACGTCGGAGAGGTAAGGCTTAGTTGATAACGTTGGAATACTTGTTAATCTTCCTTCAATGAAACCTTTGATAAATACTTAAAGGCCAAATCGATTGTAAGTATCCTTTTCTTTGAATATAGCTATTGGCCTAGATGAATGTAAAATTGCTTTCATGAATTTAATCTGGGTGCTTCTTTCATATCATGGATTTAAAATAATTTTTTTAGTGTGAGGTTGATTCTTTAAGATCTACTCGTTAACCTTTTTGAATTAGGAATTAGGATTTCATCTTTGAACCTCCTTGTTTCTAATTGATAGTATATAATGACATGACTGGTTATTTCAATCTAGTGGCATTTAAAACATTTGGATTAAACCCAATCTATCAATATTTGCTTTTGATGGGGTCAAACTCATTTTTCCTTGCTAGAGGCATTGGCTTAAAAGTTTCTTAAGCCAATTCAAAGAACCCTGTTGTGTGTCTCCTCTTCGCTACTCACATCGCCTTGGAGTCTTGGACTATGGTTTCATTTCATTCAACTATTGTTTGAAAGTCTATAATGTCTGTTAAGCAATTTCTTTAGTTTCTTCTCAATAGAGATTTATTCCTTACATGTTGTTGCCTGTAAGCTTGAAATTGATTTGAAAACATTATAAGAATTTTAACTAGCGCCTACCTTGTTGTTTTTCTTGATGGACGTCCCTTCATTATTACTAGATATCTGATATAGTGCACATTAGCATAATGTGAGCCTATTTCTATTTAGATTGTTTCATTTAGCATCACCAATATTCTCCACAAAAATAATGTTTTTGTTTTTAAAATGATGGAAATGGTTCACACCTCTCAGAACAATTTCTCTTGCAACAAACTTAGAGATGAATGTGGGTTCTGCATGGAAATTAGAAGCATAATTGGGTCATGTTATTAAACCAAATGTTGTTTCTAACCTTTCCCTAAGGCGACAAATAAACGATGTTATTTTCTTCTCTTCCACCGCATTAAATAAAAGTATTGAATCTAGATTACCCTGCTACCTTCATTTTCCAAGCCAATTTCTCCATCTTCACATAGATTTCTCTAACCTTTATCAATCACTCTACTTGGAGCTGTGCCACTGATGCTGCTTCTGCACTGATGTTTTTTTAGGAGAGCATATGTTGCAGTATAGTTGGGATGAGTTCCAAAGTATTTCATTTAATTAAATTTGTTTATAGAGCTCCCTTGCAAAATTTTGTAGTGCATAGTCTGCAATCATTGCATTTTCGATCACCTACCAATTACATTTACTTGAAATTATTTTAAGTTGATCTCATCCCTTGCATAAGGTTATATATCTATATAATTCGATCTTATCCTTATAGCATTTGATTTTTTGGGCTGACATTGGAGTTATCTATGTGGCTTTCATTTGTTTAATACAATCACTTTATTATTAAGTTGCCTTTCGGATTGGAGAGGTTCACCCCTTTCAGTTATATTGGTAGTTGATATATATATGTGTATATGTATATGTTTTTGGATCATTATATGTGTTTACTTTTGCTTAATCTGATATCTATTAATATAGGGTAACAAATAGGTTATATATATTTATATATGTATCTTTATATATATGTGAGAATAGGTACTCTGTTATTAGAAAAAGAATAAATTTTTGCTTAAGGAATTTGGAATGAGTAGATATTTAAGTTAAGGAAAAAGTCTAATTAGAAGAGGAAATAGATTAGGCTGATTATAATAGGGAAAATGAAGAATTTGTTTGAATGAATTAGATGAAGTAATAAATTGATATTCTTTAAAATATTGTTACCAGTACTAGACTCTAATTGAATCGAAGAAAAGTTAATATTATATGGTGTTAGAAAAGGAATATCTCTGTCTTTATGATTAGTAGATTTGATAGAGAATTGGAAAACTTTAACTTAGGAATAAATTCCTTTCCCAATAATTCATATCCTATATTAGTTTTAGCAAGAGTATACATTACTTGGTAAAGAAATATAAATAATTGAAATAGAGCAACATATACCAGTTTAAAGTTATCCTTACGATGAAAGTGTGATTTAGAACATGGGTTGAATAGTGTATGGGTAAGACTAAATGTAAGCTTATCTTCTTAATTAAATAGGTTGATTAGTTCAAAGATTCTTCTTGTATAACTCGTATAGTCCTAGGTGAATCTTTATTATATATTGGACCTTGATACAAGTGGGAAATAATGCTTTATCTAAGGAAATTGGTATTGTCCCTAGATAGGTATTGGAGAGTTATATGGGAGATTGGTAATATGTAATGATGAATTATTGAAGTAGGTTATTTGATTTATTGATTTAAAGTAACTAGTAGGTGAAATGGTCTTCCAGATTGTGGAAGAGTTTATGGTAAGAGGGAAGATAGAATATTGTTAAATAAAGATTAATATAGACAAATGAAGTTGGATGTTAATTAAAGGAAGATGGTGTTTATCAATGTGAAAATAAAATGTTTTCTACCTATGTGATTGATTACTTTCTTTAATTATGATGTTTGATTAGTGAAATCATTGTGTTTTTGGTTGTTGATTTATGGAGGGGGCTCGTTTGTGCCAAATGGTTTTTGGGAAGATTTTGTTTTGTGAGTTGATTATGTTGGTTTTGTTTGAGTTGATGATCTCTTTGTGATGCTTCCACTTGTTGGTTCATAAATAGTGGATTGACAATAGTCTTTTGAGATCATATTTTTGGTGCCACTTCAATGGGGGAACCCTTTTGTTAGCGATTTGAGATTCTTCCAGAGGTTAGAGAGGAATATGGTTTGTTCTTACATGAGTTGGTATGGGGGTTGGGGATCAAATGAGGCTGCTAGGGTAAACTAGGATGGGGGCCGACAACCTAGGAAGATCTGCATTGGGTAACCCATATCAAGATGTGAGAGTTTACATGAATTCTTTGTGAACCATTGATCTTATATATGTTTGTGCTTATGTGGGTTTTAGCCTTGTACTGTGGAAATGGTTTTATAATGGAGATCTTGTGTGAGGTGGTGCATGCCTCATTTTATGTGCATATTTATATGGTTTTGCTAATTTGTGCAAGTTGGCTTACCCATTTGGTGACTGTGAGTCTCTTGTTCCTAGTAGGGGGAGTGGATTTCAATGGGGGTCAGCGCACAAAATGGCGTATGGGTAACTCATTGAGAGTTTCCTTAATAAAAAATAACCTAATAATTAATTAGGGGGTTTGGGCAGTATCTCACTTTAATCCATATAAGTTAGCCTCACTCATGGCTCAAGTGCTTTCTTAGGCTTGAGATGAGTAGGAAGGCCTAGAATGACAAAGATCAACTACCTTGTCCTCTTGAAAGGTATGTTGATCCCACATGAGTGAGAATGGGGGTTGGGGATTGGTTGAGGTTTTCAGGGTTTAACCAGGTAGGGGGTCAGTAACCTATGAAGATCTTCATTTGGTAACCCATGTCGATCTTATGTGATGACACTCCACCCTTTAGCAAACTTGTTTGTTTGTTGTTCCCCCCTTGTTCTTGTTCTTCTGGAAGTGGATGTTTCCATGTGTTTGTTGTTGCTTTTGTTGTGATGTCTTGTTAGCCATTGTTCACTTGTTTGTTTTATGTTGTGGGTCCTCCTTGTCATCTCCTAGCATGGGGGGTGGGCCTTAGGTTCCACATGGTCAGGTGGAACATGCTATGCACCCCATTGGGTCCCCAGTTGAGAATCAAGTTGTGTAGAGTTGTACCATTTGTAGTGAATCCATAGATGGACCAGAGTTAGGACTAGTCTTGATGCTTTATACCTATTCATTTCTATTTTATCACTATATGTTATTGGTGTATTATTCTTGTTCATGTTGGGAAGCACTATTGTATTGATGTAGTCCTTGATCAATGTAAATTCATGTTGTAAATGTAATGAATGTATTCTATGACATTGTATTATGATCACTAATGGATGTTATCTTTGAAGTATTGTTATGGTAGTATGTTCATGTTTTATCTAATCTATATTATGGTTTGAAATATAATGCAGTCATGTAACCCTAAGGGACTTAGGTAGTTGATATATACATTTGTATGGTTTCATTTCTAGTAATGAATGACAACTTCAATTCATGTTAGTTTTACTTCTTTTTTTTAAAATTATGTTGTAAATGTTAGATGTTTTAGTGTCCTTTGGGGTTTGTGTGGCAGGGCGTTACATGTAGTGCCTCTCATACTATTTCCTTAATAGACCTAAAGTTGATCTATTTTATGATGAGACATTATGATACACTATATGATGTTAGATGCATTGTTATGATGATGCCATTGATGTCACTTTTGATACTTGAGATTTCATGCACATGTTATGATTAGTATATGGTTTTATTAAGGTGACTATGGAGACCTATTTTGTTTATGAGGACTAACCATATCATGAGCACTATGTGATTATTTTATCATGATTATTATGTGATTATCATGTGATTGATCTTATCCTTATTCTTATGTAGTTGATTGCTATATGAGTTAATTCAATTACTAGGTGTTGTTCTTACTGATGTGATTGAGTGAAAGGGACAGTGTCGCATCACTCACTTGTGAGTTCCCTACGACATTGAAATTCCTATTTCATAGTGTGACTGTAATATGTATATGTATATGCACAACTATTTTGTGTGTTGCAGGTTGTAAGTACCAAGCATCGAATCCACCTGAATTGGAAAGTTTGAGCATGCCTTGAAGCCCAATGGATAGTTGATTGAAGATAACACTTGATCCCCTACCCTAGCCATCATCCTCAAAGAGGATGAGTATTTGGTTTTGCACCTTTTCAATATTGTCAGTTTTTTCAATGGTAAGTCAATGTTGCTTGAGGTTTTGCATCTTGGCCCTAGATAGTGGTCAGGTAATTATTTGGCATTTGGTTTCTATTTAATTTATATTGTTTGATAATATTCCTTGGTTATCTTATGCATTAAAATAAATTGTTAACTAAAAGGGGCACCTTTGATAAATAAATATATAAATATATAAATAAATATTCATAGTTAATAGTAAAATAAATTTATAATGTAATGTTAACATTAATAAATATTAATAGTAAGGTAATAAATAAAATAGTATAAATTTGGGTTATATAATTAATTATAATATGTAAGTAATGTTGGTAAATGGTTTTACCATTTGTGTGAAATTGGGTTTACCCAAATTACGATCTTTTAAATGAAATGATTTTAATTAATTTAAAATCTATTATTGTGTTGTGACAAGAAGGATGAATTAATAAATTAAAAACTAACTTTAATCTTTTTTATAGTTGGTTGGGATTTCATGTACAATGGACATCCTTATTTTTCCTGTAAATGGTTTGGTTTTGGGGGAAAAAGATGAAGGGTATTATCTTTAAATTTCATTCTATTGCTAATTATGTTGGGAATGGTGTGTTTCAGGATTTTGTATGGTGGATTTGGAGAAGTTGGTTTTCGAGCAAAAGTTTGAGCTCAACATCAATTTCATTTTCCTGCCAAGCATTGGATCTAGGTTGGATTTTGATCTTTTTATCTTTTGTTTATATTTTTGAAATAACAATTCTGATGTTATGATAATTGATAGAGATAAAGGATTACTATTATCAATTGCAAAATTCATATTCTATTTGATCAACCAATGTCGTGGATTCTATTATGAATATCAGATATATATTTATTCTTTTTATTTTTGATGTTTACTTTGAATCTGAGAGCCAAGCCATGGCTGAGGAAAAACTGTGAAGTAACACAAAAGTTCACTAATAGAATTGAAGATATATCAGCCTAGAATCTTAATACATGCTACAAAAAATTCAGTATGAAAAATTAGTTATGAGCAGCCAGGATTATTAGTATTAGATTAAACACATGAATTAAAAATGATGCAAGACTAAATTAAGGTTCAGAAGTACATTTGCACAAAGCATTTGATTATTGGAAAACAAAAGCAAGCCTAACACATTACCCATGCCTCACTCTGCCTTACTCAAGAAAGAGACGTGCATAACCGAACCCCCTTTCATCCTAAGCACAATATATAAATTGCCTTCGTTAATACAATTTTATGCAGGTTAATACGTTTTGTCTGTAGTCTCCCTATCAAGCTTCTACTATAGAAAGAAACTATGCCCCTCATAGGTTAAAGTAGCATCTTCACTGCTATTAGTAATTTTTCTCTATGTGATCCCCTATAACATTTATTTATCAAGTAAGTCTCTTATAATGCAGTAGGTTTGTGATATCTCGAGTGGATACCCTTTCTTTAGCACTGTAGTTGGAGTATTTCCTCTGATTCAGATGTGGATATTGATAGTGCTTTCATTCATAGATTAGTTTATATCATTATTGTGAACATTCCTTTATATACCATTACACATTAAATTTATGCAAAAATAAAAGACTCTCTCGATTTCTTGAACTCTTTTTTAGTCCACAGTAAATGTAATCCAAAATTGTAACCAAATTTGATCTGGTTCTCAAGGGTTTTATCTTATAGAGTATTGTCGTCTAAATTTTGTATTTTGACTTGCCTCATTCTCCTTAATTTCGGTGTTGGTAGGGTTTCACAATATTTTTGTTTCTCCTACAAATTTTTCCCATTGTTCTCATCGGCACCATTGAGACCATGACACAATATGTGAAAAATCTTAAGGTAAGTCACTTGTGACACATTACCCATCCATCAGGATTTTAAATGAAAATGTCTCCAGCAGCAGTGCTTGTACCTGTCTAAAAATTTCCTTTGCAATGTCATCTTGACCCCTTTCGGCTAGCAAAAGGGCTGCCCCATTTGTTGCATTCAACTTATTTCCTTTTTGGCTCTTATTTAGGAATAACACTAGTAACTTACCTATTTTGAAATTATCTTGATTGGCTAATTGTTGTGGAATAGTACTAAGGTGAATAAATTTTGTTGATTACAATGGGAGACAACAATAATACGATGGGCAACATTGCGCAGTTGAGAGCAAACCTTCATCTCATAGAAATTATAGACATACTGACCGCGCCTCATGGGAAAAATGAGTCTTATTGGCCTACATAGTGACCATGACTAATTAATTACTCTCTCTCATAGTGGCCTACATACTATTGACTCGTGAATACATCCCTGCTTGTATACATCAATACCAAATCTTCCTCTAACAATGCTTTCATGAACATGAATATTATCTTCTTCAACTATTAATATAATTACCAAGATAATATATATATCGTCTTTAGTTTTGGTTAATAATAGTATCAAACAAAAGTCACATATTAAGAACTTCTAAAATAATTCTTAGGAAAAGTAATGAATAAGAATTAAGTTAGTATTAATGTTAGTTTAGATGATTTATATTTCCGTTTACGTATACTCTCTTTTCTTCTAGTATATATAAAACTAGCGTTGAGTTTTAGTATTCAAATATTAGGAATTATTGGACATAAGGAAATTGCATATAGAATAGGCATGTATTAATTGCTTGAACAAATAAACTTAGTGTATAAAGGGCAAAGTTTTCTTAAGAATGGTTCACAAATTTAATATGTAAAGTATCAAAATTTGCTTCCATTAAACCATAGTCTACTTCCATTAAACCATAGTTCTAAAGACTTTTGAAACAAGATATTCTACATTATTATATTGTTCATAGAATATTATTTAGTAGATGTAAAAAGGAAATAAATCCAATCAAATTGTTATACCTCTACTCATATTAATTGCATTCTAGTAGGTAGTGTAATAAATCATAAGTATCATTCTAAAAATAAATCAATAGATTATTATAATTAAAGGAAAGAATTAAATGGCTTAAGAGTTAGTTTTGGGTATTTTTTTTGTAAGTATTTAGAGAACTGATAATTAGTTATGTATATTTTAATGCACAACTACCCTCCATCTATCTTTGGGTAAACAAAAGTAATATATGTTTTACTAACAATCTTTTTTTTAACCCTATGGAAATGAAGTTAGTTAGATAGAGTTGTGAATGCCATTATAATTTTTAGGGTAATTCCTGATTGTGGTTAAACATGAATTCATTTAAAATGGGTGAGTAGAAGTAGATTAAATTTATGTAATCCAAAGTCTTTGGAATTAATGAAGGTTTTATATAAAATAAAAGTTCAGTTAAATAGTGTAGTAAGGGAATGTAATATTACGTGAGGGTAAAATACTAGAAAAAAATTATTTAATTTAAATGTTTCTAATTAAATAATAAATGATCTAGATTAATCTCTGTTAATTAATTAGTAGATGAATGTTGATTATTTTTTATAATTATTTAATAGTTTTTTATTAAAATTTCCATGTAAATTAATTAATTGGAATATTGTTGTTATAGTTATTTTTCAAATATTATTTATTATTGTAGTAAATAATCTCTTAATTGAACTAAGTGGATACGTTAAAGTGAATGATAAGAAAGTGGAAATGATGCCTTATTTAGGGGAATATCTTCCCAATTATATTAATGCTATGATTAATTGGTTGTAGTAAACAATGTGTCTTCATTATTGGATAAAGTGTTGGTGTGATTGTTAAAGATGGATGTCATCTGTGTAAAATATATTCAAGCTTTTGTGCCATTGGGAAGTGTGTTTATTATGTTGGTTTCCAGAGGCCTAGAAGGGGGTATATTTGTATGTATTGTCCTTAGGCTTGTTTAACCTTGGAAGTGGTTGGCTATGTTGATGGTCATGTGTATTGTGTGAAATGAAAACCCTAGGGTGTTGCCTCCTGTCTATGTATGGATTCATGAGATTGTGATAAGTGTACAAGTTGGACAATGCCTTGTTCCATGTAGGGTTTTCTAGTTGCAAGTAGTGGGGGTGTCTCTCAATGGGGGTTGAAACCCGAAGTGGTGTCCAAGACAACCCATTGGAGGGTTTCTTAATCCAATGATAACCTTAATAATGAATTAGGGGGATTGGTAGATTTCACATTAAAAAATATCATGGATGCCTCATCCATTTCCTGTAGTGCTCATATAGGCTAAGGATGGGTTGAGAAGGCCTAGTTGGAAAGATCAACTTCCTTGTCCTCACGAAATGAATGTTGGTTCTGCATGTGTCACCCTATGGGGTCGAGACCTAGTGAGAGGTTTACCAAGACAACCATAGATTGGGGTCATGGTCTAGTGAGAGACTACCAGGACAACCCATTCTAGGACCATGTGATGACACTCCTCACTATCGTAGTCTAACACTTTGTAGTTGTATTTCCTCTTTGATGTGAGAGTTTCTCTAGAAGTGTTGGAAGTGATGTAAGTGTTGAAACTATTAGTGTTGTTAGCAGTGTTGTTTGGAGTCATGTCTAACCCCTTTCTTGTGCTAGCCTATTGCTTTCTTGACTGTCTATTGAATGTGGGACCTTGTGTTATCTCCTAGCATAGGGGTGGACCTCGGGGTTCCACATGGTTGGGAGGTTGGTGCTTTTTCTCCATTGGGTATTATTATTGCATGCTCATGTGTGTGGAGGTTCATCATTGCACTGTGGACTCTAGTTCTTGTTCTAGTTTGTGAAGACATCGTATCATGTATTTTTATATTGGATTATATTTCCAGTTGTATCTTTTAATGCAATTTGATGTAATCTTCCCACATGTACTAGGGTAGCATTGTTGTCATTATTTTAATTCATGTAACTATTATTCATGATTCCTTCTTATAAAGAGTATTGTAAAGCAATGCAATATTCATATGATAGTTAGAAAATGATTCTTAATGTTGATTATCAATTGTCACATTATGGAAGTAAGTATATAGGATTATTTAATTTGGTGCTTTAAAATGAACCTTACATGTTAAATCATTCATGTTATCTTTTAATGTTGATGAAATTTTTCTAGTAATCTTGATTGTTAGTTTGTGAGTAGTGTAGTCAAGAACCTTAGAGGACCTAGGATTAGTTTATCATGTTAAAAAAAAAATCCATTAATTTGACCTAGTTTAGTGTTGTCCTTTGGGGTTCCTTGGCGGGGGCGTTACACTCCTTGTAGAGAGAACCAGAATGTGTACACCTCCAAAATAGGATGGCATGCCCTATAATCACTCCCATAAGTTTGATTCTTACATACCTCAACTTCGCATGACCCCAAAATCCTTAGGTTGACACCACCTAACAAAATTGGTGAAGCAATAACTGAATGAACCAACTATTCATTCACAAATCAACACGTGAACCACCAAAACACTTTCCACTTGGAGCACACATACTTCTGATGTTTGTAAACACTTCCTCAAAACCACATAGCAGAATATTCATATGTGATGGAATGCGAAGCATTCCAATATGCACTTTATACTAGTAACACTATCATTACAAAGCTCAATACTCTATCAACATTACCTTCAATTGTGGAAGACAAACAACCTTGAAAATTTAAATATAAACACCTTCAGTACACATCATCAACGCCTCAAAATTGCATGACAATATATCACATAGAGAAGCAATACAAACCACAAAACTGGTTCATTATAACACTGAAATTGTACTATGAGACTTAGCCAATTATCCACACCATTTGGTCTTCTCCAGACCAACACTTTTGTATTTCTCCAATGGGTTGACACCAATGACAACACCATACACCATCCATGCACCATCATGCTCATGTTTCCAACAATCTCCCCCTTTTTCCTTGATGGCAACACTTTCTCACTCTCCAAAACTTCTTAAACGGCTCCCCCTTTGACATCAAGGAAAAACAGCTTACTATATCACTCTCCCTATATATACATGATATTATCTACCCCTTTCTACTTCTCTCCTATACACAACATACTTCTCTAACAATATCTCCCTCAGAAAATATTTGCATCAAAGTGGCCCCCCCTAACAATGTTATTTACCAAAAAATAACCAAAAATGTACCACAACACCATCAACTACTTCCACATATATATTACAATAAAAAATTTACATATACAAAACATAAAGGTGTTGGAGTTAAAATGACACTGAGAGGGGGGGGTGAATCAGTGTCTTAACAATATGACCAATTTTTCAAATATTCAAACACACAGCTCATATTTGATCTCAATATCACTCTGATTAAAGCATTCATGAATTGAATGTAATCATTCATAAATAGAATTGAGAAAAATAATGACTCAACAGTGAACTTAAACAACAACATCATAGTAAAATAGAGAGAACACAAAAGAACAAAGACACAATATTTTTCCAAGTGGAAAACCCTCTTGGGGTATAAAAACCACTCCCTAAATGCCTTCCAGGCTTAATCTTTTAATCAACTATTCATAATGCGTTATAGGCTGATTTTTGAGCTACCACTCAAGGAGCACCAACCCCTTGTTTAGAGATATCTATCTCAAGGAGTACCAACCCCTCAAATTATGTTTTGAACAATAATAATGATTCAAAGGATTTCTCTATTTTTAGTTAAGCACATATCTCTATGTTTTCTCATCTATAAAGTACCTTAAAGATTCAATAACTGAATTCCCAAAATACTACATAGAGAAGAAATTTACAAAGTCTCTGCCTCTTTTATTGTAGAGTTTATCCATACAATTTCATACAGCCAAGGAATTGATAATCTCATAATTACATCAACAGTCGAACAGAAAACTAGGTTTTCTACTACTATATATACATCTAGATTTAAATGCCAGATAGGTAGCTATCTTCAGTAGTAATGGCTAAACAACCAAACAAGACAAGAACCGATTCACCCAACTAAGAGCCATTCTCAAAAAATCTGTAATGAATGAGTTCATTTTTCTGCATAAAAAGCACAACTGTCCACCACAAAAAATCATAACCTCTAATGCATGAAAGACAATACTCAGTCAGGGCATCATATTGACTGAGATGCAGAGAGCAGTTAATAAAAATGGTGATAATAAATTAATATGCATAGTATGAAATGCATAAAATAGAATACCAGACAGATCTGTAACTCCCATTGCTCCATTATCCACTGTCGAGCTTCCAATCAGAAATGCACCAAATAAACCTTCCATAAACCTTTGTAGAAACCGTTATAGTCAGCAACAATAGAAACATAAACATTCATGATGGTGGCCAAGCTAGGGTTCGATACCCAGCAAAAAGAATAAACTCAAAAAAAAATCCCTAATCCTTTTTATTTCCATCAATGACACATTATGCCGAAGGCAACTTTAACGTTGCCAGACAACCTTATGTTTGTCGCTTTCACCAATACCCATCAGAGTCGGGAAGACCTCTTGTAGACTTAATAATGTTTTGTCGAGAGTCACTTCATACACATTGTTGCCGTGACAATTCAATACCTATGCCGAAGACCTTTGTCATTTCCAAGTCGCCAAGACAATACATAGTCGGGGAGACACTATATAGACTGCCCCTTGTTTTTCTGAAATATCCCGAGCTCACAATAGATTGCCAAGATAGTATCAATCTCACACCGATGAGCCTTTAATAGAAAGCCCTTGTGTGATGTTATTGTAACATAATAATTCTTTCGCTGATGCACCCTTCTGACTTATGAGGGTCGCTATAACATACCAATATCGGGGAGACCTCTTGTAGAAAGCTTCATGTCAAACTAAAAAACCTTCAATTACTCAGAGTCACTGAGATAGGATAGATCCTATGCCAACAAAGTTCTTTTGTGTTGCATCGGCGAGACTGGAGGTCACTCACCAAGACCTCTCACCGAAAACCCTAGCTCTTACCGAAGAGACTACCTTTATGTTTTCGGTCAATGTAACAAATCGAATTCGCCAAGACGTTGTATCGATAGCCATTAGTTTTACCGATAAGTGTCCATATGCATATGGTCGGTGAGACACACTTGAATTCGCTGAGATACTAAACCGAATATTCCAAGTCTGGCCGAAGTGAATCTTTTCATGCGCCCGTCAGTGAGACCAGAAGAGTTCGCTAAGACCATATGACAATGCCACAACTCTCGCCGATAGACTTCCACATGCACTAGTTGGGGAGACAATATGTCTTATCTAAGACCTCAGCCCAATGGCCAAACTCATGTCGATATGCTTGTTCTGAAGCGGGTCAGGGATACATAATGAAATCAATAAGACCTTATCCCGACGTTATAACATATTCCGATAGAGAACACTTTCTGTCACCGAAACAAAAGAGAAGTCTTGCCGACAATAGCCTGTAAGATAAATTCAATCAACATGATATCTGAAATGTCTTGCCGATAGGAAACTCAGACATTTCAAAATGAATCGGGGAGACACTTCCAATCTCACACTGAAGTGTAAGCCTGATATGCAAAGAGAACTTTCAAATTTTGTCAGTCAAAGATATAGCATTCATATCTTGAACCAGAAAACACATCACCATGAAATTTAACCATAACAAATAACTTTCAGTAATAGCCAAGAGACATCAAAGAAGTGCCATAATAAATCATAAGGATCCAAACTGAGACTGATCATCAAGGAGAACTAACTGAAAGATATTTTTTCATCAAGGACAAACCATAAACACAACTGAGATCCAACAAAATCCCCCTTTGTCCTTGATGGAAAAACACAAATGACTCTCCCCCTTTTTGTCTCAAGGCAAAGAATAGAATAAAATTTGCATTGCCATAACACAACTGAGAAGACAACCAGAATACCATGAGAAACAGCTGCAAAAAAAAGAGTAACAGTGCAGCAACCAAGATTGTAGGAGAGCTGTAAGTGAATCAAAACATATAACATGCTCCCCCTAAGCTGTAGCTTGAGGATTTAGTGAAGTAACGATTGAGAGATAACTCCCAATTGAAATCTCAGCCTTTCAAATAACTCTTTTGCTAAGGGCTTTGTAAAAATATCAGCCACCTGATCTTGAGATCCAACAAACTGCAAGCAGACTTCATTAGCCAAAACCTTTTCTCGAAGAAAGTGAAACTTGATAGCAATATGTTTAGTGTGAGAGTGCATAACATGATTTTTTGAACTATTTATCGCACTAGTGTTATCACAGAGAATATAAATAGGTTTAGAAACATCAATACCCATATCTGAAAGAGTCTGACTCATCCACAGTACTTGAGTACAGCATGAAGTGGCAGCAATGTATTCTGCTTTAGCAGTAGAGAGAGAAACAGATACTTGTTTCTTGTTGTTCCATGCCACTAAACGATCACCAAGAAAGAATGTAACACCACTGGTGCTTCTCCTATCATCCAATCGACTAGCCCAGTCAGCATCAGTATAAGCAATCAAAGAGAAATCATTGCTCCTAGGATACCAAAGACCATAATCAAGAGTGCCCTGAATCTATCTAAAGATTCGTTTAACTGCAGTAACATGAGATTCTTTAGGTGATGCCTAAAAACGTGCAACAGTGCAAACTTCCTGCATAATGTCAGGTATAGAGGCAGTTAAATATAAGAGACTGCCGATCATTGATCTATATTCCGTTTGATTTGTATTAGGAGAATCATCAACCTTAGTAAGTTTGCATCCAGTAATCATTGGAGTGCTAACTGGATGGCATTCATCCATCTGAAATTTCTTAAGCATCTCTTTAGCATACTTGGTTTGAGAAAGAAATATTACATTCTCACATTGAGAGATTTGTAGACCCAAGAAGAAATTTAATTCTCCTAACATTGACATTTCAAACTCAGATTCCATTATCTGAGAGAACTTTTTACTTAAAGTGACATTATTGCAGCCAAAGATAGTATCATCAACATAAATTTCAACAACTAAAATATCATAACCTTCAGTTTTAACATAAAGATTACTGTCTACACTTTAAATGACTGTCCAGCCTAGAGTACCAAGCTTTAGGTGCTTTTTTTAAGCCATAGAGATCCTTTTTCAACCTGTAAACATGGTTAGGATTATCTTTGCATATAAATCCTTCAAGCTATTCAACATAGACCTCTTCATCTAAATAGCCATTCAAAAAAGTTGTTTTGACATTCATTTGATAAACAGTAAAGTTTTTATAAACAGAATAAGCCAAGAATATTCTGATGGATTCTAATCTAGCAACGGGTGCAAAGGTTTCACCAAAATCAATACCTTCTTGTTGAGCATAGCCTTTGTAGACAAATCTTGCTTTGTTGCGAATAACATTACCATTTTCATCAAGCTTATTTATGTAAATCCATTTGCCTCCAATGACATTCTTGTCATCTGGTCTTGGGACTAACTCCCAAGTCTGATTTTTCTCAATTTGATCAATTTCTTCCTGCATAGCATTAAGCCAACATGAGTCTGTGAGAGCTTCATTAAATTTTTTAGGCTCAAACTGAGTAACTAGATAGAAAGCAATTTGTTCCTTTTCATCAGATTCTACAGCCTTTCTTCTAGTTTGAACTCCTGCATTTTTATCCCCAATAATCTGATCTTTGGGGTGATATTTAGTAGTGCTTTTGATGCAACCTTTTCAGGACTTGCTATTTCATTTTTAGGGCTTGCTGGATCAGTATTAGGCTTTTCTGTTTCAGCTCCTTCTGAAATTATTTCTAGTTCAAGTTATTCTTCCTCATTATCCTGCAAAGATTCAACATACAAATGTGGTCTTTCATCAAATTTAACATTAACAACTTCAACAATCTTATTAAGCCTTTTGTTAAGGAATTTATAAGCTTTGTTGTGAGTTGAGTATCCCAAAAAGATACCCTCATCACTCTTTGATTGAAAGCTCCCAAGGTTATCATCATCTTTCTTGATAAAACACTTACTTCCAAAGATTTTAAAGTGTTTGACAGAAGCAGTTTTTCCATACCAAAGTTCATAAGGAGTGTGTTTAGATTTCACCCTAAGCTGCACTCTATTCAAAATGTATATAGTTGTATGAACAACTTCTTTCCAATACATATAAGACAACTTAGCTTCATCTAGCATGGTTCTAGCCATTTCTTTTATAGTTCTATTTCTACGTTCAACTACCCCATTTTGTTGAGGTGTTTTAGTTGCAACATACTGCCTTTTAATACTATGTTGTTCACAGTAATCAATAAACTCTTGAGAGGTGAACTCACCTCCTTTGTCTGATCGAAGGCATTTGAGTTTCAGATCAGATTCCTTTTCAACCATTTTACAAAAGATTTTGAACCTTTCAAAGGCTTTTTATTTGTGCTTAAGAAATGTGACCGAAACCATTCTAGTATAATCATCTACAAACAACATAAAGTACCTTTCACCTTTAATAGACCTTGTTCTGGTTGGTCCACATAAATGAGTATGCACAAGCTGTAAAGGTTTTGAAGAAGAATGCTCTTTTGTCTTGAAGCTGATTTTAGTTTGTTTACCACTTAAGCATTCTTTGCACACATAGTTTTCTGGCTTGCTAAGAACTGGTAGACCTCTAACATTCTTATTTTTACTAATTCTAACTATATTTTCAAAGTTTATGTGTCCTAATCTTTTATGCCATAACCATTTCTCTTCAATTTGGCCCATTAGACACATACCTTTATTATTGTCATTGCATGATGAGTCAAGAAGATTGTACACATTTCCTTTTGTCCTCCTTCCAGCTGCAATGGCCTTTCCAAGCTTGTTCTTAATCTCACATCCCTGTGAAGTGAAAAGAACATGATAACCACTATCACAGATTTGACTAACACGTAGAAGATTGTGCTTGAGACCTTCCACATATTACACATTATAGATAGGAGTATCTTCACTCAGAAGAAGTGAGCCTCTACCTTTAATTTGAATACCAGATTTATCACCAAATTTAACATAACCACCTACATAATCTTCAAGATTTATAAACTTATCCTTGTTGCCAGTCATATGGTTAGAACATCCACTGTCCAGGACCCATAAGTCCTTTTTCTTGGAATGAAAAGTTGTTTGAACCAACATAGTTTGCTCAATGTTGTTGGTAGTCTTAGGTTTCCAAACCTTTTTAATTTTTTGTTGTTTAGATTGCAGATCAGTTCTACATTGTTTGAAAAAATGTCCCAAAGTATTGCATTTAAAACATCTGATTTGTCTTACAAAACCATAGTGTTGCCTAAGACAAAACCTAGGTATTCTAGGATTCATAAGCTTGCAAGTGCTCACCTTATGGCCAAATTTTTTGCAGAAAAAACAATAACCATAGAAGAAAGGATTGACTCTGTATGAAGATCTATTACCTCTTAAAGACTTAACATGATCCTTACCAAATTCTGAGTGATTTGAACTTGAACCTTTGACTTCAGAAGAGGGGTTTTGTTTTGCATGGTCAATTGAGCATTCACCCTTTTCAAAACCAACACCAGTTTTATCTTTGTACATATTCTGCTTGTTGAGCATCTCATTCAATTTTAGAGTGCTTTCATATTTTTCAATTTCCTTCCTAAGATAGACTACTTCTTGTTCCAGTTTTTGAATTTTTTGATCTTTGCAGCTTACAATCTCTTGAAGACAGTCTTCAACTCTTTTAGCTTCTTCAAGCTGAGTTTTCAAAGAGACTATTCTTGATCTGGTTTATGTTCTTGAGCAAGAACTTGTTTTTTTAGTTTTCTGATCTCTTGTAAAGCACATTTCAGCTCACTTTCAAGATCTACTTCACCTTCTTCAATTTCAATGGTGTTTGTATCATTTTGCTAAGTAATTTCAGCCATGAACAAAGTTTCATCTTCTTCAGCTGATGAATCTTCAGACTCAATATCAGATTCATCCTTACTAAATAGACTTTTCTTCTTTTTGAAATAGAAGTTTCGATTAGGTTTGAAGGCCTTCTTCATAGGATTTTTTTTAGTTGTTTCGTTGTCACAAATTTGATCATCATAGGGACACTTTGCACCAAAGTGACCTATTTTGCCACAGTTAAAACATTTAAAGGGAAGTTTTCCCTTATATTTTCCTGATCCCTTTTTAAATCTTCTAACAAAATGGGATTCTTTAGAATCAGACAACTCTGATTCACTGACTTCGAATTTTTCTTTCTTTTTAGTGTTAAAGGTAGTTTCTTTTCCTGTTGAAATGTTTTTACTAGTTCTCATTTCATAGGCAGTAAGTATTCCTTGTAGGTTGTCTAAGGTAAGCTTATTAAAGTGTTTCTTTTCTTCTAGGGCTGAAAACTTAGTTTCAAATTTGGATGGTAAGGTTCTAACAACCTTTGTGACCACATCAAATTCATTAACCTCTTGACCTAGACCTTTCATTGAATTGACAACTTCATCAACTCTTAGGAAATATTCAGCCACTTTTTCATCATCCTTCATTTTCAAATCCTCAAACTGATGTTTGAGAGTAATGATTTTTGACAGTTTGACTTTCTCATTCCTTTGATATATAGTTTCAATTTTTTCCCAGATTCCATCAGAAGATTTGCAATGCATGACTTTAATGAACACATCTTTAGTTAACCCACACAAGAGGGCATGCTTAGCTCTGGAATTTGTTTCATACTTCTTCTTTTCAGCAACATCAGTGGGAATAGTGGTTGGTACATTGTAATCTTCTAAAACAATGCTCCAAACATCAACATCAAAAGAAATAAGAAAAGCTTCCATTCTGATTCTCCAGAACACATAATCAGTTCCATCAAATAACGGAGCTCTGTATATAGAGGCACCATCTTGAGAATGTGCCATTGAAAACAAAATCCAAGACCAAGATCAATCCAAGATGATTAAAACCTATCAGAGGACCCTACGCTCTAATACCAATTGTTGGAGTTAAAATGACACTGAGAGGGGGGGGTGAATCATGTCTTAACAATATGACCAATTTTTCAAATATTCAAACACACAGCTCAGATTTGATCTCAATATCACTCTGATTAAAGCATTCATGAATTGAATGTAATCATTCATAAATAGAATTGAGAAAAATAATGACTCAATAGTGAACTGAAACAACAACAACATAGTAAAACAGAGAGAACATAGAAGAACAAAGAGACACAATATTTTTCTGAGTGGAAAACCCTCCTGGGGTATAAAAGCCACTCCCTAAATGCCTTCTAGGCTTAATCTTTTAATCAACTGTTCACAATGCCTTATAGGCTGATTTTTGAGCACCCACTCAAGGAGCACCAACCCCTCGTTTAGAGATATCTATCTCAAGGAGTACCAACCCCTCAAATTATGTTTTGAACAATAATAATGATTCAAAGGATTTCTCTATTTTCAGTTAAGCACATATCTCTCTATTTTCTCATCTACAGAGTACCTTAATTCAATAACTGAATCCCCAAAATACTACATAGAGAAGAAATTTACAAAGTCTCTGCCTCTTTTATTGCAGAGTTTATCCATACAATTTCATACAGCCAAGGAATTGATAATCTCATAATTACATCAACAGTCGAACAAAAAACTAGGTTTTCTGCTACTATATATACATCTAGATTTAAATGCCAAATAGGTAACTGTCTTCAGGAGTAATAGCTGAACAACCAAACAAGACAAGAACTGATTCACCCAGCTAAGAGCCGTTCTCAACAAATCTATAATGAATGAGTTCATTTTTCTGCATAAAAAGCACAACTGTCCACCACAGAAAATCATAACCTCTAATGCATGAAAGACAATACTCAGTCAGGGCATCATATTGACTGAGATGCAGAGAGCAGTTAAGAAAAATGGTGATAATAAATTAATATGCGTAGTATGAAACACATAAAATAGAATACCAGACAGATTTGTAACTCCCATGGCTCCATTATCCACTGTCGAGCTTCGAGTCAAAAATGCACCAAATAAACCTTCCATAAACCTCTGTAGAAACTGTTACAGTCAGCAGCAACAAAAACGTAAATATTCATGATGGCGGCCAGGCTATGGTTCGATACCCAGTAAAAAGAATAAACTCAAAAAATTTGCCCTAATCCTTTTTATTTCCATCGATGACATGTTATGCCAAAGGAAACTTTAATGTCACCAGATAACCTTATGTTTGTTGCTTTCGCCAAGACCCATCAGAGTCAGGAAGACCTCTTGTAGACTTCATAATGTTTTGTTGAGAGTCACTTGATACACATTGTCACCGTGACAATTCAATACCTATGCCAAAGACCTTTGTCATTTCCAAGTCGCCAAGACAATACATAGTTGGGGAGACACTATATAGATTGCCCCTTGTTTTGCTGAAATATCCCAAGCTCACAATAGATCGCCAAGACAGTATCAATCTCACATCGATGAGCCTTTGATAGAAACCCCTTGTGTGATGTCACTGTAACATAATAGTTCTTTCCCCGATGCACCCTTCTGACTTATGAGGGTCGCTATAACATACCAATATTGGGGAGACCTCTCGTAGAAAGCTTCATGTCAAACCGAAAAACCTTCATTTACTCAGAGTTGCTAAGACAGGATAGATCCTATGCCGACAAAGTTCTTTTGTGTTCCATCGGCAAGATTGGAGGTCACTCACCGAGACCTCTTGCCGAAAACCCTAGCTCTTACCAAAGAGACTACCTTTATGTTTTCGTTCGGTGTAACAAATCGAATTCGCCAAGACGTTGTATCGATAGCCATTAGTTTTACTGATAATTTTCCATATGCATACGGTCGGTGAGACACACTTGAATTCGCTGAGATACTAAACCGAATATTCCAAGTCTAGCCGAAGTGAATCTTTTCATGCACCCGTCAGTGAGACCAGAAGAGTTTGCTAAGACCATATGACGATGCCACAACTCTCACTGATAGACTTCCACATGCACTAGTTGGGGAGACAATATGTCTTCGCTAAGACCTCAGCCCGATGGCCAAACTCATGCCGATATGCTTGTTCTGAAACGGGTCGGGGATACATAATGAAATCGATAAGACCTTATCCCTACGGTATAACATATGCCGATAGAGAACACTTTCTGTCACCGAAACAAAAGAGAAGTCTTGCTGACAGTAGCCTGTAAGATAAATTCAGTCGCCATGACATCTGAAATGTCTTGCCGATAGGCAACTCAGACATTTCAAAATGAATTGGGGAGACACTACCAATCTCACACCGAAGTGTAAGCCTGATATGCAAAGAGAACTTTCAAATTCTATCAGTCAAAGATATAGCATTCATATCTTGAACCAGAAAACACATCACCATGAAATTTAACCATAACAAATAACTTTCAATAATAGCCAAGAGACATCAAAGAAGTGCCATAATAAATCATAAGGATCCAAACTGAGACTGATAATCAAGGAGAACTAACTGAAAGATATTTTTTCATCAAGGACAAACCATAAACACAACTAAGATCCAACAAAAGGTACACCTTCAACTAGCAAAGGGTAAAATACCCTTGTAAGAAACCTTCAGTTTGGAAAGATGTGTCTATCAGTCTCTCTTAGCTACTTCCTAATCCTTCTTAGTGAAGGCAAGCAAGGAATTCTAACTTTCATACTACACATGGAGGTATTCTCCTTCTGGAGAACTGGGCATTAGATCCTTTTCTGTCACCTTCTCTACACTAGCTAAAACTTTAGTTAAGAATGTAATTCTTTCCCTTACCAAATCTTTGAGCTGACTATAATGCATTATGATCTTCTCTTTTTGTTCTTGCAGTAGGAAGAATTGACCATGCAAATTTTCAATATCTTCCCTTGTAGCACCATCTACAACATTTATCAGATCATATGCACTAGAAGCCTGAGAAATTTGTGACTTAATTGAGTCCATTTGATATTTTATGCTCCTTGTAGAAATAGGCCATTTCAAGGAAAACTAAAATAATACTCTTTAGCTTCTTCCAAGAATTTCTATACTTCCTTCAAGTTACCTTGTAACTTACCATGTGCTACATTGTATTTATCATAAATCTTAGTCAATCTCTTATCATTGACCTTATTTTCCATTTCCTTCTCCAATTTTTCTTCTAAACTAGTAGAATATTCCTTAAAGGAATCTAAAAACTTTAAACTTTGTACATTGAACAAGGGATTATCAATAGTTACTTTAGGAATGCTATCTTGCAACACCTTTCTACTTCTTCTACCATTTTTGCACTCTTTTGGTGTGTTTTAAGTATTTCCTTCCTTGTGGAGGCATGGAAAGCATCACCAAGCTATAACTTATGTAGGAGAGAAATCTTATCTATATCTACCTATCCTTGTTGCATTGGAATCTACAGAACCTATGCAGAAACCACCTGTTCAAACTATAGTTGCATGTCCAATAAATATTTCAAAGAATCTTCAAAAGCTTCAAAGGATTCACAAATAGTTTTAGCACTTTCTCCTTCCTTCTTCTCACTCTTCTCCTTATCTCCACTAGCAGGACATTCTTCAACATTCTTTTCTTCTTTTCTAGAATTATCACCATTCAAAGGAGGCAAGTTTTCTTCTTTTTGTGCCTGTCTTCTCTAAGACTTCTTGTTTTTATTCTCCTATCTTCTCAACATGTTTTTCCATATTTGGAGGGGATAAATTCTATTCAATTTGAGCACCATCCTTCTTAGAGAAATTCTACTTATCATCTTCCTTCTCTTTATTAGTAGTATTCTCCACAACTAGAGTATTATCTATCAGTATGTCCTCTTGTACATTCTCATCTATAGGAGCATGCTCATGTTGTTCATTGAAAATTTTGTTTCTTTCTAGTATAGATTTATTATTTTTCATTTGATCTTCACTATTTGAAGGGACTCCCAACCCTTTAGCAAGCTCTTCAACCTTCTGTAGTGTCTCTTTTCTTAGCTTCTCAATATCCTCCTTGTCTCTACTCATAAAAGTGTTAACTCTTTGTTTTAACCTGATTTTTTTTTTATACAACTTAGAAAACTTGCACCTATCTTCTTGAGACAGTAAAGAACTATTATTCTCCAAGGAAAATGCCTTTATCCTTGCATCCTCTCTATATCTAATTGTCTTCTTGTAGTCAACAAATTCTTCAAATAATCAAGAAATTGATCTTCTATATTATCTAGGCCAGTATAAAATGTTACCATATACTTAACAATAGCCTCTTCTATTATTTCCTTATCTAGATCATTTTCATCTAGAAACATTTTAGCCATCTCTTCCAAAAGACCAAATTTTGTAATACTATTACATAATGCTTCCAATTTTAAGGGACTATGCTCCCTTTTTGAAGAGGCCTTTTCTTTCTTCTTTTCCTTTCCTTTAGTTGATTCTTCTTTTGCTCCTAGCTTAGAGCTCTTTTCTCTTCTCTAAAAAACAAAACCTTTCTTTTCTTTCTCTACTTCTTCACTTTCAGTTTCAACTATATCAACTTTTTTTCTCTTTGCACTTGTCTTTTCCATAATGGCTTGAGACTTATTCTTCTAAATCAATTGTGGTAGCTCTTCTTCTACATGTTCCTTATCTTCATAGGTAATATATCTCTCCTTGGTGGCCTTTTCTTTTCTTCTCCTCTGAGGAGGAATTTTTTGTACAAAGGGGCCAGATGTTTCTTTCTTCTTTAAACTTCTTGCGGGCTTTGTTTTAGAGGCCTTATAAATAGTAAGAGAGGGGGAAGAGGTCCTAACTGACCTTCTTATACTTGGGGTACCTTGTGGAGCAACAATAGTGGCTTTAGACTTCTATTAAACCCTTAGGAGCATTCAACATCTCCTCCAATTGATTTTTCAACTTCTCAACATTCTCAACAATATCTTTCTTCTTCTTTTCCAGATTCACCTAACAATATTTCTCTACATATGTCCCAAATTTGTCCACAAATGGATCTCTTGGTTTTCTCAACACAACATGAGAAAAATTGGTAAGCTATGCTTTAGTTACCTCATATACAAGCTCTAGAACCCAGACTATTCTAGGTTCAACTACTTCTATAAAGTAGTAATCTCTACTAACCATGAAGGTTATAGCACTCTTATAATTTTCAACTATACTTGTTGAAATCCTATACCTTTCTTGTAATTTTCCTTGAAATGTCTTAAAGAAACCCCACAACATAGATTTATGGGTTTCTAGGTTTCCTAACCTTATCAAATGATATCTTATTTGAATAGTAACTAGAATGTTATCTAACCATACAATGGTCTTTGCTTAGAGCACTTAACTAAGAAAGTAAAATAGCAAATAGATAACTAGGGTACCATACCGGAAGGGGTACATTGATTCTTTGGTCTTCTACAGGCTCTCCATTAAATATTGTCTTAGAAACTCACAAAAATCAATGTCTAGTCCTTCCTTCACCATCTAATGAGTTGGGTGGATTACAGTGGCCAACATAGAGTTCTCTTTTTTTGTATAGAAAATTATGTACCCAATCATCATAGATGCATACTTCACCGTTGGATAATCTATATCGTTCACTGTTAGGGCTCATTTATCAAACTTTGCTCTTGTGAGCTTCATTACTACATCATTCTTATGGCCTTTAGTGCTGAAACTGGTCCATTTGAGAACAACCCTGTAACTTCCCTAACAACTTGCTTGTTTATCATGTGTGGCATATCCATCCACATGAATTTTTCATGAATTCGGCTTAACACATATTTAACCCACTCAACCTCATAACAAAAATTGAGAAATTTATTCCATACATCTAGTTTCTTGTCTGTTAAGCTCTCATATTCAAGTTTTAGTTCAAATTCATCTCTAGCCAACACATTGACCCAGTATTTCGCCATCTTCAAATGATCATACTCTTCCATTTTAGTATGAATTACATCCACACATCCTCTATGTGCATCATACCATATGGAACCCTAAAAAATGCATGTTCAAGATTAGATTCCATAGATTTGAATGGGTTCTTAAATTTTGGTATTGGTCACTCCAAAACATCAATTACTTGAGGGGTAAACATTTTTAATCTTCACAGAACTAGGGTTTGCAAAAAAAAAACTAATCAATACCTTTGCAGTTTTCCAGTAAGGTTTCAAGAAGCACTTCATAATAAATTCAAATTTCCTTTTCTTTGCTCTCCACTTCAATTTATCATTTTTAACATATGAAAAATGACATATAAAGTCTTTTTTGATGACCTTAAAAAGCATTGATTGTAGTTGATAAAGTTAGGTCAAAAAGATGGAAAATTTTTACTATGTCATCACAAGCACCTTAAATCACTCCACAAATCTCTGCAATAAGATATTTCATACCAGAAATATTTCCAATAGATCAACCATGTCAATATACACATGTACTAGAGTGTTGAAGGCATCAACACCACATCTTTGGGAGGGGCATTGAATGTTTTCTATTAAAACTCCCCTTGAGCCAAAGCTCTTTATCTAGTTTCTAAAGGAAACATCCACACCAGGGACTGGCATAGAATCACTCTTCACCTCATTCTCTTCCTTTTATTCCATGTCTTTTTCATTTCCTTCTTCATCTCAACTAGATCAATCTTCTTCTCCGGATCAATCTTCTTCTTTTGTGAAGAGGGTTTCACATTCTTGCTTTTGCAAAACTTGAATATGTGTCTTGGTTTATTGCATTTATGAAATATGACACCCTTCTATTGAATAGACTTGCTTCTTGTTGTTCTAGATATGCATTCAAAATCCTTATGTCCAAATCCATTGCAAGCATAATAGTAACCATTGAATGATTGAAATATCATACAATTATTGTAACAATTCATCATTTGACTTTTGCATTCACTAACTTTATGACCAAATCTATTACATGTAAAATACAAACCAAGAGAGGATTGAACATTTTGAATCATTCTAATTCTACACTCTACTTCTCTATGTCTAAATTTATTAGAGGAATAATAATAACCATTAAAAGATGAATACCTTTGTGTAGTAGGTTGTTTGATAGGAGGTCTTTTGAAATCTTTCTTCTGGTTCCATAATTTTTTGACATAGCTCTTCTTATCATTCATATTTTTAACATTTTTTGAAGTTTGATTCTCCTTTGAACTTTCTCCTTTTTCAAACCATAATCCTTCTTTGTCCTTATAAGTCTTTTGATTTACAATCATTTCATCAAGCAAGGTGGAGCTTTTCTTGAATTTGTCTTCTTGAATCATTTCTTTCACTATATTTGATCTCAAAGTCACAATATCTTGCTCAAGCTTTGAACATTCTTTAGATTTATCTTTTAATTTGGAATTCAAGTAGTTTTCAACTCTTTTTCCTTCTTCAACTTGCACTTTCAAACTGGTGATTGTCTCATTTGATTGCTTGAGCTTCTCATTTTTTTCCTTGAATCTTTCTTTAGCTTTCTTGATTTGTTCCCTCAAATTTTTGATACACTCATCTGCATCCTTAATATTCTCTTTCAATTATCTATTCTCACATTCTGATTTATCCAGATCATCAACAGATAATTTGAGTTCTCCTTTCATATCAACTTCATAATATTATTTAGTAAACCCTTCAAGGTTAATCTCTTCAAAAGGGATAGGATACTTCCTTGTAGCCATGTGTTCAACTTCTAAGATCTACCTCAACAATCAAGCCAATATAAGGAACCAAGATTTGATACCAATTGTTGAACACTGTAAATATATAGAGGGGGGGTGAATTAGTATTCACTAAAATTTATTGACTTCAACAATTTAAACATTCATTAAAAGCATCACATTAAAATTGTAGAAGTAGAAAGGAACATATAAACCATGCATCGCATTGAGGAACACAAGAACACCAAATTTATGTGGAAAACCCTAAAAAGGGAAAAAACATGGTGAGGATTAGCTCGCAATATATTATAATCAGTTCCAAAGGAGATTATAGAATGGTGGACTCACTGTATAGAAAGAAAAAATTTCTCACTACCAAGGGTTCACTACCCAAAATAGAAAAAGATAGAGGAAAGGGTAGATCACTGCCAAAATGAACTGCTAATAATGCATCTACAACATGCCAAAGATATAGTTCCAATTAAGCTCTGAAAATTAACTTAACACACTTCACACTTCACCACTACACTTTTTAGACTTTACACTACATCAGATTTCACACACACATACTCTACATACACATACACATCTTCGCACAATGAATTAACCTTGTATATACCACAACCAACCAAAACATGCATATGTTTAGTATCATAATGGGCCAATAAGTGGCGATATGATGGGTATGTGTAGGGTATGTGGATGACGACTCTTTTTTACCCAAAATTGATGAAACAAAAATAGTTTTTAAAGGAGATTCTTACTTTCCACCAATATAAATTCTTCTTTACTTTGAATTTAATAAATAATTATTATTCATTTTCTATTTGAATTATGACTAAAGTCCTGATTGATAGGTTGATTGGAAAACATCGATAGCTTTCAAACGGTATCACATTTTTTGAATCCGAAACATGCATCACATTTTATGCTTTGCATACAATAGGATTAAAAAAAATTGAATTTCATGAAGTTTTGACCAAGTTAAGGTGGTAAGACATATGGGTTTTTTATATTTTTTAAAAGTTGTAATAAAAAAATTAATAATTAATTATTTACTTGGAAAAAAATTACAAAAAAATATGCATCACATTAGGACACAAGTCCTCTATTTATATCTAAAATATTATAAAAAATAATTGTATTCTGGTTAGGGTGATCAGACAGACACCTACTTATTTTTTCCCTCAAATTTAAGTACTACTACATTGAAATTTCAAATTTTCACCAAATAGATTTAAAAAAAAAAAAACCTAGTAGTTTAGATAATACATTCAACTTGCTATAGATTCTATTCTTATATATTTTGAAATAATATAGATAACTTATTCAAATTTTTATGTCAAGTTTCCTAACTCTGATTTCTTTGAATTTTTCACCACTTAAGCATCTATTTTTTCCATGATGATCCTGCACATACCCACATCAATTAGGTCGGCTTAAAAATTTAACACACATGCCTTGGGGAGAGAACCAAAACATGTACACCTCCAAAATAGGTTGGAATGACCTTTAATCACTCCCATAAGTCTTCTCCTTATATACTTCAACTTCACACGAACCCAAAATCCTTAGGTTGGAACCACATAACAAAACCAGTGAAGCAATAATTGAATGAACCAACTATTCATTCACAACTCATCACATGGACCACCAAAACACTTGCTGCTTGGAGAACACATAATTCTTATGTATATAAACACTTCCTCAAAAATACATAGCAAAATATTCATTCACAGTCGAATATGAAGCATTCCAATATACACTTTGTACCAGTAACATAACCATTACAAAGCTCGATACTCTGTCAACATTATCTTCAACTATGGAAGACATAAAACCTTAAAAATTTAGATATGAACAGGTTCAATACACATATTCAACACATCAAAACCACATGACAAGCTATCGCACAGCAGAGCAATGCGGACCACAAAAGTCATTCACTGTAACACTAAAATTGCACTTTAAGAATTAGCCAATTATCCACACCATTTGGTCTTCTCCAGACCAACAATTCTATATTTCTACAATGGGTTGACATCAATGAAAACACCATACACCATCCATGCACCCTCATGCTCATGTTGCCAATAGAAAGATGATAGATATGGTAGGTACAAATTATAAAATTAAAAATTATTAGATTAGATCTAAAAATAAGTTGAAGAATTTGGGAGAAGGTGGAAGCTCTAAAGCTTGGTGAGTAAGATGAGTTTAATAATCCTTTATTGAAATATTGGAGCTATGATACATACTATTATTGAATTATATTGATTCTCTTCCTCATATTGCACCTCTCATTTTTTATCCTCTTGTTGCTTTATATTTTTTTATGTGATTATTTTACATGATTTTAATTATTAATTTATCTATTTTATCACATCCTTGTAGAAATCCTTCCCTACATTTTAAATTTATATTTACCCTGGATTTGGTGACTATATTAGTAGTACTATATTCTACCCTTTATATTTCCCTCACTAAAGTGTGTTAATACATATATGGGTAAACCCACAAAAGTGGTTTACAATTTGAGTGACGAAGGAAAAGTGGAAAAAAATGACCCCATACCAAAAATTTTGGTTTTTGGGGTTCAAATGAACCCTTTCGTTTGAGCGAACCAAAAAAGGGTTCGAATGAACCTTGGTTCGTGCGAACTAGCTAATTGCAAGGTGAACCCCATCCTGCCAAAAAACAATGAAAACCCCTTTTTGAAAGGGAGTTCGAATGAACCCTAGTTCGCTCGAACCCCTGGGGGTTCTCTAGAACCCCCCTGGTTCTAGCGAACCCCCCTTTTCCTACCTCCCTACTCTCTGGCACAAAAAAACAAAATTTTTTTCCCTTCGAAGCTCGGGTTGAAGATGAAAATGGAGGAGACTTTAGGAAACCAACTAGAATCAGGTATTCCTCGGAACAAGCTATCCAACGAAATAATTTTAATATATTTTGGTTTTATTATGTATTTGTTTTTTTAGTTTTATTAAACATAGGTTTTTCATCAAAAATGAAGGTCTCTATTTTGCACATGTGGAAAAATAGCAGATTATAAAAAAAAAATTGAAAAATATGAGTTCACCAAATATTGAAGTCTTTGATCTAACAAAAAAAGAAAAATTGAATTTCAATATATACAAAAAAAGTTACGCGTTATACGGTTGTGCTATGTCTGAATTGTAATTGGTTTGAATTCGAAACTTGATTAAAGAAAAAATATTCAATAAAAAATACCTAACCAAGTGGAAGCACTATATATCAGAGCTACAAATCTAAATTTGAAAGAATTAGAATTTTATCCTTGATGGAAAAAAATTTATGTGTTATAATGTGTGCATCACTTTTTAAAAATGTTATTTTATGAAAAAAACCAGTTTTCGTGGGAGATGGAAAAAGAAGTGCAATCTGATTCCAAAAATTTTGAAAAAAAATATTTTTAGAATCTATAGACAAAATGTGACAAGACTCTAGTTTGCATCATCTTCAAATTTCTTGCGGTTTAGTCGCTATAGGTGCCCGAATGTGAAGATTTAGTTAAAAAAAATTATTTTAGTGTCCAGTTTGGCCAAAAATTGTAAACCACTATTGTGGGATCACCCATATTAGATTAATGAGTGGATAGGATGTGAGTGACTAAATGGTTTTTTTGAAATGAAAGGAAAATATGTTTTAATGAGGGTAACTTATAGAGCCATGAAAATAATAATGGCGGTAATATATGAAGGGCACATAATATACTGAGAGGGGGGGTGAATCAATATATTCTAATTTAAAACATTAATTATCATTAATGACCTCACTAAACATGAAATTTGGAACATCAAAGAAATAATTACTAAATTCCTCAATGATGAAGCAACTAAGCAACATAAATCCACATGGCCACACAAGGAACACTAGATTGACATGGAAACCAAAAATGGGAAAAACCATGGTGAGAATAACTGCTTGGATCTACTATCCAAATCTAGCCTCATAGATAAATATGAAACTTACAAATTATGTTTATGGGCACTAACCCACTAGAGACAATAATCCCCTTATAATGAATTTACAGGCACCAATCTACAGGAGACACCAATCTACCAACTCAAGAAGTAAGCACCAACTCATATATGAGGCACCAAACTCAGTTGCAACAAGATATGATTCATGAAGACCTTCCAAACTCAAACTACACCATCAACCAGATTTGATCTACTATAGAACACTCTCTCAGTGTGTATAGGATCTCCATCTTGATTCACACAACTTAATATATCTCTACAAATTGTATAACCATCTTGCATAACTCTTTTGCAAGGTATACACTTCAAAACATTAGGAATGATCCTAGATCAGCTATATATGCATTACAATGATGATTACATTCATATGTTGACCTAGAACATATTTTCAATATCTGCAAGTTGGTCACAAACAAATTCCTAAACCAAACATGTAATAGGAAAAGTCCAAAAGTCCACACGTTACACCAAAAGGGGGGACATGCTATGTGTTACCCAAAATAGACTTACATGGACCCAATGAAAATATACATGCCACCTCTGGCTAGTGCATGTTACAATTCTCTAGTGTGTCAATCTGGAACATCAACTCAGTCGACCAACTAGCATAGTGAACACTCTGTCACTTCTAACTTTTTGTTTGTTGAAGCTTAACCTCAGAAACACTAGAATCTGATATATCATGAGTACCTAAATATTTTTATAGAAATAGATTTAAAATTTTTGTTAAAGGATGTACCAAAAGGGAGGATATGAATATGGCAAGGATTCTTCTTGTCCTAGAATTCTTCTTACCAAGACTAATAATTTTATAAAATATTTTGTTAGAAAAGCATATGAAAGACTCAAAAGTATTGCATTTTTTAATATCTTGATAAGGATGCATTACCTTCTACAATATTTTTTGACGGTTGGGTATAAGTAGTATTTTTTAGAAAAAAGATAGAGTTGTAAGTTTTTTATTAAATATTGTGATTTTTTTTTATTTAAGAAATATAATGTGTAGATTATGTCTCAAATAAAGTTTTTTTTGGAACATGGGGAAACTCATTTTTAGAGTGGTTAGTTGGAACCCCATGCTTATATCTTACAAAGTACTAACTAGGTCTTTATCAAAAAAAATAAAAATAAAAATATCCATCCATAGTTGTGGGACTCATACCCCATGGTCTTAATTCTTTAATGGATATTCTTTAGATTCAAAATACTATAGAAAATTCTACTCACATAAATGCTTGAGTTTTTACCAAAAATAACCTTAAAACCCCATCCCTAATATTATTTATTTGTATCTAGAAAATAAAAAATTTCCATATGAGGATAATAAAATTGATGGAGTTAATGATATTTTTATAAGTTTGGTAGGAATGAAAAAACTAGTTTCCTAAGAATTCCCAAACAATTGACCAAAACTATAGATGGAAAAGGTTCCTAGCCCCCTAAAGATAACACTATCAAGGCTCAAGAGCTTGAAAAAAGTATATAATATAGAATATTTGTTTATAATGGAGGATATCCCATGTAAAGCTATTGATTTTTTTTTTAGTAATTAATGATAAAAATTACCCTAAATGATCCTACCTTGGTTAACATGAATTGTGATAGTTGTGTTAATGGTCAAATTAATAATATGAGAAGAGAATAAATATGTGTGTATTGGGGAGGAAACAATAATCCTACTTCAAGGCTCCCAAGAGATTAAAAAGTTCCAAGAGATTGAATCTATCATGTAGATTGAATGGGGTAATTTGTTTTTATGGGTATCTTAGAAGGAAAAAAGCTTTTACTAGAGTGAGTTAAGAGAGATAATGGTCCTATTTCAAATGTGAAGATTCTAAATAAAAGGAAAGGATGAATAATTTTAATGATATTGTGGATGAGTATAGGAAAATAAAATCTATTGAGTCGTTCTATGGTATTCCTAAAATTAGGGAAAACAAGAAAGAGGAGAAGATGATAAGATATTTTGAAATGCTCTTTAAGGGGCCAAAATTACTATGCCCTTAATTTTATAGTGTTAATAAGTTTATGGGTAGTTGTCTTGTAGCTAACTTAACTCTTAATTGAGCCATATGATGAATATTTAGGTCATCCTATTAGGTATTCAAGTTGGCTTGAATGACATACATGGAATAAATATGGTATATGTAGGAGCTTGTGGTTACTTTATTATCATCATACTGAATATTGTTTTCTTCTTGAATACTATTGGAGGTATCCCTCTCAAAGTATACTATGATGTTTCCCCATCAAAGTTGCATATTAATTTATCAACTTTTTGCATCATATTTACTATTATATTATTCTATTTTAAATTGTTTCATTACAAGTGGTATCAAAGAATGATCCTAAAACCATGAAGAAAATAAATAAGGATATTTATTTACTTATTTTAAAGGTAATTTTTAAAAGTACATAGATCTATTTGATTTTCGTGATTTTTCCCTAATTTTTAAATCGTTTTTCAAGGTCATATTGAGTTAATTTTATCCCTAATTTGAGGTAAATTTGATCATAGTCAAAGAATTAATTGTAGAATTATAGTCTTCACAAATTTCATTCCTAGGGTTGCAATTCAATTATTACTTTCCTATTTTTAGGAGGGTGGAACAAGAGATTTATGAAACATGTGTACTTATTTTCTAGAGAAATTTGGATCCTATTTAATCAAGTTATTAAAATTTTAGGGCTTCTTATAAAATCACTAAATAGGCTACATTTTGTGTAATGTTTCATATTCATTTTTGTTCTTAGAGAGATTGAAAAAAATGATTAGGGGTGTGTATGTTAATATGCGTAATCAAATTGAAATAAACAAAACACAAATAATGAAACTTTAAACTGAAGGAAAGCTAATTTAATTGATTTCAAAAGAAATAAATGAAGCTTCTTCAAAGGCGTTCCATCTTCCTCTATCTCCAAAGATTTGTTTGAAGCTACTGCTCTCAGATTGTGTAAGCTTGGCTTCTCCAAATGGCAATCTGTAGAATGAGTATGCAAAGTGATAAAGCTTCTCTATCCTATATGATGGTGGAGGTGTGAATGCTGATATGGATATGCACAGGGGTTGTGGATTATGCATAGGGGCTGTAAATTGAAGATGCTATGAAATGAAATGGATATGCCATGATATGCTATGCTACTATGCTATGCTATGAAATGAGAATGCTATGAATGCTAAAAGGCTTATGCTATTGCAAATTGGCTATAGTTATTCTATTGAAAGCTTCTATATGATTGCAAAGACCTGATAGTCCTATTTATAATTTTTTGCAGGAAAAATCTTGGCTGGCAAGGATCAACGGCTGTGAGGTTGTCTGGTAAGTTTGAATGGTGAGAGATGGAGAGGTTGAGAGGAAGATGGAAGTGGTTGAGAGGTTGGAGAGAAGAATGGATGCTTGTCTTCAACCCACGGGAACAAGCTTTCATAGGAACAGAGGAATTTAATTTTTCTGTTTTGGCAGTTTTGTTCACAGTTGTTGAAGATAATGCAAATTTATTAAATAAATACATTTATTTAATTTCATTTATGTGAGTTTGATTTTTGATTTTAGGACTATAGAAGATTTAATTAAATATTTTGGAATATTTAATTATGATGTGACTTTAGAAGAATTTAATTAAATATTTAGAATATTTAATTGTAAATGGAAGGATTAGAAGAATTTAATTAAATATTTAGAATATTTAATTGTGATGAAATCTAGAGGATTTAATTAAATATTTAGAATATTTAATTATGAATGAAATTTTTAGAAGAGAAGAAATATTTAATCTTTATTTGAATAAAATATTCAAGCCAAGATTAAATGATAATTAATATAAATAAATTGTAATGTTTTATTTAATTAATTAAGAAATGAAATATTGAACAAATATAAATAAATTATTTGAATTTATTTATACGTAGATCGAATTCAGAGATTTAATTAAATATTAAAAATATTTAATTAATTACCAGACTATTGTGATGTGACCATTTTAGGTGTATACATTTTGCCCCTCTTTGAAGTGATGTGTTTACGCATTGCTTCAAAGAATTTTGAAATTTGCCCCATATGTTGACTGTTGAATGTTGATAGGTATATGCCCCCTCGAACGATGAATCGATAAGATTTTGATTTTTATGAATTTTTTGAATTTTTTAGATTTTTTTGAATTTTTTGATTTTTTATGATTTTGAAGATGTCGATTCATCGTTCGAAAATGATGATATAAAGAAATTGACGTGGAAAAATGTGAGATGAAAAATTGATGACCTAATTGCCCCTGCTATGATAAAATGTGATAAAATGCCCCAAATTTTGTTGATTGTTTTTTATTGATTCAGCATTTGTGATGATTGATTGATGATAATTGATAGGATTGATAAAGTGACCTTGTGATGCACGAGCCTCACTAATAGGATAGATTTCCCGTCATGATGATGTGTTTTGATAAATTTGTTCCCAAGGTTGTTGGCAAACAAATAGTAGCCCGATAAATTTTCTTTCAAGGTTGTTGAAAGACAAACAGTTGTTGATAAGTTTGCTTCTAAGGTTGTTAAAAACAAACATGATTTGATATATTTGTCTTCAAAGTTGTTGAAAACAAATAGAAATTTATAAGGTTGCTTTTAAGGTTGTTAAAAACAAACATGATTTTGATAAGTTTGCTTCCAAGTTAATGAAAAGAAAATAACAGTTGATAAGTTTGCTTTTAAGGTTGTTAAAAACAAACACGATGTTGATAAATTTGCTTTCATGAAAATGAAAAACAAATAGTTTGATAAGTTTGTTTCTAAAGTTGTTAAAAACAAACAGGATTTTGATAAATTTGCTTTCATGATGATGAAAAACAAATAGTTGATTGATAAGTTTGCTTCTAAAGTTGTTAAAAAAAAACACGATGTTGATAAATTTGCTTTCATGAAAATGAAAAACAAATAGTTGTTGATTTGATTTGATAAGTTTTGATTGATAAGTTTGCTTCCAAAGTTGTTGAAAACAAACAGTAGATTTGATAAATTTGCTTTCAAGGTTATTGAAAGACAAATTGTAGTTTGATAAATTTGTTTTCAAAGTTGTTGAAAACAAATAGTCAAATGATGTATTCTGATTGGATTGATTTGATTGATTTGATGATCCATTTTGATTTGAATAATGGTATGATCTTCTGATGTAGGAGTAGGTGGTGTGAGACCAACAACATCTGGGGGTAGCACCTCATAATGTTTTCATGTGATTAGCTTTGATTTTTTTATTGAGACATTATATACTTTTCCAGCTTTTGGGAAAATCTATAAATGCAAAATGCAAATTCTAACATGAATGTAATCTATACTAACCATGCAGGATATTCATACAATATTGCCATTTTGAGAGCTTATTTGTGCTTTTTGTATCATCATAGAGCATTGAAATGTTGAAAGTTAATACAAGCATCAAAGGGTATGTTAGCACCAGTGATGACCTGAGTATTGCTTTCATGAATTTTGATATAGCAACTTAATACAAGCATCTAGGTATAATTGAACCGAGATGACCTGAGTATTACTTGCATAAACATACAAGAGTTAACCCTTTTCCCATGAAAATTCCAAAATGTCATCAATGATACTTAGTAGAGCATGTCTCGCGACCAATTTGCATAGTACTAATGACTTCCTCGCAAACAACAGACAAAGAAAAATCATACTCCTTCCTTGCTTTTCTAGTTCAGTACATCATTGAATTGCTCCAGAGATATGATAGAAAATCAAACAACCATTCAAATCTTGCCTAAAATATTTCAAACATTATTCAGATTAAGATCATCCAGTCTTGATTATCAACATTGATGTTCTTTTTTTTATGTTTGTTTGGATCATGTTGTTTTGATTTCAATTGGCATTGAACAAGCATGTTGTGATTGATTTGATACAGCAATGTTTGTTGCATTTTAACAAACTGTCTTGTGTCTTTTTGTGAGGTTTGAAAAGCTCGTTGCCCCTTGCTTGTTTAGTCTGTGTTTTTGCTTTCAGTGTAAACACAACCTGAATAGTATGGATATGTACAAATTTCATCAAGCCATGATGAAACATAAAGATTCCTATCATATGATATGGATATGAAAGATATGTACAGATGATAGATATGAATGGATAAATGAAAGATATGGTATGAAAGATATGGATAAGATATATGATGTTCAAGAAGATCCTTAACCTTGTCAAGATCAAAGGTGGAAATGTAAGGAATGGGCATAGAGAGGATAATGACCATGAATGATAAGATGGATGAAACTTGTCCCTAAGTGTAGAGTGCAAGAGGAATATGGAAGATAGGATATGCATGATAGGGAGATAGAGGAAGGACTTAAGCATCAAGTTTCACAACCAAATATCCCTCTAATAAACCATGGCAATGGAAATTAGAATCCTAAATGTTGGCAGATTAATGATAGAAGAATCTAAGGACTTATGCAAAAGTTTGGATTAAAGGAGAATGATGGGGGATGAATGTTGGATAATGGATCGGAGGTTGGAAAACCTGTTTATGGATAGATGGAAAGGTTGAAAAGATCAACATTGGCACACACCTTGAAGGGTGGTGGAGTGATGGAGGAAAAATGGATTTGGAAGGTGATAGGTTATTAGATGGAAAATTGGATGAAGCTTTTGGATTAGCAAATTTGGATGCCAATTTAGATTTTATTGCTTCTATGAAAATTTTAGGAATCCACATGAATTTTGACTTTGATTTTTGCTTTGTGGGCCTTTGTGGCCTTTGACATTTTTCCTTTTGATTTATGGACCTTTGTGGTCTTTGAAAATTGCCTTTTTGCTTTGATGGGCCTTTGTGACCTTTGGAAATTGCCTTTGCTTTGATGGGCCTTTGTGGCCTTTGAAAATTTCCTTTTGATTTTTGGATCAAATTTTCTTTTATTTTTGCATGACTCTTCAAGGAGACATGTTGATCCTTTGATACATGTGGAATTTTATATTGAAGCTTTTGACATTTGGCACCCAAATTGCTTCCAAAAGAAATGGAAGGAGTGTATTGAGATGAACGATATGGAGGTATGATGGATGAGTTAATGAAGGAAGAATTTTGAAAGTGGATCAAGGATGTGTGCTTTTGTTGTTCTTGAAGAATAGGAGATGGAGAAATGTGGGACCCTAATATGGATGGAAGGGTTGATGAGCTAGGATAAGGACCTAGGATGGATGGAGAGTTTGATGGACTAGGATAAGGACCTAGGATAGATGGAGTTTTTGATGGACTAGGATAAGGACCTAGGATGGATGGAGAGTTTGATGGACTAGGATACCTAGGTTGAGCATGAGGAGAATAACCAAGGCCATGAGAAAATGGATGTGCTTGGACAGAAAGTGGTTCTAGGATACCTTGCTCATGAAGGCCTAAACCTTTTCCTTTGTAATTCATAATTTCACACATTTGTTTACCAATTTGATATGTATTGTTTGTGAAATAAGATGCGAGTCCATTGTGAGGAGGATATGATATTGGAAGTAAACCAGAATGGATAAAGGTGGAGGATCCCAATTTATAGGTGTGGGGTTCATGGATAACTTGAATAGATGTGATAGGCTCTTGACATGGGGATGATGGGGTGTTTTGATCTTGACTTGGAAAAGGATTATGAAGTGATATGAAAGGAATATTTTGATCATAAGAAGGATAATCATCTTCATGGGATGAAAGGGTATCCTTGAATGGAAGCTTATATTGATCTTGATGAGGAAGGGAATCGTGAAATTTTGTAGAAATCATATCTTGATCATCAATTGGTAAGACATCATTAGATAGGATGGAAGAAATATCATGCTCTTGGGATGCAATAGAATTATGGGATGGTATGGATTGATTAGATGATGTGGAAGAAGAACTTGGAAGAACATTTTGTTCTTGAGATGAAAGAGGATTATCATGGGTGAATAATGAAAGGAGGGGATCATCATATGATCCTTGAGAGATGGGATCTTGATCAAAGATAGGAAGGGTTTGTAGAATGTTTTGATTGAGATGTGTAGATTGAAATGAATCATTGGATGTAAAGGATATGATAGAAGAAGGTGATTGAATGGAATCGTTATCTTGACTGAAAGAATCTTGAGGTTCATTTTGAATTATGGGGGGTGAAGATAAACGAATGACATGACAGGATTGGTCAATTTTATTTGATGGCTTAGATTTGGGCTTCTTATGTAACCTTTGCAAAAATTCAAAAACATTGAATTTGGATGATGTTGCTTTTGGAGGAGAAGAGGTTACATTCATATTTCCATCAAAGGACTTTGTAGTTGTGCCCCCTTTCATTTCCTTGATTGTCCTTTGGAGTGCTCTTGTTTGTTGGGGAAGACTACTAAGATCATTTAATGGAGTTTTAGTCTTTTCAGGATCTTCCTTAATTTTCTCCATATTGTAGTTAGAGGGCAATTTGGCACCTTGGTTTGCTAAGAAAAGAAAGTAGCCTTCTTTATCTCGCTCTAACATCTTGTCCAAAATTATGTGAAACTGTGGATCCTGTTCAACTTCTTGAATCATTTCATCAGTTATTTCCTCATTTGAACTATTCCCAGTATGAAACCTATGAAGAGGATTTTGTTCCCTATCACCCATGTTGTAAAGTGGAAAAGAGGCATATGCTTTTGAAATGTTTTTCTAGACTTAGATCACAGGTTTATAAGTCCAAAAATGATGATGTTTTGATCTGATAAGATGAAAATATTATGATATGATCAAATGATGTTTCTAACTCTTGATTGTGGCTTCCAAGATGAAAGGATATCAGAATCCTATTGGGGAAGTTGAATCAATAATCAAAACTTGTTTGAAAAGATGCACTTTGAGATTTGATCCTAGTCTCAAAAAATGATAAGTGTAATCAATGTAATTGTGTGTTTTGGATGATCTTTACTGAATTAATGTTTTGAAAACATATCAAGTTGTAGAATAGTTGTCTTTAAACATTAAGTGTATGACCAAAATGTTGTACAAAAATTGTTTTCAAAAGTTTCACACATGATAAATAGTTCAAACAGACTCACTCTTAGTACTCAGATAGGTCATCATACTAATCAACATCCCACACCTTAGAACTACGTCGACTCACACAACCATGTCACCCCCAAAAGGGCGCCCGTGTTTTTGTCTTTTCCAGGTGCGTACTCAGAGTGACGGAAGTGGATACCAGATCCCCTGAGCAAACAATCCTTAGCAGTTATATGGTGAGTATCTTGGGGGTAGATTCTTTCCTCCCCTGCACTGTGATTATTATGACGTTTGGAACCTAACTTCAGTTGGATACTACACTAAGTTCGTAGTAAAGGTTTCTGTTTAGTGCAGAAAATGATAGACTCCCTTGAGAGACCTCCCTACCTTTAGAACAAAGGCTTTGGGGATGGTTATCAATGCACACTACCGTAAAAAAAAAGGGTTTCCCCAATTTTGCTTTAAATTTTAGAGTGGGGTGGAATAGCTTGGCTTTGGCTTGAACCCACTTGAGTCATTCCTCTTGGGTGAGTACTTTTTCCCACAAGAGTAGGCTCTCTAAAAGGTTTTAATAAAGCTTGAAATTGCATAAAGGGAAATAGATGAGTTTGGCATTTTGATCACCCAGTTAAGGGGAGAGCATAGGCCTATCACCGTTTAAGCAAAGCAAACAAAAATTTAGTTTTAAGCTCAAATAAACAATTTGCTATGCTAGGTGAAGATGTTGCTTCACAAAAACGTGGAGTTCTTTTTAACCCAAAAAAATAAAAATAAAAAATGAAGTGACTATCCTAGGATTGTTTCATTCTTTTAAAGTTCTTATTGGCCGCGGTCGCGTCGGATCCAGTCAAATTATACTTAAGTTACAGATTACAAATGAGCACAGCAGGATTTGTCAAGGGCTCTACAGGATTTGTCAAGGGCTCTGCAGAATCTGTCAAGGGCTCTGTAGGATTTGTCAAGAGCTCTACAGGATTCTTCAAGGGCGTTGCAGGATGCTTCAAGGGCACTGCAGGATCTGTCAAGGGCTCTGCAGGATTTTTCAAGGGCTCTGCAGGATTCTTCAAGGGCGCTGCAGAATCTGTCAAGGGCTCTGCAGGATTTGTCAAGAGCTCTGTAGGATTCTTCAAGGGCGCTGTAGGATGCTTCAAGGGCGCTATAGGATTTGTCAAGGGCTCTGCAGGATTTTTCAAGAGCTCTGTAGGATTCTTCAAGGGCGCTGCAGGATGCTTCAAGGGCGCTGCAGGATCTGTCAAGGGCTCTGCAGGATTTGTCAAGAGCTCTGCAGGATTCTTCAAAGGCGCTGCAGGATGCTTCAAGGGCGCTGCAGGATCTATCAAGGGCTCTGTAGGAATTATTAAGGGCACTGCAGGAATCCTTAATGGCGCTGCAGGAATCCTTAAGAGCACTACAAGAATCTTTAAGGGTGCTGCACTGGGTATGAATATTGCTGAAGCGTGTTTATTGCGCTAATTTGTTGTTTTTAACCGCGACCTATCAGAAAAACCTACAATGAGATGTGAGAATTAGGGCAAGAGCCCCATGGTGGGTGCCAAAAATATGTATGTTAATATGCGTAATCAAATTGAAATAAACAAAACACAAATAATGAAACTTTAAACTGAAGGAAAGCTAATTTAATTGATTTCAAAAGAAATAAATGAAGCTTCTTCAGAGGCGTTCCATCTTCCTCTATCTCCAGAGATTTGTTCGAAGCTACTGCTCTCAGATTGTGTAAGCTTAGCTTCTCCAAATGGCAATCTGTAGAATGAGTATGCAAAGTGATAAAGCTTCTCTATCCTATATGCTGGTGGAGGTGTGAATGCTGATACAGATATGCACAGGGGCTGTAAATTGAAGATGCTATGAAATGAAATGGATATGCCATGATATGCTATGCTACTATGCTATGCTATGAAATGAGAATGCTATGAATGCTAAAAGGCTTATGCTATTGCAAATTGTCTATAGTTATTCTATTGAAAGCTTCTATATGATTGCAAAGACCCGGCAGTCCTATTTATAATTTTTTGCAGGCAAAATCCTAGCTGGCAAGGATCAACGACTGTGAGGTTGTCTAGTAAGTTTGAATGGTGAGAGATGGAGAGGTTGAGAGGAAGATGGAAGCGGTTGAGAGGTTGGAGAGAAGAATGGATGCTTGTCTTCAACCCACAGGAACAAGCTTGCACAGGAATAGAGGAATTTAATTTTTCTGTTTTGGCAGTTTGTTTCACGGTTGTTGAAGATAATGCAAATTTATTAAATAAATAAATTTATTTAATTTCATTTATGTGAGTTTGATTTTTGATTTTAGGACTATAGAAGATTTAATTAAATATTTTGGAATATTTAATTATGATATGACTTTAGAAGAATTTAATTAAATATTTAGAATATTTAATTGTAAATGGAAGGATTAGAAGAATTTAATTAAATATTTAGAATATTTAATTGTGATGGAATCTAGAGGATTTAATTAAATATTTAGAATATTTAATTATGAATGAAATTTTTAGAAGAGAAGAAATATTTAATCTTTATTTGAATAAAATATTCAAGCCAAGATTAAATGATAATTAATATAAATAAATCGTAATGTTTTATTTAATTAATTAAGAAATGAAATAATGAACAAATATAAATAAATTATTTAAATTTATTTATATGTAGATCGAATTCAGAGATTTAATTAAATATTAAAAATATTTAATTAATTACCAGACTATTGTGATGTGACCATTTTTAGGTGTATACAAGGGGTATAAATTTTAAAATTTTGATTTTGGGGAGGAAAAAGTTCTAAAATATTCTAAGGGTGGGTCATCAATTTTTTTATGAAAATATTTTTCTTGGTTAAGCCTTGTTATGGTAAGACCATAAGGGTAATCCCACAATAATGATTCCCACTTTTTGGCCAAGATGGACATTAATATCAACTTTTTTAACTAAATCTTCACTTTTTGAGACCTATAGCTACTAAACCATTAAGAATATGAAGATGATGCGAACTAGTGATTTGTGGAGATTTGTGTGTAGATTCTAAATATAATTTTATTTTATTTTTGAAATAATCATGAATCATTCCATGTAATTTTTAATAACTAGTTTTTATAGTAAACAACATTTTTAAAAAGTAATGTTTATGTCATCCACATAACTTTTTTTAGAAAGGATAAAATTATAATTTTTAAAATATAGATTTGTAACATTAATATCTAGTGCATGGATATTTTTTCATAATTTTTTGTTATATATTTTTTAAAATTAATTATTGAAGTTAGGGTAATTATAATTTTGACATAGGTGTATGTTGTCAATCATAACTTCTTGTGTATTTATCAAAATTATTATTTTTGTTGAAACAGGGACATCAATACCTATTGCAAAAACATTTTACTATTTTCCACCTATGTAGAATGAAGAACTTGATGTTCGGCAAAAAACATATTCTCAGTAAAAATTTAAAAAATGAGTACATAATAAAATAAAAACATATCAAAATTATACTTGTTGGAAAGCTTAGTTGAGGATTATAATCTTGCAAATTATCTTGTCAAGTTAATTACATTTGAAGTTTCAAACCTTGCTAAGGCTAGGCTTCATTTGAAGCAATTTAAGGACCTTCATTCAAATTTATTTTGTTCCCATAAAAAAATGGAAAAAACCTTCAAACAAAGGTAATTTCCAAAAATGGAAAAAACCTTCAAACGAAGGTAATTTCCAAAAGGAAAAAAAAAACTTCAAATGAGGTAATTCCAAAAAAGGAAAAAAGGAACCTTCAAATGAAGGTCTATTTTCATTCCTTTTCTAGAAATTTCCATAAAAGGAATAAAAAGGAACCTTCATTCAAAGGTCCTTTTTTCCATTTATGGAAATTTCCTTCATTTGAAGGTACTTTTTTCACATACCTTCGAATGAAGGTACCTTTGCTCGAACAAAAGCCTCCAAACAAAGGTAGTTCAAAAAAAAATTGCCACTCCCTTCAGAAATTTTTATGTCTCAAGTTTGGGACCTAGTATTGTGGGATTTCCAATAAACTAGAGGCACATGAAAGGATTCATACAGACTACCACCACTACACACTCTTCTTCTGCATTTGATAGTAGCAACCTTGTTGGCTAACAATTTTTTCATTGAAAAGTTATTTGATTCACCCAAAGGGTAGCGACAAATTGCACCAACAAATGGAGAAGTCGATATAAGATTAAATATTCTCTAATGCATTTGAGAGGGGAATCTCCCTCGTATGATGAAATTCTGATTTTTTGAGTACTTTTAAATAAAAATTACAAAAGGAAAACATAAGAAAAAATAAGGAAATTCAATTGTGCGCATAAGAACACAACAAAAATTCTCGAAAAAGAAAGGAAATCATAAAATCACAAAGAATTTTGATCCAAAAAAGCAATAAGAGAAAGTAAAGGGTGAATTGATAAATAACTAATTGGACATAAAAATAATTATTTTCAATAAAAATGTCTGACATCAAAACAACAATTCCCAGTGAATATCAAAATAGAAACTAGAGCTCAAAGACTAATAATTTCCCCATACAAAGCTCTCTTTGTTTTTAGTCCTAAGAAGATGCCCTTTTCTTTTATATTATATTAATAGTTTTTTTTTTAATTCAAAATGTAACTAATTATTGAAAATCAAATGCAAAATAAACCATTCCCTTCTTTCCTTAAGATAACAATCTATTTTGAAAGCTTCTGAAATCAACACCCTACTTTTTAAAGGACCTCCACTCAAAACTTCCCCTTTTGTATCATCCATTTTCTTCATGCATTGTACTTGAAACTTTTTAAACCATGGAAAAATAATGTATTGAGTGTATTCCAAGCATGAATTTCCTTCAAGTACCTTTAGGGAACAAGTTTTTTTCTTTATCTTCACATTCACTTTTTCCTCTTCACTTTCCATGAAGATAGTAGAACTTCGATGTAGTACCCTCTCGATTCTAGCTTGTAGTTACAGAATTGGTTATTTAGCATCACCATTTCCTCATGATTTTTGTGTTGATTATTTTATGGCTCTAAATGGTGTGTATTAACCATCATATGTTTGTGTAGAAGGGGAAAAATTAGGTTTAAAATATTGAAACTTGCACAACAACCACCAAACTATTAGTATCAAGCCAAAATTCCCAATCCAAACAATAGAAAATAAATGATAATAAAAGAATTGAAATGAAAACAAATCAAACCAATTATACCTCTTATGCCATAATTGAATCACTTCTATTGTCCTTCTCCTCTTTTCTTTAAAATATTTTAAAGTGTTGCTCTTAGATTTTTGCAGTGCACTATTGAAAGACTTATGATGATAATGGTCACAACAAAGATTCAAAGATGGTGGTTCTAGAAAAATAGAGATCAAAGCTCAAATTTATAAATGAAGTAGTGGTGAAATGAATGGATGAGATTGAGAGAAGAATGATCAATCAAGATCACACGAGACAAAATCCAAAGGAAACTTGCTCATTTTTAGATTAAAAATTAGTGCCACATGATTGGAGAAATTAGTGGAATGGAAGCAAAATTAGTAGGTGGAAGAAGATTAGAGAAATTAGTGGGAATCTGTAAGAGATCAAATTCTGAAATTAGTGGAAATGGAAGATTCAAATTTCGAAAATCATGGAGATGTGTAAGAGTTGAATTTTTAAAAAATAAAAATAAATGAAAAGTCATTTATTTTCAAAACCATGCATAATTAATTAAATTTAAACAATTTAATTAATTATAGACTAGACATTAGGTTAGTGAGATTAAATAAATTAAAATATTTATTTAATCTAAGAAAATGTTAGTTAGGATTTAAATGATTGGACAAAAATTATTTAGTCAGATGGATAATGAAATGTAAAATAATAATAAATATTTAATTGTGTGTGTAAAGGAGAAGATAAAGATTAGGGTTTAGAAGAAATTAGGGTTAGACAAGGAAATTAGTTAGAAAATGTTCTCGCAAACTCGAGACAATTTTAAGTGTCTACATTTTGCACCTCTTTGAGACAATGTGATTTCTAGTGTTGTCTCAAAACAAAATGAGAAAAAATTTAAATCAAGTATTTCCCTAGCATGCCCCACTAAAAGCAAGATAATGATGCCCCCTTGGGAAGTTTGGTGAAAAATCTAAAAAAGTGAGGCAAATTTTTTGATAAGATAGAAGAAAATGTTAGCTAGAAGAAAAGATTAGTAGGAAGTGAAGAATGCTTAGCTTGAGTGATATGAGATGTAGAGAGGATTGATGGAAGAACTGCTATCTAGAAGAATAGGTTAGTGAGAAGGGAAGAATAGTTAGTAATATGAATGGATGAAGAAAGGGAAGTGATGAATAAGTCTCATGAGCCTTGATAAGTGCACACATATCAACAAGCATTTTTATGTTGCAAGGGAATGACAAACACCAAGGTATGTGTTAGAACTGAAAAATTCTGAATTTTTTTGCAAGCTATTCATACCTATGAGTTTCCAAATGAGTCTTTACCATAAGCACAAAAGCCTCTCTTCATAACATTTTTCCCATATTCTGTCATGTAGTCCTGTAGAATCCATCTAGTCCTGAATATTTTACATTATAATTCCTATCAGCATGAGATGGTCAGGGTCTCCCCAATCCATAATGCATTTTTTACTAATGTATACTTGTTGCAGTCTATCAGCAAGACTTCAGAGATGTCACACTAATTGGAATTCATATGCAAGCACCTATTGGCAGGACACATTTATTGTCTCGGTGAGAGTAGGATCACATCGGCAAGAAAGCTATCGTCAGGATAAGTTATACTAAATGCATCATGTCTTACCGACCAACGCACAAAGAAACATTTCGGCCAAACCAAAAATATTCGAAGTGAGGTCTTGTTGAATGCATTATGTCTCACCGACTAGTAACAAAAAGAACATATCAGTGAAAAATATTTCATCGAAATGGGTCATAGCGAGCCAATCAGAATGAAAAGAATTGTGTCGCTGAGATAGCAGTCATCAGTGTAATGTCTTGCAACATTTGTTTGGTCTCGTCAATAAAGCTGAAGGTGGGTCTCATTGTTGCTATCGAAGTGAAGTTATATAGTCTTACCGACCCGTATTTCACACCGAGGCATGGTTTCATCAGCGAAAAATAAATTGTGTCTCAGCGACAAAAAGAAAAACATACCAACGGGCATATCTCAGTGAGACATCAAATGTTGATGGGACGGCAAGATGTTATAGCAATGCACTTTTTTGACTGTCAGTGAGACATTGAAGATAGGTATGATTGTAGGACATCTCAGTGAGTGTCTAGCGAATGATAGCAAAATCCTGAATACAACTGATTGCCGACATTTGAATACAAAATGACGTGTCTTTTCAAATACTGATGTATAAATGTTCATCTTCAATTATGAGATAGGGGAGGAGAATAGAGTAGAATAGAATAATATAGGAGATAGGATAGGAAAAGATACAATTTTTTATAGATCTGAGACTATGATGCATGTTTTAAAAATATGGAGACATTAATGAGAATCAATTGATGTGGCAGCGTATTTCTGGTGTCAATTGTCTATTGTGCTCATTGAAAGTATTGCTAAAGTTGTCTCCAAGATTGATGCTTTCTAGTTATTTAAATTGATATAACGAGTTTATATTCAGTTTATCAGTGCACGTTTGTTGTATCTATGTGGTTGATTGATCGGTTCTTTCAAGAAAATATTAAATCCTTTTAATTGATCACAGTAATCAGGGAAATTCATATAGATCATTAAGAAGAACTTGGTAGTCATAGTCTTGCATGTTTATACAAGTTATAAACTAAAACATATGCCAAACAATTTGAATGTTTTCTAGAAAGAAGTTTCTCATTTAGATTTCATTTGACTCTGCATACCCAATAAGGCACTAGTCTCTACATTTTTACCATTTACTTTCATTCATTTTTTACATCTATTAACTAAACATATTAGGTTTTAGTTTTGAATATTGCTATACAATTTATACCAAATCAAGTCTTATTTGTCCACTCCCCTCTTCCATTGTGGGAAAAATAGTTCAAAAGAAATAAGTGCAAGTTAAGTCTTCTTTATTCATATAGGTACACCCGCCTAGGTCTAGCAGCACCTGAAGAGTAGAAGGTCTAAACCATTTGGCCTTGTCTGTTACCCTAAAACGTACCAAGAGATTGGAAACCTCTTGAGGTATTTTGCATGTGTTTTTGAGAGCTAACAAATTGGCGACTCTGGTGGGGACAAACATCAGAAAATCTAGTTCCAACCTATCCATCCATAGAGTCAATAAAGTTTTGAAATTGGTCTTTAACCAAAGGTTCACAATTGTTTCATTTGCAATCCCCATCTGAGTCATGCACCTAACAAATTTGTGACTCTACTGGGGACAAACATCAGAAAATCCAGTTCCATCCTATCCATCCATAGAGTCAATACAGTTCTAAAATCGATCTTTAACCAAAAGTTCACAATTGTTTCATTTGCACTCCCCATCTGAGTCACACACTTAACAAACTGGCGGCTCTGCTAGGGAATAACATCAAAAAATTTGGTTCCAGCCTTTCCATGTAAAGAGTCAATCTAAATTTCACATTTGGAGTGAGGAGATTCCACTGGGGAAAATCAAAAATAATTTTAAAAGGAAACATTTTCCTACTTTTGGAAAAGTAGGTGGCGACTCTGGTAAAAACTTGATGAAGAATGGATAGACAATTTGTGTATGGAACAAAAGAATATTTTGAAAGGCAGCAGTTGATAAGAGGAATTAGAGAATTGAAAAAGCAATAGCTGCAAGTGAAGAAAGAAACACTACCATTGGACCAACAACTATTACAATTAGGAGAATTATACAATAAGAATGAATACACAAATGCAGGAAGGAATTGAACCCCTCAAGTGCCTGATAATACAATTGGAAATTTTCACAATGGAAGCAATGCATATCATGCACAACATAATATATATTCACCACAATCACCTCATGGTCAACAATATGTGCCACATTCTCATACACAATACAATAATCTATTATACCAGTTTTAGCATCCGCATAACCCTCCCCCCCATCAATACACAACAATGATCAGACAATTTGACTTGATAGGGTTTCAATTATACCCTTACCCAATGGATGGTAGTTGGAGAAGTCTTCTTCCAAAGTTTACAGGGAGTAGTGCAATCACTGTTGAAGATCATTTAAGGAGCTTCAATGCTTTCATCGAAGACTTGGATGTGCCATATGAAGATTTACACATGAGGCTATTCATGATGTCACTCATTCATGAAGCTAGGGATTGGTTTAATAACGTACCGATAGCTTCTATTGATTCTCTCTAAGGATTTCAGGATCAATTTCTTGAGAAATATGGAAATTTGTCTCCACCAAATTGGGCTTCCCATGGGTTATTAGAGATTCAAAATAATTAGAACTTGTAGTAATATGTATGCCATAATCAACAATTCAAAGAAGAAGAAGTTGAGTTTGTACATACTCAAAGCCAAGACTCCATCACAGAGTCAGGATGTGGAATTTATCCATTAGATGCATTTCTTGAAGTAAGGAGATGTGAAGGAGAATCTAGGCACTCTTTGTTCCGCAGAATGGTAGATGAATGGACTGATATTGTAGATAGGAAAAAGTATGAAGACTGTATACCCTTGATATTATGCTATTCTAAATGAGCAAAACAACTAAAAGCTATGAAAACAAAATATCAAGAACACCTCAAGATTAGCCAAAAGAGAGTGATAAAACAATGAGAAGAGTAGATAATGTAAGACAAATAGTTTACCTTCCCCTTGTTGCTGATACTCCTTTGATTGGCCCTTGTTTAAAATTGGTTGTGTGCTCCTTGATGGCTCTATTGAAGATCACTATTATGTGCTTGGATGTAAAATGCAAGTGGATGTGATTGCAAATAGGGCGAGTGCACAAAATGGCAGCATGTAGTTGCAAATTGACTAAGTGTTGGAGGAAGTAAATGGGCAGCATGTAGTTGCAAAATCAAAAAGTCCTCTTTAAATGCCCTTGAGGAGGGGGTATTTATAAAGGATCTTGAATTCTCTAGAGAATTCAAGGGTCAAGATTGATCCAACAAGGCCAAGATGAAGGGCTATGGTGGGTTGAGAACCCACAAGCCCTCACATCTTGACATGTGGAGGGTGAAGTGGCCAAGGGGGGATGAGATGGAGATGAGGTGTCAAGAGGGTACATGAGGTGGAGGAAGTACAAGTACCTTGCAAGTACATTGGGAGATGGAAAAATCTTGGGTGAATAAAAGTGAATTAAAAATTCACAATGATTGGAAGAATCTGGTGGATAAGACAATGCTCCCAAAAGGTGGGAGTTTGTCACATGTGACTTGATGTGACAAGTCAAATATTCTAGAAGGTGCATGGGAAAAGGGGATTCTAGGAAGGAATAAAAGTGAATTAAAAATTCACATGGGGAAGAGAGGAGCCTAGGGTGAATAAAAAGGAATTAAAAATTCCTTGGGGGATGGGGAGAGTTGACCAAGGTACTAATTAGGTTTGACTAATTAGTAATTAGAGGATAATTAGGGCTAATTAGGATTAAATAACTTGCAAAAGTTGGAGGATGTGACACATCCTAATCAAGGATTAGGCATGTGCACATCCTTAATGAAGAGATTAGGAAGATGGATTAGGATTAGATGAAAATGACATGTGAGGAATTAAATAAATGTAATATTTATTTAATTTATTTGATGAAAAGAGGATTAAGGAGGGTAAGGTATTCAATTAAATACCTTAGGGATTTAGCAGTAATTAAAGATATTAACTAAAATAATAGTAATATTATTTAATTAACTCCATATAAGAGGATGTTTAGACGAAAAGTGATAAATTTGGATAAATTAAGTGTCCAAATTTGGATGTCTACATTTTGCCCTCTTTGAGATGGTGTTACAAGTAGCATCATTTCAAAGAATATTAAAATATAGAACCTAGAAGAAGATGGTTAGATTGGAAAAGATGCCCCAGTCATCCAAAGGAGTGACTAGGAAGGGAAAAAGAAAGTGATGAAAATTAGGGATGAAGGATGGGAAAAAGAAAGTGATGAAAATTAGGGATGAAGGATGCCCCCTCGAGAGGACATGCGGGTTGAAGAGAACACGTGTGTGCTCTCGGAATAGATGATGTGGTGCAAGGGGAGATGAGGAAGATGATGCAAGGTGATGGGTAAGAGAGTAAGTGATATGGAGATGGATGAAGCACAAATGGATGCAGAGATGAAGATGATGTTGCCCCAGTCAAGGTACAAGCCAAACTGGGGTTGATGATGGATGGAGTGTTGTTAATGAGGGAATGAAGGATCCCGAAACAACACGAGGATAGGGAAGGATACATCCCACTGAGTGGTATTGATGAGGGAAGGATACATCCCAAAACACCACTAAAGGATAGGGAGGAATACCTCCCGATGATGATGAAAGTGTTGTTGATGAGGGAAGGATACATCCCAAACAACACTAAAATGATGATGATGATGATGATGATGATTGGATCTAGGCTTGTAACAAGACTAAGAACAAGACCAAGGATATGATTTGATGATGCAGGCGAAATGGCATGGATGGGGATTGGATAGAGATGTGAGATAAGGATGAAGGATGAATGAATGGGGGATTGTGATATATAAGAGGATGGGGGATATATGCAAGATGATGGAATGGAGAATGAAATGCAGTCCTAATGCAATTTGCCATCTTTGGAGCACTGATTTTTGCTATAGCATAAGACACAAGATGCCAGGGTATGAAGAACCAAGGCGGATTAGTGTCTAATGCATAAAACACACATAACAAACAAGAAGGCTATCCTAACACCCCAAAGTCACGATAACTTTGGTCGGGTCAGGTATTGGGATAACCACAAGCAAACAAGGATGCCCCAGCATAACACAAGACCTCGGGGATCTCGGTGGGTACTATGTGGGACAACCAAGAAGACAAAAATAGACATAAAAAGATCAAGATATGCCCCTATGTTGACCAATCAAAACACACCATAATATGATGGATTATGGCGGTTTTGACAAGTGATGATAGGGAGTTCAAATGATAAACAAAAGCCAAAAGCATCAAAAGATCGCAATCAATGTCAAATGTCCTTTGCCATAGGATCAAGGGGATGGATGGGATTGATGAGGTCTGTTAGGAAGGATGCATCCTGTTGAGACCGATGATGGACACTAAGCTAAAAGATCGATATGACGCGGGATGTTCAAAATTAATTGGATCTCATGATACAAGTGGATCTCGTTTGTTAAGAACCAGCTAGATAAGGGCATAGCTTGACGATACGACACAAGGGAGACAAGATATGAGACTAACACACCCTAAAGACCTAGGGGCTCGGGGGCCGAGCAAAGATTAGCCTTGCCTACGTGAAAGCGCAGAGCCCTCGTAGTTGGATAAGAGGCTGACAACTGACCATGATGGAGATTTCGATGGAGGACCAGGATAGGATGGACAAAAGGAGAAAGACCGATGATAGACGATAGAGGACCAAAGTGGACAATGAAGATCGATGATGGAACCCCGGGGGTAGATCAAATGATCAACCTTGCCTACGTGAAAGCGCAGGGGCAACGTAGTTCGACAAAACGCCACAAACAAGTGATGGATGAAAGATGATGAGATAACCCTAGACAAGGGGTTAAAAGGACGGAACTATCATGACAGAACATGATAGACCTGTTGGAGTGGACTGGATTGGAGGATAGTGACTATATAAAGCTCAGGGATGGGATAGTATAGTTATTCAAATCATCAAAAGATGAATTGTGAGGAATGACATGCCAGGATGAAGGGATGAACGATGAGATAGAAAAGATGTGTAAAAGAAGCAGAAGTGATGACGATAAGATAAAGGGCATTGGGTTGCATGGAAGGAGGCCTATAGCCAAATACCAATGACAAGGGATTGTGAGATGGGATGAAGAAATGAATAGAGATATAGGGATGGGGGATGGGAGGGATTGTTTGGATGGATGGGAATATAAGGATTGAGAGATGAAGGATGGGGAGATGGAAGGGATGCTATGATAGATGGATAGGGAGATGAAGGGGTGATAGATGGATAGGGATATAAGGATGGGGGATGGGAGGGATTGTTTGGATGGATGGGAATATAAAGATTGAGAGATGAAGGATGGGGAGATGGAAGGGATGCTATGATAGATGGATAGGGAGATGAAGGGGTGATAGATGGATAGGGATATAAGGATTGGGAGATGAAAGAGATGCTAGGATAGATGGATACGAAGATAAGGATGGGGAGATGGAAGGGATATTAGGATAGATGGATATGAAGATACGAATGGGGAGATGGAAGGGATGTTATGATAGATGGATAGGGAGATGAAGGGATGTTGTGATAGATAATGTCTCCAAGGACTATGTCACAAAGGAAGCCGATGCCCCCACTCTAGATATGTCATATATGAGGAGGCATGAAGGGTGGAAGACAAGTGGATGGGAAGATAAAGGAGATAAATAGAGGTGGATAGGATGAGTGACCAAGGAATATGATAGAGAAGGGAATGTATACCAAGAGGTGTCCAAAGCATGCATAGATAAGGGCCCCTATTTTGATCAAGATCACAAGAAGGATGGAGGGAATGGGAGATAAACGAGATATGATGGTAGGATGCAGAAGATAGATGGGATGGGAGGAACTGATGAAGAGGATGGATAATAGGAAGATGGGTGCAATAGCTAGAAGCATAGCGGATGGAGGTAATGCATATCAGGAAGTTTCCCCCAAGTGTAGATGGGGATTTACGCATGACGCCTGTTTTCTAGGTTTTCATCATGGTACTTATCCAAGGCGCTTTTTTGCCAAGTTTTCACCATTGGACGAATTATTTCTCTTTACTATTTTTGGATCTTTTCAATAATTTTGTTGGATTTTTGATTTTTGATTTTTTTACTTTTTTGACTTTTGACCTTTTTTTTTTTTTGTGGATTTTGACTTGTGAATTTTTGAATAGTATGGAAGGAGATGGATATGATAGGGAGGTGAATAAGTGGATTTAGAAGACATGTGATAAGGATATGGATGAAGGACTCAAGCATCAAGTTCTATACGAGGTATTAAGAGCTCATGTTCGAACCGATTGTTGGATGTTGGTACAAAATAGATTATGCAAGAGGATGAATTAGGGGGATTTGAGAGGGGAGATACATGGGATAATGGATGGGATGCTGCAAAGGGTATGGATGGAATGATGGGGTGGATATGTGATGGGGAGATGTGTTCAGGACCAACATTGGCACATGTGGTGGTGGATGTGAAAAGATAAGGGGACTAATAGATGGAGAATGTGGGGATAATGGAGGAGATGGAATAACGAATTTTGGGACATAGGGACCCAAAACAGATTTAGGAGATGAAAGGGGTGTATAATCAGCTTTTGGATTAGCAACTTTGGTTGGTCTTACAGATTTTTCATGTGATGGCATTGCATCTTTTTTCTTTGGGATCCACATGGTTTTGATCTTTGTTTTGCTGGCTCTTTGCGAGCTATAGATTTGATTTTGATTTGGGATTTTGTTTTTCTTTTCTTCACCGTGTCTTGTAGAGGGAACATGGGGAGCTTTAGATCCATGTGGATGTTTGGATTTATACATTTTTATGTTAGCATCTAAAGTGCATTTATTAGCAATGGGATGGGTGTGAGGGGATGGACGATGTGGAGCACTGGAGGTAGGAGTATGGGGATTACGTGTAGATGGGGGATGTTTAGATATGTGCCTTTGTTGATCCTGATTATGAGACATGTGAGAGGGATGTTTATGATGGATGACATGGATAGGCGTTGGATGGATAAAAAGATGAGATGGAGGAGGTGGTTTTGGGATATACGGACCCAAAGTAAATGGAGTGGGTGGAGGGGCATAAGGACCCAAGACGGATGGAGTAGATGAAGGATGGGATATGGTGGATGGAGGGATGTAAGGACCCAAGATGGAGGGAGCAGATGAAGGAGGAATATGGACGGTGGTTTTGAGGCGATACGATAGAGGAGGAGGGATGGCAACATATTATTTGGTGGAGCGATGGAAAGATCCTATATTTATTTTGGAAGAGGCTCGTTGAGGACGTCTAGAGGTTGTACCAACATCTTTAGATTGTGAGGCTTGGGAAATAGGTCCAAGACCTTGCATGTAGACTTGTTCTTTGACTTGGATGGGCTCTAAAATACCTTGCTCATGAAGGCCTAGACCTTTTCCTTGATAGTTCATTTTCTTGAGCATGCAATCCATGATAGGATTTGTGTTATTCTGAAAACATGATGCGAGTCCATTGTTAGGTGGAGGATGATGGGTGGTAAATACACTATGCTTTTCTTCTGCGAGGAGGCCACCATGGAAGAATGTGAGAGTACCAAGGGGATATGCAAGCGGTGTGGGTATAGCAGTTTTAGGTGATGATGGGGGATTATGAGAAGGAGATGATGGGATAGCAACATCAGGAGTAGGGGCCATGATAGGGTCTGGATTTGTGGTAGTAGGCTCATGTGATGGAGATGGAGATGGAGTGGTGGAAGCTTGGATGTCAAGAGTATCATGGGATGGAATGGATGGGGGACTTTGATCTTGAGGTGGACTAGATGGGATGGTAGGATCTTGATCTAGAGAAGGGGATATGTTGGCATGCTTTGGATTAGACTCTTGGCATGATTCATCGTGTGTGGGAGGTATGGTAATGGACTCTTGTTGGGACTCTTCAAGTGGGGAAGATGGAGGGATGGAAGATTCATGAGGTTCATTGGGATGGGTTTGGGTGTCGTCGATGGGTTCACTGACTCTTGGAGTAGGAGGTGGATGTTCAATGGATTCAGTAGATGTGAAGGTAAGGGATGGGGACTTAGTAGATTCAGAAGATGTGATGGTAGGAGATGGGGGTTCGACAGATTCAAAGGATGTGATGGTATCATCAATGATAGGTGTTGGATGGAGAAGGGTCTCGTCACTAACGACCATGGATGATGGGTCGGGATGGCATGGTTCCATAACTGCAATGTGTGGAGCGGGGGATGTTTCCTTTGTTATAAGTCCTTGGAGAAACTTGAATACGCTAGGCTGAGATGGTGAGGTGGGAGTGGATGAAGGTTTATGGATTGGTGGACTAGGGTTAGATGGAGGAATGGGATTGAATGTAGGACTATGAGTAGATGGGGGATTAGGATTGGATGGAGGACTAGGACTAGATGGATGAATGGGATTGGATGGAGGACTAGGAGTAGATGGAGGACTAGGATTGGACAGAGGACTAGGGTTGGATGGAGAGTTAAGGTAAGGATATTGGAGTGGTGAATTAAGATAGGGGGACATGGATTGTGGATTAGGACAAGAGGAGATAGGTGGTGTAGTGGGACAAAAGGATGTGGGGGATGAATTATAATAAGGGTATTGGGATGGTGGATTAGGATGAGGATATGGGGATGTAGGATTAAGGTAAAAGGGTGTGGATGTAGGATTAAGATAGGAAGATACGAATGTAGGATTAGAGTGAGTAGATTGGCATGGAGGATTAGGGTAGTGGGTATATGCGGATGAAGGATTTAGATAGGAGGATGTGGATGGGGGATTAAGATGGGGGTATTGAGATGGTAGACTAGGATAAGAGGATGTGGGTGTTGGATAAGAGGATGATGTAGATGAAGGGTATGATGGATATGACGGATATCCTTTGTCAAAGGTAGCAGAAGCAACATGAATAGGCAGGGACGAAGACATAACGGGATAACTTGAGGGGGTGATTGGATTTTGGAAAGTGGGTGGAGAAAGCTTACTAGCAATGATAGTGTCAAGGGGGTCTATGTCATATTCCTCTTGATCAACAAGACTTTCATTATCGTTGTCAATGTAATTAGGGTTTCCCTTGACCACTATTGATGGAGGATAAGGATTCATGATGGTGAAAGGATAAAAAGGATGGATGAAAAGATTTTGGATGGGAACGGATTAAAGCTCAAATCGGGATTTGGGTCAAGCTCAGATCAGGATTGGACTAAATCTCAGATTAGGATGATTGGATGATGCGATGGGATTGATTATGACGATAAGATTTGATTATCAAAAGATGATTGCGACACCGAATCTACTTCGAGATGGAAGTAGATTGATTGGGTCGAAGGTGATGTGATTGGATTGGATTGGATAAGGTTGATTGGATCAGATTTTGATTAAATAGATCGGATTGGATAGGATAGGATTGGATTGAATTTGATTGGATTGGATTTGGATTTGATTGGATTGGATTTGATTGGATTTGATTGGATTGGGATTGGATTGGATTTGATTGGATTTGATTTTGATTGGATTGTATTTGGATTTGATTGGATTGGATTTGAAAGAGAGACCTTAAGCTTGATCACGTGAGATTACCCTTAGTAACCCTAGAACTTTGGTTGATTAATAGAACGATTATGGCACCGAATCCACCTTAAGCTAGGAATGGATTGATTGGGCCAAGGATGATAACTTGCAACACCGAATTCACCTCAAGATGGAGGCGAATTGATTGGGTTTGAAGTTAGAGACTAATAATCAAGTTCAAGTGCTATGGTCAATTTAGGTAATCACTTTGTAATACAAGGGTAGGATGGTTTGGTTATGGGTGGTGTTTTGGGAGATGCAAATGGTAAGAAATGATTGGTGGATTAGGAAGAAATAGAATGAATGGGGGGTTAAGGATAATTGTGGAGGATGTATGGGGATTTAGGATGGTCGAACAAAAGGTTGGAATAAGGAGATGGGGGTTTAAAAGGGGTAAATGGAGGTGTTTGATGGTTTAAAGTGACAAAACGAAGGTTTGGGATGATAGGGTAATGATTTGGAATGGTGAAATGAAGGTTTAAAGGCGGAATGAATCCAAATGGAGGGAATTTCGGGTGTTCAGGAGGGCGTAATTGCACCTCTGCAGCAAAAACAGGGGCGTAATTGCACTTCTGCAGCAAAAACAGGGGCGTAATTGCACTTCTGCAGCAAAAACAGGGGCGTAATTGCACTTCTGCAGCAAAAACAGGGGCGTAATTGCACTTCTGCAGCAAAAAACAGGGGCGTAATTGCACTTCTGCAGCAAAAACAGGGGCGTAATTGCACTTCTACAGCAAAAACAGGGGCGTAATTGCACTTCTGCAGCAAAAACAAGGGCGTAATTGCACTTCTGTAGCAAAAACAGGGGCGTAAATGCACTTCTGCAGCAAAAACAGGGGCGTAATTACACTTCTGCAGCAAAAACAGGGGCGTAATTGCACTTCTGCAGCAAAAACAGGGGCGTAATTGCACTTTTGCAGCAAAAACAGGGGCGTAATTGCACTTCTGCGGTGGACCAGAGGCTTGGTTTGATGTAAATGGCTATGGCAAGGACTTTAAAACGATAATGATAAGGCCAAATTGTTAGGAATTCACTGGTTTTTTCACAAGAAATCACTCAAACAAATACAACCCTATAATTAGTGTTAAGGGTGTGGCCAAAGTGGTCTTAATCTAGGATGCACAAGGTATCTAGGGAGTCCTCGATATACTCTCGGTACGTGAGGCACAACCGTGAACACCAGCCCGTCACAAGCGTGAGTCGGGAACCCCAGCGAGATACTGAAGGGCTCAGACCAACTCTTCACGTCTATCTAGGTATCACCCTAGCTTCGACGCTCTGCCAATTACGACGTGACTGGATTGGGGTACAGCTTTCGCTCTCCCCCCTTTGTATACCCCGCCGGTACGCGTGGTTGGAATCGTCCCTTGGGGTGATGAAATCCCCAAGCAGGTCCCACTATGAAGAAAGCAATAACCGCTTCCAACTACTCCCCAGGCTCACACGAAGTGCAAGGGGAAAGCGGAAACAAGCTACTACTCCCTTAGGGTAACACAAAAAGACAAAACAGCAAACAACAAATATTTACTCCTCCTAATTAAGCTATGTTCTTAGAAAACAGCAAGGATAATTTTAAAGAAAATGGAACAAACGGATAGCCCTGCAAGCAAATGTTAGATATTTTATCCCGCTTTCTCCATCAACTTCACAAGAATATGCTGCAAAAGGTTAGTACCAAACACATGTATCCCTGCAAGAACAACGTTAATAAGGAAAACAACAACTGAATCTGAAATCAGAACACCAATTTTACCTTCCAGGGGGGCGCAGTCGCCTTTCTGTAGCAAAACAGGGGCGTAGCCGCCCTTCTGCAGCAAAACAGGGGTGTAGCCGCCCTTCTGCAGCAAAAATGGGGTGTGGCCGCCCTTCTGTGAAAAATGGGGCGTATCCGCCCTGAAAAATGGGGCGTGGCCGCCCTTTTGTGAAAAAGGGGCGTATCCGCCCTGAAAAATGGGGCGTGGCCGCCCTTTTGTGAAAAAAGGGGCGTATCCACCCTGGGGCGTGGCCGCCCTTTTGTGAGTGGGGCGTGGCCGCCCTTTTGCGAGTGGGGCGTGGCCGCCCTTTTGCGGAAAAAGTGGGCGTAGCCGCCCCTCTGCGTCGCGTTCCTGCAAAACTTAAACAACAGAAAACGTAAAATATGGGAGCCCGTTTGTGGGTCCCATCGGGCGTGCCAGAAATGTATACCCTTGATATTATGCTATTCTAAATAAGCAAAACAACTAAAAACTATGAAAAACAAAATATCAAGAACACCTCAAGATTAGCCAAAAGAGAGTGATAAAACAATGAGAAGAGTAGATAATGCAAGATGAATGGTTTACCTTCCCCTTGTTGCTGATACTCCTTTGATTGGCCCTTGTTTAAGATTGGTTGTGTGCTCCTTGATGGCTCTATTGAAGATCACTATTATGTGCTTGGATGTAAAATGCAAGTGGATGTGATTGCAAATAGGGTGAGTGCACAAAATGGCAGCATGTAGTTGCAAATAGACTAAGTGTTGGAGGAAGTAAATGGGCAGCATGTAGTTGCAAAATCAAAAGTCCTCCCAAAATGCCCTTGAGGAGGGGGTATTTATAGAGGATCTTGAATTCTCTAGAGAATTCAAGGGTCAAGATTGATCCAACAAGGCCAAGATGAAGGGCTATGGTGGGTTGAGAACCCACAAGCCCTCACATCTTGACATGTGGAGGGTGAAGTGGCCAAGGGGGGATGAGATGGAGATGAGGTGTCAAGAGGGTACATGAGGTGGAGGAAGTACAAGTACCTTGCAAGTACATTGGGAGATGGGAAAAATCTTGGGTGAATAAAAGTGAATTAAAAATTCACAATGATTGGAAGAATCTGGTGGATAAGACAATGCTCCCAAAAGGTGGGAGTTTGTCACATGTGACTTGATGTGACAAGTCAAATATTCTAGAAGGTGCATGGGAAAAGGGGATTCTAGGAATAATAAAAGTGAATTAAAAATTCACATGGGGAAGAGAGGAGCCTAGGGTGAATAAAAAGGAATTAAAAATTCCTTGGGGGATGGGAAGAGTTGACCAAAGTACTGATTAAGATTAATTAATCAGTAATTAGAGGATAATTAGGGGCTAATTAGGATTAAAGGCCAACTTGCAAAAGTTGGAGGATGTGACACATCCTAATCAAGGATTAGGCATGTGCACATCCTTAATGAAAAGATTAGGAAATGGATTAGGATTAGATGAAAATGACATGTGAGGAATTAAATAAATGCAATATTTATTCAATTTATTTGATGAAAAGAGGATTAAGGAGGGTAAGGTATTTAATTATTAATTAAATACCTTAGGGATTTGGCAGAATTAAAGATATTAATTAAATAATAGAAATATTATTTAATTAACTTTGATAAGAGGATGTTTAGACGAAAAGTGATAAATTTGGATAAATTAAGTGTCCAAATTTGGATGTCTACAGTAACCTTTTGTGCTTATGGTACGTGGCTTGTGTTTTACTATGAATTACCCAAAACCTTATCAACATTCTTGAGCATATTTTCAAATCTCTTCTTTACTAGTTTTGAAACCATTTTAAACTTGATGGACTTCATCTCCATTTCCAATTATCACTTCTATACTAGAATTTTTCATCTCTACACTTCCAATAAGTGATTTCAGCAGGGATTTTATCACCTTGTTATCAATGTCTAACCATGAGGAGTATGTGCTTGAAGAAGATGGAAGCTTGTCTTTGTAACTGGAAATCTCTTTCCTTAGGTTCTCATTTTTGGTTGTATTCCTTTTATTATCTTTCGCCAATTTCTGAATTTGAGCCTTAGTGAGTTGAGCAACATTAACGTTCAGATTTGTAGTCCCTAAAGTGTCATTTTCTTCAATTCATTACACAAGGAGGTGACCAAATGTTTTATTAGGATCATTAATAACTAAAGGTTTTTTCTTGGGTTGGTATAAGGCCTACAAATTAACAAAGTTACATTATCTAGGTCATATCCTAATCCAATGTATATTTTGTCCACCCTTTCTATGCTCAACTGTAAATTCTTGTTATGATTCCTTATGAAGTTGTCAAACACAATGGTTGAACTCATGTCCTAGCCAAGGGGTAACATAATCCTTGCTTCCTCTAGTAATTCCCTTCCTCTTTCTTGGGTGATGTTATCCATTTCTCTATCAACTTCCTTTCGAAGCTTTCTTAAGACTTCTGTCTCTTTCTCAGGTGTAACATCCTCGATCCCTTCTCTAACCAATTTTCCTTTATATTCATATATAAATGCTTTAAATTCAGAATTTTTGACAAAATCATAATCAAAAATAAATTTCTTACTGGTACTATGTCTTACATCATTTGAAAGATCATTTGGGGATTCCATTACAACAATATTTCTTTCAATTGGGGGTTCATATTTTCCAATCATAGGCTTATCTACTTGCATGCCTTCATCTTCATTCCCCACATCTTTTTCTCCAATAGATGTATCAATAGAGAAACTAATATTCGGCGTAGGTTGAGGAGAGAGTTGAAAAAGTGGAGCTTCATTTTTAGCTTGCATTTCTCCAATTCCTTCATATGCTCTTTGTGAATACCCAAGAGGGTGCATCTCTAGTTAGCTCTTCTTCATGTGAAACTAGGGCATCCAATCTCTTTATAGGATCTTCACTATCCAAAAGGAACCTCTATATGAAGGATCATTGCCTACTTTCCAATCTTTTGCCATCATCAATCTATTATATAGGGTGCATCTCCTCGTAGCACAATGCTCATCAAATTTCCTTACCAAATCATCATTCTCAAAAACTCTGTGAGGGTAGCCTCCTATTTTCTTTATTTTTTACATTATTTATAGTGTTTGAGGTCAAAATTTTCCCTTGTATTTCCTCTAGGTAGATTGTAGGGTTCTATCCTTTCATCAATTGACTCATATCATTTTTCAGAAACCATAATGAAGTCTCCAAAACACAATGTCTCAGGCATCAATGATTTCTTGTTATGACTCTTAAGGTGCATGAAATTAGAGTAGGCCAATTGCCTCACAATCTCCAAGTAAGCAATCTTGTTTGGAAAATTTTTTGGTAGTAGCAGTGGTGCTCCTTCAAATCTATACACTATAATCTTTGTACAATCATTGTAAGCATACCAATCACCCCAATTGTGATTGACCTTGCCTCTAGTATCTTTATCCTTAGGTTTTAAGAACCTTTGTATTCTGAGTGATAAATTGTAATCACATGGATGAACCAATAGCATATATATAGGTTTCTTAAAATATTCCTCAAAATACAAATAATGTGATCTCACACATCAGTTATCCCAAATAGCAGTCCACATTTGCACCGGTCTAATGTTTCCATCTTCATCCAAGTCTCTTATTCTTAAGCACTCATCGCACATTCCCAGACCTTGTCCCCCGTACAAAATGAGATGCATGAATAGTGAGTAGTGTTTGAACTGAAACTCTCCATCTTTATTTTTTATGGCAACAAGGTCATTGTGAATTTCATCGACTAGGTACTCAGCATATATAGTCAAGAGGTCGAGCATCCTAGCTCTACACATCAATTGTTAGGACCATTGGTGCAATCTCCATAAATATGGGGGTGTTCATACCAAGTACTTAGCAAACAAAGTAGTATGTGTATTGGTAGTATTCCTCAAACAAGTTCACTAAATATGGAGGGTTTTCCTCCATCAAAAACACTTTGAGTTGATTTCCCTCATCTCAAGGCATGTGTAATGGTAGTCTCCACCTTTTATAAGTTGTGGTATTCATTTAGGAGATCCCTAACCCTAAATCTCATGTCAATATTGGTGTCTAACTAGAATACCATGGATATGTAATTCTTAGTGACAAGGATGAGAGGAATTATTTTCCAAATCAATCATGAGTCTGAGGATTATATCTATCACCCAATTTTTTAATCAATTAAACATTAACGAATACATTAGGTACCACCAATTTACCTAAATTCGGTCTCCATGGGTTGGAGACTAGTTGGTGCCTATGTATCTTTTTGTAGTGGTATATAAACAAGTTGTATCCCCTTGTCGGGGTCTATGTGTTTCCCACTTGCTTGTTTTTATCTTATAATTATTCAGCCAGAGGGTTCAATTGTGCATGTCTCCTGGACCTTTTTCTAGAGCCAAGATATTGATCAATTAAGTCTTGATTTAGAATCCTTTCGTCCAAATTTTGTCTTTTGTTTTTAGGGTTTTAGAAGGTAGATTCCAAATGTTATATGAATTTATAGAAAACAAAAGCCCTACTTTCGTGCTTCAATAATTTGAACTAGTTCGTAGATACTTTAGAAATTTTAGCTCAGACTTTTGGGTACTTGGATAATGCTTTTCCTGGTTCAGGCATTGGTGTCCCCTGCTATACTCCACTCCTTCATTTTTTGTTTACTCAATGATTTCCAAATGTGTCAAAAATTTATTTGTAATGCTCTCGGCCCAAGCAACTTCACATGTCATTGAGTGAATAATTATTATTTTTGAATATCAATCGTTGATCTTTCATCACCGCTACCAAATTGTCCCTTCATCATACCGTGATCTTGTCAACACTTTCACTTCATCAAGATGACCATTTTATGATTTCACCAATATTTCCCTTTTCCCTTGATATCCCTTTTATTGGCATATCCTCTTCCTTTCCTTCGAGATTTTGAAGAGACATCGTATGGCTTCATACTAATATCACTATGTCCTCTCAAAACCTTCCTATTGATTAGTCTCTTCAATAGCCTCTTATTGCTTTGATATGTTTACAAATTTATCCCACCAAGGTAGCAAATGTTGTCATTTTACCAAGGGGACCAGTATTGTTGTTTTTCTAATATGTATTCTTCCCTTCGATGGAGTCCTTTGGGTAAGTGCAAGAAGTTGATTCCATGAAACATAGAAGTTTTTTCCTTAGCCAAAAAAATGAAATCAACATGCCAAAAATGAGATCCTACTTTTTAATAAATGGGATCCTGCTTTTAAAAAATGGGATGTCGCTTTTAAAAAATGGGATCCTATTTAGCTTTAGGATCTCAATCCATATTCTAAATAGGATCCCATTTTTTAAAAAATCAGGATCCCATTTATTAATGGGTCCTAAATCGACGGACAAGAAATAGGATCCCGATCTCTAAAAAATGGGATCCCGATCTTTAAAAAAAGGGATCCCAATATGTATAAATTGGGATCTCATTTTCAAGTCGTATTTATTTTTTTTAAAAAGTGAAGCTCAGTCATTAACAAGCTCAGGATCCCGATTTAGTAGAAACAACAAGGACAACAGCGATTGCTGACCTCTAGGTATGCCTCCACCTATAAATATTTGTTTTTTTTAGTTTTTTTTTTAATTTTAAGACAAAAGTAGGTTTTGGAAAGATTTTTTTCAATTTATTTATCATTTTATATATTTTATTTACCTGTAATAGGAGAAGTGATAATTTGTAGAAGTAAAAGAAAAAATGAAATGAAACCCTCTAGAAATAAAAAAAATCATCCTTAGTATCTTGAGAACAAAATTTAGCTAAGTTTGAAACCTAAATTGTTCAATCAAACAAAAAAAATTGCATTTGAAAACCCTAAATTGAAAGAAAACAAAAAAATGCATTGAAAACCATAATTTGAAATTAAACAAAAAAAACTTTGCATTGAAAACCCTATTTTTTTCTTGAAACCCTAAATTGAATTCAAACAAAAAAAATTGCTAAAACCTAAATTTAAATCAAACAAAAAAAAAAAAAATGCATTTGAAAACCCTAATTTGAAATGAAACAAAAGAAAAATTGCATTTAAAAGCCCTGATTTGAAATGAAACAGAAAAAATTGCATTGAAAACCCAAATTTTTTCTTGAAACCCTAAATTGAATTCAAAAAAATTTGCTAAAACCCTAAATTGAAATTTTTAAAAAAAATTACATTCAAATGAAAACCTTGATTTCAAGCTCAAGAATATTTGATAATGGAAAAAATTGATTCAAGCAAATTTCTTAAATGTTTTAAATTGAACATTTGCATCGTAAATTAGGGTCCTTGATATTGACAATGAAATAGGATTGATAAATATTATACATTTAAATGTGTATTAATAAAGAGACACAATCAATTAAGCGTTATGAACATAGATATAATTAGAATAGAAAACAATATGTTAAACTTTACTTGTGGGACTAGTGGATCGATACAATTGATAAATTTTCAATGTTTGTTTGCAAATTTAGTTAGAAAATTCTTAAATCCTTCTAAAATCCATTTCTAATTGTCACTTAATTAGATAATATGTGCATTCATTTATATTTTATGTTTTGATCTCTCTTAGTCATGCCTTGTTACCATTTCTTGTTTGCATGTGTTGTATCTTGTCTTTCGACAATCTTAACTCTCATTCTCATCAATTAGTTGTTAATTAGGCTTCTAGTTTAGTCTAAAATCTCAATTTGCACTAGTTACCTAGACACTAAGAGAATCTAAATATTTTTCTTTTCTTTCTTTTAGGTTCTTTCAATTCTAAACAATCCAAAATAAAATAAGATTCAACATTAGCTAATTTTATTATATATTTTATATCATAAATTCATTTAAGTAGGAAATATTCAACTTTATCATAGTATATTAAACTATATATATATATAATCAATATTAATGAAAAACATGTTAAATAAAATAATCTTATATTCAATTAAAAAATATCAAGTTTTAAAAGTATACATCAAACTCAATCTTAATAATACATAATTATGTGTTTCTATTACGGAAATAGTCAGTTTATTCATAAAATCAAAAATATTCATAAACTAGTCAAACTATTACTCTAAATTGTAAATTGATGTCTTAAGGGATCCTAATATGGCATTTCTTAAGGGGATCAAATAAGTTCTCAAATTTGGTGAAGTTTCCCAAGGCAACCAAATTTAACAATAATAAGATCATGCAAGATTATAATATGAATGAGATTTCATGATCTAGGTTGGTCAGTCGAAACAAGAGTTATCTCAATCAACTATTCCACAAGAAAATGTGTTGGTATATGGAGCCTAATAAAACTCAGAGGTTAAATTTTCCCTACTTTTAGCGACGCGGTTTTCCCTCAAATTATTTAATGGGGCTTTGGGGGCAGCGCTCCCAAGACAGGGTCAAGGGGCAATGCCCCTTGCAGGGTCCAGGGGCAACACCCCTGGTGTGCTCCCTATCACAATATAGGGTAGGGTTGAGGGGTAGCACCCCTAAAACCTCTCATGATTTTTTATTATTTTATAAAGGCGGCAAGTGTTATTTTTCTATTGGCTAACATAAAAAAGTCCTATTTTGTACCGACATAAGTCTTGTTAAAAGCCTAAGGGTTTGGGTTTCTATTGACATTGTATTGTAGCATTTGCAGTGATATTGAGTTGCAAGGATTATCGGTTGTAATTAGTTTGATTTACTAGATAATAATATTGGACTCTCTATTGGTGGATATAGCCCGAGTTTGGGTGAACCACGTTAAATATTGTCTCTCACTATTATTGTTTTTTGTGTTTTTCATTCCTTTGTTTAATCTTTATTTACATTTAAATGATATTTTTTGCATGCAATTCCTAATAAGTGGTATCAAAGCGGGTTGTGTTTGATTATCGTTTGCAGGAAAGTCTCAGAGTTGAGTGGGAGTCTCATGGTTAAGTGGGAGCAATGGTGGACAAGGGTAAATTGAAGGTAGATAAATTCAATGGGTAGAACTATTAGTTATGGAAGATGCAGATGGAGGATTATCTCTATAAGAAGGATTTATGGAGGTTGTTGGAAGGAACGACCAAGAAACTGACAACAATGAGTGATGAGGAATGGAATCTTCTAGATAGAAAGGCATTGTGAGCCATTTGTTAATGCCCATTACAATTGGTGTCATCCAATATTACAACATCAAAGACAACTCAAGAGTTGATGGAAACCCTAGCAAAGTTATATGAAAATCCTTTCTCTTTGAATAAGGTATTTCTTATGAAGCATTTATTTAATATGAAAATGGTAGAAGGTGGATCAGTTGTTGATCATTTAAATGAGTTTAATATTATTACCAGTCAATTAACTTCTGTAAATGTAAACTTTGATGAATAATTTAGGGCTCTTTTTATTCCATGCTCTTTGCTAGAAAGTTGGAATAGCTTGGTAATGGTTATCAAATTTGTTTCTAGTTCAAATACATTGAAATTTGATGATGTTGTTGGTGTTATTTTGAGCGAGGAAATTCATAGGAAAAGCTCATGTGGAACATCCACATCAGGAAGTGCTTTAAATGCAAAAAGTAGGGGTAGAACAAAGGAGAGAAGAAACAATTCTAGAAGTCATAGGAAGTCATGAGGAAAATCAAAGGACAAAAGGTCCCAATCTAGAGATAATAAGGATTGATGGTATTATGGTAAGTCGGGTCATTTCAAGAAAGATCAAGTTGGTATCAGAGAAATAAAGGAGACAAAAAGGAAGGAAGTAAAGAGGAAAATGTGGTAAGTAAAAAATATAATGAGGATTCTTTGATTATTTCCCTCGATAATGTTGATGATTCTTGGGTGTTAGATTTAGGGGCTTCATTTCATGCTACGCCTTATAGAAGTTATTTTCTTGATTATTTCCAAGGGGTTTTGGGTTGGTTTATTTGGGAGATAACGAACTATGTCAAATTGTTGGAAAGGGAAGAATCAAGATTAAGTTGTAGAATGGGAATCATTGGCTACTACATGAGTTAAGGCACGTTCCAAAGTTAAAAAGAGATTTAATTTCAACAGGGAAACTAGATGATGAAGGTTGTATTGTTACATTTAGTGATAAAAATTGGAAGGTTACAAAAGGTGCCTTAGTGGTAGGAAAAGGTGTGAAAGTAGGAACCTTATATCTTTGTATAGCTCATACTGCGCCTTCTACTTTAGCTATTGCAAATTAAAATCAATGTTCAGGAACAATTGTTACAATTCAGCAGGTAGAAAATTAGGCAGTTGCTATGGATTCTAAATCAGCACTGTGGCATAATAGACTTGGGAACATGAGTGCAAAAGGTATGAAAGTACTTCATTCAAAGAATTTTTTACTAGGTATAAAATGTGTTAATATGGATTTATGTGAAAGTTGTGTGTATGGAAAACAAAAGAGAGTTTTTTCAAGGATGGGAAGCAAAAGAAAGATGAGAAATTGGAGCTTGTGTATACAGATGTATAGGGACTAGCTCAAGTGTCTTCTCTTGGTGGCTCTTGATATTATGTCACTTTTATTGATGATGCAACAAGGTATGGCTTTATTTCCTTAGGTAACAATCTAATGTATTTGAAACCTTTAAGAAATGGAGAAGCTTGGTTGAGAATGAGACAGATAAAAAGTTAAAATGTCTCAAATCTAATAATGGTGTTGATTATTGCAGCAAATATTTGCTGCAATAATCAACATGTTTAATGGTGTTGATTATTCAATGAGAAAGTGTTGTACAAAGATCAGTTGCAGCAGCATGAGAAGAAACAAAATGATTATATAGTGTTGGATGATACACCAAACAACAATGTTCCAGTGGTTCCTCATGTTCCACAACAATAGAAACAAAAAATACCACAAACTCCAGTGACTGTTAGATGAACTTCAAGAATAAGTAGACCTCTAGAAATATTTTCTCCCTCTTTGTATTATATTTTTTTAATATAGATGTTCGTGAACCTAAAGGGTATGATGAAGTTATGCAAGTGGATAGAAAGGTTCAGTGGGAGCATGCAATGGAAGAAGAAATGGACTCCTTGCTGAAAAATTAGACTTGGGAATATATGCAAGTTTCCTATAGGTAAAAAGGCTTTACCAAATAAATGGGTTTATAGGCTGAAAGAGGAAGATGGAGGTAAGAACATATTTAAATCCAAGCTAGTTGTCAAACGATTTGCACAGAAAAAAGAATTGATTTTTCTAGAATTTTTTCTCCAATTGTGAAGATGACTTCTATTCATATTGTTTTAAGTATTGTGGCTATTGAAGATTTGCGTTTGGAATAGCTAGATGTGAAAACTACCTTTCTCCATGGTGATTTGGAGGAGGAGATATATATGGAATAGCCCCAAGGATTTGAGGTCAAAGGTAAGGAGAAATTGGTGTACATATTGAAGAAGAATTTATATGGATTGAAACAAGCACCTTGGCAATGGTACTTGAAATTTGATAGTTTTATGGTTGAGTAAGGCTACAACAGGTGTAATTATGACCATTTTGTTTATTTTAAGAGGTTGGATAATGGTAGCTACATTATTTTATGTTTGTATGTTGATGACATGATTTTAGCAAGGTCTAACATGGATCACATAAGTGAGTTAAAACAACAATTAGCAAAATAATTTGCTATGAAGGATTTGGGGGCAGCAAAAAAAATCCTTGGTATGAGAATTTGTAGAGATAGGAAGAACAAAAAATTGACTCTATCTTAGGTTGGTTATGTTGAAAAGGTGTTGCAGAGATTCCACATGGAGAATGCAAAAGTTGTCAGCACACCTTTGCCTAGTCATTTGAAATTGACTAAGGAGATGTGTCCAAAGACACGAGAGGAGGAAGAAAAAATTTCTAAGGTACCATATGCTTTAGTTGTAGGAATTTTAATGTATTACATGGTATGCACAAGACTAGATAGTGTGCATGTTGTTGGATTCGTAACCAGGTATATGAGTAATCCCATATTGGAGCATTGGAATGCAGTCAAATGGGTTCTCATGTATTTGAGAGGTAGATCTGGTAAAAATTTATGTTTTGGGAGCTCTAATACTAATTTAAAAGGTTATGTAGACTCATATTTGGCAGGGGATATTGATACCAGGTGGAGTACTCTAGGTTATGTTTTTACTATAGGTGGGACAGCGATGAGTTGGATCTTCAGGTTGCAAAAGGTAATTGCTTTATCCACCATAGAGGTAGAGTATGTAGCTGCAACAGAGGCAAGCAAGGAGATGATATGGCTGCAATCTTTCATGGAATAATTAGGTAAACAACAGGCCAACAGTTATTTTTTTATAGATAGCTAGAGTGCCATACATCTTGCAAAGAATTATGCCTTGCATTCAAAGAACAAACACGTACAATTTAGGTATCACTCCATTTTTTCGATGTTGGATGATGAATAATTAAGGCTGGAAAAGATACATACAGATGACAATCCAACGGATATGTTTACAAAGGCAGTGACAAGGCAGAAGTTGAGCTCCTCTTTAGCTTCGATTGGTCTTCAAGAATGGAAACAATAAAAACATAACAACAAGGTCTAGGGTGCTTATTTCCAATGAGACCTATAGGTTTAGTAGTGTTATGATCAGTCTCCAAGTGGGAGATGATATAGGGTGGAGTCTAATCAGTCTCCAAGTGGGAGATTGTTGGTATATGGAACCTAATTAGACTAGGAGGTTAAATTTTCCCCACTTTTATCAGCGTGGTTTCCCCCCAAATTATTTAACAAGGGTTTGGGGGCAGTTCCCCCAAGATGGAGTCAAGGGGCAGCACCCCTAGAGCACTCCCTATTACAATACAGGGCATGGTCAAGGGGCAAAGCCCCTAAAACTTCTCATGATTTTTATTATTTTATAAAGGAATCAGGTATTATTTTTCTATTGGTTGACATAAAAAAAACCCTCTATTGTAACTAACATAAGGCTTGATGAAAGGCTAAGGGTTTGGGTTTTTATTGACATTGTATTGTAGCATTTGCAATGATATTGAGTTGCAAGGATTATTGGTTGTAATCGGTTTGATTTACAGATAATAATATTGGACTCTTTATTAGTGGATGTAGCCTGAGTTTGGGTGAACCACGTTAAATAATGTCTCTCGTTATTATCATTTTAAATGTTTTTCATTCCTCTGTTTAATCTCTATTTGCATTTAATTGATATTTTTGCATTCAATTGCTAACAAAATTTTGTACACTAAATTTCAAGTCCATTAGTCCAAGGGCCACCCAAACTTCGCCCTAAGTTCCCTAAATCTTAAACCCTGAATTCTAAAATCTAGACCCTAAACCCTAAAGCATTCATTTTGTCCTAGGACCTTAAAATGAAATTTGGTTGCCTTGGGAAACTCCACCAAATTTTATTCCCTTAAGCCATGTTATTTTTTCCTAGGACCTTACTACATAGATCCCCTTAAGCCATCATATTACCCTCAACACTAAACTCTAAACTCTAAACCCTAAACCCCAAAGCCATCATTTTTTCCTAGGCCCTTAATGAAATTTGGTTGCCTTAGGAAACTTCACCAAATTTTATTCACTTAGGCCATGTCATTTTGTCCTAGGACCTTACTAGACATAGATCCCCTTAAGCCATCTTATCACCCTAAACCATAAATCGATGGCTTAAGGGGTCCTAATATGACATTTCTTAAGGGAATCAAAGAAGTTCTCAAATTTTGGTGAAGCTTCCCAAGGCAACCAAATTTAACAATAGTAAGATCATGCAAGATTATAATATGAATGAGATTCCATGAGAGGCTAGTTAGTCAAAAAAAGAGCTATATCAACCAGGTATTCCATAAGAAAATTTTGTTCACTAACTTGCAAGTCCATTATTCCAAGGGCCACCCAAACTTCACCCTATCTTCCCTAAACCCTAAACCCTAAAGAATTCACTTTTTCCTAGGACCTTCAAATGAAACTTGGTTTCCTTGGGAAACTCCGCCAAATTTTATTCACTTAAGCCATGTCATTTTGTCCTAGGAACTTACTAGACATAGATCCCCTTAAGCCATCCTATCACCTTAAACTATAAATCAATGTCTAAGGGGTCCTAATATGACATTTCTTGAGGGGATCAAAGAATTTCTCACAATTTGGTGAATTTTTCCAAGGAAACCAAATTTAACAATAGTAATATTGTGCAAGATTATAATATGAATGAGATTTCATGAGAGGTTGGTTAGTCAAAACAAGAGCTATCTCAACCAACTATTCCACAAGAAAATTTTGTTCACTAACTGGCAAGTCCATTATTCCAAGGGCCACCCAAACTTCACCCTATGTTCCCTAAACCTTAAACCCTGAACTCTAAAAAAACCCTAAAGTATCCATTTTTTCCTAGGACCTTAAAATGAAACTTGGTTGCCTTAGGAAACTCCACCAAATTTTATTCACTTAAGTCATGTCATTTTGTCCTAGGACCTTACTAGACATAGATCCCCTTAAGTCATCCTATCACCCTAAACCATAAATCAATGTCTTAAGGGGTCCTAATATGACATTTCTTAAGGGAATCAAAGAAGTTCTCAAAATTTGGTGAAGTTTTCCAAGGAAACCAAATTTAACAATAGTAAGATCATGCAAGATTATAATATGAATGAGATTTCATGAGAGTTTGGTCACTCAAAACAAGAGCTATCTCAACCAACTATTCCACAAGAAAATGTTGTTCACTAACTTGCAATTCCATTATTCCAAGGGTCACCCAAGCTTCACCCTAAGTTCCCTAAACCCTAAACCCTAAAGCATTCATTTTTTCCTAGGACCTTCAATTGAAACTTGGTTTCCTTGGGAAACTTCACCAAATTTTATTCACTTAAGCCATGTCATTTTTTCCTAGGGCCTTACTAGGCATAGATCCCCTTAAGCCATCCTATCACCCTAAACCATAAATTGATGTCTTAAGGGGTCCAAATATGACATTTCTTAAGGGGATCAAAGAAGTTCTCAAAATTCGGTAAAGTTTCCCAAGGCAACCAAATTTAACAATAGTAAGATCGTGCAAGATTATAACATGAATGAGATTTCATGAGAACTTGGTTAGTAAAAACAAGAGCTATCTCAACCAATTTTTCCACAAGAAAATTTTGTTCACTAACTCACAAGTCCATTATTCCAAGGGCCACCCAAACTTTGCCCTATGTTCCCTAAACCCTAAACCTTGAAATCTAAAATCTAAACCCTAAACCCTAAAGCATTCACTTTGTCCTAGGACCTTCAAATGAAACTTGGTTTCCTTGGTCAACTCCACCAAATTTTATTCACTTAAGCCATGTCATTTTTTCCTAGGACCTTACTAGACATAGATCCCCTTAAGCCATCCTATCACCCTAAACCACAAAATTGATGTCTTAAGGGATCTTAATATGACATTTATTAAGGGGATCAAAGATGTTATCAAAATTTATTGAAGTTTCCCAAGGCAAGCAAATTTAACAATAGTAAGATCGTGCAAGATTATAATATTAATGAGATTCCATGAGAGGTTGGTCACTCAAAACAAGAGTTATCTCAACCAACTGTTCCACATGAAAATGTTGTTCACTAACTTTCAAGTCCATTATTCCAAGGGCCACCAAAACTTCACCCTAAGTTCCCTAAACCCTAAACTCTAAAGCATTTATTTTTTCCTAGGACCTTAAAATGAAATTTGGTTTCCTTGGGTAACTCCACCAAATTTTATTCCCTTAAGTCATGTCATTTTGTCCTAGGACCTTACTACATGTAGATTCCCTTAAGCCATCCTGTCACCCTAAACTGTAAATCAATGTCTTAAGGGGTCCTAATATTACATGTCATTTTTTCCTAGGACCTTACTACATAGATCTCCTTAGCCCATCATATTAACCTAAACCATATTTATCCTAAACTATAAACCTTAAACCCTAAAGCATTCATAAATTTTCCTATATTAATACTTTTTTTTTCATTCAAGTAACATGCCTTAGACATAAATGAGGCTTACACATTTTATCATTTGTATTCAATTAGGCCATTTATATGGAATGGTTTAAAGGAATTTCCTAAAGATGTATCTTACATTTTGAAATTACAAATCTAATGCAGGTTCACTTAAATCTTAGAGATCACATGGATCAATTCAATAATATCTATAATCCACCTCCACACCATCCATCTCCACCACCTTCACCTCCACCTCCACCCACTCCACCTCATATCCCCCCACCTCCACCACCTGAAACTGACGGTGCAAGCTTGCAAGCACAAATCAATGTTGATGTTAGATCCATTCAGGATCAAATCAACATTATTCAAAATGAAGAATGTATCACACCACCTTTGAGGATGATTGCATCTAGGATGAAAAATATTGTTGATGTTAGAGCTATGGATGGGATGTTAGATGAGCATTGATGATGGCTAGAGGAGAGGATAACCTCCAATTAGAGAAAAGGAAAACATAAAGAAATGAAGAGATGCAGTAGAGAGCCGCAACACTTTATAAATTAAGACAATGATCTTATAGTTATGAATTTATGAATTTGGTTCGATGGATATTTTGTGTGATGAATTTATGAATTTGGTTGGATGGATATTTTTAGTGATGAATTTATGATTTTGGTTAGATGGATATTTTTAGAATTGAAATTATGAATTTGGTTGAATTTATGAACTTATAATGATGAATTTATAATAGTATATATTTTATGACTATCTAGTAGATCATGATTTCTCAAATTGGAAAAATGTAATATATATATATCCATATATGTGTTAGACATAAATGAGCTTTTTTTGAATGTTTCAAGTATATTTTTAGTATGTGCATGTATTAAAATTGCATAGTTCTAGATCTTAAATTTTTAAATTTGTGTGTACACATAGTTTAGTTGGATGATGTATTCATGCATTATGCATTGTATTTTTTATTTTAAATGTATGCACATGTTAAATTTTGAAATTTGTATGCAAATGCTCAAGTTCAATCAATGTATTTATGTGTATGCAAATCCTATTTAAACAAATTTGCATGTACGTTTCAAATTTAACTACTTGTAATTTTGTAAGTTTGTATGTTAAAAATTGTATAATTTAATACAAGTGAACACTTATATATGATATCATGTATTAATTTAACATTGATGATATCATCAATCTAGCACCTAGGCAACCTCCACCTCCACCCCAGGCTCCACCTCCCTCTCCACCCCCTCCACCTAATATCCCACCTCCACCACCCGCTGGATCAAAAGAGGCTTGCTTGCAAGCATGTATAAATGAACAAGTAGCATCCATTCAAAACCAAATCAATGTTATGCAAAATCAAGAATTGATTCCACCACACGTGAGATGTTTTGCATCTGCAATGTAAAACATTGTTGATGCCTTACGACTATTGATTCTAATTTAGATAGGCATCAGCAAGAAAGAGAGTAGATGAGACGATTTTATGCAAATGGTCTCTCATAAAAACAAATTTTAGACCTAAAAAAATTCCCATCTAGCCCCTTATTTTATCAACCCTAATAGTCAATAGCCAATTCTTCTCAATAAATCTAGAATACCAATGAGGTGGTGTATACATACACAAATGAGTGCACATTTTTGGGATCAATGGTATATGGTATTTGACAATCCACCACATGCTAATCTAGAGGTCCAATTATATTTTTGAGGAAACTATATGTATAGTTTTATATGGGGAAAAATCCCAATTATTTTGATTTTAAATCATTCTAGGGTGTTGGTGGTGACATGCCACAACAGAGGTTTGGGGAAAGGGTTGATCCCCAATGCCTTGTGCATGTGAAACCCCTTATTTCTCCTCTTGGTCTTTCCATTCCTGCACCTATGCATCAACATGTGATGGTATCGACATTAGGATCCCTCAGTATGCTTGCAAGTGACCTTGATCAACATGCTTCTATGATAGTGGGTAGGGAGCATAGAGAGCATGATGATGGAGGAGCATTTTATGGATTTGGTCCTAGTACCACTCCATGAGTGTCAAGACCACATGTATATACCAATTTCCATCATCTATGCTATGAACCCAATCAGGCCACACCCAGTTCGATTGGATGCGGAGATTATGGTGGACCATTTGGTTGCCTCAGTTCATTTGTAGAATTTCTTACTATAGACCATCACCCTAAGGATAATGCAACATAGGTATAAATATGCATCTACATGTTGAATTTATAATAATTTTAATGAATTTACGTATTAAAAAAAATTGTAATACATTTTAACAATCAAACTATTTGGTGTATAGATGACACTAAAGATGGGGCAATCATCTACACCGCGAGTAGATATGTCGACACCATTCCTAGTTGGCAACCCTTATGAGGTATTTTGATTTTAATTTTTTAAATTATATATGAAATAATTTTAACTTGAGTTTTAAATTTATAATTAAATCATGAACATATGTTTTAAATATTTATGTTGGTTCAAGGGAGTCAATCGACTTCCACATCGATTCCACCTAAGGGGTTGTCAAGTGCTCCTCTAGTGTTGAGTGTTGCAAATCAGGGGTAGGTACATTTATATTGTAAATTGTTTAACTTAAATTAATATCTAGTTACAATTATGATTTTTGTTCATTCATTATATATCTAATGTGCATGTATACTTGTAAATATTATAAGTGTTAAATGTCTATATGTATGTCTAGGTTGATACGACAATGAGAATGGGCATCAGACAAACATTAGATGTTGTTACTACTCATGAGGCCTCTGAACTTTAGGTTGTTTAAAAAAGTTTCTACACAAAATGTGCAAACTTTAATATACATATTTTAACCTAATTCAAGTATACATGCTTTAAATTTCATCTTGTAGGAATTCGTTAGTGTTGGAAATAGGATGTCATTTAATTGCAATCCTAAACATATTTCATGTATCTTCTAAGTCCTTGGAAAGTGTTCCCCAACACTAGGATTAGAAAGAGATTACATTTGAATGAAATGAACATGTTAATTGAAATTTGTAATTAATTCTAAATGATAGGAACATGTGAGGGCATCCAAGAAGAGTTACTAAATAATAGGAGCACATGGGGCACCCACATGGAAGGTGGAACCCACATTGAGTTAAGTTAACTATGTGGAGAAAAAGATAACACTTCAATAATGCATGTAAAGATCCTAGAAGTTAGGGATTGATGTTTACATGCATGGAGTTTAGTTCAATTTAGTTCAAATCAATTTAGTTTAGTTTAGTTTAGTCCAGTTCAATATCAATTCAGTTCAGTTCAGTATCAGTTTAGTATCAATTCAATATTAGTTCAGTTTGGTTTAGTTTAGTTTAGTTTAGTTATGGTTCAGTTATCTCCAATTGCATGTAGTTAGTTTGAGTTGCATGTTAGTTGACTTCAGTTGACTTGAATTGCATGCTAATGACTTGAGGTGCATGACAAATAACAAGTGACTACTTTCAGTTAACAAGGGATTTTCAATCATGCATGATATTTGCATGAATGGTGGAGAGATATGTTTCAGTTAATAGAGATTGACTTGGACCCACCTTGGGTGCCCAATTTGGCATCTTGGAGTTAACACTTTTGCATGATAAGATATTTTATAAGGCTCAATTAAGTGGGCCCATTCTTGGGCGCCAACTTTGAGGATAAGCTTACAAGACATCTTCAGAATCAACGTTGAGTTATTATTTTAGTTTGGGACACCAAAATGGATGAAGGACTTGTTTTGACATTGTTCTTCACAGTATAAATCTACTTGCAAACAATAGGCATGGGCTTTGTGAGATAAGCATTGTGCTTTGTAATTGTAAACTCTTTGGAGTTTGTACAAGGCTCATTATTGTCTATATATTGCATCAAGTTGGAGAGAGTTAATCAGATTTTATTGCATGTTCTGATGAACAAATGTTGAAGGAAAATTAGCATCTCAAGAAAGGATTGCAATTATTGTAATCTTATTATGAGATTAAATAATACATTGATTCTTGGTGGAGTTTTTTCATGAAAGGGTTTCTCCACAATATATGCTATGTAACTTCTTTTTTTTGTTCTTATTCTTCTACAATCTTCTATCTACTTCTACAAATGGTAAAATGAATTAAATAGATAATCATACACAAAGAAATTGTAACAAATAACACTTAATTAGATATACAGTATAATATTTTTACAAGTTTTAAAGCTACATAATTACCTCCATTTTCAACATTTGGTATCAGGGCTAATGGTTGGGTAGAGTTTGGGATGCCTTTCTCTTAAAATTTTGAAGTTTTTTTGGTTTTAGTGTGAGCTTTTACTATCTTGTTATTGTTGATTTTGGAAAATAAGTTTGTTACAATGAGTTTTAATTCTCATTTAGATATTGAAAGATTCAATGGATCTAATTATGAGATGTGGAAACTAAAAATGGAGGATCTCCTTGAAGAGAGAGATTAGTGGTTAGTTGTTGGTAATGAGACAAAGTCACCTACAACGATGTCAGATGAGGATTGGGAAAAGCTTGATAAGAAGGCAAGAGGGACCATAAGATTGTGTCTTGTTGATGATGTTCTCTTGAATGGTTTAGAAGAAACTACTACATATAAATTATGGAAGAGAATAGGTGATATTTATCAAACTAAAAGTCTTACTAATAAGTTGTATCTGAAAAGACAGTTATATTCTTTAAAGATGAAATATGGTGATTCTATTGAAAATAATTTGAATGCTTTAATTTGATTCTAATTCAATTAACATCTATAGATGTAAAGCTAGAAGATGAAGATAAATGCATATTGTTACTTTTTTATTTACTAGAATCTTGGGAAAATCTAATTGTTGCTATTAGTGTAGTGGTGTAGATCCAAAGATGGACAATATAATTCCTACTCTCCTATCAGAGGAAATGAGGAGGAAGTCTAAAACGGAAATCCAAGATGCCTTGTTTGTAAAAGGTAGGCCTAAGAAAAAGGAACCTAATGGAGACAAGGAAGGGAAGGGTAAGTCAGAAGGATGGAGTAAGGTAAATTGTTGAAATTATGGTAAACAGGGGCATGTGAAGAAGGATTGTAAGAACAAGAAAAAGAGTTTTGATTCTTCTATAGAGGAATCCTTGAATGATGGTAATCATTCTTTGATAATTTCATGTAAAAATGTTAGTGATGACTCTTTGCTTGATGTTAAAGAGTGGTCTTCATGAGGAGGATGGTAGTCATGATGCCATGTGTAGCTCATACCTTGGTTCAGTGGGAGTTGTTGGTAGTGACGTGGATGCATCATTGGTAAGGTTATCTTCATGTGATTGGGGATATGGTTTTTTCTTGGTTTAGAGTGGTTACTATTATGTCATGGTTTACTCTTGATATGCATTTAGAGTTTGGCATGGTACTTGTTCTCTTGAGACTAGGATGTATATATGTTATGGTGCATGTGATCTCCTAGTAGGAGATGGTTAGATCATGTTGTCATTTTTACTTTCTTGATTCATGATTGAAGCTTTGACATTGATTTTGTGTAGTTCTCTTAAGTATTGGGTACATCAATCATTTGCTTGATTACTTCATGATAGTGTTGTGTTTCATTTGGAGTTTTGCATGGATTGGTTGGTTATAGGTCCTCATGGATACTTGGAGAAATAGGTGAGGCTTGAGTTCTCTTATGGTAAGAGATATATGTTGGAATGGTTACTTGTAAGAAAATATTTTCCAATAGTAAAGACTGAGAAGCCTACACCTTGGTTGGACATGAGTTCAACAAACTTGGTGATTTCACATGCCTCCAAAGAGGTGGTTTGAATACAGAGACTTGTGAAAGGTATTGGTTTTAATTGCAAGTAATTTAAACTTGAATGTGCTAGTCAGAGTGCTATGTATTTAGCCAAAAATCCTATGTATCATGCTCGTACTAAGTATGTTGATATTAAGTATCACTTTGTGCAAGAAATGGTTGAGAGTGGGGAGGTATTAATTGAGAAATTTGTCACTTTAATTAATGCTACAGATTATCTTATGAAACCAGTTCCTACAAATAATTTATCTTGGTTTTAATCATTTTCTTGAAGCTTCATGATTATGTAGGTTACATTTGAAGTTGGCATGGATTGATTAGTTGGTGCAGGAAGGCCATTTTCCTTGAGTCCTATACTTCATTTATAATAATAATTCCCTTTTTAGAATAATTGAAATGTATTATAATGTCAAGTGGGAGAATGTTGGGAATATGATGTCATTTTTAATTGCAATCCTAAACATATTTCATGTATCTCCTAAATCCTTGGAAAGTGTTCACCAATTACACTAGGATTAGAAAGAGATTAAATTCAAATGAAATGAACATGTTAATTGAAATTTATAATTAATTCTAAATGATAGGAATATGTGAGGGCATCCAAGAAGAGTTCCTAAATAATAGGAGCACGTGGGGCACCCACATGGAAGGTGGAACCCACCTTAAGTTAAGTTAATTGTTTGGAGAAAAAGATAACACTTCAGTAATGCATGTAAAGATCCTAGAAGTTAGGGATTGATGTTCACATGCCTGGAGTTTAGTTGAGTTAAGTTCAAATCAATTCAATTTAGTTTAGTTTAATTTAGTTTAGTATTAGTTCAGTTTAGTTTAGTTCAGTTTAGTTCAATTATGTTTTGTTTGGTATCAATTCAGTTATGGTTCAGTTATCTTCAGTTGCATGTAGTTAGTTTGAGTTGCATGTTAGTTGAATTTAGTTGACTTGAATTGCATGCTAATGACTTGAGTTGCATGACATATAATAGGTGACTACTTTTAATTAACAAGGGATGATCAATCATGCATGATATTTGCATGAATGGTGGAGAGATATGTTTCAGTTAATAAAGATTGACTTGGACCCACCTTGGGCACCCAAGTTGACATCTTGGAGTTAAAATTTTTGCATGATAATATATTTTATAAGGCTAAGTTAAGTGGGCCCATTCTTGGGTGCCAACTTTGAGGATAAGCTTACAAGATATCTTCGAAATCAACATTGAGTTATGACTTCAATTTGGGACACCCAAATGGATGAAGGACTTGTTTTGAAATTGTTCTTCATGGTAGAACTCTACTTGCAAAGAATAGGCGTGGGTTTTTTGAGATAAGCAATGTGCTCTGTAATTGTAAACTCTTTGGAGTTTACAAGGCTCATTATTTTTTATATATTGCAGCAAGTTGAAGAGAGTTAATCAAATTTTATTGTAGATTATGAAGAAGAATTGTTGAAGGAAAAAGAAGCATCTCAAGCAAGGATTGGAATTATTGTAATCTTATTCTGAGATTAAATAATACATTGATTCTTGGTGGAGTTTTTTCCTAAAAGGATTTCTCCACGGTATATGTTGTGTACCATCTTTCTTCTGGTCTTATTCTTCTACAATCTTTTTTCTACTTCTACAAATGGTAAAAATGAATTAAATAGATAATCATCTACAAAGAAATTGTAACAAAGACCACTTAATTATATTTACAGTATAATAGTTTTACAAGTATTAAGCTACATAATTACCTCCATTTTCAATAGTTAGTGCGACTTTCTGCCATGATTCAGTCATAGTTACACCTCCAAGAGGACCTGCAGAGCAGGCTCCAAATATCATGGTAATTTAAATTTTTTATTATATTTAAATTCAATTACAAATTATACATTGTGAATAACTTTAATTAAATTTAAAATTGAATATATATATATATATGAGCTCATACATGTTAAATTCTTTTCCTTTTATAACATGAGACACATTTTGTAGTTGAGCATGTATAAACAGGTCCTAGAGTAGAGGGTGCACAACCTCTTACGGTACAATTTAAATATGATAAATTATAAATTAAATTGAATTAATCATTTTTAATTGTATACTAAACATCTAATTTCAACTTTATTTGTCTTCTATATGTAGATTGATTCAGAGAATTTAGAAGTTGGTCTATGTTCACTAGAGTATCCAGATCCAGATATGATGGTAACTTAATTTTATGATGAATTATAGATTAAATTGTCATTAAATCATTTTTCATCGTCTTACATTTGATTTCATCTTTCTCCTATATAGAGTGTTTCAGGTCATCCACGTAGTCTGCAAGGTGTGAGATGTCTCTTGATTATAGAGACGATACATGACCTAAACATGATTTATGGGTTATATTTGATTATTTCATGGACTACATATTTGGTTTCATATGTACTCTGGTGGACTTTATTTCATGGTTCAAGTACTTTGTTGGAATTTATTTCATGGGTTGTAATCTTATGGACTTTATTTCATGCACTTAATATATTGTAAATAATGGACTTTATTATTGTTCAATTTTAATTTCACATGTACACTTATGCATTTTATGTTCAAGTTCAAGACATTAATATAGGACATTAATGTGAAATTAAATATAAAAATGAAATTAAAGTTGAAATTAATAGCACATTTTAATATTTGTACTTTACAAATTTAGTGATCCATACATGATATACATGATTTGTGCATTCAGTAATTAGTGATAATTATTCAATGAGCTTATTCAATTCACATCCTAATAGGATGTCTTAAGGGGTTGTAATACACATGATAGATCTAATAAAATAAGAAAATAAATCATATTCTAAAAACAAAAGCAATTCGTTTATATACCACAAAGGATGAAATTTTAAGAAATAAACAATACCATACAAGATTAGAGAACAAAAGCATTAATAAATTCTATAAACTAAACATAAATACCAATCAAAATGCAACAAGTTTTTCCAAAAAAAAATTGTTCTATAAGTATACACCATATTTCCTAGTTCTTTTACAACATTAAATTAAAGAACTTAATTATTCAAAATAGGCTAAAGTTTTGAAATTAAATCATGTAGTCCCATATTTACTAATCATGCAAAGTGCTAGAGAAAACTTAAGAACATAAAAGCCCTCTTGATCTCATGTTCCACAAAAAACACTAATTTATAAGCTGTCAAAACAAATAATAACATCCAACACTAATTTATAGGTTGTCTTAAGGGGTCCTCATACGACATCTTAAGGGGATCAAAGAAGAGTATAATTAAGTGTAAATATTAAGTGATATAAACAAGTATTACACTTTAGGGTGACTCATCATGGCAAATGATATAATTAAGTATAATATTTAGGATATGTGCTAATACGACACGTCTTAAGGGGATCAAAGAAGAATATAATTAAGTATAAATATTAAGTGATATAAACAACTATTATACTTTATGGTGACTCATCATAATAAATGATATAAAATTAAGTGTAATATTTAGGATATGTGATAATACGGCATGTCTTAAGGGGTCCTAATACAACATCTTAAGGGGATCAAAGAAGAGTATAATTAAGTATAAAAATATTAAGTGATATAAACAATTATTATACTTTAGGGTGACTCATCATAACAAATGATATAATTAAGTATAATATTTAGGATATGTGCTAATACAACATGTCTTAAGGGGGCCTAATACGTCTTAAGTATATGATTGATTTAATAATAATTTATACATAATATTAGTGATTATACAATCAAATATAAAGTTTCAAAGTAGGAAAATATGCACATTTAACAAACAAAATATATAGAATATTAATTTTGATACATAAAAGTGCATAGATTATAATTGTGTATGTACATGTATTTGTAATTTTTACAAAATGTTTAATTTTGTAAGTATGTATGTACATATATGTCATCTCAAAACAATGTTTACAAATTTTGGCTATGCTATCTCAATAACATCTCAAACTTGTGCCCAGAATGTAGTAGGTCTTCACGCCACCTAATATCAAAAAGGTACAAACAATATCAATGAAATCATCAAAACATACATATTTTATTTTATATAAAACTATCTATATGTACACAACTCATGTATATGTATTTAAAAGTATTCCACGCATGTGTACAGGTTGAATCCAGGCATCCTCTCCTTTTTGTTTTAAAGTATGAGATCAATGCAATGATGGTTGAAGGATACAAAACAAGATAATAAATCAATTTTAACTATTAATGTACAAGCAATATCAATATATAATCAAAACATGTATTTAAGTATAATTTAACTAATAATTACCTATGTTTACCAAGTATTCCTTATTTTCTAGGTTGAATTTGCATGAACTCTCCTTTTTGTGATGATGACTTAAGGATCTATAAAAGGACAATTTAAATCAATTTCCACTAATAACACACTTGACCAATATCAAAACATGTATTTAATCTATTTTAAAGGACAATATAAAACTAAAACTATATTTACCTATATTTACTTATTCCATTGTACCATCTATATCCTCTCTTTTTTGCAACACATCTATGATTGTCTCATGCTCTTTCATAGAAATTGTTCATAGCACTTTATTTGTAGGTCTCCCACGATACTGATCTAGTGTTATATTTATTGTCACCACCAAATGTGAATAGTGTATAATCTTTTTATGCATTTCATATCACTAGTACACAAACAACAATATATGACTAAATAAACTACTCAAAATTACATATAAATGACTAACTTTAGATGCGTGACTATTAGTGGTTTATTTGTAGTCATTTATAACACCACTAAATTTATGACTAAACAATTTTAGTCATTTATTTAGTCATTGATTTTAGTCATTAATTTGGTCATTGATTTGGTCATTGATTTAGTCATTTATTTAGTCATTTATTTAGTCAATTTTTTTAGTCATTAATTTTAGTCACGTGACTATTTTAGTGGTTTATTTGTAGTCATTTATAACACCACCAAATTTATGACTAAACTATTTTAGTCATTTATTTAGTCGTTGATTTGGTCATTGATTTAGTCATTAATTTAGTCATTTATTTAATCATTAATTTAGTCATATATTTAGTCATATACTTAGTCATATACTTAGTCATTACTTTAGTCATATTTAGTCATTAATTTAGTCATTACTTTAATCATATATTTAGTCATTTTTATTTACTAGTTTCCATTAATAAAAAAGATTACTTATCAACTATCTAAAATATTTGCATAATAAAACAACAATGAGAAGGTAAAAATAACTTATTTTATTAATCAAGAGATATTACATTCAGTTGGGTAAGCTTGAAAATGGAGTTACAATTTTTTGTCCCAACATAAAAGAACTTGAAAAGATTACAATACATTGTTGAGAGAGAAAATAACTAGCTGAAATATGCTCCAAAACTTTGCCTTTATATTGTTCAACAACTTACAAAAGAATAGGAACATGACTGTTCTTTTATATCATAACCTACAGTCCCTTACCCTTGTAATGCATAAGTACATGATACATCTTTGCAAAGGAACTTTCATTCTATGATTGTGATAAAACTCTAATCATTTGTAGGCTGCCCTCATTCAAACTAGCCATGCACAAAGATATTCAAACTCTCTTGCCTACTGTAGCTTGTTATGGAAACTCTGCCACCACTTCCACCAGCCCATTCCTTACCTCCAGAAGCATTTATCATACCCATTCCCTTCCTACACAAGGAAAAAAAGAGTCCCTCAATGCTACAATCAATAAAACCAATCTAAATGTAAGCAAAGAAAGTGCATCCATGGTTAATGTAAACAATAACCTTAAATTTGAAATAATTCAATGGGTCTATACTAAAGTACCAAAGCATTAAGGAGATTTTAGATTTTCTAACATGTTCATATCCTAGAAATATTAATGACTTACATCAAAATAATGACTTCCATGGGTCATTATCAGTTAAAATTGCTTGCATTTGTTAAATATCTAACATCTTAAAATAATATTTCCTTGCTCTTAAAACAAAAGTGATCAAGGTATCAACTCTAATAAAGAAACTACCATTAATCTAAGCCAACATAAATATAAGCAAAAGTGGTGTTTACAACCAAACAATAACATTAGTTTTTGCTATGTAAGAAAAATATAAAAAAACATGCCAAGAGATTGTAGACCAATATCAATGATATTTGTATTCATTAGGATTCGTGCTTGTACAAAAAATATAGACCAAGAAACATCTAACAAGATTGGACTACTTTCCCAGACTAGGAAAAACATGTATAAAATGCCTAACAGTTGTCAAATATAACACAACCATCAACAATTACCTTAATCCAAATCATAGCAACTACGCACAAGTCAACAAGGAATTAGCATAAAGTCAGTTTACAAACAAAATACAAAAACTTAACAAGTTAATTTATACAAACTACATCCTCCCCCGCCCCCATTCAAACCTGCTTTGCAATGCTAGCATCTTCAGCATATGCATCTTGAATTTTTTCAGCAAGCCTATGAAGAAAGATATTTGAAGCTCCTCCTACAGCCACAATAAATGGACCAACAACTAGAGTTACAAGGGCAACTTGCCAACTGTTTATGAATCTGACAACAAGACCTCCAAAAAATGTTGCAAAAACATATATGACACTATTGGCCTAACATTACTATCTACTACATTGGGGAAACTCCCCTCATAGTTCCACTGATAGGCCAATGAAAGCATATTAGTTTCAGATCATAAAGAGCTTGTACAAGTCCATACATAGTAAGAAAAGTGCAAAAACACATAAATTATGTTAAAAATTTTTGGATTTTATTGAAATTCACTTCAAAATGTAATCAACCAACCTTCATTCAAGCCTCTTGAGGCCTTTAAATACACTTGAAAACTCAAAAATACCCCTCAAATGACCATAACCACCTTTTGAACTTCAAAGACTCTTCATATCCCCTCAAAGTGCATTTTAGCAATATTACATTGTTAACTTTACACCTTAATGCAATTTTTACATTTTTGAACTACAGATGTGATAGGCTTCCAATGGAATCAAGAAGGTTATTTAAACCTCTACAATCTTCTATGTTCAAGTGCTATAACTATGACAAGTTGCCAATGGAATCAGGAAGGTTATTTAAACATCTACAGTCTTCTATGTTCAAGTGTTGTAGCTATGATAGGTTACCAATAGAATCAGGGGGATTATTTAAAATTTTATGCATTTCTATGTTTAAGTGCTACAACTATGACAGGTTGCCAATGGAATGAGGGAGGTTATTTAAATATATACACCCTACCATGTTCAAGTGTTGCAGTTGTGATAAGTTTCCAATGGAATCAGGAAGTTTATTTAAACGTTCACACCCTTATATGTTCAAGGTTGCAGCTATGATAGGTTGCCAATGGAATTAGGAAGGTTATTTAAACCTCTATGGTCTTCTATGTTCAAGTGTTACAGCTATGACAGGTTTCCAATAGAATCAAGGGAGTTATTTAAACTTTTACACATTTCTATGTTCAAGTGCTACAACTGTGACAGGTTGCCAATGGAATGAGGGAGGCTATTTAAATCTTTACACCCTACCACGTTCAAGCGTTGCAGTTGTGACAGGTTTCCAATGGACTCGGGAAGGTTATTTAAATGTTCACACCCTTCTATGTTCAAGGTTGTAGCTATCATAGGTTGCCAATAGAATCAAGGAGGTTATTTAAAATTTTACACCCTTCTATGCTCAAGTAGTGTAGTTGTGACAGCTTGCCAATGGAATCGGGGAGCTCATTTAAACCTCCAAACTCTATTATATTCAAGTGTTGCAACTCTAATAGGTTTTCAATGGAATCAATTTCAGATTGGGTTCTAGGTACCAAATTGGGAGCGTTGGAACAGGGTATGGACATCCATCAAAGCATAAAGGATAGAGGAATTTTTTCAAATATTGTAGTTGCAACTGCTCTTGTAGACATGTATGCTAAATGTGGGATCATAGACAAGGCACTTGAAGTGTTCGACAAAATGCTTCAAAGAAATGTGGTCTCATGGACTGCAATAATTGTAGGATATACACAAATTAGATCTATTGAAAAGTCTTTAGAAACTTTCAAGCAAATGCAATTTGCAGGTTTAAATCCAGACTCCGCAACATTTGCTAGCATATATAATGAAGAAGCATAAACTAAATGCAAAGCTTGTAGGTCTACAAAATGGTCTGTTAGAGCTTTTATCCCAAGATAAACACATTTACCCAAAACTAACCACACCTTTAGATACCTTTTTGGCTTAGTTAAAACATATGTCAAACTGGGGTATAGGTCCTTTGGACCAAATGATTCAAAACTAACTATCTCAGTTAGAATTATGCCTCTTTAGGCCTTGGCTACCACAAGGGTATTTAGTTCCTTCTATATCCAAACCCAAACTCTCACAACCACTACTTGGATCACTCTTTATTTGGTTTGCACAAGCTTATTACTCCATGAAAATTCCACTTCTAAAGGTTTTTTTATAAACCCTAGACTCTAACCTCCATCTTTATTCATAAAACCCTATTTTCAAACTAGGGTAGTGATTATTCACCACACTAAACTCATCCTATTGATTTGTAACCTCTGAAATATGAGAATAGATACTATAAAAGGTAAACTCACCAAAAATTGAGAGCTCTCACCAGATAAAATAGAAGGAATACAATTTCATCAACATAATGGCCACATGTATAGAGGGTCCTTACTTCCTCGGAGTAGTTGATTATAGAGCAATTTTTTCAGATATTGTAGTTGCAACTACTCTTGTATACATGTATGCTAAATGTGGGATCATAGACAAGGTACTTGAAGTGTTTGAAAAAATGCCTCAAAGAAATGTGGTCTCATGGACTGCAATAATTGTAGGATATACACAAATTAGATATGTTGAAAAGGCTTTAGAAACTTTCAAGCAAATGCAATTTGATGGTTTGAAGCCAGACTCTACAACCTTTGCCAGCATCCTCTTTGCCTGTTCCAAAATGAAGCTTTGGAACCGGGTATGGAAATTCATCAAAGCATAATAGAAGGGGGATTTTTGTTTGATATTATAGTTGGAAATGCTTTGCTTGACATGTATGAAAAATGTGGAAGCATAGAGAAAACATGTGAAGTCTTTGATAGAATGCCTCAAAGAGATGTCATCTCTTGGATTGCAATTATTGTTGGATATGCACAAAATGGATTTGTTGAAAATGCTTTAAAAACTTTCAATAAAATGCAATTGGTAGGTACAAAGCCAAATTCCACAACCTTTTCCAACATCTTTCTTGCCTATGCCAAAATGGTGGCTTTGGAACAAGGTATGAACATCCATCAAACCATAAAGAATTGAGGAATTTTGTCAAATGTTGTAGTTGCAATTTCCCTAGTAGACATGTATGCAAAATGTGGAAGCATAGACAAGGCATGTGAACTATTTGACAGAATGCCTAAAAGAGATACCATCTCATGGAATACAATGATTGCGGGATATGCACAAAATGGATTTGTTGAAAAGTGATGCAGAGTGGCAAGGGAAGCAACTTCTTGACACAACACTTTGACACACCTATTCAACTATACCCTTCAACAAGGTAATATAATCACACAACTTGAACTTTACATCTATACATGCCAATAGGACTTGGGGATGCATTGAATACTCTCAGCATGACAAAACATGAATACATAGCCAAACTTTGCACTCAAAACCCTCCATTCATCCATCGCTTCCTTAATAGCCTAGGCATCCTTGTAGCATCAATCAATAGGACAATCATGATAAAAAAAAATTAAAGGAAATAACTAGAAAAGGAAACCTGGTTTCAAACATCTCATATAGACCCTTATAGGTTCTCAAATGCATAGGATCAAACTCCAAAAGTAGATGATTCAAAATATTGATTTTCAAGCCTCAAAAAGGCTTAGTTAGGCCTATGTAAAGAAGGAATCCAACAACCAAGGCACACCCCAACACCCCTAATGCCTTCAATTGACTCCAACAAGTTCCCCAAGACCCATTTCACATATTTCATCCATTACTGTGGCTCAAAACCTCAAAAAACCAAAAGAAATGCTTTCAAAACATCATTTTATGGACTTTCACATACAAAAACTAGACCTAGGGCATCAAATAATTCTCACAAACCTCCATGTTTCCTCCTGAAAAAAATTGCATCATGTAGAGATCCCCTAAATCCACCATTCCACCAAAAATTAAAATTTTCCCACAGTGTAATGGTGAATGATCAACATATTTGTAACCAAAACCTTGTTTTGTAGGGTTTCAAACCCACTTTCAGAGAAATTGGTATAACTATCTCAATTCTTAATGAAATTAACTCAAATCACCACCAAAAGAAAGTAGATTCACCTCTCTAACAAACCATGAAGATTTGGATTCCGTAAAATAATGCTACAGATTGTACCAAGCATGGGAATAGTGAAAAATGCTGGAAAATATAAAAAAAACATAGTTTATTTGCTTCAAATCTCCAAAAATTCCTACATCAAACCTTCCTTGACATAATGGATGATTTTTAAACTTTTCACCACCTTCCCCAATGGACCTCAACTATTTTTCAAAAGAGGGAACCATTGATTAATGATAATTACATCATAATGTGGAGATTACAACAAATTACAACATGACAATTTTTCATTTTGGAGCAACTTTGCAATCCTAAACAATTATGACATCTAAAACCACTCTAATGGCTTCAAAATACCCTTATTACATGTTCAAAACTCCAACCTTGCACATTTACATACAAATTCATTTTTTTTCCTTCCCAAGGCAACATGACAACATTTGAAGCTGTAGGATTTGAGAAATGCAAATCCACAGAACCCAAAGAACACCTGAATGCAAGAAACTTGTCACAGAGAAAGAAAGAGAACAAAACAAGGGTTTTGGCTCTAACAATGTGCAAAATATATTAATAGAGAAAAAATGAATCTAGAGAGTTTTAGAATACAAGAGATCAATCCTTATAAAGGAGATCAAAAATGAAAGGAAAAACCTAACCCTAAGGTGAGTGCATTTAATAATTAATATTAATTATTAAATGACTAATATATGTGCATAAAGTGAAGTCTTAAGAGGAGAGTAAAGTTAATTAATTACTTTACTCTAACACCCTCCCTTAAGATGAGCTACAATGCAGTAAAAACAATGTAGAAGAAAGCAAAGGAACTACAATGCAACAGAGGGTCCTAGCAACATGGCCTGATCAGGTACCCGAATACAACCAAATCTCTATAAAGTGGAGAAATAGAGAAAACCTCATGGGAAAAACTCTACTCCAAAAGAGAGAAAAGAAAGGAATGAAATTCACTAATGAAAGAAGGATAGGAGGTGGATTACATGATACACCCCATAGACAACTTCTATCATATAAGTACATATACAATGGTCTCCATAGGAGAGATTGAAAGAGAGAAGAAGGCCCCCTCACAATGAAGAAACTCCTATAACAATGGTAGATGCCTAATGTAGAATCCAAAAGGAGATCCTAAAGTGGCAAATGATATTCCTTCCCTTGGGAAGAAATGGATCCAAAGGACAATGTCAAAGAAACCTTGTGAAGAGTGATGAACCAATCTATCTCAAGATGTGTGCCACGATAGGATGTTGAAGAATCTCACTGTCTGAACTAAAACAAATGATGTCAAATCTAAACGAATATGGAGAATCCTGAAATGCAACTTTGAATGCACTAATAATGGTGGGCGTACAGTGATAACCTGACTGTCAAGGTAGAGGAGATGAATGTCCTCAAAATAATCCTCCAAATCTGCAATATAGGACTTAACAAACAAGAAAGATATGTCTGCAAGATAAGAGTCCAAAGTAGCTATGTTTGGAAGGTGAATGATGCCCTGCTGCACTGAATCAGGAACAACAGGAGATGCTAATGAAGTCTCAGTCTGAAGAGTAGGAACTGTGAGACAAGCCTCTGATCCATCAAAATATGTAAGGGTGTCTAAATACTCAAGTTCCTTTAAAGTATCATGATCAAAGGATGTATTCTCTATCCAAGCAATGGATAAGAGACAATCTGAAGCAGGATCCTCTGGGAATGGAGAGAGATTGGGGTCTCCATAGATCTCCCAAAGACATGTCCAAAGTGGGTGGGGACAATCAATGTCTGATATAGCCCATGCAGTGTCATCATCAACACTAGACAGTATAAGTCCTACTATGTGATCTCTAATGATATTCCAAGCTATTTTTCCCTTTAAAGTTGTTGGTTCAAGTAGGAGATCATACAAATAAGGAAAAATATTAAGCCACCTACAATGTGTAAGTATGCCCTTTGCCCATGACTCATAATTACCCCGTTCCAAAATAACAACTGAAGGGTGAGTAGAAAAACCCATAATAACTCTTCAAATGAAAAAAATGAGAAACCTGACCTTACTACATTTAGATCAAATTAATATAACCCATCCCACACAAACAGAACCCATGTAGGTGCCAGAATGTCCAAGTAATTGAGCAAAGTGTAAAAACACACAAAGCTGAATAAAATTTACCTAGTAAATTTTCAGATGAAATAAACTGCAGATCTAAAAATATCACTGCAACATCTTTCCAATGCTTATTCATTTGCGAAAAATGGAGCAAAATTGAGCAAGTTATGCCCCTCAGAGTGCAAAAGGATCATCTAACTTTGACTGCGAAAAGATGCAACCAAACTAGAAAATTTTGAAAAATTTCCTATACCATCAGAACGGGCTCAAAGCCAGCTTTCCAATGCCTATTTCCATTTGAAAATCTGAGTTAAAACATCCATTTTACACCCAATTTAGTGCAAGTTGCTCAAAAAGGATTAAAAAAATATTGCATAGCCCTTAAGGGCTAAGATCTTCGGCCCTTGGTCACATGGACAACCAGGGGGCTGGCAGCTAGGTGTTGGGCACACAGCCCCTGGTTCTGCATGTGACCCTGCTGCTTGCAGGGTAAACCCTCAGGGGCTGTCGGTAGGGTACTGGTCACCCACTTGACCTGGGGCTAGCCGAGTTAAGCCCACGGGGCCTGCACAGCCCACCGGTGGCTCCGCCCGGCCCAGTGGCCGGTGGGTGGTGGACCGGCGGCACCCAGGTTTAACACTAGCCGCACAAAAAAAAATTAAAAAACTTTCAAAAATCAATAAAAATTTGATTTTTTTGATTTTTTTTGCCTCGATCTGCATGCCCTGGGGCCGTACGGCCTTGGGGAAATTTTTTTTTCCTTTTGGTGCAACTGTGTCAGAATCAGACGTATTTTATATGAAAATAGGGGTTTTTGGATGTTGCGAGCTCAACGGTGAGGTCTGTTTGAGCTCAAAGTGCACCCAAAAAAAAAAAGAACCCCCACTATTCCAAATAAAAAATAGAAGACAAACACAGATCTAATGCAACCAAAACCTAGATCTCTAATTCTTTTAAAAACTGAACAAGCTGCAGCAGATCTGGCTCTGATACCATGTAGGATTTGAGAAATGCAAATCCACAGAACCCAAAGAACACCTACATGCAAGAAACTTGTCACAGAGAAAGAAAGAAAATAAAACAAGGGTTTTGGCTCTAACAATGTACAAAATATATTAATAGAGGAAAAATGAATCTAGAGAGTTTTAGAATACAAGAGATCAATCCTTATAAAGAGACTAGTGTTGTGACTTCTACGCCTCTACCTCCTGTTGAGATCACAAAACCCAAAGACTCACCCTAGATCATGCTCAATGGTCTTAATGGACCTTATGTAAGACAAAAATACTCAAAAGACTCATAATAATCCTACAAAACACCTATTTCCATCAAATGATTAAAAATGGAGGATGAGGTGTAGGTGCTCCTACACCAAAAAGGATTTAGAAATTTTCAAGCAAATGCAATTAGCAGGTCTGAAGCAAAAATCCACAACCTATGCCAGCATCCTCCCCACCTGTGCCAAAATAGGAGCTTTGGAGTAGGGTATGAACATCAATCAAAGCATAATGGATGGGGGATTTTTGTTAGATACTATGGTTAGAGTTTCAAGAAGTAGTTTTGGTAAAGGTTGTAAGAGAGTTCCTAGAGCATGAGTAGACCTATTGGAAGATGTTTGAAGCATTGGTAAGAATGCTAGTGGTGCAGGAGCACCTAGGCAACACCAGGAGCTCAAGAGTGAATTCATGGTTTAGATGTTTTCCTTCATGGAACTTTAGTTGTTTTCTATGTTTTCAAATAAAGGTCATGTTGACCATAGGTGAGGAATAGCAATTTTTAGTCTAATGTTGAAGTTTGGCAATTTTTTCAATTGTTGACATTTTTTGCAAAATAAGGCTCTTTTTGAGTTTGAGCAGCCAAAAGGCACCCATTTTATGAATAACTATTTGGGAAGCATATTTAAAGGTTGCCTCTACCTTTGTGTTAGGTTGGAAGTTCATTTGTACAGACTGTTTTGTTGGAAGTTGAAGAAAAACAATGTTTTTGTCATTTTTTTCTGGTTTTTGCTCAAGAACAGTGCTAAAATGGATTGAATCTGCTACTGTTAGAGTTGTAGGATGTAGTATAGGTTGTTTACAAGCTTTGTGAGTCATTTTTTAACTTTTTGAATTCATTTTTCATCGTTGTTTGTAATTAATTTGAAATCAACCTGTTGCTGGCCTGAAACAAGCAGTTTTGAGAAAATGGAGGTTTAGAGCACCTTCCCACCATACAAATTGTACAAAATTTTGGGAAATGTGCCAAGACTCCATGCCTATACATATGGTAGAATTTAGGAGGGTGTGGTTGCAGGAGATGCTAGCAAGATGATGCCCTAGGTGAGCCAGTGCAAGTCCGACTAGGGAAGGCAATGAGAAAAAGTCTCATATCTTGCAGGGGAATTGAGATCTTGGAGAAATTATTTTTGGAGAATTTTTTTGGAGGTTTTTTCTTTGCATGGTGATCAGAGGGGGGCTCCAGCAATTCATTTGGAGTGAGAACTTTTTGACAGTCCAAAATCAGCCAAAAAAGTTAGGAAACCCTAGGTTTTTAACCATTTTTGTGTTTGAGCAGTGTACGGGTTGTATAGGCTCAAAACTTCAAGAATCTTTAAGGTGTGGGTATGGGAATCACAAAACCCAAATGAAGAATTCAGGTCCTTTGGTGGGTTTTGAAGAAAATTGCATTTTTCTATGTGAAGAGGCCTAATTGGGGCTCTCGGCTTGTAGCCCTTTTCTACCCTAGGAAAGGATTTTATGAAAGCGATGGTTCTTAGGAGTTTTGTGATGAAACAAGAACCTTAGATTGATTACCTGGAAGCAATTACAACATTTACACACCCTACAAGAATCAAATTGGATGTTGAGAGGATTTGGCCTTTAGGAAGGAATAAGGGTCAATGGTGAGGTTGTGGTGAACCACCAAGGTTGGCTTGGTAGAAGGATAGCATGTTGATAGTGGGGTTGGTCAATAGGAGCAGTGGTACTTGGACCTGAGGTAGGACCACTAGAACAGGGTATAAGAGACACCAAGGAGTTCTTAGGAGCAAGAACTCTAAGCATGGGGTAGTGAGTGCCTCATCTAATCCCATCCTATCAGATTGGTATCAGATCAAGTTAAAGATTTGGGAAGCATCTTATATGTAAAAGGTTGAGTCCAATGATTCTTTCACCATGGTGACCAATGCAGAACTATCTAAGATGTTTGAAGGACAAGAAGAAGATAATAGGCTATTGAAGGAAAGAATAGCCCAACTTGAGGCAGCAGTGAGGAGTGCACAGTTTGAGGGAAGAATTCCAAAAGAAGAAGAGGTTGTAGGGGAAGATAAGACCCCTAAACTTGACCCTGTTTTGAAGGAGGAGCCTTTATTGAAGGCACTGAAAGCTTTGAGTGGAAAATCACTTAAAGGCATACTACTTTTTAGTGTAAAGATGGAAGCAGACCTAGTCATGGATTGGATAGAAGGCATGGAGAACCATTTTGAGTGTGATGGAGTCACTGAAGCTCCGAAGGTGAAGGTTGCTAAGTCAAGATTGAGAGGGTCAACCTCGACATGGTGGAATTTTATTCAGACAAAGAGGGAAAAAGAAGGCAAACAACCCATATCAACTTGGAAAGGAATGGTTGCTAAGGTAAAGGAAGCCTACATGCCAGATGACTATGAGATTCAATTGCACAAGAAGAGGAAAATTCTAAGGCAGAAAGACCAAGATGTAAACACTTACACTAAGGAGTTTCAATTTCTTTGCATGAGATCTAATGTGACAGAGGATGAGAGTCTTAAGGTGGCTAGGTACCTTAATGGCTTGAAATGGGACATCCAAGAAGAGATGGCTCTTATAAGTCCCAAGACAGTACACCAATGTTATCAGTTGCCCATAAAGATTGAGGAAAGGAACAAGAGGAAGCAAGATCAGTCTTCTAAGGGCAGAGGCAAAGGTAGAGATCAAAGAGATCAAAGAGGACAGCATGGTGGCTACCAAGGTAGAGGCAGTGACCAAAGAAATCAAGGAGAATCAAAACTCACTGAGCATGGAGGTGAAACATCTTCAAGAGGAGGATTCAATAGAGGAAGAGGACCTCAAGGAGGTTCAAACAGTGGAAGCGGAGCAGGCAGGAGAAATTCCTATTTTGCAAACATGAAGTGTTATCATTGTAACAAACTAGGTCACCCTGCTTATAGATGCCCAGAGAAAGATTCATCATCAAGCAATGAAAAGAGAGTGGCCTATGCACAAGAGGACACCATGAGTCCTAAGGCAACTGAGATCAGTCATATAGAATTTGAAATAGGAGAGAATCTGATGTTTAACAGAGTTCTGATCAGACAACCAGTCAAGGAGGAACCAAAACAGAGAAGAGCTCCTTTTAGAGTAAGGGGAAAGATACTTGGAAAAGTATGCAAGGTCATAGTAGACTCAAGTTCAATAGACAATATAATCTCAGAGGAGGTAGTAACTAAATTGAAATTGGAGAAGGTACCTCACAATAACCCCTACAAGGTCACATGGCTGAATAAAGGGCAAAGTGTTTTAGTTAATGAGCAAGTAACGGTGGAATTTTCAATTGGGGGTTATAAAGACAAGTTAGTTTGTGATGTATTACCCATGGATGCATGCCATCTACTACTGGGCAGACCATGGCAGTATGACATAAGTGTTATGTATGATGGGAAAGAGAATACCATTTCATTCAAAAAGGATAGAAGAACCTTCAAGCTGTAGTCACTGTCAGAAGAAGATGAAGGACAGTCCAAGACACCTAACATCATGTTAAGCAGTGGTAAGGAGTTCCTTAAGGACCTACACCAAGGGAATGAAGGATATGTGCTTGTGTTGCAACCTAAAGAGGAAAACAAGACTGAAAAGACAGTCTTACCAGAAGCAGTCCAAAGGTTGCTTGATAAGTACAAAAGCATAGTTAGTGATGGTACACCTACAACTCTACCACCAAAGAGAGCCATAAGTCATCAAATTGACTTCATACTTGGAGCCTCATTGCCTAACAAAGCAGCATACAAACTTACTCCAAAGCAAAACCTAGAGGTAGCTAGGCAAGTGCAAGAATTGTTGGATCAAGGATTGATTCAAAAGAGCATCAGCCCTTGTGCAGTGCCAGTGGTTTTGGCAACAAAGAAAGGAGGTAAGTGGAGACTTTGTACTAATTCTAGGGCAATAAATAGGATCACCATTAGGTATAGGTTTCCTATTCCTAGAATTGAAGACTTGATGGATTGTCTTGGAGGTGCTCAGTTCTTCACAAAGTTGGATCTCAAGAGTGGGTACCATCAGATCAGAATTAAGGATTGTGATGAGTGGAAGATGAATTTTAAGACAAATGATGGGTTATATGAGTGGAAAGTGATGCCATTTGGCCTCTCAAATTCCCCTAGCACATTCATGAGGCTCATGAATGAAGTGCTTAAGGATTTCACAGGGATCTTTGTGGTAGTATATCTTGATGACATACTAATTTTCAGTAAGACAACAGAAGAACACTTCAAGCATGTGGAGATGGTTCTTAGAAGGTTGCAAGAGGAGAAGTTGGCAATCAATCTTGAAAAATGTGAGTTATTTAAGCAAGAGCTTGTGTATCTAGGTTTTGTAGTGTCCAAAGGCTCATTAAAGATGGACCCAAGCAAGGTGGAAGCCATCCTAAACTGGCCTACACAAACCACAACAATAGAGGTAAGGAGTTTTCATGGATTAGCCCAATTTTATAGAAAATTCATAAGGAACTTTAGTGTTATATGTGCACCAGTCCTAGATACTATCAAAGGTGGTCTGAAAACAAAGTTTAAGTGGACTCAAGAGGTTGATAAAGGGTTTGAGAAACTGAAACAAGAAGTGGCAACTCAACCTATTCTATGATTGCCTAGTTTTGACAAGTTGTTCACAGTTGAGTGTGATGCAAGTGGAGTAGTAGTAGGAGGAGTACTTAGTCAAGAAGGTAGGCCTGTGGCCTTCTTTAGTGAAAAACTCAATGAAGCCAAGCAAAAGTACTCTACCTATGATCTAGAGTTATATGCTTTAGTGTAGTCCCTTAGGAAGTGGAGGCATTATTTGTTACCCAAAGAGTTTGTGGTGTTTACTAATAACCAAGCACTTAGTTATATCAACACCCAAGAGAAGTTAAGTAATAGGCATTTGAAATGGATGGAATACATAAAAAGCTTTTCCTTTCACCATCAAGCACAAGAAAGGACAAATGAACAAGGTGGAAAATGCATTAAGCAGAAGGTTGTTGACAGTGCAAGAGATACAGCTCAAGAGCATTGGCATAGAGAGTTTCAAGGATCTATATGGAGATGATGAAGACTTTTCAGAGGCCTATAAGGTATGTTCTAACTTTGAGAACCATTTCCATAGTCAATATTCTGAGTATACTTTGCAAAGTGGGTTGTTTTTTAAGGGCAATCAGTTGTGTGTTCCAAGAGGGTCAATGAGGGAAAATCTGATTCAAGAAAAGCATAATGGCAGTCTTAGTGGGAATTTTGGCATCAATAACACTTTAGAACTAGTGAAAAGATTCTATTATTGGCCTAAGTTGGTAAGAGATGTTAGAAAATATGTGGAATAGTGTGTTGTGTGCATGAAAGCTGAGGGAGGAGCTAGCAATGTTGGTTTATATCAACCCCTGTCCATTCCTAATAGACCATGGGAGTGTGTGAGCATGGATTTTGTGGTAAGTCTTCCTAAGACCAAGACTGGTTTTGACAGTGTTTATGTTGTAGTAGACAGATTTAGCAAGATGAGTCATTTTATTCCCTGCAAAACTACTCATGATGCCAGCTACATAGCTCACCTTTTCTTCAAGGAGGTTGTAAGGATCCATGGATTACCTCTAAGCATTGTTTCTGACAGAGATGTGAAGTTCATGAGTCACTTTTGGAAGACTCTATGGAGCAAATTGGGAACAAACCTCTCTTTTGGATCAGCTTACCATCCTCAGACCGATGGTCAAACAAAGGTGGTTAACAGAGTGCTAGGTAATCTTTTAAGGTGTCTAACTAAGGAATATGGATAGACATGGCATATGGTTATCTCACAAGTTGAATATGCTTATAATGACAATGTCAACATAACAATAGGGAAGAGTCCATTTGAGGTTGTGTATGGGATGCACCCAAGAGGCATTTGTGAGCTCAGAGACCTTGGATCTATGGAGAATAGGAGTGGACATGCAGAAGACTTCACTCAGACCATGAAAGAGATTCAGGAGCAGGTCAAGAAAACAATTATAGCAACAACCAAAAAGTTGAAGGAGAAAGTTGATTTGTCAAGGAAGGATGTACAATTTGTAGTAGGGTACTATGTCATGGTCCACCTTAAGGAATCCATATTGCAAAAGGGAATGTCAACCAAAATTCAGATGAAAAGGGTGGGACCATGCAAGGTATTAGCCAAGTATGGACAAAATGCTTACAAGGTGGAATTACCAGCAGACCTAGGCATATCTCCAGTGTTTAATGTGGCTGATTTGATCAAGTATAAGGGGACAGTCACTAACATGGACCAGAATAGCAGGGAGATATTCAAGGATGTCAGTAACATGACACTACCAACTCTAGACAAGCTACAGGCAGAGAAGATCTTGGAGTCAAGAGTGAAGAAGGCTACAAGGCACAAGGTGTACATGGAGCATCTTGTCAAATAGAAGAACAAGCATGAATCTGAAGCTACCTGGGTAGAAGAAGTAGACTTTAAGAAGCAAGGCATTGATATGTCTCTGATCTCTCCTCAAATTCCTTAGTTGTTTGTGCTGAGAGGGGAAGAATGGTGCAGGAGCACCTAGGCAACACCAAGAGCTCAAGAGTGAATTGATGGTTTAGATGTTTGACTTCATAGAACTTTAGTTGTTTTCTATGTTTTCAAATAAAGGTCATGTTGACCATAGGTGAGGAATAGCAAGTTTTAGTCCAATGTTGAAGTTTGGCAATTTTTGCAATTGTTGACAATTTTTGCAAAATAAGGCTCTTTTTGAGTTTGAGCAGCCAAAAGGTGCCCATTTTATGAATAAATATTTGGGAAGCATATTTAAAGGTTTCCTCAACCTTTGCGTCAGGTTGGAAGTTCATTTGTACAGACTGTTTTGTTGGAAGTTGAAGAAAAACAATGTTTTTGTCATTTTTTTCTGGTTTTTGCTCAAGAACAGTGCTAAAATGGATTGAATCTGCTACTGTTAGAGTTGTAGGATGTAGTATAGGTTTTTTACAAGATTTTTGAGTCATTTTTTAACTTTTTGAATTCATTTTTCATCATTGTTTGTAATTAATTTGAAATCAGCCTGTTGTTGGCTTGAAATAGGCAATTTTGAGAAAATGGAGGTTTAGAGCACCTTCCCACCATAAAAATTGTACAACCTTTTGGTAAATGTGCCTAGACTCCATGCCTATACATATGGTAGAATTTAGGAGCTATGTGGTTGCAGGAGATGCTAGCAAGATGATGCCCTAGGCGAGCCAGTGCAGGTCCGGCTAGGGAAGGCAATGAGAAAAAGTCTCATATCTTGTAGGGGAATTGAGATCTTGGAGAAATTATTTTTGGAGAATTTGTTTGGATGTCTTGGAATTTCATGGTGATCAGGGGGAGGCTCCACCAATTCATTTGGAGTGAGAAATTTTTGACAGTCCAAAATCAGCCAGAAAATTTAGGAAACCCTAGGTTTTTAACCATTTTTGTGTTTGAGCAGTGTACGGCCTGTATAAGCTCAAAACCTCAAGAATCTTTAAGGTGTGGGTATGGGAATCACAAACCCCAAATGAAGAATCCAGATCCTTTGGTGGGTTTTGAAGAAAATTGCATTTTTCTCTGTGAAGAGGCCTAATTGGGGCTCTCAGCTTGTAGCCCTTTTCTACCCTAGGAAAGGATTTTATGAAAGTGATGGTTCTTAGGAGTTTTGTGATGAAACAAGAACTCTAGATTGATTACCTAGAAGCAATTACAACATTTACACACCCCTGCAAGAATCAAATTGGATGTTGAGAGGATTTTGCCTTTAGGAAGGAATAGGGGTCAATGGTGAGGTTGTGGTGAAGCACCAAGGTTGGCTTGGTAGAAGGACAACATGTTGATAGTGGGGTTGGTCAATAGGAGCAGTGGTACTTGGACCTGAGGTAGGACCACTGGGACAAGGTGTAAGAGACACCAAGGAGTTCTTAGGAGCAAGAACTCTGAGCATGGGGCAGTAAGTGCCTCATCCAATCCCATCTTATCAGCTAGGAGTCTGGAGTACCCATTTTCACAAACCCCCATGAAACTTGTCTACAAATATCATTGTTCTTGGGTTTGTAGAGGAAGTAGTGGGAAGAGCCATTTCTAATTTACATCGAAAGCTATATTTGATTCATGAATTCTTATAAGATGTCCCTTAATTAAATATTATTTCTTAGTGTCCAAACACATTGAAGAACAAAAAGTGTAAATATTGGTTGGAAACTATGTGTTACTCAAAAAGGGATAAGCTCTATATTCTATTACTGAGAAACAACTTTGTAGTAAAAATTCCATGCACCAAGGTTAGATGGATGTTGTTGAATAATGTATCATGCACAATCATATCCATTTTTTGGGTCTGTTGTATTTTATGCAACCTCTGCGTGCACCACAACAAAAGAAAATATTAACTTGAAATCACAGATATTCAGTTGATTTGGGTAAAAATGTAATTATGTTAAATCAATGGCATCATATGAACTTAAAATTTGTACTTAAAACCTCAAATTTATAGTCCAAGTAAACCTAAAGTATCCTAAGTTTGAATGGATATTGTCAAGACAAAATTGCAATCTTGTGTGCACCTAATGAATGAAGTTAATCTTGCTTTTCTTCACAAAAAATGGTTGTGGCCCAATTTCAACCTATGATTTATGATTTCCAGTACTTCCCAATATCTCTTTAATGATGCCAATGCCTTGCATATCTGTAGTAAATAACTGTAGAAAGGTTATGACTAGATTCTTCTTGGAAATTTATTTTGAAAGATGGTCCCAAAAAAATAGCTAATGTTGCAGCTACTCACAATACATAAAATGTTAGATCTTCTTGTCTGTTACAATGAGCATACAATTTCATTATACTCATTCTTGATGACCTTGTTTCTTTTAAGGTGAAGAAACACTTTTCAGGTTCATTCAAATTTAAATGCTCAAAGATACAATGGGGTGGGTTCCTTTTTGAAAACTAAAAATTAATTGTCAATTTATATTTGTAAATCAAGCAAGCATTGAAATGTACCCTAATTTTTTAAAAGGAGATGCCACTTCCTATTTTATTATAGATATGTTTGCTTTTTCATCACAATGTAGTTCCAATAAGGTATAAATGTAAGAGAGAATTAAAAATATTCAGGATACTATAGTAGTGTTTTGCAAAAATACATAATGTGGATTACTATCTGTGATCATGGACTACATGGATATTGCACTCGATGCTTGTCATCCACAGAAAGGATCAATAAAAAAAATTGCTTTGTATTGACCAGTAATATATCGACAGACTTTCCTACAATGACAAGTAAGGTGATGGAAAAGGAAAACAAATGCATGACTACATACCTCAATAATCAATTGATAATGTTCCTCATCCTTGAGAAGGTTGTGTAAGGGTGGCTCCTTTATCATAGGTTCCTGTCATATCATTATTTTTTAGTGCCACTTAATATCAACACACACAATATCAGAAAAAGCAATACATTATAACTGGCACTATTTAGTAAATATCATGTATGATTCCATTTCAAGATATTCATCCATTAAGCTTGAAAAAATTTCCAACATACTGTCGATAAAAGAATTCATATTGGAAGTCCTTCATCATCTAAATCACTCTGCCATTCGAGGCCTACATCCAAGGTAGCAGCTTTCTTCTCTTCCTTTCCAGAAACCAATTTTGCAAGTCTTCTTCTCACTCTTAGAGCTTTGTTCCTATAAAAAAAGAAATACACTGAAGGAAATGCTCAATATGTAAATGATTTACAAGAATTAAAAAATAGAAACCCTAGATCCTCATTAAATTGAATTCACTTAAAGAATCCAATTGCAATCATATTGAAGTCAAAATACTTAGGATAAAATTCTATATGGCATTAAAAATTAATAAAACTAAGAGCAAATTCCAAGGTTGATTAGTACAATTATTTTATATATTGTAACTACTTATCATTTAAAGCTAAATTAACAAAAAATACAAATATATAGTATTTGAGATCTTAAATAATTCAAATCAACTAAATGATTTTAAACACAACATTTATATATATTTCATCTCCCTTTAAACAATTGGAATTTGAAAGAAAATTCCTTGTGATTTTGAAATATAGCCCTTGCAATGATTGAATCAATGGTAGGAAAGCTCATTTTCAAGGAGCAACTCAACATTAGTCTCCTCTAATCTACTTGTCAAACTCTAAACACTCTAGCTCACATCTGAAAATGGACATAAATATAACAACCTTAACTAAAATGAAGCTTTTCTACTCCTAAAGCAAGATCTTCAAAAACAACTACTTTTATGTACAACAAAAGAAATAGATGAACCTCCCATCCACCCTATCATCCTCATCATATGAAATATGAAATATGTTCAAGAGACAATGAGTTTCATGTCAAGTAATGATCACAATGATCAAATGAAAGGGGTTGAGAGGCAGAGTTTCAAAGTTGCATTGGACACTCCAAGTCAAGAGGATAGTTGGTGACTATTAAATGATTTGCAACCATCAATCTATTTGTTGCATATAATTTCCCAAAATTTAGAATTTGAATGTAATGAAACTAACCATAATTACAAAAGATCTAACACCAAAATGTAGTACAAAATGAATTGTTTCACAAAATGTCTCAAAGATATGTCATCTCATGGAATGAAATGATACTATTGCAGAATGTACACAAAATGGATTTTAAAAGGAATCTCTCAAAATATTTGAATTAATGAAGCACTGTGGAACATCAACATTGTAAGCTTTATTTATGTTCCAGATGCATTTAGTCATGCAAGTTTAGTGGATGAGGGTTGCACACACTTCACACATCAGTAACCCTTATTGCATTACATATATAGTTGATCATTAGGTGTGCATGGTTGATTTTTGTGCCCATGCTAGCTATCTTGAGGAAACCCTAAATATTATTACTAAGATTCCAGTTAAACCTTTGGTACTTGTGTGATGCAGAGCAAGAGGATTCACAATTCAACTCATAGGGAACATATTTCACAATAATGGGTTTCAACTTATTCATCCATCCTCAAGGCAACTTTCTTGATGATTTCCTGATTTTAAGATACCAAAATAGAGATAAGGCCAAAAATATATTGTAGAATCAAAAAAATTCTTTTAACATCACTAATATGACTGGTTTAATCCCAAAGACCAACCAATAGAACTCAGACATCAAAACTTTAACAAGTTGTCTATCCAAAGCAATAATTAGGCCTACAATATTCACCCAATCTTAACACATAACAATCCCCATGTTCTCTTACTAGATTCATAGGCATACAATACCTTTCAAAAGAACTCCTTTCAATAAGTTAAAATGGCCATTCAAGGTAGAGAACTTCAAATATGCAAAAACTGTCTTGAATAACAAATAGGTCTAGCTAGGCCACATCAAAGAGAAAACTTACATTTCCAAGTTCATCCCTACTACCTAAAGCCTTAGAAATATAGAAATATACCTAAACAACCAAATTATACCTCCTCCCATTCTTCATTCAAGTAATTTCACCAAGCACCCAGTTTAAACTTCCAATTTGAACTCCAATATGGGACTGCAACAACACAGTCAAGAAAAATCAACAAACAAATTGAACAAAAAACCATTACAGCCCTCAAATACTTTCATGGATCCCCTCAAAATATTATGAAGAACCATTGGGAGAAATGTCATCCTTTAAAAACTCCAAACACAAATAAAATTCTTAAAATCACCCTCAATACTGGTTTTACCAATCTATAGTGTTGATGGTGTTTTCTGGATAGCAACAACTTAGACAGAATATGATATTCTATCTCTCTTGAAAGGTAAATCTCTATCAGCAAGCCTCAAGAGATAACCCCAAGGTCTCTAATTCCGGGTCTTGACAATGCATAAATAACTTAGTGATAATGTGAAAATGTTGGTAATCACAAAGGGACCTTACTACAAGAAAATATTGAATCTTAAAGCTTATCAAAGTTAACAATATGGTGATACTTCTAGCCCTAAATCTAACTCAAATGATAAAAGAAAGAGAAAAAGACAATGGTTTCAAGAGACTTATCAATTTAACACTAGCCCTCAAATTGACAATGTGAATGATAAATACTTGAAATGGACCAATCCCTTAGAAACTAATTCCTGCTTCACCCAGATCAATCTACAATCTTATAGAAATAGTGCAATCTTCTAAGGCTTTAGAGATTTTCAGATCATGAACATTCATTCAGAACAACCTTATTGCAATCAAAACAAACAAATGTCCACAATTGAAGTAAGCACAGTGAATTTCAAGTCCAGGCTAAATTTGCAAGGCAAATAACAATCAACTAGCTGTGAAAAGTATGGACTAGAGATTGCTGCAAGACCTTAAGTATCAAATCATAAACACTATCAATTCTTAACAATAAACCTAGCACATATATCAAATAAACTTAAGCAACTTCAAAAGATAGAATCACATGAACCATTCCAAATAAAATTCAACACAAGAAAGGCACCAAATCATAATGTCTTCACTTGCATTAAATCGCCCAAAGTAGCAACAATTCTAGTCTTCTGTTACAACACTTGCTTTGAAAATAAGACTAACTTCTAACTCTATCTCTTGCTATACTGCTTAATTTTCTCCAATATAAAACTATCTAGCCCTTACAAATGAGGCAAAATTCCATATTTATAGAAACCCCCCAAGATATGTCAGTTGAATTAGGGTTTACAATAATGAATAGCCACAAAACAAGTCAGCCAAGAGGAATTCAAAATAAAGAAAAGTATGCATTAAATGCATGCACTCCATCCAGGTCAGCCTAGGATCTCCAACAAAACTTATTCCAATGCATGTGAAGGAGGAAGGTAAATAATGGGGAAGCACAAATTCCGATGAAGCATTGCATTAACTACTTCCCCCTTTGTCGTTATCTTGCTCCATCCTATCTTGCACCATCAGAAATATCCTATCCAAGTCGACTATAGGTGGCATAGCTAAAACCTTAATTCTCCTTTCAATGGACTTAATGTCTTCGCTTGATTGTTTTACAATTTTATCACAATCCATCCTCGTGGTTTGGTATTTATCCATTACTACAATGTATGTGGCTGCATCATCCAATTGATGTACAATGACTAGGCCTTCATTGATTAGAGAATACACATCCTGCCACCATTTTCTCAACTTCTCCAAGCTTAGATTTTTTGGCACAAACATCTTTCTCCCTGTCATAACCTCAAAGAAAGAAATTCACTTGTTGTAGATCTTATTCAAGGTGTCTTCAATTTTTCTCCTCTGTTTGTACACCTTCAAAACCTTTTTCCTTATTTGAAAAACTTCAAACCACTCCCAAGGTTCTACAGCTTTGGAGGAAGGAAGAATTCCATCACTTACCAATTTATCCTTAGTATATTCCATGATGGTTTTAGTATTTTGCAACAAGAGATCCACATCCCCCTTATCCTGAGCTAGCACATTCCTGAACCAATCTACTGATCTCATAGCATCTGCTCTGGTTGAAAGGATGTATTTGATAGCATCATCTCCCTTAGTTTTTTCTCCCTATAACTAGTCGATTGTAGCATGTGTAGTGGTTTTCATTCTCTCCAACTCAGATATTGTTTCTTGTGGTAGGAAGCTTGCACAAGATGATGAGGAGCTAATAGATTGCAAGGTTTTCATCAAATCTTGTAGATATCTCTTGAGTTTATCATCTTCCTTCTTCAATTCTTGCTTGGTTTGTACTTCTTTCCTCAATCTACCCAAGATCACAACACTAGAGCTTTCATATTCTTCAATCTCGTGTTCCATGGAAGCAGGCCCTAGGTTGATATTCTGCACACTATAGTCACTACCAGTCACATCATCCCTACTCTTATCAGGTGCAGGAGTAGCAATGTGAACTACCATGTTATTTGCTTCATCTCTCTCAATCCTAGAGATAACCCTAGCTTTCTTCTTTTCTTTACCCTTTCCTATATTCACCATTAATTCATCCCAATTAGGAGGAGTATCATCTACAACAATTTGTTTACTCTTTAATTCCTTGTCTAGCCAACCTGGAACAGTAGAATCCAATTGTGCATAACTTTGTCCAACTTCATCATGTTGATCCATAGGTATATCTTTATTCAAATCTTGTTTCTCATGAATGTCCTCAACTTTATCTTCTTTTTCTTTATCATGCTCTCCTTCTTCATGTACCGATGATGGGGTCCTAACTAGAATTTCCTCTCTTTGAGGAGGCCTATCTCCTTCACTTCTTACAGGTGAATCCTCATAAGTCACGAGAGGAGATTGTAACACCTTCTGTATTTTAGCCTTAGCACTATAGATCTCTCCTTCTTGAAATTCTTCTTCTTCTTGATCTTGATGACTCTCTACCTCCTTAGACTTACTTGGTTCACTTGGTGCATTGTGAGCTTCATGGGAAAGATTAATATTATCACATTGTTCTACAACAGAAGCAATTGAAGGAGCATCCTACCTTGGCACACCATTCTTGGGAGAAGGGGTTCTTGATCTTCTTATGTATACCTGTGTCCTCTCTCTCGAACTCTCCACATTTATTACAGGTGGGTCAACTTCATCCCCTTCCCTAGAGCTTTCCTTCTCCTTCTATGACAATCTTGTTGTTCTCCTTCTCTTTGGGATAGAAGCACTAGCTTCTTTGTCTTCCTTTTCAGCTTCATCCTTTGTTGATTTCTTTGTCCTTGAAATATGTTTCCTTTTCTTTGTAATAGGATTTCTTTGTTTCTCTTCCTCTTGCAATTCCTCCACATAAATGCCTTTAATCCTTATCTTGAAAGGAGAGCTCACCTTGCCCTTACCCTTAGGATCCTACTCAGTTGACTCCTCAGAAGTGGAATGAGACTCCAAGTCTCCCATTAGATCATAGGTGCATTGCACACCTTCACTTTCCAACTCCCACATCTTATGCTTGAGCCACAGCTTAGTATACTTGATCACTAGAGTCATGATCTGCTCTAATTTTATTTTCTCTTCCTCTAGCCAATCTATTTCTCTCACTAGTTTATCCTTCACAGCTTTGTAGTCATGGCCCTAAATCAAATCCCCATCATCTTCAACCTAATCTAGAATGGACTTCACATTATATAGCCGAACTAAGTTCACTGGTAGCCTATAGAACTTCTTCCTTCTGATCTCAAATTCATCACTGTAGTTGGCCCAATAGTCCTCTATATCATCCTTATGACTATATTCCCTGCTAGCCTTTTTATGTGCTTCACCAGTCCTATCAAATCTAGATCTCTTGGAGTGAAAAGATAAACCTAGAGTACTTATTTCTTCTTCAGAAGCATAGGCCAAATTAATAGAAGGGCATGCCTCACTACTGCCTATCCTCAAAGGAAAATCATCACCAAATCCATTTTTATGTTTATCCTTTTTTACAATTGCATCAAAATCACATATCTACCTTGTGACCTCCAGAAGTATAATGTGATATGTGGGATACCTAGGAAGTTTGTATGGAGCCCTTTGACAACCATCTATCCTTATGTAAGAAAAGGTGGGAAACTATATAAACCAAGCCCCATACCTTTTGATCAACTCCTTAGCATTATCAAATATTCTAGCATGCTTTGTGCCTTGCAATAACCTAGTGATGTACATGGTGAATGCATCATTCACCCTCCTATAGCTTGAGTTACCTAGGTGTAGTTGTGGATGGACCTCATAAATTACATCCTGCCCAAACACACCCCTTGTACTTAATCCCTTGTATGGATGGAATCTTGCAAGTGCATAGACCAAGTAGGAGGTCATTGTGAAGGTCTTCATCTGCAGGACATTACACATCTATTCATGAATCATGACACTTATAATGCCTGCCCGATTGTAGTCAACATTCTGCTCAAACCTTACAATGACATGGAACATCCAATTTTCAAACACTCCTTCATTCTTCAATCATACCACCCTACTAAGAAGGGCGATTACATCATAGTATTTCTTCTTAAATTTAGCTCTGAATAGTTGCTTGGGTAGCTTGGAAAAGTGGGACTTAGGTTTCTCTAGCTAGGAATTGATGACCTATTGGGACTTGATGGTATCTTCATCCTAGAACTTCTTTGCCATATCCATATCAAAACCCACCACATGAGATCTGTTGGGCATGTCAAAGGTTTGGGCTATAGACACAGGATTAAGATTTGCCACAATTCTTCCTTAAGGACCAACTATCCTTTGTGTACCCCTGTCATAGTGTCTAGCACACTCGAGCACCAAATCATAACACTGCACTGTATGAGGGAATCCAACTACATGTGCCAACCCTGATTCCAATATTCTTCTAGCCAGAAAAGGAAGGTTTTGTGTTGCCATCCTTGTCTTAAACTCTTCATAATCCCACAATCCAACATTTGTATCAGTGACCTCTAACCAGATGGAAGTCGGCTTTCTCTTAGGGATTCTGCTCTTTATATGATCCATTTTGATTCTTTCAACCTTAGAAAAAATAGACCCTTCTGCACTTGGATCCATTACTCTACCCTTGGTCCTACCAACAACCGCCTAACTTGATTCAGCCTGCATTCATCAAAGAAACCATAATAAAGATCACATGAAACCCAAGCTAATCAATCAAAAATGATAGATTCATCTTCAGCATAAGTCCCATGATGAGAAAAAATCTCTAAAACCTCATAAGAATTATTCATCTCAAAGTCTAGGCTTTCAGTCCTCTCACAGAATTCAGGCCAAAGAGGAATTTCAAAAAATTCCCAGCCAGACAGATTTTAGCGAAATAAACACAAAAGGCCTCCAATAATCATTTAATAAACCACCATTAACTAAGAAACACCATGAAACATCTTTAAACAACTAAAATTGATCATGCAATGCATAATCACCAGCTAATAAACCATGTTATCTCTCAATTATTCATTTTTAGCAAAGTTTTATAGAATTCCACTCAGGACAAAAATTTGTGAAAATAACCATAGTCTACGAACTCCGAGAAAATGAAGGGACAAAGGAAATTTTGATAAAATCCCAAGGGAACAGAATTCCACGAAGCCAATGTAATTTTCATCTTTAAAGAAAATTTTTGGAGAAAGACAAAGTGATGAAAAAACCAGGGAAGTCCCAAGGTGAAGGAAATTTGTGAGGTGCTCACAAACCCAAAATCTTTGACTGCATCAGGATTTTGTTTAGATTGATTAAATGATTAAGGAATTGGGGATTCAGCCCAAGATTTAGCTCATTCAAAGTGCAAGAGGAACAACCCATGATTCCAACCTATCCAAATGAGATCCAATCAAACTAAGGAATGATTTCAACAAGGGAAACCCTAGGAAATCGCCATGATAACACAACTTGGATGCCATGTTCATTTCCACTATTTCTCACATGAAATCTCCCATGACCCAACTAAGAGAGGGCGACTATCATATTTAATAATGGATAACAAGATTCATTTCACCCTAGACATGATTTTATCGAAGGTTGGAGATTTCTAGGTCAAACTAAAGCTCAACATGGGGAAGACACAAAATCAAATCAAGAATCAAATGTAGCAATGGCTAACCTTCATAGAACCATGAGCATGTAGAAGGAAGGGAAATGCGAGCCACCAAGAAAAGACTACACTCAGAATCAGAAACCCTAGCCCCATTACCAGACTCTTACCATGTCCAAAAAATCTTGACTCAAGGCATATACACACGCAAACTCTGAAGTAAATTCATTAAAAGGAAAGGTATCATGTACATACCATGAGATCAAAGAAATCGAAATAGCAACAACTGACAAAACCCTACAGCTCCAACAAAAGCAAGTGATCACCAAAAAGTTCCACTGCAATGGACAATTATAATCCCAAACGCATAATCTAGCAAGAGCAACTCAAAATCCAGCTCCTCAAATCTCAACAAGGAAAATGACATGAAATTCTCACCACAAATCACAATTAAATCCAATAAAAGACACCCTGCAAGATTGTATAGGAGACATAAATGTGCCAAAAAAAATAACAGGCTCGGGAACTCGAAGGCATGATAGAATTTTGGAAAAATCTAAACTAGAAAAAATTTTGGGAAGTCCTAAGTTTTGTAAAAATAGTGTAAAAAAACCTCCTTTTGGTTTTCAAACTGTTTGGAGAATTCCGCCCAAATGGAATTTTCCTGAAACCAGAGAAAAACTTGAGATGAGCTCCAAAACATAGGATTTCAAAGTACTTCCTCAAAAGGAGAGATTCGCACGAGTAGAATAATCATTAATGCACATTCCAAGACAACCAAATCCTTAAAATCAAAGGGCCAAGACACCAAGAATGAAAGAAAAAGAGGGTCCTTGCTTTCAGCGGGGCATGTGTGCGAAAAAACTGCACAACATGTAGCACTTTTTCCAGACTTAGGGCCTTATAAAACCCATTCAAAACCTAAATCTTGTTCTCTAAAAATTTTAAATCATCAAAATTCCATAGCATGCTTCCTTTTCATGAATTTTAGGAAGATTCCATCAGCTAAAATGAAAAAAACTTCATTTTGAATGCTCTTGGGTACCCTACATCAGGATTTGTACCCGTTCTCACTAAAATTACAATATCTCAGTCAAATAATCATAAAAAATGAATGAAATAAAAAATAAAGTGTTGTAGACTCATAAGACTAACAAATCAGATGACTTCCCCTCAAAAATATTGAATTTTGTAGGCATAAAATACTTAGCAACACATATTTTCAATTAAAAACACAAAATTTCACATAAAGAACATAGGTTTCTCTCATTTCTATCCATTATTTACATTCCTCCTTGCTGCCTCAAGATATAGGAGGAATATTTATGCTCTTAAAAACCATAACCAACTTCAAATAATTGACTTCAACCACCATCTAACTTCCATGACTCTTAAACTTCCCAATTATGAAACTTTTACAACTTTTACTTAACATTATTTGTGCATATTTGCAATTTTGAACAAATTGACTTGGGCACACACAGTAATCACTTAGACACATTCAATATGACCATATAAGACCAATTATACTCAAAAATATTCAACCCATTACATTTTATCCCAAAATGTCACCAAGGGCTACAGTTCTTGCTTTTGATAACAAATGATAATCTTGACATCAAAATTACCCCTTGACCAATGCAAACACATAATAAATGATCTAAAAACATTTAAATGGTCTTGAGGGACCTTATTGAATGACCTCTAAACCTTCCTAAAATATTTATTTACAAATGAGCCTCATGGAGGTTTGAAAGCAAACAGGTGCTCCTGCACCACTATGGATCATTTATGAATATAGGATGAGTATTCCAGTAACACTACTTTTTCAGTTGGATCCTAAAAATTATGCAACTTATGTTCTCTAAAAAATTTGTGCAAAAATGGGCAAGTGTGGTGAGGTTCAAAGAGTAAGGAAATTGATCAAAGATAGACAAATTAAAAAGATACCTGCATGTAGTTGGATTGAAGGGCATAAAATGGTACATGCTTTTTTGTGTAGGAGACATATCACATCCACAAACATGGGAGAGATATGAAAAATTGGAGAAATTGGCTTGGAAAATGAAGGCAACAAGTATTTCCAGATTCAAGACTTTTACTTAATGTTGTGGAATAGAAGAAAAAAAGAATCATTTATCTACCACCATAGTGAAAAGTTAGCAATTGTATTTGGTTTGTTAAACATGGCCCCTGGTACAACTATTAGAGTTGTTCAAAATCTTCGAGTATGTTTTTATTTTCAAATTGCATCTAAATTCATATCCAAGATTTTTCAAAGAGAAATTGTTCTGAGAGATGTGAACCATTTCCATCATTTTAAACAAGGACAATGTTCTTGTGGAGAATTTTGGTGGTACTAAATGAAACAATATGAAAAATAGGCTTGCACTATAATAATGTGCACTACATCAGATATAATAATGAAGGGACATCCATCAAATCATAATAGTGGGGATTTTTTTGTCATATGTTGTAGTTACAAGTGCCCTGCTATCTACATACATGAAAATGTGGAAGCATAGACAAGGCAAGCAAATTGTTTCCAAAAATGCCTCAAAGAAATGTGATATTGTGGTGTAGTTTATTTTAGGCTTTCAATAGTGTAGTTTATTTTATCCATATAAATGCAAATCACTCTCTAAATATTAGCTCATCCTGTTGTGATTGTATTTAATTATTTTGTTTTTAGTAAAGCCTTTTTGACAATGGATAGGGTAAATGTGTTTGTATTTGTGTCATTAAATGTTACATTTCTTTCTTATACTTATGGGATCTCACATTTTACATATACAAGACTTTGTGCATAGAATATTAGAACAACATAAGCTCTATCACAAAAGGCTTCAACAAAAAATTGAGCATGGTGTTATTATCAAAGCATTAGAGCTTTGTATTGGTAATATATTTTTGTAGGAATGCAATTAAGGAATATACATTTTTATTTTAAAAGTAACTTTCTCAAGAATTGAAATTAGGAACTATAACTTACCATACCACTTGTATTTTATTTATGTAATCCATGCAAATATTGACTATGCATTCTACTTCTTGAAATTCCTTTTCAAGTTGTTAAGAAAGCTTAGAGTTGTTTTAGCTGGCAATGGCAGAAACTACAATGTGCAATATAAAAGTTTTCTCATTGATGTCTAAGGGTAAACACTAGGAAGATCTTTTTTAATTATGTGTAAATCATGGTAGTATTCTTGTTTCATAGTCAATTATGTTTCTCTCTTTTTTTGTCTGTGTATGAGGGAATATAATAATTCTTCATTAACCGGATAATGAGAAATTATAGTAATTATTTTTCTCAAATGATATTGAAAGGGTCATAAATAAGTTTGAGATTGTTATACTCCATTTATTTTTAGCAGACCAAGCAATATTGTGATTCTTTTCACTTGTAATGGTGACAATGGAGTGATAAAGATTACCTTTTAACTTGTTTGATAGGTAACCTATTTTTTTGGAATTATATGACTGATTTTTAATATATATAACTTTCTTTGCTTGGTTAAGTGTGAGTTCTATTGGTGCCTAATCCCTTTGAAAAAATATTACAAATAAAATCTCATGGGTGCACAAATATACCATCACCTAAATGAAACCAGATAATATCAGTAATGAAGCCATCCAACAACCACCAAAAGGAGAAACCAACAAAAAGAAATTCCCATAAACAAACAAAAAACCATACCAAGATTTGGATCAGACATGAAATTTGGGTTGAGTATAAACCTAGGCTCCCAAAATGATCGACCTTTAGCTCTTGCCAGAGATAGAGGTGGGAGGGTGAAGGTACTCAATATTTCCAACCTCCCATCCCTCAAAATAACCCTTAGTTTTCAACATATAAAGCCAGGTCCTGACAAAATAGGGTCATATCCAAACACTTCAACATTGACTTGGAAACCTAATATTAGCAATCTCTTTAGTTTGTAGAATGGGGAAACATCCCTAGTTAGAGATCCTAAATTGCAATTTGACCCCTAAACGAATACTCTCATTACTTTGGCAGAAGGGCACTCCAGGCTATTCCTGCATCATCGTAAAAGGGAAAGCAATAAACCCTAGAAATGGTGTGCTGGTGCAATGGAAGGATAAGAAAAAATTCCATTGCATATCACAAACTATTTAAGGATTATTTTGAAATTAAAAGAGATAAAATAAAATGAAATGGCTAAATACCTGTCGAATTACAGTGATCTTGGTTTTTTTTTAATATCTATTGGGACCGTGACTGTAATCAAAATTATCAAAAATAGTTGAAACCATGGCCTTTGTCACTCTATCCTACACTTGCTTGTACACCAACTCCTATAAATCTGAAGCCCTTGTTGTAAATTGGTAATATTATTTGATTTCCCACCCAAATTTCCCTCTTTCTTGCAAGTTTCCCTCCACTTTATCACTTGCTCAACTTCATGTGGATTTGATGAACAAGGCCATTGAAGAATAAAAATGACTTTTTATTCATTTACTTTTTAAGTTCCCCCAATTTTAGCCTCCTGTAGGAATTAAACTAGCACTATTATTTTACCAAATTTGTTTTTGCTTGTAACATGAATATTAGCCCGATGCATTTTGCATTGTTGAAACAAACCAATGATTAGATGCTTTAATTGGGCCTCACCATTTCTTATTTGTCAAATATTTTTTATATAATACAAAAAAATAATATATAAATATAATACAAAATATAATTAGTGTATCATATATATTTAAATAATACTAATACAAATTAAATTATATATAATATAATTGTATTTATTATTATATTTAATAATATATATAGGTTATATTATTATTATATATTGTATTCTTATAAAATTATTATAATTAATAATTAATATATTTTTATATAAAACAAATTAATTAATATAAAAAAAATGATATTTAATTGATCTTTGGAGAGATTAGGAAAAAGAAAGAGAGATAGAAGGGGAGACAATTCTATATAGAGAGAGAAATATAAACTAACACTTGCACCTAAGGAGGTTCAAGGATTGCACTGATAGAAAATTGTATGTATGTTAATATATTAGAGAGTATGTGTTGAAGTTAGGGCTCCCCAACATGCTTCCTCTCTGACCCCATCATGGTGGATTATGGGATCGAATGTAAAAAGAAATTATGAGATATGTGAAGGCCTTAAGACTGCACCGAGGCAATGCCTTCTACACAATAGGTATTTTTGGTGCACCAAGCAACCTAGGCGGCCAAATGGCTTGCTTAGGTTGGGGTCCCATGAGGAGGGCTTAATTAGCTCTATGGATTATAATCAAGTTTGAAAGAAAAAAGAATAGAGGAATAATAGTCATTTATTTAGTCATTAATTTAGCCATATATTTAGTCAATTTTATTTGTCTGATATTAGTCATTTTTATTTGTCTGATATTAATCATTTATTTAGTCATTTAGTTGTTATTTTACCCAATGACCAAATTAGTCACTCTAAATGACCAAACTAGTCATTTATTTTCAAGATACTACTAGTATTAGTCATGTGACTAAAAGTTTTAGTCATGTAGTCATTTATTTGCCAAATTCTACTAGTGATAATCTTTGAATTCAGGTAGACCATTCTTCCTTATTAGGTATTTTCATAGCCAAGTGCCAACCACCACCACCGATCCTATTGGAAAACATCAAAACCATCATCAAATAAGTTCTCAAAATTGTCTTAAGAGGATCAAAGACTTGTTTTAAAAATTTGCTTAAGGGGATCAAAAACTTGTTATCAAAATTTGCTTAAGGGGATCACCATACCTATTGGATAATTATATCCATCATCATTTTTTTGAGGTGCTATTAACTTATGTTTAGTATCCAAACAACAATCCAACCAATATTTTGTTTCCTCTTCATTCCCCTTAGATGCAACAACAACATACACATGCCCTACAAACAAAATTTGATTTAATAACTTGCGCATATCCATATAAATAATTTAGTATTACAAAATAACTTAATAAAGTGAAATAAGTTGTGTAGACACATAAAAATGTCCTAAGCCTTCGAGCATCATTTTTCTTCATCCTCGTCCTTCAATAATAATTTTAGTTATTCAATTATGTTTGATTATATTCCTCTATTAATTAAATAATTTTTAATAATTATTTAATTAATTCACTTTCTAATATTTATTCTATCATGACCAATTAAATAAACTAATTATGTCACTAATTTCATCCTCTTCTTCAATAGTTAAATAAATTATTATTTATTTAATTATTTTGTCATCTTTCATCTATAGATAAATAATTACCATTAATTATTTATCTATTCATGGTCCTTTAATTCTTCCATAGTTAAATAATTATTAAAATCATTTAACTATCCCATGCCACCTCTCCTAATTAAATAGTTAATCTAAATTAATTATTTAAGGTCTAAATTTAATTAAATGCTCCTCTTTTCATTTTTTCAAATAAATAATTTGAATAAATTATTTATTTTCCACTTGTCCATTTCCTCTATTTTCAAATAAATAATTTGAATAAATAATTTATTTTCAACTTGTCCATTTCTTCTATTTTCAAATAAATAATGTGAATAAATTATTTATTTTCCACTTGTCCATTTCCAACATTTTCGAATAAATAATTTAAAATAAATTATTTATGCACCATTTGGTCAAAGATACCTTGTCATAATCCCCTGTCATAACATTCATTTCTTGTCATAGCTTGCATGTCCCTACATGTCCTTGCATGCCTATCCTAGCCTGCATGCCTATCATGGCATGCATGTCTTTGCATGTCTTCCTGTCATGATTCCTCCAAGAATAGCATATTCTTGGTGCATCAATTCTGGACCATTGATCTTGGCATCTTTTCTGAGACTTAATCTCAACCATCCATTTTGTAACATCCCTCTTATGCATTCCCCATCCATTAATCTTGGAGTCTTTCTAGAAGATTAATCTCAACTGTCCATTTGAATGGTTGTCTATAAAAACAACATTCCTTCTCCATTTTCAGCTTAACAGCTATTCTTCTCCAACTTTCTACTTATCATTTGCAGGTATTTGCACAAGTCACACTACAAATTTGAGGGCATATTTGCAAAAGAAGAAATAGGAGAGCAAGAGAAGTGATTCAAGTTCAAGCATGAGGAGTGTTTTAATTTAATGTTTTATTTTCTTTATACTTACTTTGTTTTCTCTTGTTTGGATGAGGTTAATAGTTTAGAAGTGTTGGCTGTCACTTTATCTATTCTATTTGATTTCTAACCCCATTTCACATTTGGTGAACCCGACGTGAATCTTATAATTTTGCAGAGAAATTGGTTTGTTTTCTTGTTTGTTTTCATTGTTTTGCAGATTATAGCCAAGAATGCATACAAAATCCTGTCATCTTCATTTGAGTACAAAAGGATGGAGACATCAAATGTTTTAAAATATTTTCTGAGTTTTTAGGCCTCATTTCCAGCTTTCTGAAACATTAAATTCTTTGAAATTTTGTTAAGATTTGAGAAAGTTATGGCCATTTTACTAATCACAGCATTTTAAGTTTTAGTTATTAAAATCCGATTTTTCTTTGTTTATAATACTTTTGTTGTGTAGAATTTTGCAAAATGTTTTTTGGGTTTTGAAGCTCTATGTCTTAGCTTTCCATAGATATCTACAATTTAAAGTTTTGTTTAGTTGTGAGAAAGTTATCACTATTTTTAGCTTCTTGTTTTCATTCAATTTTTTTTTTTGGTTTACTAATCTTTTGTTTGTAGCGTGTGGCTTTGGAATGGGGCTCCCAAAACTACTTCTTTTGGAGCAACAAAAAAATTGAGCTCTTAGTTTTTAGTTTTTTTAATTCTTTTTTCTTAGTTTAGTCTTTTTATTTTCTAGTTTAATTATTTACTAACTTTTAGTTTGGTTTTTAATCTTTTGTTCTAACTTAGTTTTTTTTTGTAGCTTTCTCATTGGTCCAAGACATTTATGAAACTACTAATTTGTGGTTTTGCAGCTTCGTTAGTTGAAGACTCATTTCTCAAACAAGGTGTTTGCGATTTCTAGTTTAGGAACACTTCCATTGGTGCATTAAAATGAACATGTGCTTAATTTTGTCTGACTGTGCTTGAAGGTGGTAGGTGATTATGCTCTCACCTTGTGAAAACTAGGTGATCAGAAAACCAGACCCACCTTATTTTTTATCACCCTCACGACTTAATAATTGAAGTATCCTATCCCCTTACACTTTTGAGTGATCCTGGGTGTAAGAGAAACGGTTATTATTTCTAGAAATGGGCCTACCTTAAGGGAAAAAGAACTCACCTTAAGGGACGACTCGACCGATAATAGGCTAAAGCCAAGCGACTTCCAACTAGGATATAAAATGGGTGCTTGAGGAAAGTTCAAGTACCATGAGTGTAGATGTGTCACACAGATGAAGTAGTACTCCTATAAACCCTGTTGAGTATAACCTCTTCAGGCTGGAGTGCCACCTAATTGGTGATTAATCTCTTGCCCCATGTGTAGCCACTCGAACAGATGCCCTAACTAGACACCTTTTGTTTTAGAGGCCAACCATTTTCAGCTGTTGCTTGTTATAGTGCAGGGTACAGTATCATGCCCGAATATACTCACTACTGACTCCCTTGAGTAGAGATAGCAGTTCTTGGGAAGTGATGACCCAAGAATCCAAAGTTGGTGTGACCGAATGACGTTAATGAGCCATGGATGGGAGCTAGTGCCACCAAACTTCTAAGCTATCCGCTCTCAAGAAGGAAAGGTGTTTAGCACCAATCTGGGATATATCGGTGGGCTATATCAAGTATACAAACCCTTGGCCTATTAGGATTGTGCTTGTCTCATGTGTGTTTGCATACACCAAAACATCGTGCTTGTCAAGTGTTTTCTAGATTTTCAAACAATATACAAAATATTCACAAATCTAGACACAAAACCTCAGCCAACTCAGACTTTTTAATAAAACATCAAAACAACAGTCTCAGCCTAGAAGTCTTATGTCAAAACCAAATCATGAAATTTCTCAAATCCCTCATTCCTTGTACACTTTAGCTTGCATCTTACCATAGGGTCATCTTTGCAAATATTTAGCTTCATCCTTAGGCTTCACCATTTGCATTTTTAGTCATAAACTAAAAACTTAGGTCCTCATCTCATTTTGCATATTTTGGATTAGGACAACCTTACCTCACTTTGAAAAATCTTGACTTTCAAAATTAGGTTATCATTATACTTAGACATCATTATCTCCTTTAATCATTGTCCTTTTGTGAGATCCTTCTGACTCAAAAGCCTAGTTAGGAAGACTCACTTGTCATTTTGTCCTTCAAACAAGTCCTTTGATATTCCAAAATTGAGACATAGATCAAGCATAGGGTGGTTAGGAAACCTTCTTTCAAATCATTTTAGACCTTTGCATTTGCATACCTTACACATTAAAATCATTGTATTCCTCACCTTGCATATCTTTAAAATCCAAAATATTATCATCATAGTCCTCATTGGCATCTAGACTTTGCATTGATCATTTCCTTAACCAACATTTTCACATTAGTCCTCACTATCACCTTGGAATTTGACATCCTTTCTTAACAATTTATCACCTTGCATTGGTCATTTTCCTTAGGAAAACATCATTATCACCTTGCATTGACATCCTCCAAAAACACAAAAAAAAAAAATTAGTGTCATAACTTGTCATCTTAGTCTTCATTGTCCTTTGGCATTAGTCATTTTCTTTAGACAACATTTTCATATTGCATCCCTTATTGTCAAAAAATCCAAAAACATAGTCTTGCATTGCCATCCTTTATCTAAAAAATCCAAAAACATAGTCTTGCATTATCATCTCCTTGCATTGCCATCCTTTATCACAAAAAAAAAAAAAACATAGACTAGTGTCATACTTGCATTGTCATCATCTTCATTTGAGCAATCCCCTTTTATGGTTGAGACTAGGATTTAAAGACAGAGAGAACAAATGAAAAACTTTGGACAAGATTTCAATCTCAACATTGATAATAACACTTATGACATGAACCAACATTGGACTTTTTCTGACCCATTTCACAACATGAACATGCAATCTTCCATGAACATGCCATTTTCATCACAAATCCTTCTGAACCATTCATACAAAGAGACCAAAATGGACGAGCATATGTAGAAGACTTAAAAGCTGCAATGAAAAATCCTGATATAGCCTCCTTTGTAGAAAAATTAGTCTTGCGTGATCCTCAAAGGTATCTATCCATGCTTTTAGACCAAGGGGTTAAGTTACCACAAGGCTTTGACATAAATACTTTGGGACCTCCATCCATATACCCTCACCATCAACAGTCACTTAACATAAATCCTACCATTAATTCACAACAAACATCCAGTTATCACCCTTATCCTAACCTTGACAAGGGAAACCAACTATCCACTAGTCCATTACGAGTCTCCACGTCGTATTCTATTCCTTCACCTACCAATCCTGTCAAAGTCTACATGCCTTATCAACCATCTACTAACTCATGTCAAGTCTCCACATCATACCTTAGTAATCCAGTCCAAGTCCCCATGTCATATCCTAGTCCTTCACATACTAGTCCACTCCAAGTCCCGATGTCCTATCCTAGTCCTTCATCCATTAATCCTTTTCAAGTCACCCCCTCACAAGCCACTTTTAGTCATGAAATTTCTATCATTACTCAAATTCAAATCTCATTGTCTAAACTTGAGGATACATGTCAAAACGAAAACCCAAAGCATGACCTTATAATGTCACCCTCATGTCAAGAACAAGGTATTCCATCCCATGACCTTATCTTAAAGTCCATTCAAGATGTCATTCAAGACAATCATGACAAATCCAAAATACACCTACCATTGACGAAGAAGTCCAAATCCATGACAACCCCATCTTTGACCAAGACCCTACCATTGACCAAGAAATCCAAAATGATCCACTGCTTGACCTTTATGCCATTCATGATCAAACACTTGAAGACGACCCTATCCAAACTCTGGGCATATCCATTTTCCAAAATGAGACACTTGCCTCCATGGGACACATAGATGATCTTACTCCAAAACAAGAGTCTTCTATGGACATATTTACAAATAATCGAGCTATAGTTGACTTCATTGGACTCCATGACACTGACCATAATGATGGCTTCAACATTGACATGGAAGTACCAATAGAATCATCTAAACCTAACATGTCACAAGATCATACCAAAGATATTAGTCAGAAATATGGCCAACATGACAATGAAGCTAAGACACTTTATCAACTAGGGTCATCTATTTTTGTTAAAGTAGGCTTTCTTGTAGATGAAAATATTCTATGTGACAATGTCCACATACATCATGATGGGTTAGCATCTTGCTTTCAAAACAATAAATACCCCATCGCAAACAAAATATGTCAGAGCATGCATTATCAAGGCAAAGGACTAGGCATACATGAGCAGGGCATTCAAGAACTAATACAACTTCAAGAAAATTACAGACATCAAGGTCTTGGCTATTCTTCAGTCAGTAAATCAAATGATGTCAGTGGAACCTCCTTGATATTGGGGGAAACCTTGTCAAATACATATTTCAAAATGGAGTCCATGAGTAATCCTTGTCATTAGATTGTTGCCAACACCTCGTCCACCCACACCATAAACCATCATTCTCAACATCTTAAACCTTCCCTTTGGAACCAACAAAAACAAAAATCTTACAAAGTAAAAAATCAAATGTCAAAGGCCATTGAATCAGGCAAAAAGACAAATGGACAAATGAAATTAAAATGGATCCCAAAGAAAAGTGGATCAAGCAAAGAAAATATGTCAAAAGAAAAAGTTAATCAAAATATGGAGCCACAAGACAAGAGGACTCCCACATATTATAAATTTCCACCTCCTTCAAAATGGCCATCAAACAAGGCATCTAAAGGTGTTGGTTCCAAATTCTATACCTCCAAAATTTGTCATCCATCATACCAAGTTTGGAAAATAAAAAGTGATTCTTCCAAACATCCAAACAAACTTTCCATGTCTACCATCATCCGTCATAATCCTACATCTCACCTAAAGTCCAAAAATCCCATGTCACAAATCCATCGCATCATGGCAACAACTCTTTATCATAAGGATTCTCATGGCACTCTATCACGATGTGCGTATATTGATAAGGCCAACTCTAGTATTGAAAAGGATCATGATGACATCAATCAATTGTATGCAAGCGCTATCATTCTAACAAGGCAGCTACTTTAGAAAGGACATTATTGGCATATCATGGCACCAGTCTCTACATCAGCACTGTCAGCAATTTCAAGACAAATAGTGGCTAGTTAAGGCATCAAAGTCATCCTAAAATATAAAAAAATACAAAAAATTTGAAAAATAAAAAAATTTTCGCCCTGATGAAAACTTGGCAAACAGGCGTCTTGGTGACACCAAAAAAGAAAGAAAAAAAAAGTCAAGAAAATAGTAGAGAGAAAAATTTCGTCCAATGGTGAAAACCTGGCAAACAGGTGCCTTGGATAAGTACCATGATGAAAACCTGGAAAACAGGCATCATGTGTAAAATAAATCATCTATGTGGACTTTTACACTTAGGGGCAAGTCATCTCATCTCCTATGCCTTCCTCTTAACATTGGCATCCATCCATTTCATCCATATCATTTCCGTCCATTTTCCCACCTACCTTGTTCTCAACATAAAATTGGCACACATAAATCATGCTTTGGGAAAACTCTTGACATGTCAATCCTTTGGTCACAAACTATGCATGCAACATCATGTCATTGTCATCATTTCCATCATTATCCCTATATGACATAGTCCTATAAAATCATATAACAATTCCCTTAGTCTCATGTCTCCTGTCCTTTACCAAGACCATCTCTCATCCTTTCATGTCTGTCACCTATCTTGACTTTCCCTTGTCAAATGGTCTAAGGATACTTCATCATCCCTTCTAGTCCTAACCAAGTCATTCCAAATGCAATGAGCACATTATCCAAAACTTTACTAGCCTTTGTTCCTAGCCCAGCTGCAGACCTCGATACTTTCGTCACATGATCATCATCCTCACGTTGTTTGAGGATGCGTCCTTCCCACATCAAACAATGTTGTCATCACCTGTCAATTGGTATTCAACTTGACTAGGGGCACAATCATGTTTTTCCTTGGATTCTCATATGTAGGCATCAATCACATGCAGTTGTAGTGATCCTCTTAAATCATTCAAAAATACCTAAAAATTAGAAAATGTCCTAAAAAAATACCTAAAAATTAGAAAATGTCCTTAAAAAAGACCTAAAAATTAGAAAATGTCCTTAAAAAAGTCCTAAAAATTAGAAAATGTCCTAAAAAAGACCTAAAAATTAGAAAATGTCCTAAAAAAGACCTAAAAATCAGAAAATGTCTTGAAAAAAGACCTAAAAATTAGAAAATGTCTTGAAAAAGACCTAAAAAACTAGAAAATGTCCTAAAAAAGACTTAAACATAGAAAATGTCCTGAAAAAAGACATAACAATCAAAAAAAAGTCCTAAAGAAAACACAAACTTCCAAAACAGAATCATGTCAGTCAACACAGGCACATCAATTCAAGCCTTGATTAGTCTGTCATTGTCGAACTACATTGTCTCTGCGCATTTACTACACAGACAAGGCTCATCTTCGAGCCCCCAAGACATTAGGTCAGTCCTATTAGGTTAGTCAAAATAAATCATAACTCAATCTTTCGTCAACAAGATAAAGTCTTTGGTCGTGTCGAACTATGAGATCTCTGAGTGCATGATGTAGGCAAGGCCATCTGTCGATGGGCCCCCGAGGCTGCACTAGGTCAGTCAATTAGGGTTCATTGCACAATTTTTGCACACACATGAAACAGTCTTTAAACTTGAATGAACAATTTACCCAAGTGAACTTCAACAATCTGTCAATGGAACATGACAATCATCTTGGCATATCAAAATTAGTCAATCTCAATCAAACTTAGTCAAGCTAGTCAAATCTTGCTTACTCTTCAGATGTGTCCTTTTGAAGGGTAGCCCATCATTTAATCATTCCCTAGGATGTTTCCTTCCTAGGCATCATCATCGTCATCTGACATTTTGAGCAATCCTCTTGACATTTAAGAACCACTCCTCTTGAAATCAATGTTCTTTTAGATGTGTCCTTCTGAAGAACAACCCCCATCATTTATGCCTTAGGATGTGTCCTTCCTAGGCATCGTCACTATCACCTGGAATTTTGAGGGATCCTCTCGACTTTTGGGGGTTTCTCCTCTTGGCATCAACATTATTCAGGATGTGTCCTTCCTGAATTTGGCAATCTTCGACACTCGTCATCTTGGCATCATCAAAACCTTGACACCCTGGCATCTCAACATCAAACCAGACATCTTGGCATTAAAACACTTGGAAAACACTTGGCACTTGTCTGTTGATTTTTCATCATGTTACTAGTTTTTCAGCGAGATCTCGACGACAGGATTTAGAGAAGCAACGACGTATCATGATGTTTGTTTTGTCTTTTGACACTCATGGTACTAGTTTCTCAGTGATGTCCTGACTCTGGGATTTAGAAAAGCAGCAATGTATCATGATGATGGATTTGGCTTTATTTTGTCCTTTTGGTAATCATGTTGCTAGTTTCTTGAGGATGTCCTAGAAATAGGATTTAGAGAAGCAACGATGTTTTATGATTTGTCTTTCTTGTCTTTTTCTGCTTGTGATTGGTTATGGCCAAAAGACTGGAGAAAATGTGCCTTTTTGTATGAGTCATAATCATCCTTGTCTGCGAATGCTTATCTCACGTGATGGTACAACCTTGCACACCTTGGTCTACGTCATATCATGGTGTTTGTTGGCCATTACAATAATCTTCCCAATGATGATAAATATAAAAATGTAAGTATGAAAGTTGGTTCCCCTATCTTTTTTTTCATCTAGTTTTCCATGTTCATCCTCCCTTCTCTTCCACGCTAATATCCATCCCCTTCCAAGCTAACATTTCTTTTGTCTTTCATCCTCTAGTCTTCTCATCAATTTTGATAGCACACCCGTGTTCTTGGAACATGTCTGTCCTCTCAAGGGGGCATACCGTAACCCTCCTCGTCATTCTTCCTCATCTTATTTTGCATTGGGGCATGACTTTGACTTATTTTTCTTTGTCACAATGCGACAGGTTGTATTATGACAAAGAGGGGCAAAATGTAGACACATAAAAATGTCCTAAGCCTTCGAGTGTCATTTTTCTTCATCCTCGTCCTTTGATAATAATTTTAGTTATTCAATTATGTTTGATTATATTCCTCTATTAATTAAATAATTTTTAATAATTATTTAATTAATTCACTTTCTAATATTTATTCTATCCCGGTCGATTAAATAAACTAATTATGTCACTAATTTTATCCTCTTCTTCAATAGTTAAATAAATTGTTATTTATTTAATTATTTTGTCATCTTTCATCTATATTTAAATAATTACCATTAATTATTTATCTATTCATAGTCCTTTAATTCTTCCATAGTTAAATAATTATTAAAATCATTTAACTATCCCATGTCACCTCTCCTAATTAAATAGTTAATCTAAATTAATTATTTAAGGTCTAATTTCTATCTCTCCATTTAAATAAATGCTCCTCTTTTCATTTTTTCAAATAAATAATTTGAATAAATTATTTATTTTCCACTTGTCCATTTCCTCTATTTTCAAATAAATTATTTGAATAAATTATTTATTTTCCACTTGTCCATTTCTTCTATTTTCAAATAAATAATTTGAATAAATTATTTATTTTTCACTTGTCCATTTCTTCTATTTTCAAATAAATAATTTGAATAAATTATTTATTTTCCACTTGTATATTTCCAACATTTTTGAATAAATTATTTATGCACCATTTGGTCAAAGATACCCTGTCATAATCCTCTGTCATAACATTCATTTCTTGTCATAACTTGCATGTCCCTACATGTCCTTGCATGCCTATCCTAGCTTGCATGCCTATCATGGCCTGCATGTCTTTGCATGTCTTCTTGTCATGATTCCTCCAAGAATAGCATATTCTTGGTGCATCAATTCTGGGCTATTGATCTTGGCATCTTTTCTGAGACTTAATCTCAACCATCCATTTCGTAACATCCCTCTTATGCATTCCCCATCCATTAATCTTGGAATCTTTCTAGAAGAGTAATCTCAACTGTCCATTTGAATGGTTGTCTATAAAAACAACCTTCCTTCTCCATTTTCAGCTTAACAACTATTCTTCTCCAACTTCCTACTTATCATTTGCAGGTATTTGCACAAGTCACACTACAAATCTGAGGGCATATTTGCAAAAGGAAAAAAAGGAGAGCAAGAGAAGTGATTCAAGTTCAAGCATGGGGAGTATTTTAATTTAATGTTTTATTTTCCTTATGCTTACTTTGTTTTCTCTTGTTTGGATGAAGTTAAAAGTTTAGAAGTGTTGGTTGTCACTTTATCTATTATATTTGATTTATAACCCCATCTCACAAGTTGAATTAAATTACCTTCTTGTACAAGGTCTAAAACATGGTCATAGTCTTCATATGCAAATACTTGATCATTATCTTCAATAGTTATTTCATATTGATCGTGTACTTGTGCAGGTGCCAATGATCTTTGCTCCCACTCTTCAACCCATTTTGTATTTTCACATGCTTCCCAATCTTCTGAGATACAAAACTAACAAAAACATGCAAGCTCCTGTCAAGATAGTACATGTGCTTGTTGTCGAACTTTTAAATGAATGGCATTTAGTAGATCTATTGATTGTCTCACAGTCAACTCTAGGTAGAGTGTTCTCTTCTTCAACCAACCAAAAGAATCAACAAACTATAGAGTACTCACTTGAACCAAGTGCAAATAATCTTGTATTGCACCAATCCACAATCCCACATGCATCTTTAAATTTTATTGTATTCTCAAATTTCAATTGTTCTCTAGCAAAAATTCTTTTGACACACACACCAACTCCATCACATTCTCCTTTACCATGTCCAGCTTAAAAAAAACTCCATATATATGTTGGAAATTAAGTTCCTTGTGAACCCTACTTAACCAATAGAACATTCAAGCATTTTTGAACTGCCTCATACAATTATCTGACCATATGAGGTGTTTTGTCATCTAGATTCCTTTTTCTCTTAAATTTCTATAAAATATATTGAAACAATATTGAACAAACTATAATGAGTGTAACCGGTTCACTTAAATAAAAAAGATACTCTCTCAAAACTTTTCTATCATCTTCTATGTTATCATCTACATGTCTATAAATAATATGGACAAACATAGCTACTTGCACTGAATTATAATACTGTGATTGAATTTCCTCTTTTGGAGCTAGAGTATATTTTTTTGCAAAATCAACCACTAAAAATATAGTACCAATTGGAAATGTGTTTCTACATGTTTGAAATTGGACATCAAGCCATTGAGCATGTTGAGAGTGCATGACATATTTTGGTACAATCTTATTCTTAAGTTCTAATATAAATGCATGTACACTAACTTTTTTTTGTAACTAAATCACAACGCTTTCCAATTTTTCCATCTTTTAGCGAATAGTTAACATTCTTAAATCTTTTAACATCAACTAATTATTTTCCAAAATCATTATCAACACTTTCATGCATGCAAACTCTTAAGAATGAAAGATTTCCACAGCTAGTGCATTGTCCAGAAATACAAGAACTTAAATAAAATAATTTTTCATTTGATCTTTCATAAAAGAAACTTGATATAAACTCTCTTATTATTTCAGGTGGCATATTAATACCACATTCCTACATAATCATGTTAGTATGCTAAGTACAATGTATATATCGAAAAACATCATAAAAATAATGAAATTAAACATGTGTTTCACAACAACAAGATATTCATTGCTTATTGATTTTTACATACCATGGTTTACATTTTTCAAAAGACCTTTGACTTATTTTAATATTACCACGTAACACTAAATCACAACAATTTTTTTTATAAAATTAAGTTTGTGTTGTATCTAATAGGTGTTTTGGATGAGGATCCTGAACTTTGGACCCCACCCTTAATTTTAAAACATCTTTAGCATTAGATGATACCCTAGTATTATCATGCCAATATTTTTCAATCAAGGATTTAATTTCAAAATTCAATTTTATATCAAACCTCGGGAGTTGGCCACTGATACTCTAACATTGGTTGATGGGATCATTTTCTATTTTTTTTTTTTCTTTTTGCCACTCTTAGCAATTTTTTAGGATGTATATTTAGAACTTCACTAATATTGCTTACCATTATTTTATTCAAAGTTTCTTTATTAACTATATTAGTTGTTATAGCTCTTTTTGTTGCACTCTTATCATTAGATCTACTATTTTTTCCAATAGACTAAATGGCACTAGCAATAGTAGACATAACATGTTTTACTAATTGATCTTTTCTTCTTTGTTTAACAAAAATGCCTAACTGTTTCATTATTTTTCTCATTTTTTGCATTCTCAAATTTGATTGCATCATTAGTTGACATTGAGCTGAAAGTTTTTTACAATAAAAAAATTGATTGTGTAATCTATTAGCATGTGTTCTTATTTATCTCCAATAAATCTTACTAGGAAGATTATCCAAAACATCACTTTCAATTTAAAAAAATATATTATTCAAAACTATTTTCATTTTCATCTTCATTTTCATTTTCATTTTCATTTTCATTCTCATCTTCATTTTCATTTTCATTTTCATCATCATCTTCATTTTCATTTTCAATTAAAGGATTCCCATTTTCATTTTCAATAACAAAATAGTTGTCATTTTCATTTTCATTTTCAACAACAAAACGGTTTTCATTTTCATTTTCAATAAAAGTATTTCATTTTTATTTTCAACAACAATTTGACTCAAATATTGAAATCTACGAATATTATCAATGTCAACATTGTGACATCCAACATTTTCTAAATCTCTAATAAACACCATTTACATGAGGCTCAAAGGTGGATTTGAAGACGTACTTGGACTTGTGCCTATTGAAACATTCTTCATAGTATTGGAAGGGATATTTGAAGACATAGCAGGAGTAGTTTGTATATTTGTATTATTTTCCACATTCACCTCTTGCAAGTTTGCATCGTCTACATCCATGGTCTCCTCAATGTTTATATCTTCAATTTAGTTATGAAATTGGATGCTTCACCATCATTCAGTGATCGAATTCTCATTCTTCTTTATCTTTTTCTTTGTTTCTCTTTCTCTCTCTTTGCTTGATTTTTTTCAGCGGTCAATAACTTCCTATCTTTCCTCTTATTCCAACATTGTGATCCCATGATTGAATTTTTTTAAATTATACACAAATGAATGTCAAAAACTTGAGTCTACCTTGTTTGTTCCTCCTTCAAACAAGTAGCAATTGTTCACAAAATTCCTCTTGCTCCTTCAAACAAGTAGCAATTGAAAAAAATTCATCTTCCTCTTTCAAATAATTAGCAATTGAACAAAAATCCTCTTCCTCCTTCAAACAAGTAGCAATTAAACAAAATTCTTCTTCCTCCTTCAAACAAGTAGCAATTACAAAAAAAAATTCTTCCTCCTTCAAACAATTAGCTCAATCAAACAAAATTTCTCATCCTCCTTTGAAAACAAATAGGAATTCAACAAAATTTCTCTTCCTCCTTCAAAAAAATAGCAAATAAATAAAATTCTTAGATTCCTCATTTGAAAAAAATAGCAAATGCACAAAATTTCTCTTCCTCTTTCAATCAAGTAGCTCAATTAAATAAAAAATTTCATCCTCCTTTGAAAACAAATAGGAATTCAAGAAAATTTCTCTTCCTCCTTCAAACAAATAGAAAATAAATAAGATTCATCCTCCTCCTTTGAAAACAAATAGCAACTCAACAAAATTCCTCTTCCTCCTTCAAACAAGTAGCAATTAAATAAAATTCCTCTTCCTCCTTTGAAAACAAGTAACAATTCAACAAAATTCCTTTGTCATAGTGTCCCAATGATACCTCCTTTCAAAATTGAAAAAAAATCCTAACTTGAAGAGCTTCAACAAGGAAAAAGGTGATAAAAAAATAGGGAATATGTCACAGTCGGCCATACAAATAATTCTTAGACCCAAGATGCCCCTTTTTGACAGTAAAATTAAAAATAATGGTAAAAAATAACTTGAGATTCTATTTAAGAAATGGGATCCTAATTTATAGAAATCAAGATCTCGTTTAGTAAATGGGATGCCGAGTTAAACAAATCGGGATCCCATTTACTAAACGGGATCTCGTTTCATTTTCAACGAATCCACTAGTAAACGGGATCCCATTTTGATCATGTTCCATTTTTAATGGTAGATTGGAAATATGATCCTGTTTACTAAACGAGATCCTGTTTATAAAGAAAATGGGATCACATTTTTTAAAATTTGAAATATAGGCTAGGTTTTTGCTTTGTTGACATGTTTGAGAAAATTTTTGGGGATCCAAACCTAGGCCTTAGACCTGGTTTGACCTACAAGTTGAAGGTCATAGCAATGCCACAAAAAAATACTAACTTTGGGCATACATTTGAAGGCCTTTTTTGCAGAGTTTTTCAACGAAATTGAAACCCATTATAGATTAGATAGTGTAGATTCCAAATATGTATTTTTTTTTACAATTGGATTAATTTTTTAATTTTTCATTTAATTTATGAGTAAGCAGGTCCATAAACTTGAATTATCAAGGTTTTTTAGTATTTTAATAACTTTTTATCAACATACATTTTCACGGTTGGATTGCATGAAAGCATACTTTAGATAATTCATTTCAATTTAAAAAATTAAAAAAATAATAAGTTTAGGTCATCTTATGTGTGGCGTACATGGTGATTTTTTAAAACACCAAATATGGCCGATAAAAAATTAACAAAAAAAAATCAATAAAAAATTACAAAAAAATATGGAAAGAGTGCTTTAGTGAGTTACAAATCTTTTCCCAAAAGGATTTAGAAAAATATTATTATTTAGGTCAAAATATGGGTAATGTACGTGCATGCATGGTATGATAAAAAAATGACTTTTAAACAATGGTTTTTAGAATTTCCTATTAAAAATCAATTTGTATCATCTGGGTATTGAAATAAATTACATATTTGGATACTAGACTCCAAGTACTACATTTATGATTAGTAACTTTTTTCAAGACTGAACCATCTCTAAGTGCTTCAAATTTTAAGGTCAAATGTGTCAAATTTGAAAATTAGGGAAAACACTTCCACTAAATGGCCAAAAAGTGGACTCAACTTCTTGTCAGCACCACTCCACTAAAGTCATTTGTTCATTTGTTTTTTGGAATTGTTGAAGGGACTAATGTTTAGGTTTCACTGATATAGATCCTTCTCCCTGATATTCCTTCAATTGGTGTTTCCCTTTTCCTTTTCAAGGGGACTATGAATCACCTTACTTTGATATTCCGGAGTCCTTTTAAAAATCATCTTGACATTTTTTGTTACCTTTTATGATAATTTCCATTGCCTTATCAAAGAGACAAGTTTCCTTGTCCTACCAATGCATATTCTTCTCTTCAATGAACTTTATCGCTTACATGAGATCAATGAGACTCAGAAATCGCTCAACTCAATACTCCATATTCTCCTTGATTCTTCAGATGTGTATTGTCTAGGTTCAATGTTTCATTGTCACTTTGATACATTGATGAGTCATGTCTTAGAGATGTTTTTTTTGTTTCCTAAATACTGAGGTGCATTTTTCTTGAAAGTCATACCAAAGTGATCAAAGTATTTATGCACCTTGGTGGTTTAGTCTTTGAATTATCAAAGAGACCCCAAAACATTTTCTTCTAATATTCTAGGGTGTCTTTGATAAGACTTTTGTTGAATCATCAAAGAGATGCCAAGATGACTCTCCTTGAAAGGATATTCTCTCCTCAATATTGTTCATATTGTCCTTCATCGCTTCTTCGAAGGGATCTTAAAGTGACTTCCACTGACACAGTATAGTCTCTTTGACATGAATTCTTCATTTGTAGGTAGGGTGATGAATGTGGATTTGCTTAAGGTGATGACTTAGAAGGTGGGTGAATGAAGTATTTTGAATATTGAAGATTTAAAATGGCATGCTGTGTGATAGCATTTTGGCAAAGAAATGATTTTTTTTGGGAAATTGGGGAAAAATTTTCTAGTCCTAACAAGATGTTTTAACCATTGCAAAAGGTGTGGGGAAAGGTATTTCTATGCAATAAAAAATATGCATACATTTTCAAGATTTGATTAGCTAATCATGACCGGTCATTGAAATTTGATAAAAAAGAGGTGTTGAAATTGTTTTGTGTTTTCATCTAGTGAATAAGGTGAAATTTTTTGTCAAGGCATTCTGAAAAGAGGTGTTTAGGGCACAAAAGGAGGAGTTACATAGTTTCAATAAGAGTTTATTTTATTTCTTTATGATTTTTTCCTTCTATTTATGAAAAATAAAGGTGTGGGGAATATTGGAGATATACGTATTATTTTTGTTGAAAAATGAGGTGTTTTCTTAGCTTAATACTCTGTAAAACTTCAATATTGCTGTTATAAGTAAGTCTTTTCTTTGTTACATAAATTCTTTGTGGATGATTATCTTGATTAATCCATTTTACTATTGTAGAATGTAGAGAGAAGTTGATAGAAGAACTAGACAGGATATTAGAAGGATCACACAAGATGTACCGTGGAGAAACCCTTTCGGGAAAAAACTCCACAAGAATTATACTATTATTCAAACTCTAAATTACAATAGCTCCAATTCTTGCTTGAGAATGCTTCTTCTGTCTTTAACAATCTTCTTCACACCTGCAATAAGAAATCTCTCGACTCTATTCAACTTGCTTGAGATAAATAGACAATATGCAACCTTGTAATCTCCAAATGGTGATAATTACAATGCACAAGCTCAAGCCCTTGAAAAGGTACACCATATTGCTTCAAGTTGAGTTCTACCGTGAAGACCAAAGCTTAGAACATGTGTTTTACCCATTTGGGCATCCCAAACTAAAGCTACAACTCATCCTTCACTTCGGTGATAATTACAAAGCTCTTCCTCAAAGATGGCGCCCAAAAGAGGGTCCCACTTAACAAAGCCTTCAAAAATATCTTATCATGCATTGGAGTTAATTCCAAGAAAGCATCTTAGGCGCCCAAGTTGGCTCTAAGTGATTTCTAGTTAACTGAAACATTTACTCAACACCATTCCCAAAGAATGGTCATCCCTTGTTAACTGAAGGTAGTCCCTGTTATCTATCATACAACTCAATGTTATTAGCCATGCATTACAAGTTAACTGAAGCTAACTACATGCAACTCAAAATAACCAACATGCATGCAACATGTACTTGCATGCAACTGAAGATAACTAACTAAATTGAACCGAACTAAACTAAAACTGAACAAAACTGATTCTGAATCGAACTTAACTGAACTTCAAGCATGCAAACATCAAATCCTAACTTCTAGGATCTTTACATGCATTCAGAAGTGTTAACTATTACTTTGTATAGTTAACTCGACACAAGGTGAGTTTCACCTTACCATGTGTGCACCCACATGCTCCTATTATTTAGGAATAACTACAAATGTCAATTTCATGATTTATTTCATCCAAATAATTAATCTCATCCTAATCTTAGTGTTGTTGAACACATTCCAAGAATCTAGGAGATACATGAAATAATTAATGTTTAGGATTTGCAATTAAATGGAATCCTATTTCCAACATTCTCCCACTTCACATTATACATTGCAATTATTCTAAACAAGGAATAATAAAAAAAGTACAAGACTCAAGGCCAATGGCCTTCTTGCACCAGCTAATCAAACCATGCTAACTTCAAATGCAACCTGCATAATCATGAAGCTTCCAAGCAAATGATTAAACCCAAGAGGACTTATCTATATGGTTTCATAAGATAATCTGTAACATTAATTAAAGTGTTAACTTTTTCAATTAATACCTTCCCATTATCAACCAAACCATTACCTTTCCCAAGCCTCTATAACCAAACCACCTCTTTAAAGGTATGCTAAACCATCGAGTGTGTTGAATTCACATTCAACCAAGGTGTAGACTCCTCGGTATTTTCTGTTAAAAAACTTTTCTCACAAGTAACCATTCCAACAAAAGTCTCTTACCACAAGAGAATTCCAACCTCACCTATTTCTCCAAGTATCCATGAGGACCTATAACAAACCAATCCATGCCAAACTCCAAATGCAACACAACACTTTCATGAAGTAATCAAGCAAATGATTAATGTACCCAAAACTTAAGAGAACTACACAAGATCATTGTCAAAGCTCCAATCATGACTCAGGAACATAAACATGACATCCATGATCTAACCATCTCCTCTTAGGAGATCACATGCATCATGACATACTTATACATCTTAGTCTCAAGAGAACCATGTAAATATGCCAAACTCTAAACTAGTATCAAGAGTAAACCATGACATCCATAACAAATATACACTAAACCAATAAACCATATCTCCAACCACATGGAGATAACCTTACCAATGATGCATCCAAGTCACTGCCAACAACTCCCACTAAACTGTGATACTGAGTCACACATGGCATCGTGACTACCATCCTCTCTATGAAGATTACTCTGAAACATGAAGCAAAGAGTTATCACAAACAATATTAGCTGAAATAACCAATGCATCATTACTATTATCTGAGGACTCCTCTGTAGAAGAATCAAAACTCTGTTTCTTGTTCTTACAATCCTTCTTCACATGTCCTGGTTTCCCATAGTTCCAACACTTTACCTTACTTCGTCCTTCTGACTTACCCTTCCCTTCCTTGTTTCCCTTAGGCTCCTTTTTCTTAGGCCTACCTTTTACAAACAAGGCATCTTGGATTTCCTCCTTAGACTTCCTCCTCATCTCCTCTGACAGGAGAGTAGGAATAATGTTGTCCATCTTTGGATCTGCACCATTACCACTAATTGCAACAATTAGATTTTCCCAAGAATTTGGTAACGAACAAAGTCATAAAATGCACTTATCCTCATCCTCTAGCTTTACATCTACAGATGCTAACTGACTGAGAATTAAATTGAAAGCATTCAAATGTTGTGCAACTGAATCACCATCTTTCATTTTCAATGAATATAATTTCCTTTTCAGATACAACTTATTGGTGAGACTCTTAGTTTGATAAATATTCCCTATTCTTTTCCATAATTTATATGCACTAGTTTCCATTGAAACATTCAAAAGAATAGCATCAGCAAGACATATCCTTATTGTTCCTCTTGCCTTCTTATCTAACTTAGCCCAATCTTCATCTGAAATAGTTGCAGGTGTCTTTGTCTCATTATTAACCGCTAACCACTGATCTCTTTCTTCAAGAAGATCTTCCATTTTTAATTTCCACATTTCATAGTTAGAACCATTGAACCTTTCAATCTCTAACCTTGAATTCATTGTAACAAAACTTAATTCCAAAATCAACAAATAACAAAAATAATAAGAGCTCCCTCTAAGCTAAAAACCCTCCAATCTTTTAAGAGAAGGCATCCCAATACTCTACCCAACCTTAGCTCTAATACCAAATGTTGAAAAATGAGGTGTTTTCTTAGCGTAATACTCTGTAAAACTTCAATATTGTTGTTATAAGTAAGTCTTTTCTTTGTTACATAAATTCTTTGTGGATGATTATATTGATTAATCCATTTTGCTGTTGTAGAATGTAGAGAGAAGTTGATAGAAGAACTAGACAGGATATTAGAAGGATCACACAAGATGTACCGTGGAGAAACCCTTTTGGGAAAAAACTCCACCAAGAATTATACTATTATTCAAACTCTGAATTACAATAGCTCCAATTCTTGCTTGAGAATGCTTCTTCTGTCTTTAACAATCTTCTTCACACCTGCAATAAGAAATCTCTCAACTCTATTCAACTTGCTTGAGATAAATAGACAATATGCAACCTTGTAATCTCCAAATGGTGATAATTACAATGCACAAGCTCAAGCCCTTGAAAAGGTACGCCATATTTCTTCAAGTTGAGTTCTACCGTGAAGACCAAAGCTTAGAACATGTGCTTTACCCATTTGGGTGTCCCAAACTAAAGCTACAACTCATCCTTCACTTCGGTGATAATTACAAAGCTCTTCCTCAAAGATGGCACCCAAAAGAGGGTCCCACTTAACAAAGCATTCAAAAATATCTTATCATGCATTGGAGTTAATTCCAAGAAAGCATCTTAGGTGCCCAAGTTGGCTCTAAGTGATTTCTAGTTAACTGAAACATTTACTCAATACCATTCCCAAAGAATGGTCATCCCTTGTTAACTGAAGGTAGTCCTTGTTATCTGTCATACAACTCAATGTTATTAGCCATGCATTACAAGTTAACTAAAGCTAACTACATGCAACTGAAAATAACCAACATGCATGCAACTGAAGATAACTGAACTGAATTGAACCGAACTGAACTGAACTTAACTTAACTAAACTGAACTAAACTGAACAAAACTGATTCTGAACTGAACTAAACTAAACTAAACTAAACTAAACTAAACTGATCTGAACTGAACTTAACTGAACTTAACTGAACTTCAAGCATGCAAACATCAAATGCTCACTCCTAGGATCTTTACATGCATTCAAAAGTGTTAACTGTTACTCTGTATAGTTAACTAGACACAAGGTGAGTTTCACCTTACCATGTGTGCACCCACATGCTCCTATTATTTAGGAATAACTACAAATGTCAATTTCATGATTTATTTCATCCAAATAATTAATCTCATCCTAATCTTAGTGTTGTTGAACACATTCCAAGAATCTAGGAGATACATGAAATAATTAATGTTAAGGATTTGCAATTAAATGGCATCCTATTTCCAACAATTTTTAAGTCCACATATTTTATTCAAAACAAAATGGAACAATTAAGCCTTTATGAAAATTTTGATGGAAATGATTTTCACAGATGGAAAACGCAAATACAATTATTGTTAATTGAAAGAGATCTTTGGAAAATTGTTGATGGTATAGTGACAAAGCCAACATATGTAGATGAACTTCAAAAATAAGGTAAAAGATAAGAAAGCATTGGCTATAGTTGGTCTCGGTTTATCTAAATCTTATTTTAAACATCATGTAGATTTTTAAAAAGATTCTAAGGATATATGGGAAACATTGAATACTTAATTTGGATCACAAGTTGATAGTGCAAAAATAACTATAAAACAAAAGTTGTATGGATTGAAAATGGAAGAAGGTGAAGATATAGTGTCTCACATTAGTAAATTTTGTTCCTTGATAAATGAGTTGGCTGGTATAAATGAAGAAATAAAGGAAAATGATGCAAAATCCATACTTTTAAATAGTATGACTCACAAGGTATTCACCTTAAGAAAAATCAATCCAAATAGATAGAAAGTATTATATCCACATTACTTGATGAAAGAAACAAACATGTTTAAGAAGAATAAGTTGCATTGGCTACACAAAGCAAGGCTAGTACTTCTTACAAAAAATTAAAACATATGACAAAGTTCAAACATGCAAGTGGCATATGTTTCTATTGTAAAAAGATAGGACATGTAGTTCTAAATTGCAAATAGAGAGCACAAGATCTTCTTGATGAAAAGTTACAAGATAACGCTTTGATAATTGAAGGAAAGGACCATACTTCAAGTGATGAAATTCCACATCAAAGTGACGAAGAATATTTGTACTAATTTCTAGTTTTTTCTCTATGTTAGTAGTAGGGGGGATGTTATAATTTAGTACTTGGCATAAATAGTTAAATAAATAAATTAGCATACTATTGTTAATTTAATAAATAAATTTGGTTTTGGAAGTATATTCTTGTAATTATTTTCATACGGGAATAATGGCCTTATAAAGCCAATACTATGTAATAGATTTTGAGTGTAATGTGAATGACTAAATTTTAATTTGAGAGCAATCTCATTTTTTCTCTCTCATTTCAATAAAATTTTGTTGATTTAAAACTAGATGTGATCAAGATATAAACTCAATTATAACTTCAAGTTAGGTTTATAATCCATATTGAAAGGGAAAACACATGTAAAACTAAAAAGTCTCTTGATCAAGATTTGGAGGTGGCACAATTATTAAAGAAATTTAATAATTAAAATATGAGTTTAAACTAAGTCATTAGTAATATAATAAAATTAGATGCACAATTAAGATGTACTTTGAGTAGAATTTTGACATCTAGTTCATAAGTGGATTAGAAGGAAAAACATAAGAAAAATTAGAAATACTTTTAGTCAACATCTAGATGTAGCCAAAGAGGTTTTAAATCCAAAATTTGAATCTAAAACTTTAAATAAACAAAAAAAACAAATGATGCCACCAATTGGATGATCAACATATCAAAAATAAATAACTCCAACATTTATGAAAACATTGGTGAGGAAACAAGACTAATCAGATGTTAAAACTTGTTAAAATAAATGTGAACTTCATTTTATAATAAAACAAGGTTTGATCTTTCAAGTTTTACAAATCTAAAAATAAAATAAAACAAGAATTAGTAAAAAATACTAATAAAAAAAGGAAATTTAATGCCCAATTAAAATATAAAGGGATTGAAAAGGCGAGAAAGTTGGGGATCCCTACTTTTGATATTACAACACATTTTAGCAATAACATGTATTTGACACCCCTATTAGATGCTTATAACTATCACATTTTTTTGTGATCATACCATCTTTGAGAGATTCCTCAAGTCATAAAAGAAACAATAAATGTTTAGTTCTAACCTTCCTTCTCATTTGTAAATAGTAAAGACTCAATTCTTCCTTTTTCATACTTAATAAATTTTTTTTACCTATTTGAAATGACTTATTGTCAATCATTGATACATTCCAATACTGATGATGCAAAATATAACCTTATATTTCAACCCTAGATCTTAAAATATTCAAATTTCGTTCTTTACCAATCTTAATACTTATTAATGGTTTGAAAACAATAAATTATATTTCAATATTTTTTTTAATTTTAATTTTAATTTTAATTTTTATTTTTAAAAAGAGGGGTAAATTTTTTTATTGAAATTCAGAAACCAACATTACAACCAAGCAAAGGGCACAAGCCCAAAAAGAACAACAAACACCAAGAGACCCAGAAGCCAAATAAGTCAACACCCCCACTGTCCTCAGCAAGAACCCTCTCCAAATCTAGACTAAGCTCCTGAGGAATTTGCACCCAATCATCAATCCTCCAATCCTCCAGATGCTTTGAGGCCCACTTGGCCAAACAATCAGCAGTCTTATTCCATTCACGTGGAATATGAACAAAAGACACTCTTTCCATGTGATTACCGATCTACAAAATTTGTTGCACCATCACAACGAGCTACCAATTCACATCCGACGTCCTCCCTTGATTGAGCAAATTAATTAGAACCTGAGAGTCAGATTCACAGATAACCCTATGCCACCCCCTCTCGTAGGCCCTCTCCAAGGCAAGGAGAATCACCCATCCTTCCATAAGGTTGATAGTCTGTGTCCCCTTATGTATGGAAAAGAGGTAAACCATAGAACCAAATGAATCCCTACCCACCCCGCCAACTCCAGCAGGACCAGGATTACCCCTGGAAGAGCCATCAGTATTAACCTTCAAAGTACCTGCAGGGGTAGGCTACCATCCCCCTTGCCGCTGGACACGCTGCCCCACTCGCCTACCTTTTTGGCAACAGGACACAACAGGGGATAACCCCTGGATACCCAACCTAGCCACCAACTTCGCATCCTTCTTCTCAAGCGGCAACTCCACCACCCCTTTGGCTTGAATAGTCTCCTGAATCATCCCAAGAACTCTAGACCACACTTGCTAAACCTGCAAAAGTTCCCCTCTGAAAATCCTCCTATTCCTTTCCAGCCAAACCTGCCACAAGAAAATAGGCCCAGCCTGCCATGCATCCTGCAAAAAAGAGGCCATTGAGGGAGGTCTGCCCAAGCTATTCCAAAAATCCACAAGGGAGGAGGCATGAACATAGGGACCTTACCAAACACTCCACCAAGAGTGCCAAAGTTGTAAGGAGAAAGGACACCGAAAGAAAAGATGAGAGGAGTCCTCAACACCATTCCCACACAACATACACTTAGACGGTCCCTAAAACCCATGCTTCTGGATATAATCCTAGGTCAAACACCTATTCCAGGCCTAGATCTAGGCAAAGCAATTACACTTCAACCAAGAAAACTTATTCCAAACCCGCTTCCACTAAGGAACCTCTGCCCCCTCAATCCTTTGAGGAAGCAACCTCTGATATCCCGAAGCAACCGTGTAATGCCCTTTCGGATTAGGTGACCATGCAAGAATATCCCTATCCCTTAGGGGATTGCATTGTCTACCCGAAAGAATATTATGCAAAGTCCTACAATATTCTTCCATACCAATTACCGGCCACTCCTCGAGAGTTTTCCACTGAGCACTCACAAGCTGACCTTGAAAAGAAAGCACCTTAAAATCACTAACCCTCATCTAGCCAGCATCACCAAAACACCTACTCAGGGCTACCAAATCAGGGAACTGAATGAGAATGGGAGGATGGCCATCCCAAGAATCATACCAAAACTGAACCTCTGTCCCATGCCTACAGATCCAAAATAAGCCATCCTTGATGAGAGCCACTCCCTTCTTGAGGGTAGCCCAAATAGTCGATCCCTTACCAACCAAGGAGTAACAGGGGATATCTTCCCTAGGAGCACCTTGCAAATACTTGTAGGAAAGGATCCTAGCCCAAATCCTGTCCTTCTCCGTGCACCATCTCCATTAAAGTTTTCCCACCAAAGTCGTCCCAGCCAATGCGACTTGCCTCAACCCCAACCCACCATACTGCTTAGGGAAACAAACCATATCCCATCTAACTAGACTCCACTTGGAAGACAACAGACTGCCCACCCATAAAAACTATCTAGCCAAAGAGTCCAACTTAGAAACAAAACCCTTTGGGGCCACTTGAAGCATACCCTGATAAATGGGAAGGGCATGGACAATGGACTTCAGCAACTGAACCTGCCCAACAAAGGATAACCAATAGTTGGTCCAATGAGTAACTCACAATCGAAACTTATCCAAGATAGGTTGCCATAATTCCCTTGCCAATCTACCCACTGCGACAGGAAGCCCAAGGTAAGACAGCGAAAGAGTCCCGATCTGAAAATGAAGAATCTGGGCAATTCTCCTCTGGATAAGGGCAGGAGTATTAAAGAAGTAGATGGAAGACTTGTCATCATTAATTGATTGACCTGACGCTTCAAGATACATATCCAACACCCTCCAGATATTTGTTGCCTCTTGAATAGTGGCTGCGCCCATCAAGGCAGTATCATCAACAAATTGCAAATGGGATTGAGGGGGTAAATCCCCTCCCCACCTCCATCCCTGAATAAGGCCCAGCTCCACATGTCTTCTCAGAAGGCGCCCCAAGCCTTCCACAAGCAGAATAAACAAATAAGGGGAGAGAGGATCACCTTGCCTAATTCCTCAAGATGCACCAAACAACTCAGAATGCTCCCCATTTGTTAAGACAAAGAAAGAAACTGATGTGACACAACTCATGACCCATTGAATCCAATCTGCCCCAAATCTGAAAGCAGCCAGGATCTTCTAAAGAAAAGACCATCTAACTCTATCATATGCCTTTTCCATATCTAGTTTGATAAACATAGCCTTATCTTGAAAATTTTCCATAGAATGGATAGTCTCAGTAGCTATAACAATCCCTTCTAGAATTTGTCTGCCCTCCACAAAACCACTTTGCTCCTCCGAAATGAGCAATTGCAACCACTTTTTCAACCTATTAGCAATAAGCTTTGAAATAATCTTGTACACCACATTGCAGAGGGCTATAGGCCGAAATGGGCTCAACCTATCTACCCCTTTGCACTTGGGAATAAGCGCAAGAAAAGTAGAGTTTAGGGCCTTTAACATTTGCTTATTCCACTACGACTCCCTGACCACCTCTAGTAAATCAAGTTTGATGATCTCCCTAAACTCTTGGAAGAATTATGTCAGGAAACCATCCAGGCCAGGGGATTTTCCTTTCTTCATCTGAAACACCGTCCCCTCCAACTCCTCAAGGGTGATCTCACCCATAAGATCCTCCATCATCTCCCTAGACACCAACTGAGGGATACAAGAGAGGACTTGAACTTCCTCAACTGAACTCCCTTGCAGATCATCTCTAAACAAGGAGGAAAAATAATGGGCAACTTCATCTGAAATACTCTGATAAGAAGTTAAAGTCACACCCCTATCTGTAACCAAAACAGGAATAGAATTAACATGCCTTCGCGCCTTAATAGAATTAAAGAAGAAAGCAGAATTTTTATCCCCCTCCTGTAGCCAATCAATTTGAGCTTTTTGTTTCCAAAAGATTTCCTCCCTCAATTCCCATTCCTCTAAAGCTTTCAAAGCCCTAGCTTCCTCCTGCAACAAAGTTGGAGTCACACCATTCTCCCTAATCTCCCTCGTAACACCATCTAGCTTAGCTTGTGCATCAAACTTGGCCTTAAAAATATTTCCAAAACATTGCTTATTCCAACACTTAAGCTTATATTTAACAAACTAAAGAAGCTTAGAAAAGACATACATTGCCATACTGAAAGATGGTCTGCCCTCCCGCCACCACCGAGCAACGTAATCATGGAGATCAGGATCACACAACCACATAAGCTAGAATTTGAAGGAGGGCATGTGAGGTCGCCTAGCCAAAAGGATCATAAGTTTTGTAGGCCAATGGTCTGAACCTCTCCAGTTCAAAATCTCTGAGCTAGAAGACCACCTATCGCCAACCCAAAAACAAGACACCATAAATCTATCCAGACGCTCCACGATGCAACTCTCCTCGGACCTCTAATTGTTCCAAGTAAATTGACTATTGTTGGGCTTGATATCAACAAGATTCAGAGTAGAAATATTGTCCTGGAACAAAAGAGCTGAAGCCTCCAACCTTCTGGTACCACCACATTTCTCAACAATCTTAGTGATAGCATTGAAATCACCCCCAATAATCCACGGGAGGTAAGGATCCATACTTCAAACATAACGAATATTTGACCACAAAAGTTGCTTGGCCTGCATATCCATAGGCACATAAATATTGGAAAAAAGAACCAACTGCCCAGATTCATAGCAAGAGGCCACCATAGAAATAGAGGATTTGAAGGACATCCACCATTGAGGGAAAATCTTCTGAGGGTTCCATAAGTAGGCCACCCCTCCAGACGAACCCTGTGCACCAATGCACTGGCATTCCCCGCTCATCCAAAGTTTGGGTAGAATACCCATCATACATTCCACAAAAAGCTTGGTCTCCTGCAAAAAGAGAATATTAGGAGACTGATATCTAATCAAACTCCAAACAAATTTTTGTCTAGGTCCACTGTTCAAGCCCCTAACATTCCATGATAAAACAATCATTTCAAAGGGCTTGCGAAATGAGAATCTAGAGTCTTGACTGACCCTAAGTCCACCAAATTTTCCCATATCAATTTAATCTTCTCCAAGTCCTTTTTCCTACCCAATTTAGCAACTTTCTCTACCTCTCCTTTCTTAAGATTTTTTTGCAATATACCCAAATAAGGAGATGGCTTAATATTTTTTCCCACCTCTGAGCCAGACCATCGTGCAGAATGAGACAAAACCTCACTATCCTTCACCACAACACTTCCTGAATCTTTCTGAGCTTCCATCTTTAGATTGGATTCTAAGTGCACGGTCCCATCCACCCGTGGATCAGGAGAGACCCTGGGATCAATCCCCTCCTGACCAGAGCCTCCCCCAGCTAACTCTGCCTCCTGAAAGCCCAAGCCCACCACCTGATGGTTTTCTTGCCCCAGCTCAACCAATTGCCCCGACTAATCAGAACCCAAAACTCCTTAATCCAAATCAACCAAACCTGGATTTACTTCCCGTTGGCTAAGATCCTCCAAGACCTCAAATCTATTAAGAGTATCCTCATCTTGCCTCTCTTTCATACTTCTTTTATGCCCCTTATTCCTGTTCTGAGATCTAATAGGAATAAATCCTTCCTCCCCAATACCACTACTCTGAATAGGGCCCTTGCCCTTGTCCACCCTCGGTAGGCTATAGGAGGGTTGTGAAGAATTGGCCTCCAAAGGCTTGGCCCTTGGGCATCTACATAGTAAGTGGCCATACTCATGACACAAACAACATCTAAATGGTAAAGTCTCATAGTCAAGCTATTGAATCCAAGTATAAGATCCTGCACAAACTTTCAGAGAGTCTGACAAGGGTTTACTTAAATCAATTTCCACACAGAACCGAGCAAAAGTCATTACCTTTCTGAACTGTGTCTGCTATGAAGAGCCCACTGGCTTACCGAGCATTGACGCTAGCAAATGTAAAACATCATCACACTAGCATTCGACTGGAAGCCTCCGTAATCTAACCCAAATTGGAACTCTACTAGGAATCTCCTCTACCAGATCAAAGCCTGGATGCCATGGCTTGATAAACAAACCCACCTGATGGTAAAATTAAGGGCCTCCTTCGAAAACCTTGATCCTGTCTGCCATGCAATCAAAGGTAACCATAAAATAGTTGTTTGCAAGGAGCCTAATCTCCATCTCACCTTCCAGCAACCAAGTTCGCTGAGTCCAGGCATCCAAAAATTGCAATGAGATTTTCAACCCCCAAAACTTGCAGTATAAGGAGTGTCGTGAGTAATACTCAATATCTTCCGCAAGCATCTCCATTGGGATCACCACATTCGGCCTCTCTTTGCACCTCTCCAAGCATCCATTAATCTTTGGCAGTCGAAGCCCCCCAGATGATCCCATCTCGTTCTTCTCCAAGTTTTGAGCAAATAAATTATTGTCGTAAATCTGAGACCCCTGTAGCAAGGGTTTCGAGCTGACAACAGAACAAAAATCCAGCTTAGTTCCTGCCCCAGACGATTCCCCTTGCGCCATAGGTAGAAGAAGAAAACCCAATCAAGCAAATAAACCCTCAAACCCACGAGAGCACAAGGCCCCACACCAAGGATTCCCAACCACAAACCTCCACCAATAAGAGTAAGCGCATAGGCACGCTCAAAACACCAAAGTTATAAGCAACAAAAGAAATAAACCAACACCCAAAAAGATTAAAATGCAATCACCGAAGGACGACCGCGCACAGGACACCCCCACACGCCCAACACTCACAGCCCCACACGGCCCTTACCAACAAAGAGGCCCTCCCCTGCTAGTAGCACACAAAAAAGCACCCAGCCACCAAACACATAGAGAAGGGACAGGACAAAACCAGTTGGTGCTAGCCAAAACAACACCCCCACACACCAAAGACAGACAGGAAAGAAGGAAAGAAAGCACAACAGACCTCACCCCAAATGCAAAAAACTCCCCCCCACGGCGCACAAGCAAGAAGAACTAGAAGTGAGCTAGGGAACAGACACCCTAGCTCGACCAGCAAAGTTCAGAAATGTCATCGTCACTCCCTTCTCGTTCAGAAGACAAGGTTAGTTCCTAAGATGATCAAAGGTTCCTTACAATTCACCATCAATAAGTTTATCGATCTAACTTTCAAATTATATTTCAATCTTAAACCACAACAATGAGACACACATTTTACCAACCATATTGTCTCTTTACCGTAGTCTACTAGCCAAATTATTTTCTTTGATTAAAAGACAAATCAAAACTTTTTTACAACATAAACTATTTTATCCAAATGAGTTTTATTGAAAATATAAGATATGATTGACAACTTGCCATAATAATTTGTAAGGGAACATGTTAAAATATAATTGACTTATATCTCATCATATCAATTCAAGTTGAGAATTTTCACAAATATGAGGTGGTGCAAAAAGCCTAAATTTTATTATCTTTTTTACGACATAAACTATTTTACCTAAATGAAGTTTATTGAAAATACAAATTGTAATTGCAAACTTGTCATAATTGAAATGATTTATTGTCAACGGTCATACATTCAAATATTAATAGTGCACAAAATAAATCTTATATTTCAATCCTAGAACCTAAAATATTCAAACCCATACCTTACCAATTTCAATACTAATCGACAATTTAAAATAAAACTATGTTTCAACCCTAAACCACAACATTGAAACATATACCTCACCAACCATATTATCTCTTTACCTATATTCCACTAGCCAATATATTTCATTTGTTTGAAAGACGAATCAAAACTTTTTTACAACATAAACATAAACTATTCTATCCAAATGAACTTTACTTTTTTTTAAAATACAACTTACCATTATTATATGTACCAAAAACATGTTATAACATAATTTTTATGTTTTTTTATGTTATATCTCATTATATCAGTCAAGTTGAAATCTTTTACAAATGTAATGATGATAGAGACGTGGTTTTCTATTCAAAGTTCCCCTTCAAATACTAGAACAGGAAAAGATACCGCAAAAAAAAATTTGCTTGATGGTCAGGTTCGACCGCGATAGTCATCTTAGCGCTTAAACGTTTCAAAATCTTATTGGTGGACGCCCTTTTCCAAATGAAGCAAGTGAAAATTATTAAATCCCTTAAAGCGATCAATCAACTTCACTGTGGAAATTGTACCCAAAACCTAGAATCTCAATTGCCACTAGCTATTTCCGTGGGTTGATTGAAACCAAAACTGCCCATGGTTTCATATCAAAACCGGAGCAAGCCAACTCATTTCCTCTAGTAAACTGTTCGTACAGTTATTGTTTTTATGTGTAGGGCATGCATACCGTCGGCGGTTGTCCTAGTGGCATCCAATTCTTTTTCTTCTCTTGACTTTGGGCGGGGACCCACCTGCAAATCAATGGCTTTTTAAGGAACCCTCCCTCTTCCCAAATCCAGTGACATTCCATTTGTGTTTCCGAAAGCAAACGAAAGCTAACGATCAGAAAAATGTCAGCAATTTCTCTTCCAGGACAGATCCTCACATGCAAGGGTAAGTTTGGCCGGCCTTAGTATTTTCTGTTGTTTTCCATTCTACAGCAGAGGGAAATTGGAATGTGGGTGTCCTCATTTCTGTTTCCCAGAGTCTGATTATGTTTGGAAGTTGTTTATCTGTTTAAAATAAGGCAATTTTGTAATCTGGGTTTGTGATCTGGGTTTGTGAACAGCTGCTGTGGCATGGAAGGCAGGGGAGCCCCTGAAGATTGAACATGTGCAAGTGGCGCCGCCACAGGCCAATGAAGTTAGGATCAAAATATCTTACACTTCCTTGTGTCGCACAGACCTTACTTTCTGGCAAGCAAAGGTATAACTACCTAGTACTATCAATACCAGCAAAGTGTTTTTTCTTTAGTCTAAATCTAAATGCTGGTCATTTTCTATTGCAGGGCCAAAATCCCATTTTTCCGCGCATCTTTGGACATGAAGCAGCCGGGTATGTTCCCTTGCCTTTGCATCTTATGTCTCTAAAATAACATTTTATTCAACAATTTGAGTACTGAGGTCTGATCGGTCTTTAGAAATAAAACTAATACAATGTGTAAATAAGGCTGGTAGTGGAATCCAAGAATCCAATATCTGATTAGAAATTTTCAGAATTAGGATCTGCTTAATCAAGGTTACTCATTAAATTAGATAGAAGGTTAAGAATCCAGTATCTGAGTAGAAATTGAAAGAATTAAAGTCTGATCAATTTAAGCTGCTTGTCAAATTAGATAGAAACTTCAAATGAGGCTTAATATCCTATTAGAAATTGTGAGAATTAAGATCTGAGCAATCTATGTTACTTTTCAAATAAAACGGAATGTGCAAGAATTAAGATCTGAGCACCCGATCAATCTAAGTTACTCATCAAATTTGATAGAATGTGCAAATGAAATAAATCACGCCCTTTATTATTAGAAACATGAACAGTAAGAATAGATGTATATATCTAATGTAATTTATGTATAGCATTATAATACTATACATTTTATAATATTATATTAATTTTTATAAAATTAAAATACATAATAACTTTAAATAAATTTTTAATATTTTAAAAATTAATTTAATAATTTATTTTTTATTTTATTTTTATATTTTAAAATTAATTATATTCCATTTATTTAGAAAACTATCAGATGATTTTTTTTAATAATTTGACTTGAAAAAATTAGAAGGAAAATAGTTTTAAAAACTACTTAAAAAAAAATTCATACTTTACATTATAAAGAAAAATATAATAGGAAGTTTTCTTGGAAAAATGGGACAAGATATAATAGAAATTTTTTTGAGAAAAATGGAACATTCTTTTATAAAGAAAGATATAATAAGAAGTTTTTTTAAGGGAAAAATGAAATGATTCTTTTATAAAGAAAGATATAGTAGGAAGTTAAAGTTTTAAGGGAAAAATGGAACGATTCTTCCATAAAGAGAGATATAGTAGGTAGTTTTTTTGTTTTTTTTAAGAAAAATGAGACATTTTTTTAAAGAAAGATATAATAGGAAGATTTTTTAAGAGAAAAATGGAAAAAAAAATTTAGTGGTTTGATGCAGGTAGTTTTAAGATTTATTTTTATGAAGAGGTTTTAGAAGATTACAAAAGATTGTTATAAGATAAATTGAAATCTTATTTTTGAAATAAGGATCCTTATTTTTTTTAGTTTTCAGATTTTCATAGATGTCTTTGAAATAAGACTAAAAATTTCTCTCAAAACTTAACAATTTTAACACAACATTATAAAAAACATTTACATTTTTTTACAGTAGAATTGTTTGTACGCTTCTTTGTTTTGTAATGTTTCTTCTACTGATCCGCATTATACAATTTCTCATTGCAGTTTTTTAACTGCACTTTATTCTTTGTAATTGCATTCCTTCAATAAAAAATAAAAATAAAAAAAATGCCACCATATGTACAAAAATGATTGTTGAAAACAGAGCAGCATTTCACCCATTTCAATGGGAAAAACTGCCATTCCATCACGTTTCGGGTAACATAGAGGTTCAGCCTAAGTACCAATACTCTATTATAGAGTGCGCAAATGAGGCTAATGGAGTTAAGTACTCGATACCCAATTATAAAATGTGCAAATGAAGCTAATCTAACCCGAGTACGAAACATCAAATTCAAAATTGTGAGAGCTGAGGTCTGATCAATCTAGTTGCTCATCAAATTAGATCTCTTGTGCAAATGAAGTTAATCAGGCCCAATTACTGAGTACCCAATTTCATTCGAAGTCTTAACCCAAATTGAATGGCACTAGTTGGATGAATCTGGATCAGTTAGGCCTATTGAAAACTATTAATCGATTTAGCAATTGGCAATGGCAGAATGGTGGAAAGTGTGGGAGAAGGAGTAACCGATCTGAAGGCGGGCGACCATGTACTGCCTGTATTTACAGGAGAGTGTGGACAATGCAGGCACTGTAAATCAGAAGAAAGCAATATGTGTGATCTGTTAAGGATTAACACAGACAGAGGAGTTATGCTCAATGACGGCAAATCGAGGTTTTCTATCGGGGGAGAACCCATCTATCACTTCCTGGGGACATCCACATTCAGTCAATACACTGTAGCACACGTCGGCACTGTTGCCAAAATCGACCCTGCAGCCCCTCTCAACAAAGTGTGCATTCTAAGTTGCGGTGTCTCAACAGGTACCTTCAATATTACCTAAAGCGTCGAAATTGCGAAGTATTGTTCAATCTTCATTGTAGATGTAGTTACAGTTTTGTGTTAAATCAGGGATGGGCGCTACATTAAATGTGGCCAAACCAAAGAAAGGTTCGACTGTAGCAGTATTCGGTCTCGGAGGAGTTGGACTTGCGGTAAGAATGATATTGATTTGCACAGTGTAATTATTTACTATGATTCAAAATACAAATTTGAAAAGCTGCCTGTAGATTTATATCATAGCTGATGATCCCACTTTACAGTCCATCTCACCAAGAGTGACTTGAAAGGGCTATGCCAAAAGATATTTACTCCCATTTTCCCCAAGTTGTAGTTTTGATTACTAAGGATTGTGGAAGCCTGAAACTTAAACTTGAGTGAATTTTCAGGCTGCTGAAGGAGCGAGAATTGCTGGAGCTTCCAGAATTATAGGCATTGATTTCAACTCTGGAAGATATGAGAAAGGTATTAAAGGGTACATTGATGCGGTTCTACTTGATCAATATGTTTGCAATTTTTTAACAATCCAAAAAAATGTTCTCTTTCCTATCTTCTAACTACTTTTTTCACTTCTAAAAGGTTGTTAGCTATCCAACCCACTTGCCTTTTTTTCCTTCTAAAAATACATATAGGTAAATCTGTACAATTGATAAACCTTCCCATTTAATGCAAGGTTGATCTGGAAGTTCCTTTTAGATTTTTAAGGTTTTGGAGCTTTCTCAGTCTCTACTCATCTTTTGAACCCACAATCCATCGTATATGCTGAAGGGTTTCTGATAGAAATTGTTGTAGTAGCTTTTTTTTAATTGATAGCACTTCATAATCCTCCATTGCTAATGAATTCTTATTGTTAAATTTTGCTTTGTTGCTTCTTTTCAGCAAAACAGTTTGGAGTAACGGAATTTGTAAACCCAAAAGATCATAAAAAACCTGTTCAAGAGGTTTGTTAAACTTCCTTTTTGATGGTGTTTTTGTACCATGTAATTTAAACTGTTTCGGCATGTGGGGCGTAATGGGTGAATACTCTTTTCTGTGTATCCTATTTCTTTTTCCAAACCTGGTTATTTCAAGAAAAAGATTTCTCATGTTGTAGGGTTTTATGGTCTAATATTACTGCTTTTCCAGGGTGTTCATCTTTCTGTTATATTCAAACATAAAAGGAATGACTATTTTCTTGTTTTGTTTTTGCAGGTAATTGCAGAAATGACTGATGGAGGAGTAGACTACAGTATCGAGTGCACAGGGAATATTAATGCAATGATTCAGGCATTTGAAGCTTGTCATGACGTATATTCCCCAACCCTCACTCCAGAAAAATATTGTTCATTTTGGCAATTAATTTTGGTATCATGTTACACATAGCCAACTGGTAACCTTGATGCACATAACCTACCTCCTCTTAGATTTGAAGTAAAACGTTTTAGGTGTATTCCACTTGAAAGAAAGAGGAGTGTTTATATGATGCTCAAACTAACTTTTACTTCCATTTTTGTTTTGATTTGAAGGGGTGGGGTGTGGCTGTTTTAGTAGGAGTACCTTATTCAGATGCAGTTTTCTCTACCAATCCTGTGAATTTTCTGAACGAGAAAACACTAAAAGGAACTTTCTTTGGGAACTATAAGCCCAGGACAGATCTACCAGGTCTGGTGGATAAATATATGAGGAAGGTAAAAAGAATTGTGGTTGTTTCTATGTGATTCTGTAAATTTCTACATCATTAGGTTTAGAAACACCCTTCTATGTATTTCAAGTTTCAAGTTACTAGTACTAAATCAGTCTACATCCTTATGCAGGAGATTGAACTAGAAAAGTTCATTACTCACGAAATCCCCCTGTCTGATATCAACAAGGCATTTGAACACATGATGGAAGGAGAGGGCCTAAGATGTATAATTAATATGGAAGATTAGACAGTGAGGAAAATCTGGGCAGTGTGGAAGGTTTTGGTGAAAGGCAGGCTCTTTAACTGCATACTTCTGGAGTAGATTTTTGGAATTTATATGACCGTGGATAGAAAAAAGATCTGCTAGTGATCAGTAACGTGTTGGACTCTTTGCAAACGTTTAGCTTAAGCTTTATAATTATTCAATAAAAGATCCAGTTGTTTTACTTTGTTACAGTCTTTCTAAATGTTTAGCCTAATTACTTATTAAGTAATAAGCCTAAGATGGTTTCTTTTTAATATTCAGTTGTCACCAGCTGAGAGTATAGACTAAATGAAGGGAATGTTGTTCTTCCCACTTTTGAAAAATAGTAAACATTATTTTTGGCTGCAATTTTAAGATATTTAAATTAAGAATCATTTATTTTAAATTAAGTATATTTCATGATGTCATGATTTACATCTTCTTCATAAAATATAATCTGCTTCCAACAAATAGGTCTACTCCCAAGAGCCTTACATTATGCCAAGTCTAAAAGAAGGAAGATGTAGAGTCCTCTATGATACAACATCACATCAGTGACAAAGCTCCCACCACAGGTGATCTAAAGCTACCCATGGCATCATGATGAACATTTCCTAGTTGAAGATCATCCATGCCCCCACACTATCAAAGAACTCAATTGCAACACTAGGAGCTTCCAAAGGGCAAAGTAAAACTAAGATCTCCAAAAGAAGATACAACTACAAGTGACCTAAAGTAATCTTACATGAATGTCACAAGCATCCTAAGTGTTGCAACACGAATCATTGGGACTCCATCCATCCATCTCACTATCTCACTACTACACAATACTAATGAATCATGATGGTTGAAAGACCTTCAACACCAAAATTTGTAAATCCAAGGCATCTAACTAGTTTATTGCAAGCCTTGCTATAACAAGACACCATATAGCACATTAAAGATTTGTGAGTATGGTCACCCCACATTTAAGTCTTCTATGCAACATGTGGGTATGGACAATCCACAAACCTAGCATAGAAATGGCATCTAGGGGTGACATGAAACATGGCCAATGCTCCAACTAAAACCAAGGAAAATGTAAAATTTGTATGACTCAAAAATAATTCACAAAATGGATCCATAAGGTAATATAGTTCGAAGGACAAGCAGAATCATATCCAAAACTTGAATCCAAAATGCTTAAAAAAACACCATTAGAAATGATCAGTTTCGAAATCCAACAAGAACCATCATAAAAATACTAAGTGATTGATCCAGCACTTTCACATAAAAAAAGCTAGAACCAACCTCCTCAAACCATGCACAAAACATGCATGCAAATCTACAACTATCTTGTGTTTAACAAAAAAAACCAAAAGAATCATAATCTTAAAAGAAATCTTTCTACAAATCTACCAAAAGCATAGATTTTGGTTAAACATATAAAACCATCAATGTCAAAGACATGCATATAAATATGATTCCACTAATCATCTAACAAACACATAAGTCTACAAACATTAAAAGAAACCAAAACAATAAGTCTACAAATATTACAACACTTAAAACCAAAACAATGCGCTTAATACAAATAGGCAAAAGCATAAATCTTGAATGGAAAATCTACAAAACTCAAATCCAAAATCTCATGAATTTGGGCAATGCTAATACAACCATCTATAAGGACCGAGAGGTTGTGTAAGAACTCTAGGCCACCATCTATAAGGACGGAGAGGTTGTCTAAGAACTCTAGGCCATTATAGGAGCTTCTAGGTCATCCAATGAAGAACTCCACAACCCACATGCATTTGCGGGCTAGTAAACTAGTGGTTTGTAATGGTAGGGGTTAAAACCACACACCAAACCAAAGCACATCAAATCGTAGTCAAGGCAATCCAAATTTATCCGTGTGACTAGGGAACCAAAACCGAACACCCAACATGAACAATATGCTACACAACCAAAAATGAAATAAAATAGCCACAATAGTAAGGGTAGTTACATACTATCAAATAAGAGCTCCAAGTCAACATCATACATATGAAATCATAGAACCAAATCTGAAATGCTCACCTTCTCCATTCTTAAGTGCCAACAATGCTATATCTTAGAAAGCGAAATCAAATACAAAGCATCCACTCAAAACAAGGATTAATAACCCCAGGGGACAAATCCTACAACCAACATATGACTCCGATACCAAATGTTAGGAAAATATTGATGCAGGAGCATCTGGGTAGGCTGGGACAGGCTCGATTGCAGGTTTTCAACAAGTTGCTCGATGGTGGTCTGACATATGGTGTTGGTGTTTATCTTGCTCTAGAAGATTGCTCCTACCTGAGTGTTCAATTTTCAGACTGAATAGTATGTTGTGTTGTGCCGAGTTATTTTGGGGAATGTTGAGGGAGTTTCCCTTGGCTCTCATCAGTTTCACCCCAACTGTGAGAAGTTTGATATGCCCAATAATCTTCATTTAACTGGTTTCTTGGAAAACAAGGCATCATGGTATATAGTCAATATTTTAGGTGCAACATTTAATTTGTTGATAATTTTCAAACATATTTTAAGCACCTTTCAAATGCCAGTTTAGAGTCACCATAGAAGAGGGGAAGTGAAGCGGCAGAATTGCTAAGATGAAAATGAAAAACCAAAGGTCGCGGGTAAAAGGAAGACGTTTCTTTTGTTTTGAAAAAGCAATGGAAGCAGAAAGGCGCGGTTGGAAAGAATAGAAGGAGGCGGCAAAGAAACTAAGGAAATTAGAGGTGAGGGATATGCGCCAGATATGGATTCCTGTGAATGGTCGATGCCAGAAGAGGGCGGGGTGAAGCACTTAGCCCGTGAGAAATTGAAAGAGGCGGAACAAGCCGTGGAAAAGAAAAGGCCAGCAGTGACTTGTGGAGAGAATCGTGACAGCGGGATCGGATATTGAAGTAAAATTCAAACCAAATAAATTGCCAAGCGTCGCACCAGGTGAGGATAGGTATGATGAATGCATCAATTAGAGGTAGTAAGCTCCTTGTTCAATAAAGAATTAAGCTCGAACCACTCGTGACAGATTGTGTTTGCCAAGGTGGAATAACATTGTAGTTGGTCATCTATACATGGGACATTGGCTCGAGAGCATTAGTTGTATCGGTCCAATTGGGATAAACATTGAAAAAAGACCATTAATTTGTAGTATTCTATTTTAGCATTTGGATGGATTGAGTGGTATGTTCATCTGATTCTAGTTGTTACATCTGCTTTATCTATTGACAAAAGAAGTTACCCATTGAACTATATATCAGATGGTTGTGTGTTCAGCATTTAACTGCGGATAGTTAAAGAACTTGGCAAAGTATTAAAAGTACGTTGCATTCTATAGTTTGAAGAAAGAAAATTTAAAATGGGGGCAAAGGGTTGCCAGTGTTGTTTGTATTTTTGTTATGAGAATTAGTGGAAGAATTTTTTGTCTTGCATCAATTGGTATCAGAGCGGGTAATCTTGATAGTGGAGAGAAATCATCAAGATTGTGGGTGAAGAATTGATAAAGAGTGAAGAAGCCTCAAGAGGCTATTGATTCTATGGGAATCATGTTGGTTGTCCTCCAATGGAGATGAAGTTGGGTAGAAGGTGTCCAAATTTCTTCCACTAAGAGGAAGTGGGTAGAAGAGATTTTGAAGATTGAGAGTAATTGTTTGAAAAAATTCCTTGGAGACATGGAGAGAGTTTGTGGATGAAGAAGGAATATTTGAAGCTATAAAAAGTGAAACAAGAACCCATTCGGAGGAGTGATTTGTTCTGAACTATGTGCAACTTTGGTGAAAAGTGTTGCAAGGTGATGGTGGACAACAATAGTAGAGATAATTTGGTAGTGTTGGAAATGATTGAGAAATTGAACTTGAAGAGGATGAAGCACCCTAAGCCATACTATGTGTTTTGGTTGCAAGGAGGTCATCAAATTTGGGTAAGTGAACAAAGCATTGTGAATTTTCACATTGGAAGATATATGGATGAAATTGCATGTGATACAATACCCATAGATGTTTGTCATGTTTTGTTGGGTCAACCTTGGCTTTGGGATAGGGAAGCTATACATAATGGAAGCAATAACACTTATAGCATAATCAAGGATGGGAAGAAATATGTGTTGAATCCATTGCAGGATAAACAAGAGGAAGTGGTAAAAGAAGTTGCATCAATATGCCCTAATGAGTGTCTGGAAGAAGAAAGCAACATTGAAGTTACAATAGGCAAGAAAGAAGTAGCTGAGAATCCTTTGATGGATGAAGAGAAGAAAGAAAATATTTCAATAGATATGAAGAATGAAGAAAAAGAAGAGGATATCCTTGTGCAAAGGGTCAAGAGGAAAGAGAAGAGATTGCAATCGAGATTGCAAAGGATGAGAAGTTTTGCAACCCTTTGATAGAAGGGGCATAGAAGGAAAAGAGTGTGGGAGCAACCCATATAATTCCAAAAGAAGGCAAATTAGTTGTAGTAGGTTCTTTTGAAGAGATAAATTATGAAATTGCAGTGGAGAATGATCCATTAGAAGACATGGAAAGTTGAAGACAACGATATGAAGAAGAGACAATTCATGAAGAATTGAAAAGAGTAGAGGCATTAGAGGTTATGATAGAGGTAAGTTTTAATTTTTCTAAGATTTGTGATGAGGAAGTTGATAGGGAGCTGGGAATAGATGGGGAGAAGAATGTAGTTTTTGGTTGGCATGTAGGTGTACATTTACATATAGAAATGGTTGAGGATATTGTAGGATTTTGGTGGAGTTGGATAGTTAGAGGCAAGTTTGAACCTATAGAAGAGGAGAGAAATGTGGAAAATATTTGGCGGAGGAGTTTGGACTATGGTGGACATGAGTCCACATGGGGGAGAGGGAAGAAGATGTAGAGTTGTTGGCTGAGGATGGCGAATGTTCTAGAAAGATGCTGTGGAAAAAGAGGAAAAAGGAATAATTCACAGGTATCAATTTCAACATGGGAGCATGTTGCAAGTTGTTCACAACTTGGAAGAGTAGTTCTACTACTCAGCACTGTTTTGTGAGCCTATGCTCGTGAAATTTTTACCAGGTGCGTCTAATGCAAGAGTATCTGGATAGGCTAGGACAGACTCGATTGTAGGTTTTCAACAAATTGCTCGATGGTGGTCCGACATATGGTGTTGGTGTTTATCTTGCTCCAGAAGATTTCTCCTACTCGAGTATTCCATTTTCAGACTTAGACATTAATGGTGAATAGTATGTTGTATTGTGTCGAGTTATTTTGAAGAATGTTGAGGGAGTTTCCCTTGGCTCTCATTAGTTTCACACTAGTTGCAAGAAGTTTGATATGCCCAATAATCTTGATTTAACTGGTTTCTTGGAAAACAAGGCGTCATGGTATGTAGTCAATATTTTAGGTGCAACATTTAATTTGCTGATAGTTTTCAAACACAGTTTAAGCACCCTTCAAATGCCATTTTAGAGTCACCATAGAAGAGGGGAAGTGAAGTAGCGAAATTGCTAAGAGGAAAATGAAAAACCAAATGTCACGGGTAAAAGGAAGACATTTATTTTGTTTTGAAAAAGCAATGGAAGCAGAAGGGTGTAGTTGGGAAGAATAGGAGGTGGCAAAGAAACTAAGGAAATTAGAGGTGAGGGATATGTGCTAGATATGGATTCTTGTGAATGGTCGATGCCAAGGGAGGGGGGAGAAGCACTTAGCCCATGAGAAATTGAAAGAGGTAGAACATGTCGTGGAAAATAAAAAGGCTAGTAGTGACTTGTGGAGAGTCATGACAGTGGGATTAGATATTGAAGTAAAATTCAAACCAAATGAATTTCCTGTCAAATGAAAGAATTGAATAAATGAGAATACAGATATATAGAACAATGATGTAGAAAACAAAGCACACATGATTTATCGTGGTTCACCACAATAGTGGTTACGTCCACACTGAGCAGGGAAAATCTTATTGATGTTAAAAAGTATGTTTTACAATAAGCAAGGTTGCATTTATTAACAACCACGATCAGTTGAAGAGACACGAGAAGAGAGGGAAAATATGAAGACCTTTGGCCTTCAGCCGAGACCTTTGGCCTTCATCCGTTGGCCTTCAACCGTTGGCCTTCACTATCTCAACAATCTCCCACCTGAAGCACAATGGATGCAGCAACTGATCAAACATAATTCCCCTACTCTGAATGTTGTTCTACTTTTTCTTAACAAGCCCAAGAGAAGTCCTAGCAGATTCAAACTTCTCTTTGGGAACAACCTTGGTCAAGATGTCTGCCGGATTGACCTTTGTATCAATTTTTACAACTTTTAACTTGCCTTCTTCAACCGAATGACGAACAAAGTGAGCATGAATGTCAATATGTTTAGAGCGGCGCTAAGAGGAATGATTATGAGCCATAAAAATGGCACTGTGACTATCACAAAACAAAACATAATCGCTCTGTTGGTATTTCAATTCACCAAACAACAGTTGTAACCAAATCATTTCCCTTGCACCTTCAGAGAGAGCCAAATACTCGACTTCTGCAAAAGAAAGAGCAACTGAATGTTGCAGCCTTGAGGCCCAACTAATGGCAGCTCCAACAAACGTGAAGGCATAACCAATAGTAGACCTTTGTTTGTTTAAATCTCCGGCATGATCAAAATCTGTGAAACTTTGCAGTTGAACATCATTTGCACTAAAACATAGAGCATAATTAGAAGTGCCCTTAAGATATCTTAATATCCATTTAACTTCTTCCCAATGAGGCTTCCCGGGATTGCTCATGAACCTACTTGCAACTCCCACTGCATGGGCAATATTGTGACGAGTAGAAACCATAGCATACATAATGCTACCAACTACAGATTTATAAGGAATTCTATCCATAAATTCCTTATCCTCTTGTGTTTTGGGACACAAATCAGAAGTTAAATGAAAATGAGCGGCAAGCGGAATGGGAGCGATCTTGGCATCATCCATACCAAATATGTCTAATACTTTGTTAATGTATTCTGTTTGAGATAACCAGATCTCCTTCTTGTTTCTATCCTGATAAATAGTCATCCCAGGTATTCTCTTGGCTGTCCCTAAATCCTTCATGGCAAATCTAGTGGCCAATTGATTTTTCAGCTCATGAACAATCTTCATGCTAGTGCCAGCTACAAGCATATCATCCACATAAAGTAGAAGTATGACAAATTCACCATTAGACAACCGTTTAAAATACACACATGGATCAACTTCTAGGCGTACAAAGTTATGCTCAATCATAAACTGATCAAATTTTTGGTACCATTGCCTTGGGGCTTGCTTAAGCCCGTACAAGCTCCGTTTCAACCTACAATAAAGATGTTCTTTACCTTGTTTAACAAACCCTTCAAGCTACATCATGTACAATTCCTCATCAACATCTCCATGTAAAAATGCAATTTTGACATCTAACTGCTCAAGCTCGAGATCCCATGCTGCAACCAATCCCAAAACTGCTCTAATTGTAGTCATCTTTACTACCGAAGAGAAGATTTCTTCAAAATCAATACCTTGCTGCTAAGTATACCCCTTGACAACTAGCCTGGCATGAAATCGCTTTCTACCGCCATCTTCCTCTTTTAATTTATAAACCCACTTATTTCGTAATGCCTTTTTGTTAGGTGGAAGAGGCACCAAATCCCATGTCTAATTTTTTATCAAAGAATCCATTTCTTCTTGCATTGTAGTTTGCCATTGATCACAATTCGCATCTTGAATGGCAGTTTTGAAGTTTGTTGGCTCTGTCTGATTAGAAATTAACATCATAGGCTCTGCTTCTTCTACAAGCAGTAACTCATAATCTGAAAATTTTGAAGGAATCCTCCTGTGCCTAGAAGACCTCCTTAAATCATCATGACTCTTTTCACACTGAGGATGAGCAACATTATCGATACCCTGCATTCTATGATTAATCTGCTCACAATCAGAGTCCTGAGAACAATCTGTCCCTACCATGAATGGAGCTCCATTATGTACGATGGTTTGAGGCATCGTTGCATATGGAGAGGTCTCATCTCCTTGTGTGGCACCTGCAGCGCCACAAAAATTACTAGTTGAACTGTTGTTGACTAGCTGAGATCGTGATGTCCCTTGGCGGTGAGGAGAGGAGGACGAGATCTCTTGCGCATAGATCTCATTATTCCCAAATAGTGAGTCATCACTATTACTAGATGAAGTAGGGGGCACAAAAACTGAGGTGGGAGAAGCAGTGATTGCTGTGGGAACATAAACAGTAGACCTTTGTGTGATATTATTATTGTCACACATGGAGAAAGGCACATATTCATCAGTGCCTACTGGCTGTGATTGCTCTGCTGGAAACACTGTTTCATTGAAAACCACATCTCGACTCCTCACAATTTTCTTTCCAACCGGATCCCACAATCGAAAACCAAACTGGTCTTCACCATAGCCCACAAAAATACACCTTCGTGATTTGAAATCCAGCTTTGTCCTCTTTTCTTTTGGAACATGGGCATAAGCTTCACATCCAAAAACCTGGATGTGTGAGTAAGAAATCCTCTTTCCCAACCACTCTTCTTCCGGAATACCAAACTCCAATTGAGATGAAGGATTGCGGTTAATCAAGTAAACTGTTGTGTTACATGCCTCCGCCCAAAATTCTTTGTCCAAACTAGCATTGGAAAGCATACATCTAGCTTTCTCAAGAATGGTCCTATTGAGTCTTTCTGCTGCCCCATTTTCTTGAGGAGTGTAGGGGACAACTTTAATCCTTCGAATACCATGATCTACACAAAAATTATTAAACTCCAAAGAACAAAATTCACCTCCATTATTTGATTTTAAACATTTAATTTTGTGACCACTTTGATTCTCAACAAGTGCTTTAAAATTTTTAAATTTTGAAAGCACTTCAAATTTTCTAGAAATCATATAAACCCAAACCTTCCTAGTATAATCATCAAGAAAGGTAACAAAGTAATTAGCACCTCCATAAGAGGTTACCTTGGTAGGGCCAAAGACATCTGAGTGCACCAACTCCAATGGTGTTGTCTTCATGTTGTGTCCATCCTTCAAGAAGCTGACTCATCTTTGTTTGCCATGAAGACAATGTTTGCAAAACTCCAAATCTGTGGATTGTAGACCCGGTAGTTGGTCTCGGTTGAGCATCACCTCAAGTCCTTTCTTACTCATGTGGCCTAATCTTTGATTCCAAAGAGCCACATCGCTGCCTACAACAGTCATAGCAGCTCCCACCTCACCAAAAGTTATTGCTTGATATAGAGGCTGCCAACTTTGTCTCCTTTTACAATGACCAAAGAACCTTTAGTTACTTTCCAAGTATCCATGAGAGTGGTGAGAAAGCCTTGGGTATATAGCTGACTTACGAAAATCAGATTTCTCTTCAATTTGGAACATGGCGAACTTCTTTGAGTAGCCACTTGACTCCTCCAGCTAGCTGCAAAACAACATCACCTTTGCCAAAAATTTCACAAGCTTTGTTGTCACCCAAATATGCATTTCCAAGATTACCTTCTTGGTAATTTGTGAAGGCCTTCGTACAAGAAGAGGCATGAAAGGAGGCACTGGAATCAATTACCCACGAATCTGATTTTGTATCGCTTGTGGATAGTATGAGAATACCATCATCCTTATCATGTGATATGTTTTCTTCGCTGTCCAAAACCCTTTCTTGTGCCTTTTTATACTTTCTGCAATCTTTCTTGATATGACCAGCCTTCCCACAAAACCAACAACTGCTTTCTTTTCCTTTAGACTGTGATCTTCTAGCTGATTTGGACCACTGATTGTGATTAAATCTACCTCTATATTGGCTTCTCCTTCTATTTTCGGTGCTTAGCATAGTGAGAGCATCATTAGATGAGGGATCATCATTCTTCCTCCTTAAGTCTTCAGAAAGAAGAGTGGCAAAAACTTCATCGAAAGCCAACATCTTGGAGCTTGATGTTGAAGTGCTTATGGCTATCACAACTCCATCCCAATTGTTTGGTAGAGAGCATAAAAGAAGAACAACTTTTTTTTCGTTGCCTTGAGTCATTCCAACCGAATTCGCTTGGCTGATCAAAGTGTTGAATTCGTTAATGTGGTTTGCCATTGCGCAACCTTCATCTTGAGCTTATATAATCTCTTCATGATGAAAACTTTATTTGTAGCTGACACCATAGCATGGGTTTTTATAAGTTTGTCCCAAACTTCTTTTGTTGTTTTCTCTTCTACAACATTGAACAAAACATTTTCATTTAGCGGAAGAAAGATTGTTGCCTTGGCCTTTTCATCAAGAGTCTCCCAATCTTTGTCTTTCATGGTAGCAAGATTCTTTGATTTTCCTTCAAGCACAAGTTTCAAATCTTGCTTAATCAGCAAAGATTGCATTTGAATCTTCCATATCCCGAAGTTCTTCCCAGAAAATTTCTAGACCTTCAAATCTTCCATTTTTTGGAAATTCAATTACCAAATTTCCAAACAGTTGTACACTCAACTTTGATACCAATTTTCAAATGAAAGAATTGAATAAACAAGAATACATATATACAGAACAATAAATAAACAGAATAGTGATGCAGAAAACAGAGCACACACGATTTATCGTGGTTCACCACAATAGTGGTTACGTCCACACTAAGCAGGGAAAATCTTATTGATGCTAAAAAGTATGTTTTAAAATAAGCAAGGTTGTATTTATTAACAATCATGATCAGTTGAAGAGACACGAGAAGAGAGGGAAAACATGAAGACCTTTGGCCTTCAGCCGAGACCTTTGGCCTTCATCCATTGGCCCTCAACCGTTGGCCTTCAGTATCTCAACATTTCCAACCGCTGCCCCAGGTGAGGATAGGTGTGATTAATGAAATAATTAGAGGTAGTAAGCTCTTTGTTCAATGAAGAATTAAGCTTGAACCACTTGTGACAAATTGTGTTTTCCAAGGTGGAATAACATTGTAGTTGGTCATCTATACATGGGACAATGGCTTGAGAACATTAGTTGTATCGGTCCAATTGGGATAAACTTGAAAAGAGACCGTTAATTTTAGTACTCTATTTTAGCATTTGGATGGATTGAGTGGTATGTTCATCTAATTCTAATTGTTAAATCTATTTTATCTATTGACAAAAGAAGTTACCCATTGAACTATATATCAGAGGTTTGTGTATTCAACATTTAACTACAGATAGTTAAAGAACTTGGCAAAGTATTGAAAGTACATTGCATTCTCTAGTCTAAGTAAAGAAAAATTAAAATGGGGGCAAAGGGTTGCGAGTGTTGTTTGTATTTTTGTTATGAGAATTAGTGGAGGAATTTTTTTTTGTCTTACATGCTCCTCCAATATCATAAGATCTACTAAACAAAAACTTGATACAAGTGCAAAGAAACTATGTCAATAGAGTTTTTGGAAATCAAGGCAAACAAAACTGCAATATTAACCTCTATATGTGTTTGCAAATCTGAAACAAAGATTACCCAATATTACATTATGTGATTGCACATTCAATATAAACATAAAATCAACAATACAACAAGTTGAGAAACATAGGTGATAAAATATATACATGGAAAAACCCTTGCAAGAAAAAACTCCACACTCAAAGAGATCCAATGATTGTATTAATTCTTCAAAAAAATTTATATCAACACAACATCTCTCTTTGAATTCTGACAACACTTCATTACTTAAATAATCTGCAAAATAACTTATAAAACTACTATCACAAGACCCTAATATATAAAAAGCATGGATTGGAATACCACTTGTGGTACCCCAAAACAAGAGGCAACCAAAACCACTTACAAAACCATACACCCCACCTCCTAGGATTCCTTGTTAAACATAATAAAAATAATTAAATGATCATATAGCCTTCACATAGGCACCTAGCCCACAACCAATCAAATTTTGTCATACTCGAGTGCACCATTACTCTCTGATGAGTCAAACCAAGAACATGCAAACTTGGGCAACCAACTTTGGATAGCATGTAAATGGCATATGTCAACATGCATAGACATGCAATTTTGGGTGGTCCCTACCCAAAAATTGGATGCCTAAATGGAATATTCTCCTAATATTCCTTATAATTGTCATTGAACATGTGTCCACCTCTAATGAGGTAATTACAATTTGTCATAGAAAATCAAATTTAAATATTTTATCTCATGTCCCTAAGAACACTTTCTAAAGAACATGGAGACACATGAAACTGACTTAGGATTGCAAGGTTAATGTCACCTATCTAACAAAAGAAAAATTAGGACATAAATTTATTTTCGACATTTACCCTTAGAAAAGCTTGGAAAATATTTATAGTTGGTATCCCAACTTGTGGAGTCATAACTCCTAGCCCATTTATTAAAATTGAAGTTATTGGATGCATCAAAAGAACTCCAAGAGAACTAAGTAGAGTTGCAAGGAGGGATTATTCAAATATGACACTCCTAGCCCATCCAAGGGACAAAAACACTATGAAGGCTCCAAAAATGTAAACTATTGAGATGTAGAAATATTCAAATTTTAATTTTTTTATATTTCTTAAATTTGACCATACAAAACCATCCAAACACTCTAGGGCCTATATTGGATCATAAGGAATCTTTAAATGATATTGCTATCAGGAATCAACTGTGTAGTTTCGAGTCAAACTCATTGACCCATGTTTCATGAGTAGTGGTTCAACAAGAACCCGTCTCTCATGATATCGAATGGTCCACTTAGCACTCATTGCATCTAGGTGATGCTCACAGAGGTGAAGCACTGGTCCGTCCCGGGAGGTCACCCATCCCAGTACTGCTCCAGCTCAAGCGCGCTTAACCAGGGAGTTTTCTCCAAGGTTAAGCCCGCTTGAGTTGTTACCCCATTTGCAAAACCTTCAGCAAGTGTTGTGCCTTATGAACCATTCATAATAGAGCCCCTTTAGCTCATCAATTTGACACGCTGTGGAAAAATACCTCCTACTTATCAATCTTTAAATGGGTTTGAATATGCTAATGTAGAGTGCCTAGATTGAGGAGTCATTATGTCAAGTTATGATAGTTGTAAGAACATCTTCTATCTTTAGCAAAGGAGACCATGGCTAGTTTGGGCAGTCAAATATGGGCCAATTATGACACCATTTTTTGGCTATTGTTTGAATCGTGGTTTCAACAAACCACTTGTGATCTTTAGTTTTAGTTTTAGCTATTTATTGGTTCTTGAGGATGGAGAATCATATGAGTTGTATGATTGACTTGCCGATATTGTTATATTGTTGAAATCATTTCAGAATTTAAATGTTGGTAATATTTCTATAAAGGCGTAGCCTAAGATTTATATTTTAATAGCTTAGTTGTTGAATAAGAAAATCTATTTTTTCTTAGAGTGTGAGGTTTTCTCTCAAAAAAAAATTCCCCACATAAATCTTATTGTCACAATATAATTTTTTTGTGTATTATTTTCTATAATTGTAAGATCCTTTTCTTTTTTAACATACCTCCACTTAAAGGTTTTCACGTAGATAATTTTTTTACACCATTTATTCCTTTCATTTGGTATCAAAGTATAATCACCTCAAATTCTAGGTGTTAGAGATAGGTTTTTTGGTACTAATATTGGATTGAGTGGGAGCTTACATAGAATGGAATTTTGTTGTAGGAAAATTGGAAATCACATCAAGGATAGAGATGGAGAGGTTCATGGGAACAAGCTTTGACCTTTGGAAGCTTAAGATAGATGATATGCACTTGTGGATAGAGGTCTATGGGCTATATAATTTGAATCCAAACCTATAACAATGAAAAAGGAAGATTGGGATATATTAGATAAAAAAAAATGAAGGGACTCATTGAGTTCTATTTTATAGATTGTGTTGTTAAATGTACATGAAGAACCCACCAAAATAATTTTTGAAATAAGTTGGGAGAGATTTATCATACTAAATCCTTGGTAAATATTTTTTCTTGAGAAAGTTATATACCCTTAGAATAGAGGATGGTGTTTTTTTTTAGGAATAGGATCACAAAGAAATATACAATAGAATGAATACAAAGATAAAATATAAAAAATAACACAACACAAAGACACAGATATATGTGGTTCACCCAATATGGGTTACATCTATGGAGAAATAGTTAGTCCTTTTATTCCATCCAACAAATCTCTATATCACAATCTTCTCTCACAATACAATACAATACAATACAATACAATACAATACAATGTAATACTTAGCCATAATAAGATGCCCTCAATTAAAGAGGGGTTTCCTTCTAAGGAAAGAAAAACTAACATAATATCTACCAGAAGATATATGACCTAATCATAAATAGTTTAGAATTACAATGAATAATTATATATAAAATGTGGCTTTTGGGGGTGCTACCCTCTAACCCCCATTGGGGTGTGTGGCCCCTAGACCCCCCACCAAGGGGATGGGACCTCCTGACCCCACAAGGGGGTACCACCTCACTAAAATGGGTTCCAAAACCAATATGATCAAGCTCTATAATTGACACTTTTATGATTGAGCAATTGAATGCATTCAATATGATTGTGACTCAAATTTTGTCTATTGGAGTGATAATGGAGAAGGATGATTATTGCATGACCATTTTATGTTCATTGCTAGACTCATGGGATTAATTAGTGATAAAAATCAAGAGAATTTCCTCTAAAGTCAAGATGAATGACATAGTTATTTCATTTATCTTAGAGGAGATGTAGACAAAAAAAATTATTCTACCAAGGAGTCCATAACTATTCGTGGAAGACTAAAAGAGAAAGGCAAGAAGAAAAACAATTTTGGATCCAAATCTTGTGGAAATACCAAGGCTAAGTGTTGGAATTGTGGAAAACATAGGAATTTTATAAAAGACTATAAGGAGGAGAAAAAAGAAAAATAATTTAAATGGTGAGTTTATTTTTTATTCTCAAGATCATGGTGATGCATTTCGCATAGCCTTGGAAACACATGCATTAGATTGTGAATGGTTAATGGAATCTAGAGCCTCCTTCCATATGGCCTCACATTGGGGTTGATTTTCAAAGTATGAATCATATGATTTCAAGAAGGTGTATCTCATTGATGATTGTCATTTGAGCATTGTTGGACCAAGTCATGTTTTGATTAAATCCCTTTATGGTAGAGTGAAGGGGATTGTTAATAAGAAAAATGGGGAAAAATAGATCGGAGTTCTGAGCCCCAAGTAATTTCTAAGTGTTGTAGTTTATACCCTAGACTCAATCATATAAAGGGATTAATGGTCCAATTCAGGCAGAAGATTGACTACTTAATTATATATAACAAAATATTAGACAACATAATGTAGATAGAATTATGGTATCATTATATTATTTATATTTATGGAGTACATTTATATCTCCTTATATCTTCTTTTACATCATATATACACTTATCATATGCCTTCCCTTATACTATGTACTTAGTCCCTCTTCTTCTTACATATATTCTCTCATGCATACAATCTTATCTCTATATTCTCGTACAAACCCCTTCTTACTCTACTATTCATATCTTTTCCTATACATATATCTATGGTACGAGATGTCACCCATCTATCCTACCCCTACCCTAGATGGTATCTCTTTAATCTTATGGTTTGCAATCTCTTTGTGGAAAGATGTAGGATTTTCTTGGTGGTATCTAAATTGTAGCTCTTTCCTGCCAACATCATCCCCCCTTTCAAAATGTTGATTTGTCCTCAAGTCAACTCTAATTTGCAGGGATAAATATCCTTATATATCTCCTTAAGCTTAGAAATGCTGTTCTCCCACTATTTTTTTTTCCAATTGTAGTTATTGGGTTTGGAATTGGATTTGTAGGAGTAGTCATTTTTCCTCTAGACGTGTTTGGGAGAATTTGGATCTTTTGTGCCAATTGTTGTGCTTCTTGGAGGACCCTCATGGTGTCTACTAATTTGAGGCTTACTACTTCCCTCAGTTGGTGGAATCTATTCCTTCTTTTATCCATTTGATCTTGTAATTATTAAAATTGGGCATGTAATGCTTCTATTTGCACTTGACATTGGCCATTTGTATCTTACAAGGAATTATATATGGTTGCTTTTTGAAGTATTTAAACTTCCAATTGATCCATTTGAGCCTATTTTGGGTTGTCACTATTGAGAATTGTAGAAAAAGATGGTAGAGGGCACTAAGACCCCCTTTATTATTCTTCAATGTGTTGATCTAGGACTCTAGGTAGAGTGTGTGATAGCACATTTATCTCTTTCCTCATCAAATTTACCTTCTAGTGCTTTGCCTAAATTATTTATCTCGTTGTTTTCTTTTGTAGTTGGGTATCCTTGATCACCCCATCTATAAAAAAATTTAATTGTATTTCCAAGGGTTGGTACGAGTCCCCTTGGAGTTGTGGGAACTTATTTTGGATATCCTTCACCATCTCCTGTTACTGATAAATGTTCTCCACTTGATGTTTCAATATCTCTTCTCTTGTTATTTTTTGAAGAATGACCCCTATTTGAAATTTATGTAGGGGTGAGATGCTCCAAATATCTACTTGTGATCCCTCCAGTAGAAGTTGAAGTAGCTGCAAAGATGCCATGGGGTGGAGTTGCTTTTATTTTTCCAAAAAGTCCCTAATGGAATGAATAGAAGAGGTTGCAGAGAAGGAAGGTGTTTTGGCCTACGAAGCATGGGAAGACTATTCTTGCTCTGAAGAAGATGATTTATAATTTTGCTTCTTCCTCATGCACCTATTGATATGATTTCTTTGTGGCCTCCTTGAACTCTACTCTAACCGTTTGAGTAATATTTGGTTTTGCTATCATTAGTTTGTCTAACCTCTATTTAGACCAAAACTCTTTGGTCTGTATCTTCATTATCATCTACTTCTGCAGAGGTGTAATTGTAGGGGCTAGTTCCCCAATGGTTGTTTTTTAGCCTCTCCTCTTCTTTAGTTTATTTTCCCCTTCTCTTCTTGAGTGTGGTGGTCGAAGAGTCTAAAAAGCATTCAATCAGATCCTCCAATGTTATGTTAGATGCTATCATATGCCTTATTAGGGCCCTTTCTATGATTTATTTTCTTAGAACTACCATGTTAGGATATTTTTGAAGTGTCATATATCCAAGACTTCTTTTTGAAATAATCCACTATATAGTTGGTCTTCATCTACCAGTGGTGAGACTTTCAGAATGAATGTATCCTCTGGCATGACTTGTTCTTCTTCCTCCACATCTACTATCCACAAGGAGACTTCATGTCATGATTTTTCCTTTTTCCTCTTTGGTTTCTTCTTTGCACTCATATGTAGGAGAGCCTTTGTTTCTTCTTCTTTTGATTGTTTTTTCCGGGGAGGTGTGGTAGTGAGTCTCATCTTTCGTGGTATGTTGCTTTTTTCATGTGTGGGTTCTACAAGAGGAGTGCCACTATGGAGCCTTTCAAACCTCTAGGGAGTAGATTTTCTTTGTTCTTTTGTCTCTTGCTTTGATAACCCCCACTTTTCAAGTATCTTTACTTGATTCTTCTCAAAGTTCTCTTTTGATTTATTTTTTTCCAAATTGTCCATGCACTCCTAGTAGGTGGTGATTTTTTCAGCTTTTGAGTCCTTCGAGAGGCTGAAGAGTGTGGAGGCATAGGAGTGGATCTATGCATCTATAACTTTGTAGGGAAGTTATGGTATCCAAGACATCTTAAGTTCAATGGATTCTATGAAGGTGTAGTCTTTTCCAATGAGAAAGATGTTGTCCTTTATGTTTTATGGACCACCTCTAAGATATACAATCTCTTGATTGTGAAGAAAACCCAATAGGTTGTAGTGTAAGATGTTGCATCCTGAAGTGCTTAAAATGGTCTTGAATTTGGGCTGCAACTGACCAAGTGGTGTGCCAATTTTTTCCCACAAAGGCTAGTTGTTCTTGCATGAAATAGAAAGTGAGACATATTAGTAAAGTCTCATACCTAAACTAATAACCAGATTTCTTTGAGCATTGGATGTTTTCTAGGAGCACCTACCAGAACAACTCACATAGGTCAATGTCCTTTCCTTCTGTTACCATATGGTAAGTTGCATGAATGGTGATGGTGGTAGTTGAGTCCTCTATGGGTGATCCCATAATAGTGGTTTACAATTTTTGGCCAAATTGGACATTGAAATTATTATTTTTAACTAGATCTTCACACTCATGCACTTATAGTGGCTAAAACATGAGGAATTTGAAGATGATGCAAACTAGAGTCTCATCACATTTTGTCTGTAGATTCTAAAAATATTTTTTCAAACTTTTTGGAATCAGATTGCACTTCTTTTTCCATCTCCCACGAAAACTAGTTTTTTCCAGAAAATAACATTTTTAAAAAGTGACACGCACCGTATAACAGATAAATTTTTTTCCATGAAGGATAAAATTCTAATTCTTTCAAATTTAGATTTTTAACTCCAATATCTAGTGCTTCCACTTGGTTAGATAGTTTTTTATTGAATATTTTTTCTTTAATCAAGTTTCGAAGTCAAATCAATTACAATTTAGACATAGCACGACCGTATAACGCATAACTTCTTTTGTATATATCAAAATTCAATTTTACTTTTTTTTTTTGGATCAAGGACTTCAATATCTGGTGCACTCATATTTTTAATTTTTTTTTGATAATCTGCTATTTTTCCATATGTGCAGAATAGAGACCATCATTTTTGGCAAATAACCTATATTTAATAAAACTAAAAAAAAATACATAATAAAGCCAAAACATATTAAAATTATAGTCATTGGATAGCTCGTTTCAAGGACTATCTAATTCCAAATTGTTTTATGAAGAATCCTCTATTTTCATCCTCAACCCGAGCTCTGAAGCGTAAAAAAATAGAATTTTTTCGTGTCTGAGGAGGGGGATGAGGGGCAAGGGGGGTTCGAATGAACCCCTAAGGGTTTGAATGAACCTAAAGGGGTTCACTCAAACCAAGGTTCGGCCAAACCCTGGTTCGAGCGAACCCCTTCAAGTGGGTTCGTTCGAACCCCTTTGCCATGCACTTTTTTATTGATTTTGGCAGCCAAAATTTAAAGGGGTTCACTCAAACCCTAGTTCAAATGAACCCCTAATGTGTTCGGTCGAACCAATAGGTTTGTACGAACCCCCAAAATCACTTTTTTTACTTTGGGGTCATTTTTTGTGAGTTTTCCTTCCTCACTTGAATTGTAAACCACTATTGTGGCTTCACCCCTATGTTTGTATAATACACCTCGTAGGTGATGCCTATGGTGACATACTTGACTGCCAGATTGGTTATCTTGGTGACATCAAGGCTTTTGTTGTCTGTTTCTTCAATTAAATTTGTGACCTCCGCATTTTTTATAGCTTGTTTTGTGGTACTTATCCTTGTGCCCATAGGTTTATCACTTCCTTGATTGCATCTTTTGTGACTTTGTAGGTCATTCTAGGTAAAGGTATTTGTCATGGAACCAAATCACTATAATCTAGACCCATTCTTCTTGTGTATTGAAGTTTAGAAACTCCTTCCAAACAACTAGTTGTTTTTCTAACATATTTATGTATTGGGGAAGATAGTGTTGTGTCTTTGGTTGTATCAAGGTGTGCCTCAAGACTTCAAACTTAGTGTGATTTATCTCCATCAAAGGTGCATGGATATATTTCTAGATATCTTCTATGTAGATAATGTTTACAAGTAGCTTCAAAAATGCTCCTTTTGGGTTGGTATCCATTTCCTTGTAGGGGAATCTCTTGTACTTAGGCCTAGGCTTCTAAGAGATGTTGACAAGGGTGGGTATGGTCATTTTTGGAAACTAGGATTTTTAGTAGAAGGAGAGTTTTCTTAGGGTTTGAATTTTATTAGTTTGAGTGTGTGGGGATTGTGCAAGAGTAGATAAATAGTGCGTAAAAGTGAAAGAGTGATTAATGTATTTATAACTTTCTTGCAAGGTAAGTGTATTAAATGGTGTAGCGATTTTCTCATCTTCCTGTAATTTTCTGCCTATTATTTTCCTATGACTCTTTTTCCTAGTGAGTTAATTCCTATCTTTTGTGTATGAAAGACTATAGTAAATCGTGTTCTAACTTTATGATTTGAGTTAGATTAGTCTAATTGTATAATATTCTTTTTTAATCCCTTTTATTTATCTTTAGGGATAGGTCAAGAAAATTGGTGTTCAAACTCAAGTATACTTAGTGCTTGCTTATAGTTGATATTGAATGTCAAGTTCATCATTACCTTATAATGATAGGTTTGTCTATGTGTTTTTAATTTTTTGTTTCCATGCTTGTATCTCAGGTAGACTTTTTTTTTATGGTTATTGATTTCCAATGTGATCAGTATTTTGATCTTTTATGTTTGGATATTGTTAGGGTTAGAAGGAAAATATCTAATAGTTAAATATAGATTTGGTCAATAAAATAGAGAAATAAAACACACACAAAAATTATAGCAGCAACAAGACAACACAGAGAATTTAACATGGTTCATCCAATATGGGCTACATCCACAAAACCCCAACCATCCAATGATTTTATTATCTAGTGCAAAACATATTACAATATCGTGAATAATGCCTTACTGCAACTCCCATCCCAATCACTTATTACAAGCTTTTTAGAAGCTTCCAGAATTAAGGTTTTACAAAGTCATTTTTTTTATTTTGTTGGTGACATAGTGAAAAATAGGAGAAATGAAGAGTGTACAGTATAACATGATTAGTTGCCACATACCAATAGATATATCCATAAAATGTTTGATTAGTGGTTTCTTATTTGTTTTTTCCATGTGTAATAGCATTTTTATATTTGTCATAGTTTGTGGAGGGTTTATGGGCTTTTTATGGATCATAAATTATTTTTGGAACCCATATACCTTCTAGGAACTTAATTCTTGTTCTCCTTGCATCTATGCATCTAGAACTTCTTCACTATCGGTACAATCATTGTCACCATTGAGTTTAATTTCTTCAGAGCTATTGGGGTCTTCTTCTTCTGTGGTAGGAAGTATTGAGATAGAATAGAGAATTCATGGATCCTCCCCCTCTCTTTCTTGTTCAGTTTCCTCTACATACATTTTATCTTCTCTTTCTCCTAGTGGAATATATACTATCTTATTGCCATACACCAAATAAGCTCTTCCTTTCATGAGTCTACTATCCCATTAGAATTGATAAACCATCTTAATCCTAGCAATGATCTAAAAGTGTTAAACTGTTCCTTCATCGCAACGACCTCAAAATCAACAATTTTCTTTTGTCGTTTTATTTTACTTCAAAAAATTTCCATGTTCCTAAAGTCTCCATAATAGAGCCATCTTCCAAACTAGTGTTCATTTATGTTTTGATTATCTTGGTTTTTCCCAACCTCTCCCAAGTGGTAGTTGGAATAATGTTTAGGTCCGCACCTAGATCTATCATCACATGTTTGAATTTACTATTATTAAGATGCATGGTAATTAAAAGAGGGTCATTCTTCTAGTTTCAATATTCTATAAGTTGATGGAATTTATTTATTTATTTTTATTTTTTCCAATATTTTCCCAACTATTTTAATTTGACAAGAAGGTCCCTTTTTTTGGCTAACGAGGCTAAATTCTTTAGCATCATCACTTCTTCAGAGAAATAGGTGCTATGTCAAGCTTTTCTTGTATAATTTATTATTTTTCTTTTTCTACTACCTTATCATGTTGTTGTTTGCTTGGCTGGAAGTAATCATATTCCACCTATTTTGGACCTAACTCTTTGCTAATTTCTTCAATTTCTCTTTGCTTATTTTTCTCGATATCAATTCTTTGTCCAGTCAATATTGTAACCTTATTTTTCTTTGTTCTGTATTTCTTCTTTTTCTTGATTTTCATACATTGTTCTTCACTAGAATATTCCTTATTTGATGTACCGGATGGCCATTGATCCATCATTTGACAAATTTTCACTCCTTGCGGTGGTATTCTTCTAATTACCCTGGCTCCTTTATGGTCTTGTAAGTCATCACTTTTGGAGTGTGTTGTATTTCAATAATACTATTGTGATTTATCACATTTGAATATGTCATGAGAATCATCTCTGCAAAATGGACACTTCCTTTTCTTTTCTACCCAACACTCTATAACATAGTGGCATATCTTTTCATAGTTATAGCATGTAGCCTCACTTCTTTGGCTGTTGTTTCTACTACATCCTCTTCCTCCTTTATATTTTGATTTCTTATAATCTCCATTGTAATCTTGTGGTGGGTTATTCTATAATGTATAAGCACTTCTATTATCTCTCCAAGGTGGTTGTCTGTAACCTAAGTCATATAAAGGGTCTTCCACAAGTCCCTTAGAATATATGCCATTTTCCTATATTTGTCTATGTCATAGTTACAATTCATGGGAAATCTTGGATTAGGATGAATTGTTGTATTCCAGAGTTGAAATTGGTTTGCAAGACATACCTCAATAAGGTGACTATCCCATTCTTGGAAAGTTTTGCAATATAATGTGTTTTTCTTGACATGTACCATTTTTAAATATTCTACTTGTAATGTTATTGTAGTTCTTTCTCCCAGGGATTTAGGGAAATCATTTCAAAGATTACCTTCCCTTGAACAATATGTGCACCAAATCTCTTTACCTTTCTTTTCTTCTCTTCATGCCAAAATTATATTTTGTATGGTTATTTGCTCTATTACCAATTGCAATTTCTTAGGATTCTCCTTTATGTAATATTTTTGATGTCTATGCCATGTTTGAGCTTCTATACGGTATGCCATTGTGATCAAGTTTGTATAAGTATTAACTATTATTCTATCTAAGGTTTCTCTTATATATTTTTGTAGTCCAACGATGAACTATTGAATCTTTTTTCGCTCAGTCAAAGGTTCCTCCAATTTGTGAAAAACTTCCTTAAATATTTTTTCATAGGCTTTCATCAATACTTCTACTCCTTGCACTAGGTCCCTCATTTTTCTAACACTCTCTGTAGGGATATCCAAAGAGTCAAAGTTTTCCAAGAAGTCTTGTTTTACTTCATTTCGACTTTTCCCATATTTTGGGTAAGTCTTTTTGTACCAATCCAATACTTCTTTCCTTAGTGAAGGAAAAAAGTGTAATAACTTTGGTTTTTCCTCATCAATTTCCTATCTTTCCCATAGAGATTATAATAGGAATATATGTTCCCTAGCCTTTGTTGTGGGGGAGAATCTAGATCAAGAAGGATATGAGAGTGACTTACAACCTCAAGTTGAATCAATCAACACTGGATCTAGATTCTTTATGTGTGTGGAGTGTTGGAGGTGGTGGGGTTGATGGATTGAAAACTTGATGCAATTATGTAACTAGGTAAACTATGAAAATACAACATTCTAATATGAATTATGAAAAATTGAAGACACAGACAAATTTAAGTTCCAAAAAAATAGAAGGCAGACATTGATGCACTCGGGTTTAAATCTGAGTTGATTATGGGTGGTATAGGGTGAAAGGATGCCCTATACTTAGGATCTAGATATAAAAACTTCTTTTACAAGATTGAGGTCCCTAGTTTGTAGCTTCTTTGTTCTAGGTTTGGTTGTTGGATCTTCATCCCTTGTTGAGATAATGCAGATTTTGTGGCTTGTCAACTTGTACGGTTCTGATGTATGAATGAGAAAATTGTCTTTAATCTTCCTCCAATCCTCTTTAGATTTGTAACCTACACACATTAAAGGAAAGGAATGGTTGCTCCATATAGGGGCTTTCCATCAAACTTTGTGTTGGTATTTCTACCTCCACAATGGTAAAATTGATGAAAATAGAGCTTATCCTTTTGAGGGATAGAGAGAGAGAGAGAGATAGATACAAAGAGTAGGAGGGAGGGAGGGAGAGAGAGACAAAGATTTAACGATGGAGAGGTAGATAGGTAGTTATTGAGCTCAAGGGAGAGATGGTTACATAGAGAGAGAGAGGAGGAGAGAAAGGGATGGAGATAGTGAAAGAGAGATGTCTAGAGTGTAAGGGACATATAAAGAGTGTGAGAGATAAAGATGGTAGAGCTTGTTAATTATTAAAATTTGGCCCACTAATTATTGAATTTTGACCAAGTCTTAAAAATTATAAGATCTTCCAAAACTTAGAACTTGAATTATAACTTCTAGAAATCTTAAACTATTCTCAAACATCTTGAAACTATATACATGAAATATAATTTAAAGTATACAAAACTAAATACCCATATAAAAATGTTTATTTTACATATACGATTTGACCAAAAGAGAAAGAGAAATATATTTTTTCATGTATATTGAGAGCAAGCATTTTGTGAATTCACATAATGTGAGCGCATTATAACATGCTCATGTTATTGTTTACTTTAGAAATTTCCTAGCCTTTGGCTTGGATTTGCCACCTTCTTCCAACCCAAAATTTTGGAGTGAATTCTCAACGTCCAAAGACATGTCTTTGCAAATAGTAAAAAAGTCGACATAATCTCAAGCCTGCTCCCCATCAAGTTTGCATGTGTTTCAATGCCATGTAAAAAAATACCACAATTAAAAGCTCTCTCTTAGCTTTCTAACTATGTAATTTTTTTCACATTTTGAGTATGTTAATTTTTTCATCTTTAATTTATTTTGTAACTAGTGTATCCGTTTTTTTGTCAAAAAACAAAATGTGGTACTTTTTACTTTTTAATTTTTCATCGAAATTTCAAATAAATTCCTTTTTTAGAAACTAGACTCTATTCTACTCATAGTAAAAAAAATGATTTTTAATTAGTTTTCATACATTTTAGTGGGGAGCACACCTAGTTTTCCGTTTTTGAGGATGTGTCCACTTTGAAAATTAGTAAAACTTCATAAATTTATTAAAAAAATAGCAGAAAATTTGGGCATAAACTATATGGTGTTAGCTAATTTCTCATTGAAGCGATTTTTAAAGTACTAAAAAAGTTAACATTTTAAGGGGGACACTAGATGCCATGTTATGTGTTTTTTGAAAAAATAGGTCCAAGTTGTGTGGCCCCCCTTTTTTAACCCCTTGATCTCCACCATTTAAAAAAAATAGTAGTTTAGAAAGTATATTCAAAGCACTATGACTCTTGTTTTCATTGCATCTTCAAATTTTGTGTAACTATCTTCAAGTTCTCATCCAAGATCAATATTTCCTTTTAGAAAAAAGTGGCCACCTAAGACCCATTCCCTCCCCCCCCCCAATCTTTGGGCACTAACCTTAGATATGATGGCAAAATTATGTAGATATAAAAATAAATAAATAGGATGGGATAGTTAGGATGAAGGAGATATGATGGATTGGATATGGTGGGAGAGGTATGCAAATATAACAGATGGGTAAGTAGGATAGGATGGGTAGGATGAGGTAGCTAGAATGGAAGAATATTGATCCCAAATGTAGGATGCTAGTGGATGGATGAATTATGCAGATGCCTATTTACCAAGTTTTCATCACATTATTTTGTTAAGGTGCCATAGGAATGATTTTTATGATTGGATGTGTGGACATCAAATCTGCAAATGGTCAGAAATCTTAACATAATAATATCATGCCTTAGTCATTTCAAACACATTAAATTTAATATCCCTATGAAATACTTAACCATGTTAGAATATGCAAAACTAAATAGAATAAAAATAATTGATTGCAAGCATACACAAACATGATCAAAACTTTATTCCATAGTGGATTGGTGTCACATGTGCTAGTGACCCTTTCCCAATCCTTGATCAATAGCTAAAATGATGAAATGCAAATGGAGATGATGAGCAAGATGAGCTCTCAAACTAAGAGAGTAACCTTGCATAAAAGTTGTGGAGGATTTGCTCAAAGATGAAGCTTGTATTTAAAGATTTTCAAATGCTGAGTGTTGAAGAGGGGCCAATGTGAGACTAAAGATCAAGCCAATGAGTTGAGGACACTTGTCATCATTTGAGTGGTTGATGCATGTGCAAGATTTGGGAAGAGTGCCCATGAGAGGGAGAATTTGAATTCAAATTTTTCAATAAATGCTGAGTTTGACTTTGGAAGGGGACATGTAAGAGGCATGTAAGGCCTCATAAATGCTTTGTTGGGTGTACATGTCCACTTGGGGGGAAATTCAAACTTGGAGAATATTCTCCCTTTATGCCAAGTTGAAAATAAATATTTTGATAAATCAATTAAATGCAATTTCATGTGCAAGTGGCCAAATCTAGAGAATGCAAGTGGGTGAGTATTTAATCAGGGTTATATTAAATAGATGATGATTATGCTGATTTAATGCTGATTAGATGATTTTGACTTTTAAGACTTACATATTTGATTTGTTTAAATCAGAAAAGGATGAAGTATGATTTGGATTTGATTTAAATAAAGTCCTGATTTATTTAATAGAAGGGATGATGCAAGATGAAGGTTGAATGATTTATGAGAGATGGAATGGTATTATTTGATTAAACCTTTGGATGGACCTGATTTACCTGATGAATGGATTTGTTGCGTTTGATCAATTCAATGAGCGGATGAATATGCATAATGTTAATTTGACGTGTCTACATTTTTCCCCTCTTTGAAGCAATGTACTTGTTGCGTTGGTTCAAAGAATAAACTTGCCGCTATCAAAATTTAAAAATTTTCTGATTTTTCGGACGCCCCAGCGGAAAGAAGTACACTGGTACATTGCCCCCTCGAGAGATCGAGTGAAAAAATCGATTTGAGGGTCGATCTCGCGATAAAGAGGTTCAAAATGGATGGTTATGGATGATGATGCAAATAAGATGATTTTAAGATGCTTAGAATAACAAATCTATATTATCCTAAACAACTTAAATTATGATATGATGCGAGATGGATGATGTGATATGTTATGATTATGCGATGGATGATTTATGAGATGCTTAGACTAACAGATCTATATTATGATGATGATGCATGTGAGATGATATGCAGAATTCTAATGACTTATGGATGTAAGATAAATGCATAATGGATGCATCATGGATGAATGCTAATGGTTTGTGGATGCAGGATGGATGCACGATGGACTATTCATGATGCAATGTTAGCGTGGAAATGAGATGATGACAAGAGGATCCAACAAGTCCATGATTGGTCGAGACTTTATTAGAGATGATGATAGATGATGATGATGATAAATGATGATGATTTTCTTATCAAGGATTGGGATTTTCAAAGGGTCACTTACTTTATGTTTGATAACACACATAGGTACGATGCATCAAGGTATCAAGAACCAGGATGGCATTGTACCTAGTGATGGATTTGACTCAACAAGCATATAGGAGTATTCTTGTTCACACTTGACATACAAAACCTTGCTAGGACGTACCTAACAAAGCAAGTATTCACCAAGTTATTTTACAAGAAGCGTCCAACAAGCACAACAGACAAAGATAATGATCATTGCCCCATTCCTATCTCTCTAAATCCTTCGTTCGATATCATCGAGTCCTTGGAATGAGCGCAATAAGATAAATCAAAAGAAAAGATCAAGTATGCAAACAAGCCAATGTTCTTCATACCTTCAGCCAAAGGGATGTGTTTTGATAGGATAAGAATCCAAAGTGATATCCAAAATGATGCCCATTGTTGGAACGATATATCCTAGGACATGCATTGTATAGGGGGATGATGGTTTGATAAGTTGATTGATAGGCTGTTGATATAAGGTTGACTGACATGTTTGCAACTGATCAAGAGTTTGATTTTGTGTTCAATGGTTCGTTGTTTCAATTTTGATTTTACGATTGAAGCTTGATTTTGTTGCTTGCTATGATTGTTTCTGTTTGCGTTGCCAAAGGATGAAGGTGATGATCAATTTATTATGGATGATTGATTATTTTGAGTGAAAGAGAAACGGGATGGGTGGATTTTTTCAAATTTTTGGATGTTTTTGGAGTTTTATAATGTTTTGAGGCTGTTTTTGGTATTTTTGAGGTTTTCAAATGTTTTGATTTTCAATTTTCTAATGTTTTTGGATTTTGATATTTTTTTGAATGTTTTTGGATTTTGATGTTTTTCGAATGTTTTTGGATTTTGATGTCTTTCGAATGTTTTTGGATTTTGATGTTTTGGGGGCTGATCAAGGATTAGCCTTGCCTACGTTTAAGCTCAGAGACGACGTAGTTCGGATTCCAATGTTTTTGATGTTTTTCTATTTTCGACTTGTTTTTGGATTTTTTGATGTTTTGATGTTTTTGTATTTTCGCATGATTTTGATGATTTGGATATGGATATGTGTGACGATATCAGTGCTCTATTTGGGATTTTTGTTGAAGACCAAGCTAAGATTGATTGATCGGATCGATGGATTGATGATGATGATAACATTGTTGAGGATACACAACAATGCAAGGATTTGATTGATCAAGATTGATGATGATAACATTGTCGAGGATACACGACAATGCAAGGATAGTGTTAAGCAACACAAGGATTGGGATGTTGATGGGATTAATGATGATAACATTGTTGAGGATGCACAACAATGCAAGGATAGTGTTAAGCAACACAATGATTGGGAAAGATATCCCAGGATGATGATGAGTTGATTGGATTTGATTTGATCAAGATTGATGAAGCTTGATTTGGAACAAAAGTTGTTTGAATGATTTGATGTGACATTTTGACGTGCAGCTTGGATGTGACTGATATCGATTGATGTTCGATGAAAGATGAAGACTGATAAGGAATGTCTACTCGTCAAAATGTGCCATGGGCTAGTGATTTGGATTTTTGCTCACAAGTAGTTTTACCAATTTTATTTCATGTTTTCCAATGTTCGGATCGCCACATAAGTCAGAGGATACATATCAAGATTTATTCTCGAAGCAAGATGTACATATCTGCCCCCAATGTCTAGCAATGTATGGAGTGTCATGGGTGGATGCTCAGATAAGTGTATGGATGGATTGATATGGTAAGCACGAAAAGGATGGCAAGGATTATCTTGCGATAAGATAAGGTGTTCGGATAAAGAATGCTCATTTGGATAATGCTTCATGGCTCAGATAACGTAGGATAGGATAGGATCAATGAAAACGACCCATGTCAAGATGTTTACCATAAGCAAGCGTAAAGTGTGCCCCAAAATTTTTATCAAGATCAAGATAACTTGCATGATGGACGTAGATGGATAAAGATGGATTGGATCGATGGTTTATGGATGAATGGATTTATTATGGATAAGATGGATGGAATGCTCGATTTATTATGGATGGGATGAGATGCTTTCCTCTGAACTGGCGCACGTAGATGCTTGATTCCACACATGATGCCTGTTTGCCAGGTTTTCATCATGGTCTTGCCCAAAGCGCCGCCCATGCGGTTTTCACTAGAGGACGATTTTTATCTTTACTGTTTTCAATCCTTTTTTTGATTTTTTTGGATTTTTTTCTTTTTTGATTTTTTTGATTTTTTCGAAAGATTTTAAGCTCATGCTGAATCATAAGGTGTTGCTGATGTAGATGCCCCTGTCATGACGTGCCATCGATATCTTGCTTGAAGAAGCTACTTTGCCAAGATACGTGCACTTGAATACAATTTTTTGGATTTCTGATATGCTTCGTTGATACTGGAGTTGACTTTGTCTCTGTGCGTACATCGCAATAGATTGCCTTCAGAATCCTTATGATGAAGGGTCGTTGCCAATACACGGTCAATGTAATAATTGGATATCATGCGTGGAGGCGTGGATGGAGTGCGTTTAGGGATAAGAGATGGATTGGTTGACAGTTTGGAACCTTTGACTCTCCAAAGTTGGGAAGATGAGCAATGATGGGTGGATACGGAAGTGTGCGTGGAATTAGGACCAACTGCTTGATATACTTTGTACGTCACTTGAAAAACCTGCTTTTGATTTTGCGGACATCTTTGATGAATACCTTTCCCTCTTTTAGTTTGCTCCACAGTTTCTTTGACTGATGGAGTTTGATAGGGATAATCTTTCTTTGTATTCTTCGGTATCCATATGTATTTGATTTGTCCATTATGCTTCTCAACTTCTTTTGATTTGATAACGCTCTTTGTACTTTGATTTAACACTTTCCTTTGGTGTTGGTCCCAATTCGTGGATGGGGTGATGGGTGGATGAAGATTCATGGCATGGCTGGTTGTAGTATTGACACTAGTTTCATCATAAGGATTCTTTGTGCTCCCTATGTTGACATTTGCTTGAGACATAGTTTCCCCCAGTATGGTGGTAGTAGCAACTTCATGCTTTGATTCTACTTGCTTTGAGATATTTTGTTCAGTAAACGTGCTTTGACGAATGACCACTGTAGATGACATTGTTTCAACCTTCCACTTTGCTATCTCTGGAATATATTGTTCTACTTGATTTTCTTCCTTGAGTGGATAATGTTTGATATCCTTATTCATGATGTCCTCAATCTGAATTTGGGACATATTCGATCCTGATGTTGACAACTCCATTTGATTGTAGGAGTTAAGAATCTGCTCTTTTTGTGTAACATAATCTTGTTCTAGATGAAGATCATCTACATGTCCATCCATAGAAAGCATCTCATGGGTAGATGGAGGAGTATGTGCTACATGGATATGATCATCTTGCATGGATAAGAGAGTGTTCATTAGATTATTGTAGTATCTTGAAGATACAAATTCTTGATCTTGATTAATTTTGGAGTTGCTTTCGACATGCTTTGGATCAAGTTCTTGACATGGGGCAGCTTCAAAGGATGGATTTCTTACAAAGGGTTCTTGGACGTCGTTATTAGACATGGGGAATGGCTCAATATCCTCAAGTGTCGAGTTCAGGGTTCTTTCAGTATCTGTAACCATGCGGTCAAAGGGGATCAACATGTTTTGGAAGGGACCATTGCTAGACCTTGGTGAAAGATTTTGATCATGCTTTGGAATGAATTCTTGAGATATTTCCTCTACCTCATAAGGCGATGTAGAGACATTTTCAACATGATCATAGGTCGATGGATCATGCATTATGTCAATAGGATCAAATAACCCTAACACTCCTTGAAAGAGATTACTAAAAAGTGGCTCTTGATGTATGGTGAGTTTATCATCGGATTGTGTAGATACATCTTCAATGTGCTCCTCAATGGAGAGGTTTTGATCATTGTTTTCGACAATTGTGGTGGAGAGATTGTGAATGTCTTCGACCATAGATTCAAGTGATGTTGATATTTCTTGAATTGGCTCATTGTCGAGTTTTGTTGGTGGATTTTGATCGTGATTCAAAAGTGACTCTTGACATATGTCGATTTGATCATTGGATGAAGTAAAAGTGTGCTCAGTGATGGATTGATCTTGATCCTTGTTTTCAATAGTTGTCATCTTTTGTGTTTGTGCTCGTGTTGGTTGGGTAGCTTGAGAGGCTTGGGCAACTTGAGAGGATTGTTTCACTTGTTGAGCTTATGTTGCTTGTTTCATGGCTAGATATTGTTGGTATCCCTTTTGAAAAGCAGCTTGTAATGTCACGTTGTATTGTTTTGATGTGGTGGAAGTTGGTGGTGGTGGGGGTGGTGGTGGATTTAGAATCATGTTAGATGTAGTGACAAGTGTTTGAGATACGCTCGGAGCGATCATGGTAGTGAGAGGTTGAGATGTGATGGGTGTGATAGTGGTGTTTGGAATGTTTGAAGTGATAGAGATGGTTGAATTGACCGAGGTGATAGGTCCTTGGGAGACCATATTTTGATTGGTTGGGATCAACGTTGTTGTTTGGTTGGATACCATCTGTTGGTGCGATGTCGATGGTATATTCAAGGGATTTGACGTGATGGTTTGATTGATGTTAGGTGGATTGATTTGGGTGGCGTGATTGGTGTTGGGTAAAGGGGGAAGCCCTAAACCAAGGAATGATGTAGGTAATGGTGGTGGAGATTTCCCTTGGCGTAATGCCTCAACTATTTTGGAAAGTTCTACAATTTGATCTCGCCAAATTTGTTCTTGATTTTGATCTTGACTCACTTGAGATAGTTGATTTGGCTTTTGTTTAAGTGGATTTGGGATGCCTACTTGCAGTTTTTGAATGGGATTATGGGAAAATTGACTTTGGATAATGTTATGATTTGGGATGATGTTCAGATTTGGCATGATAGGATGAACATTGTTGGTATTGGGAATCATTTTTCCAAAGTTTTCTGAGTTAGGATTCATGTTTCAAAAACTTGCACTTGGTACATCCACATTTGGTTTGTAGGGATTTGGTGGAATGACGTTGTTCATTTCAAGGCTCATGCATTGATTATTCAATTGGTGGATTTGTAGGTTTGGACTTAGATCTATCATTGGGAAATGTGTTCCAAACTTTGACTTGGGTATACTCACACTTGTTGTACCATTGACATTTGTCGAAGGCAATGATCCTATGCATGGACTTTGATAATTGATAGGAAATGCAAGGCTTTGAGGATTCAATTGATTTAGATTACTCAAGATGTATGGATCAAGTTTATATTCCATGTTCTTCTTGTATTTTGACCTTGTTGCAAAAGTGACCTTTAAGGTTCTTAGGATCAATGACGAGATGAAGGATGAAAGGTGAATGATATGAGTGTTGAACGTTTAGGGACCTTGGATCAATGCTAGACTTAGAGTTTTTGATTTTGATTTTTGATGTGGATGATGAACTTGTAAACCCTACAATGTTGGATGTGATCTTAGGATGAATTTGTTCAAAGGATTGCTAATTTAATTAAATGTATGAAAAGGGATGCATTCCCATACATCTAACTAAACAAATGATTTTGATTTGGTTTAAGGATGTACCCAAGTCTAGAATGATGTTTGCAAAGATCTAAAGTTGTTTGTGGGATGATGTTGAGGTGGATGAAGTGTTTGATTTGATCCTAAGAGACTTAGAGAGACTTTGTTTACTAGGCCAAGATATTGAAGAACACACTTTTCTCTAAGAGTAGTTCAAATCAAAAGACCAAGTTTTGCTCAAAAGACGATAAAAAGATAAACAAACACATGTGTGGTGTCAAATTTGTTATCTTTGCTTAATGAGTACTTTTTACCACAAACACACTTCTTGATTAAGTTTCAAACTGAATGTCCAATGTCACAACTTCTTTTCGTCCCACAAAGTGCTATGTGGAAGTTCCTAGAAATAAGGACAAGGGTTGCCTAATGTTGACCTTTGTAGGAGCAAATTAAGATGTAAATCCAATTACTTAGGAACCTCTAAGGACATAATCCCAAGGGTAAGCAATAGTTCTTGGGATTTTTCAAAGGTATTTTCTCTAACTAAGGGGTTTGAAATCTTGATGATGATGTTGAATGTTGGTTTTCCAATATTTTCGATAAACACACTGTGTTTTCAAACAAGCAATATGACATCCTAGCTTAATGGGTACATTTTTCTTAGTGGGCTTGCCTCATGCCCTTCATAGAAGAGATTATTTTACATGCAACCAAGGAAAAATATAGAGGTATGATGAAATCCTAACCTCTATATTTCAACCAAGATCGGACATGGCAAGTAAATTCTTGGAATCTAAGTTCCAATGCACCACCTTGATAAACTTGCTCAATGGATAAATAGGCCACTACAAAACAAGGGTTCTAGTTCAGACTTTCTGTTCGTGGAGATTGACCCATACGGCAAGAGTCCCCTTTCGGATCCATCCTGTCGGAGCCAACTGCGTGATAATGGCGTTTAACCAAAACCCACATTTATATCCCGGCTGGAAATACTCTTGGCTTTAGAGTGTTACCGGTTGAGTCATTCCCTTGGGTGAGTAATTTTTCCCCAAGGCAGGCCCTCTAAGATAAACAAAAGCAAGCAAAGACACAATTCGTAATTCGATCGATCTTTGATGGCACAAAGAAAGAGGATGTACGCGAAAATGCCCCTACTCACACTCGCACAAGATGTTCAATTTTTAAGCCCAAATCGAAGTGTTTCAAAGTAATGAAATGCATTTTGAGTGTTTCTCTTGCACCCTAGATCGCACGAAGCGCAAGGGGAGAGGATACGCACTCAAAATGCACCAAAGACAAAATCACACAATTCAAGCACTTGTTCATTTTATAGCCTTCAAAGAAATTGTGAGCTCATTTTAAAGCACCAATATTAAGTGTGAAGTTGATTTGTTCAATTTTAGTCCAAAATTAAAAGACTAGTCAGTTTCTAACGTTCGATTTTATGCCAACTTTGCAAATAAACAATGAATTAGTTGGCTTAAAATAGAAAATTAAAGCATGAAATGGAAGCCCTTAAGCATTAAAAAATGCTTTTAAATTTCAATCTTGATGACCAGTTCTTCAACTCCAATATTGCTTTTGTTTTTTGTTTTTTTCTTTTTTGCTTGATTTCAATGTTTGATTTCGATATCCACCTTCACCTTTTTCCTGCAAACATCACAAGTAAGAGCTACACATGTCTTACAAAATGATACAAACATATACCCGATTTATCAACTATTGGAGGAATCCCTTTAAATAGAGGAGTAAAATAAAATAAAATTGAATTGACAAGGCATGAATTTGACTCAAATTAAATGCCAATACATTTTCGATTCACCCCAACCTTCATAAGAGAACAAAAAAACCTATGCATCCAATATCTTTAAGTTGACAACAAGATTTACCATGGATTTAAAAATTTAAAAAGAAAAAAGATTTTTTCCTCTTTTCAAATGTGAACAGCAACCAAATTGTAAGATAGGTAAGTAAATGCAAATTTCAACATTTATTGTATTAAATCAATTTATTCAAATATGCATATGAGGATAAAGGCCTATGCATAATCAAAGAAACAGTGATATTAATGACAAAGTGTTGATCTCATTCACTACGACTGCTCCTTGTCGTCTCTTCTTAGTTGTTTTCACCTTGCACATTGTCTAGCGTACTTACTGCACAGCAAGACGCAATTGCTAGTTATTTTCTCCTGCACAACAATAAAATGAAAGATATAAGAACAATGCTTTAAACAGAGCATGCATAAATGAATTTTTGAATGCAGTTTCAAAAACATTATGACAGGGCGCTCAAATTGTGACTGTCCATTTGAATATGTGAAAAGATATCAAATCATGGTTATTGGAGCGTATTTTCTATCCTTCCAAGAGCTCTTGAACCTCGGCTATTGGAGCTCTTATGGTACGCGCAATATTTATGACTCAAAAATGTTGTTGTGACTACCCTTCTGTCATTGATCTTTTGCAAAGAACGAGGTAGACAAGATCCCTGTTGATCTGGGTGTGCACAGAAGTGATGGCGCGGGTCTATTGGCAAGTGTAAAAGCATACGTATAATATGGAAGAAATATAGATAGAATAATAAAGAAAGGTGAGGTGAGATAGGTCGCCGGATTGAAAAGAAAGCAATTTAATGCCATTCAATTTCAACAATTCATTCTAGCCGCTTAATTAAAGAACAAACTGTCAATGAAGTAAATGCGTGCGGCGGTGACAACTGCACTCTCAACCACGTGGTTCTGTATTTGATTTGGATTAGGAAATTTAAATGTTGCAATGTAGAAAACACGAAACCCACTGCAGTAAAACACACATCTCACAATCAGTCCTACTGTTAGGCAACAGATTGGAAAAGTAAAGATAGGTAATAAAATAACACAGAGTAGATTTAATTCAGTCAAGCACATGCAATTGTCAGGTGTAAAGCCGATTTCCACAGCCTTTGTGACTCAGCTCGTACCACAAGAAATATTTGCAAGCAACCTATGCATGAGAGGGAGATGCGTAGACCTAGGCTTTGGATTACCCTTCAGTCTATCATCTATGTGGCGCCACTGCTTTTTGTGTTTACTGTCCAATCTACTTCACCCATTTATTGCAGTCTGGTATTCATGCAATCTTGTACACCTGCTGAGCTTTTGATAGAATGCCTTAATATGAAAGGCTATGCATTGCAGTAGTCACCGTAGTGAAGGAGCTTCCAACTGGTAGAAGTAATCATTTGAAGGCTCACCCCTTCTCTATGCTTTTTGATGTTTCCTTGTTCTCCTCCACACATAGGAGAGGGGCCTGCGAACTGCTTGACAGAATGCCTCAGATATGTTGTCAGCAATTTTTGGCAACGTCCTCTTGTGCCTTAAGAACAATATCTTATGAAGTGCACCAATGACAGCGCCCACACTATGGAAGGACATCAGCTTGCATATCTACACAAGCCTTCCTGTGAACGGCTCTATCAGCTAGTTTTCCAGCATGAAAAACGTTAGCACATTGAAAAGTGGGTTTTTCTAGAAAAGGCAAATTCCTCTAGCGTGATCAGCATTCGAAACTAGGGCCTCTATTATGAAAGAAAAACGTGAGTCTCATAAACTCACAAGTAAAAGAATTAGGCTTCTAAAAGAATTTGCGTATAAAGCGGAGAAGGTCTTGAACGGTGGAGTTAATCTTCTGTTTGGAGAAGATAGAGACTTCTTTGAAGAATGTATTGAGGCCGCCTTTGTGAGCAACAATGATGCAGATCATGAGTAGGCAGTATCTTCCGCAGAAGCAAGGGCAATGGTTGCAGAGGCCCGATGTTCCGATCTAGAGGCAAATCTTAAGAAGGCTAAAGACAAAGCATCTAGCAAAGAGATGGATGCTAGTTCATTAGTTGATGAAGAGGAGGTTGCTGTGGTATTGGAGAAAGAAAGAGAAGAAATTGAACGACTCAAAGAAGACCTCCAAGCTTCACATTAGCATACAGAGCAGTTTAAGTGCATAGCTCAGGCTAATAAGGATGCACTCCAGCAAATAGAGAGTGCTCATGAACATTTCAAGGCTGAGGCATATAAATTGAAGCAGTTAGTGGATGCTGAAATCTCTATGTTTAAGTTATTTTGGACAGAATGGCTCGTAGCAATGTGTTTGCATGGAATGTAGCAACTGCAGGATATGCACAGATTGATTTGAATAAGATTTAGATACTTTCAAGCAAATGTAAGCTGCCAAGGCATAGACAAGACACATGAACTGTTCGATAAAATGCTTCAAAGATCTATAGTTTCTATTTCTATCTATGGTGCGTGAATTTTTTTTTTTTTGACAGAATAACTTAAAGAAACATTAGTTGGAGTGATTGTGAGATGTGTACATAATGCATTTATTAAAAGGCTATAGAAATTTTCAAGCAAATGTTTTTAGCAGGTGTAAACAAAAACAAAATTCCACAACTATCTTGTGCGGCCTCCTTGCAAATGTAAAGCTAATGTCTCATAGAGCTATTGTCTAATAGATGCAAATCAAAAAGTATTAGTTTTCTGGACACCTTTAATACCATGAGTGCAATTATTTATTGCAAACTGGCTACCTAAAATTATGTCCAATGTGAAACTAAAAAAAAATGGCATCAAATAAACATATTCAGTCAATCAAATCATATGTTGCATACAACGCAGATGCTGAGTTTTATGAATTCCTGCAATGAGATATAATAACCCTGCAGAATTTCAATCAAACGAAAATAAAAAGACAGATTGTAAATCAGCCCTCCTTCTAGCGCCAATTTGTGGACATCAAATCTGCAAATGGTCAGAAATCTTAACATAATAATATCATGCCTTAGTCATTTCAAACACATTAACTTTAATATCCCTATGAAATACTTAACCATGTTAGAATATGCAAAACTAAATAGAATAAAAATAATTGATTGCAAGCATACACAAACATGATCAAAACTTTATTCCATAGTGGATTGGTGTCACATGTGCTAGTGACCCTTTCCCAATCCTTGATCAATAGCTAAAATGATGAAATGCAAATGGAGATGATGAGCAAGATGAGCTCTCAAATTAAGAGAGTAACTTTGCATAAAAGTTGTGGAGGATTTGCTCAAAGATGAAGCTTGTATTTAAAGATTTTCAAATGTTGAGTGTTGAAGAGGGGCCAATGTGGGACTAAAGATCAAGCCAATGAGTTGAGGACACTTGTCATCATGTGAGTGGTTGATGCATGTGTAAGATTTGGGAAGAGTGCCCATGAGAGGGAGAATTTGAATTCAAATTTTCCAATAAATGCTGAGTTTGACTTTGGAAGGGGACATGTAAGAGGCATGTAAGGCCTCATAAATGCTCTGTTGGGTGTACATGTCCACTTGGGAGGAAATTCAAACTTGGAGAATATTCTCCCTTTATGCCAAGTTGAAAATAAAGATTTTGATAAATCAATTAAATGCAATTTCATGTGTAAGTGGCCAAATCTAGAGAATGCAAGTGGGTGAGTATTTAATCAGGGTTATATTAAATAGATGATGATTATGTTGAATTAATGCTGATTAGATGATTTTGACTTTTAAGACTTACATATTTGATTTGTTTAAATCAGAAAAGGATGAAGTATGATTTGGATTTGATTTAAATAAAGTCCCGATTTATTTAATTAAAGGGATGATGCAAGATGAAGGTTGAATGATTTATGAGAGATGAAATGGTATTATTTGATTAAACCTTTGGAAAGACCTGATTTACCTAATGAATGGATTTGTTGTGTTTGATCAATTCAATGAGCGGATGCATATGCATAATGTTAATTTGACGTGTCTACAGGATGCATGATTTATATTTACTTTTTGTTTTTAATTTTTTTAATTGTTGGAAAAAGGATAAGGACTTGGATAGAGTAGTGTGGATTGGAGATAGGGAGATGGATGAAAGACTGATGTATATATTTCTTGGTGATAGTATTCCATATTGAATAACTACTACAAACCATGTCAATTGTTGTTGCACTCATATGTGTTGGTAACAATAAAGCTAAGTGGTCTTATCCAATATGCAAACAAGGTACCATCTTAACTCTTGATGTGAGAGGATTTTATCAAGGGAGATCCATAATGGATGGAGAGATAAATGATAATTATTTATGTGAAAGCTTGGATTAAAAGAATATTATGGTAAATGACTAGATGAAATTATGGGAAAATGGTGAGATGAGGAAATACCATGTGACCAAGGGGAACTAGGAGCAATTACTGCACATACCATGATGGATGCTGAATATTTGCATTAGGATGTGTTTTCTAATGTTATAATTTAGACGAGGTAACTAGGATGCACTAGATTTTAGGATATAGGGGACCAAAATAGGTTTAGGATGTTTAGGAAGGAGAGTTGGGATTGTAGATTTTGGGACATAGCGACCCAAAATAGATGGAGAAATTAGGGATTAGGATGTAGAATTAAAAGCTTCATTTGGATACTTTACTTTGGATTTGGGGATCCATATTGTTATGCTTGGTTTTGGATTAATGAGCTTTTATGGATTTTTTTATCTATGCTAATTATGGATTTTATTTTTCTTATTTTGGGATTTGTGGAAGGAAGTAGCCTTTGAATAATTTTAAATAGAAAAACCATTTTTTGTCTTTCACAACTAACCATATTTTTTGTATTGAACAAAATTGATACATTTCATTCTATTAAGTAATATTTTAGATTATTCTAGTTTTCTCTTTGTGGGAGTTTGATTTTGGTTTTGAAATATTACCCAAATGTCATAAAATTTTGTAACCTAACATTAATGGCCTTGAATTGGTATGAATAAAAAATTAAACCACACATAACCTTATTTTTACTCTTTTAGTTTATCAAAAATTAACTCAATCAATACTAAATTATGAGAAAATATTAAAACTCTATTAACCTATTGTTATTGGGACTTGTTGGAAATTTCAAGGAGTTGATCATTTTCCTCTTGGGCCCAAGTGTGTTCTATGTGTAGTTTCCAATTGAGCTCGGGATCCTAATATGGACTTGGAACCTTTAGTCATGGATCTATATTCCTCTTTGTTCCTCACCCTCGTTTTTGTTCTTTTGGTGCCCACTAGACCTTAGGTCCATGTGAGAACTATGACGACCTAACCCTTGCGTGAAATAAAAATTTCTTATTTTTACATCATACAAATAAAGATAATGAGTAAATAGCCATTGTAACTTTTTTTTTTTACTTTTACTTGAAAATACTTCAACATAATACAATTCATTGTCTTTCACTACAACGATTAACTTTTCCTTTTCAAGTAAACATCAAAGTAAGAATACATACAAGTACAAAGCATAGCTCATTAAGCTTTTGAACAAATAGTAGTAAGAAGGTTCAAGAGTTCCGCCTTTCAAATCTTGGTTCATCAGTAGCCTGTTGTGGAGGAGAAACATCACTCGAGTGTTTTTCCGCCAACCACAAACTTATAATGTGGTCCCCTGCACATTTATTATTCAATAGATGGCCCCCCCTTATTTGAAGGGATTGGTTGAGTAATTGATATTGTTAACCAACTGAGCATAGTGGTGTGTCCTACACAACTAGATCTTGTGCAAAATGACATCCCTTGATCTAGAATGTAATATAGGATCACAATGAACTGACAGTGTACTCATCACCCAATCTAAGAGGATGTAGGTACATTACACTACTTTGGCCAAAGTATTATAGTTTATTAAATGACTAAGTGAGTCATCTATCATATACACTACTTAGGGTCAATTTGACTTAGGGCTATCTTATACTGCGCATAGGTTTTTGTCTTCCTTTGGATAAATATCTATCCCAGACTAACCTACATCCCACTATCTACTAGAAATGAAACAGTCAACAAGTAACTCACACAATCCCTCCAAATTAGGAAATCTTTATCCTAGGAGTACTCAAGCTTTATCCAAGTTAACCTAATAACTTAAGTTGATAGACCTTAGTTGACCTCTGTCTTTATTTTGATCCTAGTAAATAGTAACTAATACCAATGTATTCTTCTTATATGGAGATCATACATATTATGCAATTCAACAAAAATATGCATCTTAAATAACCTTCATACAATTCACTTCCTAAGTACAATCAGGTATACAATTCATGTAATAACTCATCTTCTCTTCAACATAGAAAATAAATTTATGAAAAGACTTCATGCCTATCCACATACAGTAAACACAAAGAACCATGATATTTTAACAATTAGAAACAAAATTGATAGTAGAAGAATGTCCCATGCCTGATATAAGCTTTCCTTCAAATGATAAAATTTCAGTCTTTCTTCACAGTGCCTTAACTCAATTAATTAACTAGCAATTTCCCCTCAAGATTCTTTCTTTTTCACTCAACATAAGCTCTCGGGTTGTTATATTTCTCACTTAGAATTATACTCCTCATATGGTGAATATTTAGTCTGTTATTGGTCACAACTGAATATAGATAAAACTAAGATATTTTATTAACAATGGACTATTAATTCCTTTGTTCTCAGCTCTCAGATATGAACATGATTCTCAAAAAAATAAACTCATAAGATAAACCTCCAAAAGTCAGATGAAATTCATAATAAGCAAGTAAGTTTTGAAGAACGAACTGGGCAACTATTTATAGAGCCTCCAACCCAACAAATTTCCACTTTTACTAGCATGTAACTTGACAAGACTATGTTTTGAATAATTCAACATGAAATGTGGTGGGTTTCCACTCTCATACACAACTCTAAAGAGGTGAAATTACCTCACTTGACAACAAAATAGAACATTTCAAACTTGCACATGTTTAAAAATGGAGAATTGACACCTACAAGGGTCTCCAAAAATGACACCAATCCAACAATCTGGCGGGCAATTAATTTCATAGGAAATGATCATGGTTAAATGAAATCCACTTTGCCTATATTCATGGCTTATTTGACAACATATAGGTTGCATTTCCCATCCCTACAACTTGGTCATGGTCATGTGTTTCAAGCATGTATTTCCTCAGTCACATATTTCAACTTTATGTTCTAAAGTTTCAATAGTTTAGATATGAAATATTTAAATTTCAACTATATGAAACGTTTAATTTTCCTTTTTCCAAAGGAAACGTTTTAAATCATTCAATTTACATGATTGGTGATTAATAATCGGTTGGGTTTAATAAACCCAATTTCCATAGTTAAAACTTCAATATAAACTCAAAGTGGAATATAATTTAATATCCAATAAAGAGATTCATAATATATATATATATATATATGTATATATATATATATATATATATTGTGTGGGTATGTGAAGGATCATCATGGAAAAAACAAGCCCTTAAGTGGCAAAAAATTTAGAACAATCAGAGTTAGGCAACTTGACATAAAAATTTGAATAAGTTATCTATATTATTTCAAAAATATGTACCAATAGAATTTGTAGCAAATTGAATGTAGTTTCTAAGATACTAGGTTTATTTTTTTTTAAACAAAATCTATTTGGTGAAAATTTAAAATTTCAATGCAATAGTACTTAAATTTCAAGGAAAAAATAAGTAGGTGTTTGTCTGACCACCCTAACCACAATAAAATGATAATTTTTTTTATAATATTTTAGATATAAGTAGAGGACTCATGTCCCAATGTGGTGCATATTTTTTTGTAATTTTTTTCCAAGTAAATAATTAATTATGATATTTTTATTACAACTTTTAAAAAATATAAAAAATTGTATGTCTAACCACCTTAACTTGGTCAAAACTTCATGAAATTTAATTTTTCTTTTTTTTAATCCTATAGTATATGAAGTATAGAATGTGACACATGTTTTGGATTCAAAAAATGTGATATTGTTTGAAAGCTATAGATGTTTTTCAATTAGCCTATCAATTAGGACTTTAGTCGTAATTCCAATAGAAAATGAATAATAATTATTTATTAAATTCAAATTAAAGCATAATTTATATTGGTGGAAAGCTATGAATCTCCTTTAAAAACCCTTTTCGTTTTATTAATTTTGGGTAAAAAAAAGTCGTTAGCCACATACCCTACAAATACCCATCATATTGCCACTTTTTGGCTCATCATGATCATGCATATACCCGTGTATATATATATATATGTAAATTATCAAACAATAATAATATAACATTATTAATATCCATAGATAATAGGTAGCATGTGTATGTATATATGCATGTATATACCCACTCAACCTATTCACTCACATCCATTCACATTATCATCATACTGATCATAATACAACAAGATAGATATACAAATAAACATCGCTCACAAAAGTTTAAAGAGGTAAACAAGACTCCTAATACCAATGTATGAGCTATGGATGACTTATCTAGACCAACATAACTAACTTGGTTCTCCCAAACTATAGTGATGTGTGTGTATGCTCAAATAGTTCACATTACCAGTTAAACAACCAAGCCCCTCTCCCGAGAAATATTTCCCCTCTGCCTGGAGGAATGATTCACATACCTGCATCCATTGATATAAACTCATAATAGTCATATGTTCACAACAATAGCAATATATATGAACATCACAAGATAAATCACCATGATTCATTAACCTCCTTATGCAGTATTTCACCATGAATAACATCAATTAAAGCAACATGAAATGAGACAATCATTAAATGTAAAACACTCATATTGATAACAAGGTACAACATATTTTATTCATTCACATAATTCTCTTTTACAATCATCTATTCCCTATGCAGTACTAATATCTTAGTAGCTATACAATCAGGGTGTAACAAGAACCTTGCAATAGGTTGTGGTTCAATTTCCCTAGTTCTCCTTACCTTTCAATCTTTATTAAACCTTGGATCTCAAAAGGAGTTCCAAGTTCCAAGTTCTTCCTAAAGTCCTCTCCTTGAATCACTTATCCCTTCATCCATCTTGCACCTTCGGCCCCATAAGGGACTTAGAATCGAGAAGTGTAGATTTTGGGTCCTAATTCCAACCTAAAAAGAAGTAAAATAGGGTTATGGGAGAGAGGTAAGGTTGTATCAATGTGGGGTATGATGGACCTATTCCTCCTCAATTCATTAGGAAATGAGATCTACACCATAAAATGATTATCAACCCTTAGGTGAATCAAGTCAACATGTGAATCTACAAATTTCCTTTTTGTGTCAAGATGAGGGTCCTAGTCAATCAACACTTTGGGGATAAAAATTAAAAATAGTAAATCAACACCAAATTGCAATCTAACACTTGGAACAACAAGATTAAGCTCAATATTGATAGAACCAAAAAACAAAATGCAGATTAGAGAGAGGTAGATTTGAATTCACCTTTCACCAAAAGTTAGTTTCTGAAGCTGCTCTAGGACTTATTTTCCTAGGGGTGAATGGGTCTTGAGTTAGGGTTTTTCTACAACTTTTGGAAGCCTTTTCTATAGATCTGAATCTTCCAATTTTCCTAGGTTTCAAGTTCAAAAATCTAGAAATAAATTTTGTAAGTGAGTTTTTGTGAGATGACAACTTTGACAACTTTGGCAACTTCAATTTTTCTCTTCAAGAGATCTTCAAGATTTCTTCCACCTAAATCTTCAAATAAAAATCAAGACAATTTTTTTTTTTGTTTTTGGTGAATGAGGGTTTACCTTGGTCAAACCCCATTTTGGTAATCAAACCTTGAAAGAAAATAAAATATCATGAAAGGAATGATGAATAAACAACTCAATGCCACAACTCACCAAACCCTTGAATAAAACTCGGAGTGTAAATTTGCAACTTGCATGAAATGGATTCAATGGATGCGGATCTTGAACCTTGAATCTTGCTTGAAATAATGACTTTGAATGCTTGAATGGATCATGAACCTACATCATCATATTAGCTCCAATAACATGCATGATGTAAGAAGACATTGATGTGACAGTGGATCTTGATTACTGCAATAAATATTCAATAAATATGCTCTTGAATTCCTTGAATTTCTCTTGAAATGCTCTTGAAAGTTCTCTTGAATTCTAACTTGATCTCATGAAAATATTCTAGGTGAAACATAGTGAAATAACCTTATATTTATAGATATGCATCCTTTATTTCCCAAAATTCAAATATCACAAGCCGACATCTAGATATAGATTTGAAAACATTAAAATACCACCAAAAATATAATTTAAATTTAGGTCCTAGGTCTAAGGGAGGACCTATTTACCCATGGGTGAATGGGTCCTAGGCCCCTAACCCTAGGACACACATTGCTCGATGAGAAGTGTTATGTTAAGGCATTAATGAATGTTGGGTCTCCTCTTTGGAAAATGCAATTAAATAGGATTGGGAAACAAATTAAGGGGACAATTGAGGCAAATTAAGCTCAATTAATTAAAGGATCCCTAAATATGGGTGAACGTGTAAAGAGGTATACTATACAACACTAAAATAAGGCACAATTAAGTCCAAATTAACACTAATTCCAAATTGAGTGTGAAAATGTAAAAGGGATACATTTTTCTACACTACATTTAGGCCCCGCTTTACTGAGAGGATGAGCACAAGTGAAAACTCACACTAAATTAGACATTCAAAAAATATATATGCAACAAAAAAAATATTACTCAATCATACAACATCAAAGACTAAAAGGAAAAGTAAAAAAGAAAAAGGTGGATCAAGCCTTAATTGTCCAATGTGATATGGAATATACCTTAGTTGTTTGTCCAAAAGAAAAGGGCAGATCAAGCCTTAACTGTCCAACTTGATGTGGAACATGCCTTGACTATTTGTCCAAAAATGTTCACAAGTAAAACATGATGTACACTATGCAACAACAACACACACTCACTCTAGGCTAATGGAACTTAGGTTGTCCACTAAGAGCCCCCCAAAAGCATCTTAGTAAGAAATTCATGCCAAGTCTATAGGCTCTCATTGTACTAACACTACCAAAGCTATCCCTCTTAGGGAACATCATTCCTAATGTCTCCAAGAGTGGAAAAGTCAATGAAAAAAGATTCATAACTGAGGGAATGTAACATGTAGCATCACCACTAAGAGGAAATTTGTATGCCAAGAAATATCATGCTCTCAAAGGACATTAAACCCATTGAAACCACTAAGAAAAAGACTCATCACAAGAAGAAACAAAATCACACAATAAGCATAAGGGATTTCAAAATTTTTAAAAATAATAATTCCAATGTATGCTCCCACTTTAAAGAAATTTCTAACACTATTGTTGTAAGAAATTTACTTTAAAGTAGCAAATAATCAATGCTAAACAATAAAAGAGACATGAGAGCTTATTTGGAAAGCTCTATGTCAAGTCATATGCTTCCAATTGAAGCTACGTCATGAAGGGGTTGTCCCCAAAATGAAGTCACAAACACATAAGGGATCTATAGATTTTGGGTCAGTATATCTTTGCTATAATGTGATTATATAGCTTTAAAATGTCATCATTCCCCAAATACTTGTAGAATAGGAAGGATGAGACATAGAGAGAAAAAATAAAGAAAAAGATTTTGGGTCAACATGGAAGAGACTTAAATGTATATACACCTTGTGTCATCCCCAAAAGGAAGACACAAGAAAAAAAGAAAAGATAAATGTTTACAACATATAAAAGAATGTAGATACAAATAGAGGAATGCACATGAAGAGAGATGCATCAAACAAAACAGTATGAGGGATCACATTACACACATGCAATGACACAAAGAATAAGCAAAAGAAAAAAAGACAAGACTAGTAAGGTACATGTGAGTCAACCTATAGCAAGTTGTCTGCATCCCAATCTTGATTAGAAGATGTAGAAGGTAGATAACTAGCCAAAGGGACTGTTGATTTTATGATCAAATTTAATGCACAAAAATTTAATTCAAAATCAGACACAATAACACAGTATATACCCTAGGAAAACCCTCCACTTGAGGGAGAAAAACCCAACAACAAATATATCTCTTATATATATAAGCAATGGAAACAAAACTCTTTACAATGAGGCCTAATACAAGGTCAATATTCAATACCAACAATGGCTGCAATAACAGATAACAATATGCCCTTCCTTGAACACAAATTTTCTCTTCAATGAATTCATAATCTACCCTAGAAGAAATTTTCACTTGATAGAAGGAGCTACTCTTGATAGAATTTTCACTTGTGTGTAGGAAGGAATCGAACTTGTTTGATGTCAAATGGAGTGGAAATGACCTCCTATAAATACATATCAATAGAGAGGTCACACCTCTTCAAGATCTAGGTCGACCACCATAAGAAAACATAATTACAAATAATAATTAAAAATACAAGGAAGCTCGGCCAAGATGAAGATACAAAGTAGGTCGGCCAAAAATGAGAATTACATTGTTGCCATGTGAAGCATCCCTTCACATTAATTATCACAAATAAATGTAGTCACAAGAGGCTAGAAGAATGAGCCTGAAGTTGCTAAACATCAACACTCCCTCTCAGTTAGGGAGAAATACTTCTAGCTGCATAAGACATATCACCTCATCATGATGTCAACCACAATGGCTACTCCCATGTGTGGAAAGAAGACACATCACCTCACCATGATGTCAACCATCATGACTACTCCCATGGATGGTAAAGAAAGATATCACCTCATCATGATATCAACCATCATGGCTACACCCATGGATGGAAAGAAGAGATATCACCTCACCGTGATATCAACCATCATGGATACTCCTATGGATGGTATGTACAAGTTCTCATCACTCAACATGATGTTGTCACCTCATCGTGATGTTCACCATGGCTCTCCCAGAGGGTGAAAACACAAGTACAAGAAAATCATCACAGACTCTCTCACGTGATGTTGTACTCCCATGGGGTATGTACAAGTGCTCATCACTCAACATGATGTTGTCACCTCATCGTGATGTTCACCATGGATCTCCCAGAGGGTGAAAACACAAGTACAAGAAAATCATCACAGACTCTCTCACATGATGTTGTCATGGAGTCACACACATGACATCCACCATGGCTCTCCCAGAGGGTGGAAACAAGGCTTTCACCTCAAATCTCAAAGAGAAATGCATTAGCAAGGGCTTGCACCTCAAATCTCTCTTAAAAAGAAATGCATTAAAGACGATCACTGTGACTCCTTCTTAGCTAGGGCTTCATTCTCCACCATACCAAGCTTGTTTCAAAAGTGCACAAACTTTATCCTGGAGAGAGGTTTGGTGAGAATGACTATTGTCTACTCATCAGTGTTGATATACCTCAACTGAATTGCTTTCCTCAATACCATATCTCTGATATAGTGGTATTTGATCTCAACATGTTTATTTCTATCATGAAACACTTGAATGATAGAAATCTTCTCACATATTTTATTATCACAAAGGATGATAGTTGAGTCCAATGATTGTCTAAACAATCTTGCAAGGAGCTTTCAAAGCCACACTACTTCTCGATTTTCCACACAAGCTGCAATATACTCGACATCTGTGGTGCTCAATGCCATTGAAGACTGCTTCTTGCTACACCAAGATATCATCATAGACCCCAAATTGAAACAAAATCCAGAGGTTCTCTTTCGATCAATGACACACCCTACCCAATCAAAATCAGTATATCCAAGAAGCTCCACGTCCACATCAAAAGAATATCTCAAGCCATATCCAACTGTGCCACACAAGTATCTTAGGATATACTTCATTGCAACTAGATGTATTTTCCTTGGCTCACACATGAATTGACTAAGTTCACTCATTGCATAGCAAATATCTGGTCTAGTATTGACTAGATACATCAATGATCCAATCAACTTCCTGAACATTGTGGGATCCACTAGATCTGAAGTGGTTGTAACATCTTTCAATTTATGCAAGTTGGTTTCCATAGGCGTAGACATGGATTTGCAATCCACCATATCAAATCTCTTCATAATAGTATACTTCCCTTGAATTAGAATCATCTCATCCAACTTCTGCCATACTTCTAAACCAAGGAAGTAGTGCATGTAATGACGATCCTTCATTTCAAATTTAGAAGCTAACTCCTTGTTGCATTTGATAATGAGATGATCTTCTCTACTAAGAAATAAATCAACATAAAGAACCAAAATCAACTAGATTACCATCTTCTTTAGGTTTAGTAGGCTCCCTCTGAATCTTCAAGTACTTGCATCAACCTTCTGACCTCTTCATCCAAGATTTCCTGCAACACTTGCCTTAGATAAATGTTTTCCAACATACACCTCTGGTACTGTAGAGAGTTCAAAATTTTCCTCCTCAACCTCATCCCAGATCACTCTATTTTGAATAGGTTTGTGGAGCTACCAATGTCAAATCTAGATGACTATCTTGAGCAATTATGATCTTGGTAGTTGAAGGAATCCTCTAAGGATTTAGCACCTAGACTTGCAATACAATAATCTTCACTTCTTCTCAATGAGTTACAAAACTCCCTCTTGATCCCTACTTTAGATATTGCAAAGAAGACTTCTAGAAGTGAACTCCCTCTGGCCACCAACTTAGTCCCATGGTTGCAAGTTGCTTGATCATTTCTTTGGTCGATATGACTTCCTCACAAGATGCCTCAAGCTTTTCATCACTAAGCAATCTCTCATCACCTTCTTGCTCCTAGATCTATCTTGGAAATTTTTTAGAGAGATATTACTAATAGTTTATAACTATCCAAAGAAATATCAAGGCTAGAAGCATACAAGGTTTACTATCTCAGGTTATAGCATGAATACATAACAATTTATGAACAATATTAAAACATGAATAAATAAATCAACCTATAAGAGAAATATATCAAAAGGATCAAAATGAAGGGATAAAGAACTTATCTTTATTGAATTCTAATATAACTCTTTCTTACATCTTTTATTCTTCTCAAGAGTGCTAAACTCATCACAATAGAAGACAATGTGCACAACTAAACTTTTCTTGAATGCATTATGTAGTTAGCATGTACCAACCCTCTCCAAGAGGCAAGGCTCTATCATAGTTCATGCATTAGAGAATGATATCGATGTGACCAACTAATCACCATCAAAATTGTAGTTCTCTTTTTATTTCAGTGTCACACTCAGAAATTTTCACAACTAGTGTGAAAGTAACTTACAACGAATAATTTTGAATCTTCAAAGGATCTTATGTCAATGAACATAATTCAAGAGAAACCACAATATCTCTTTACTAATCACACATGATCCAAATAAATGAAGTAACTAAAATTCAGCCTAGAAAAGCGATTTCAAACAAAACAAAGAATACTTATCTCTTTAAATATTTTGATGGGTAAGATACGTTGCTCTTGCACTCAGATTAGTACACAACCTTGACGGCTTGAACATAAGCCCATGACTTAGAATAGAAATTCCCTAGAATCATTTTGATGAGAGATCTCATCCACATCTGCAAATGAAGCATGTTGATTAGGCCTGGTTGGGAAATCCCTTGCATAGTGACCAAACTTGTCACATCAAAAAAATTTAATGCAAGATAGATCCTTCTTCTTGAATGCAGAAGAACCATCTAACCCTTTATCTCTATTCCTCTTGAAGTATCCTTTCTTTCCTCCTTTTCCTTTCTTCTTTGAGGATTAAGCAAAAAGAACATGAATGTATTCATTTGTAGAGCTTTGACCAATACCTCTCACATCCAACCTAGACTCTTCTTGAATACAATATGCCCTCAACCGATCAAACTTGGGAAGTTTTGATCTTGCATTGATTCCTTGAATGTAAGACTCCCAAGATGAAGGTAGACCATTAAGAGACAATATGGTCAAATCATTGACATTAACAATATGACCACTGGTAAAGAGTTGATCTCTCAATTTGGAAATCTTCATGAAGTAAGTGATGACAAATTCTCCTTCTACCATCTTAACATGATGAAGTTGTTGCTTTAATGCAAGTGCTTGACTTGCGTTGTTGATCGCATACATCTCCTGCAAAGTCTTAAGCATCTCTCTTGTTGTCTTCAACTTAGAGATGATTGGAACAATATGGTCCTTCACGGAATCAACTAACATCTTCGCCTTAGTATCTTTCTTCTTCCATTGAATCTTCTCTTCCTCATCAATAGGATCAGAAAATTTTCTCTCCATGAACTCAACCAATTCATTTCCCTCCAAGGTGAGCATAATTTTGAATCTCCAAGATGTGAAATTTATCGCTCCCTCAAGTTTTTCCTCGATCTTGAGTCTGTTAACCATCTTAAAGAGGGGATAGATGTGATTAAAGATGAAAAAGAGTAATAAGAGTAACACTGCAATACTAAATCTGATCAAGATCTTCTTCAAACCCACTCTGATACTATGTTGATTTTATGATCAGATTTAATGCATAGAAATTTAATTCAAAATCAGACACAATAACACAACATATACCCTAGGAAAAACCTCCACTTGAGGGAGAAAAACCCAACAAAAAATATATCTCTTATATATATAAGAAATGGCAACAAAACTCTTTATAATGAGGCCTAATATAAGGCCAATATTCAACACCAACAATGGCTACAATAACAGATAACAATCTACCCTTCCTTGAACACAAATATGCTCTTCAATGGATTCACAATCTGCCCTAGAAAAAATTTGCACTTGATAGAAGGAGCTGCTCTTGATAGAATTCACACTTGGTTGTAGGAAGGAATCAAACTTGTTTGATGTCAAATGGAGTGGAAATGACCTCCTATAAATACATATCAATAGAGAGGTCGTACCTCTTCAAGATCTAGGTTGGCCACCATAAGAAAACATAATTACAAATACAAGGAAGGTTGGACAAGATGAAGATACAAAGTAGGTTAAGGCCAAAAATGAGAATTAAATTGTTGCCATGTGAAGCACCCCTTCACATTAATTATCACAAATAAATGTAGTCACAAGAGGCTGGAAGAATGAGCCCAAAGCTATTAAACATCAACAGGGACAACATCAAGTTCCAATCTAGGACAAGGCTATCTAACATCTTGCCCCCACTAAGCGCAAGTCAAGGATGAATCAAGATGGTTGATGAGAATGAGCTCCTTGCAATAACGAATATGATTTGCAATGAATTTTAAGCATGCAATAGTGAGTAAGCTATGATCCTACAACTATTACATGGCAAGGAGCAAAGTGCATGCTTTTAGTCAAGTTGGATCCCTAGGGGATCTAAATTTCTTCAATGATTCCTATAAACCACAACAATTATCGCTGTGATGTCCAAAGAATCTATGATAGGCACAATATGGTTCATTTTGATTAGTTTTCTTTTAGGTTAGATTTTCATGTTTAGGTGGTAATTTGATTAATCCCCAATGTTGAAGAGTGTAAAAGGAATTCTCAATCTTGGATATTTTTAATAGGTCATGGAAAGATTTAGGAAGATCATACATCTCTTGTAGCTAAAGTTTTTGATGGTCATGCAGTTTCAACTTCTTCTTCTTTGGTTTGATAATTGTTTGGTCATCAATTTCATCTTCTAACTTCAAGGCCTTTCCTTTTTTAGAAAAGGATGTGTTAGGAGTAGAAATGTAATCAAAATTTGTGTTTTCTTTTCTCTTATGTGTGGGAAATGTATTGGAAGCTGGTTGAGGAGGAGGAAAATTGTTGTTAATGAGATGGACCAAGGTACATATAAACTATATTCCTTGTTCATTCTCAAGCATATTTTTTATGTTCCCTATGAGAGGAATGGCATTAGAAGCAATAGGTTCGGTTCACACCAAGTCTTGCAAACATTTTAATTCTTCCTTTATATTTTGCATGTTTTGAGAGACATTAGCAACCATCATTTGATATCATGCACATTAGTTGTGGGTAGGGAAGTGTGGACATCAAAAATATACTGTTTGACATCATGCATACGATCCTGACTTACTAACATCATTTCTTCCCGAATCATCCCTCGGTCTAACCATTTAATCAAATCCACCTATCTGATTAAATTCATCAATATTCATCTCTTAATTAAATAAATCATTTTGTTTAATTAAGTCACTTTCTCTCGTTAATTAAATCAATCCATCTGATCTAATTACCCCTATTTAATTAAATAATCAATTTATTTGATTAAATCTATAAAGTCTATCTATTAAATTAAATAAATTAAAACCTTATTTGATTTAATCTAACACCATCCCTTTTAATTAAATAAATCAAAATCCTTATTTAATTAGCCTCTTACCATATTCCTCTCTTATTTGATTTAAATAGATCCATAAATCTAAGTCAAATAAGTCACATCACCAAATCTCCTATTAAATTAATTAACCCTTGATTAATTTAATATAATGCATGTCACATCCTAACCACTTGCATTTTCTAGATTCTGCAAATTGCACCAATAAATCAATTTATTGATTTATTAAATCAAAATTTTCATTCAACATGGAATATTCCATCAAGTTTGAATTCAAAACCAAGTGGGCATGTACATCCAACAAAGCAATTAATAAACTCTTACATGCCCCCCACTCATCTTGTCTCTCAAATTCAAATTTGAAACTCCCTCTCATGGGCACATTCCCCAAATCTTGCACAATCCTCAACCACTCACAAATTGACAAGTGGCACCATATCATTGGATGAATGTTAGTCCCACATTGTTCAAATTTGGACATTCATCCTTCAATCTCATCTATAAATGAAGAGCTCCTATCTTCATTTGATCATCCACCAACATTGCAAAGTTACCATGCTCAAATACTTATCCATTTTCATTCACAAATCTTGAGTTCTTAGCTACGTTATTACAGATTTTAGGCTTGGAGCTCTCATTTTCATCATCAAGTGGATCAACAATCTCTTCAACATTCGAATCTTGCATCATAGGAATTGGGAAAGGGCCAATTTTCACATCAAATTGGCACCAATTCCCCCATGGGATCAAGATTTTTCACTTTTAATTAGGAGTTTATCTTGTTTTGTTATTTGTCTTGTGTTCTTCATTATTTGCATTCCTAGTTTGATTTGTAAATGGATTTCATGGGGAATCCTCGTTTATGCTTGCAAAATATAACTTGAGGTGTTTTTTGTCTTTGTTTTGTAGGAACCTAGGCTGGGGTTCGCACAGGAAGTAATTGGAAATTAGGTATGAATACTACATATGATACATAGTGGGTTGATTAGTATCAACACTATGAGTGAAAGAGTTAGAGAACCCAATATCTGTGACGAATGGTGTATCACAGGATGACATGAGTCTTGAACTAAATCTCACAATAGTATTGCTAATAGGACACCAAGTTGTGAAGCTCATATTACAAGTTTTACAAACTTGGTATGCACCCAAAAATGAAAAGTAGGCAAGATGCAATCATATATCCTAAGATGTAAAGTGCAATGTAAATATGTAAAGGACATTTTTAGATTTCAAACAAGATAATTTCCTGATTATATTATGTAAAAACCTAAAAATGATGTCTTGTAAGTGCAATTTTAATTTCACACAATAAATTAAATTTATCAAATGAAGCTTAATATGATCAATTCCAAGTAACAAAAATTCTGCAAACTAAAACAAAAAACTGAAAACAATGTAGAACATAATACAAAAACAAATGTTTTAATGCCCAAAAATTTAGGAAACAACCTTGATTAGGATTCATTCTCCCTTGGGTGAATGGGTCCTAGCTTAGGGGTTTTCAAATGTTTTTACAGATTTCTGAGTTGTTCTTGTGGTTTCTAGATTCAGGTTTCTTGCAGTGAGTTACAATTTTAGATTTTTGTGAAATTAAGCTTGAATGCAAATGCAATATATGACTAAATGACAACTTAGGAGAGATAATTTGAAATGTAATTTTGATTCAATTTTCAAATGTAAATTGTGAATGATGATGCAATGCTATGTAAATGATTTGCAAAATGACTATTTTTTTTTTGTATTTTTTAGATTTTAAGAGATGCAATTTAATGCAATCCTAAAACCTTAAATGAGATGCAAACTAATGAAATTTAAACAACCATAAATGATACTCAATTCAATTCAATGTAATGCAAATTAATTCAAGATCTAGATCTAGGGTGAAAATGGACTCCAAAATTAGAAAATTACAATGCTTAAAAGTCGGCTTCACCAAAATGAAAAGACAAAAAATAGGGTTATGGGAGAGAGGTGAGGTTGTATCAATGTATAGTATGATGGACCTATTCTTCCTCAATTCATTAGGAGATGATATTCACACCATAAAATGATTATCAATCTTTAGGTGAATCAAGTCAAAGTGTGAATCTACAATTTTCCTTTTTTGTGTCAAGACGGGGGTCTTGGTCAAACAACACTTTGGGGAGAAAAACTAAAAATAGTAAATCAACACCAAATAGCAATCTAACACTTGGAACAACAAGATTAAGCTCAATATTGATAAAACCAAAAACTAAAATACAAATTAGAGAGAGGTAGATATGAATGTACCTTTCACCAAAAGTTAGTTTCTAAAGCCGATCTAGGACTCATTTTCCCAGGGGCAAATGTGTCTTGAGTTAGGGTTTTTTTTTAACTTTTGGGAGCCTCTACTATAGATCTTAATCTTCCAATTTTCCCAAGTTTTAGGTTTGAAAATATGGAAATAAATTATGTGAGTTTCTGTGAGATGACAACTTTCAAGAAAATTTTGCAACTTTGACAACTTCAATTTTTCTCTTCAAAAGATCTTCAAGATTTCTTCCACCTAAATCTTCAAACACAACTCAAGAGGGAATTTTTTTTTCTTTTCTGGTGAATGGGGGGTTTCCTTGGTCAAACCCCCTTTTGGTAATCAAACCTTGAAATAAAATAAAATAGCATAGGAATGATGAATGAACAACTCAATGTCACACTCACCAAACCCTTGAATAAACCTTGGAGTGTAAATTTGCAACTTGCACGAAATGGCTTCAATGGATGTGGATCTTGAACCTTGAATCTTGCTTGAAATAATGATTTTGAATACTTGAATGGATCATGAAACCTACATCACCATATTAGCTCCAATAACATGCATGATGTAAGAAGACCTTGATGTGACAATTGGATCTTGATTGCTGCAATAAATCTTCAATAAATCTGCTCTTGAATGCCTTGAATTGCTCTTGAAATTCTCTTGAAAGTGCTCTTGAATTCTAACTTGATCTCATGAAAATATTCTAGGTGAAACATAGTGAAATAACCTTATATTTATAGATATGTATCCTTCCTTTCTCAAAATTCAAATATTACAAGCCAACATTTGAATATAGCTTTGAAAACAATAAAATATCACCAAAAAACATAATTTAAATTTAGGTCCTAAGTCTAAGGGAGGACCCATTCACCCATGGGTGAATGGGTCCTAGGTCCCTAATCCTATGACACATTACTCAATGAGAAGTTTCATGTTAAGGAATTAATGAATGTCGGGTTTCCTCTTCAAAAAATGCAATTAAATAGGCTTGGAAAATGAATTAAGGGTCCAATTAAGGAAAATTAAGCTCAATTAATTAAAGGATCCCTAAATAAGTGTAAAATTTTAAAGAGGTACACTTTACAACACTAAAATAAGGCACAATTAAGTCCAAATCAACATTAATTCCAAATTAATTGTGAAAATGTAAAAAGGATACATTTTTCTACACTACACAACCTAAGGCCTGAAACCTACCATGTGCTCGTCTCTAGCCCCATTAGACTTAGGGTCTTGGAACCCAAGTATCTTTGTTTCTAATTCCAAGAAATATTTTTCTCCCAACCCCAAATTTTCTTTTCTTCCCCAAATGTCAAATCCTAGAAGGAACTTGAAACTAAAATAAATTATTTTCAATTCTAATTTCCTTCCTTTCTCCAATTCTTGTCATTCCCTTTGTGCTTCCACTTTTGATTTCTTCTCCAGGCTCAACACCTACCAATCTCATGCCAATTCCAAAGTCCTTGGTTTCAAATTCTATCCAAAACTTGAACCCCACCTTTATTGTTTGTTGAATTCTAATTGCTTACTCCTAGGTTCCTCCTAGAACTTGAGACTTGTGTGGTACCCCACCTTTATTGTGTGTTGACTTCTAATTGCTTACTCCTAGGTTCCTCCTAGAACCCGAGAGTTGTGTGGTACCTTTGTGGTTCATGTTTCAAAGTTCCACCCGACTCTCAACCCCTACAAAAGGATTTTTTTAAGGTATAATTTTAAAATGAATTTGGGTAGAAAAAGGGTACAAGGTTTGTTTCTAGCTAGTTGACATCATTGGAGGAGGTCACCCAGCTACCAAAAAATCATGTAAGTCCATCCTTCAATTTTAGACACCCATTTTAGGTGGGATGCTCCCTCAACTATGGATATTTGAATTGATATAGTGCCACAGGCTAGGGTTTTACCCAAGTTGAGTACTTCGAGGATTATTTAACTTCATTAATGGTCATTAAATAGTGCTTAGGCATATGAATAACCTAGAAAGGTAAAAATACATAAAAATCAAATTCAAAGTAGTTGCAAGGAGGTAGGGACAATGCCAAACCATTAAAAGTTTATTGTAAACATATTGTTTAGTTTTATGTGTTCATTAGTATATGGACAAATTTAGGAAACATGTCGATTTTAAAATGTTATCTTCAACACATTTGCTATTGGGAATGTAAACAACTTTTGATGAATGTGATAAAATTCTATACCTATTACAATGTTTTGCTATAGATCATTTTGTGTTTGTACATGATCTTGTTCAATTCATTGAGGGATAAATAAGAATATAAAATTTAAAAAAAGATATTTTATTGCATTTAAATGCTAGATTAAGTTGATGTTCTTCATTTTCTCTTTCCATTTTTTTCCTATCATTTGTGACTCTATACCCCCTTGTATTGGCACTGGTCTTCCATGTACTTGTTCTAGTCACACAAAGTCAAATGACTTAAATAATTTATACTAAGTTTAATTTCAACACTATTTATTTCATGATTTCATGATACATGAAAAAATAGCTACAATAAACTTAATGAATCATGTATCTTGATCCCACCTTGTACTCATTGCAATGGTGTTGAAATTAGCTATATAGAGACAATAAGGTAGTTAATTTCTCTCAACCTAGTGACAACTTTTGGGGTTGAATGAATAGTTCGAGTTTACCTACCATTCTACTTGTTCAATTCATATACCCCAACCTCTAAGGATACACTCTTGAGTCTAAGTTGAGCTCCAAGTGTAGGAGAGAAACTCACTCTTGTAGAGTTGACCTTAAACCCTTCATTATTCTATTAATGAACTAATTTCACTTGCTAGATGGCAATCCTAGCTTTACGAGTGATATTCTATTTTAGGAAATGGAGTAGTGGTTTCAATGCAACTGATTTATGTGTTATTTTAATACATAGGTCAAGTTTGAAGCCTAGTCAAGATTAAATAGCTAAGTGATTATAAAAAATGCCAAATCTCAAAATAGATGTGGTGTAAAAATAGATGTGGTGTAAAAATAAAAAGCCTTTTGATCAACATCTAGATGTGACACACTCATTAAAGAAGTAATTAAATTGTTGAAATCTAAGTTCAAACTAAACCATTAATAATAAATAAAATTCAATGCACAATTAAAACATTCTCTAAGTTGAATTTCCATGTTTGGTTAGTAATGAATTAGGAGGAAAAACATAAGTAAAGTTGAAAAGGCTTTTGATCAACATCCAAATATGACTAAATTATACTATTTTGCCCAAGAATTTTGAAATCTAGGTTTAGAATTTAAACATTTAATAAATAAAATAAAAATCAAATTGGACCTACTAATTGGGTGATCAACATATTAGAATTAAATAACATCAAAGTTTATGATTTTTTTGATAATGAATGAATTCCAATCAAATATTAGACCTAATTAACAGAAACTTGAAGTTCATTTTATTAAAGAACACTTCAAACTTTCAACCTTCGAGAGTCTTAACACAAAACAAAACAATGATCAATCAAAAAAATTAATTGAAAAAAAAAGGAAGAAATTTAATGCCCAACTAAACTATAAAGGGATTGAAAAGTCAAGAAAATCTAGGTACCTTTGGTTTTGATATTAAGGCAACACATTTGACAATCCTACTGGGTGTTTATGCACTGCCATATTTACTTGTGATCATGTTATCCATGAGAGATTTCTCAAGTCACAAAAGAAACAATAGATGCCCAATTCTAATTTCTCCCAATTCTGACTTCTCCTTTCTTTGACAAATAGTAAAATTCCAACACTAACCTTTTCATACTTAATAAAATATTTTTTGTCAATCATAATGGCTTGGTTTACCATGGATATATTCTAATTTTGATAGTGCAAAAAATGAACCTTATGTTTCAACCCTTGAATCTAATATATTCAAAACTTACCAATCTCGATAAGTTTCTCCTTTCGCATATATTTCATTAGCCAACATATTCATTTTGATTGAAATACAAATCTAAACTTTTTTACTCAAATAAATTTTACTCAATATAAGATATGGTTGTCAACTCACAATAACAACTTGTACTTTAAAGAAAACATATTAAAACATAAGTTCCACTTATTCCTCATCATATCAATTGAAAATGGAAATAACCTAAATTTAAGCATCGACCTTACCCAACAATCAAATTTTTTAATAATTTTTTAATTATTCAAAATTATCATGCAAATAGTAAATTAGAAAGAGATACCCGTCATTATCAATTAAAAGTGGAAAAAATCAAAATTAGAGGGTCAACCTTGCTCACCGATCAGATTTTTTAATAAAGGTTTTCTATTAAAATTGTCCTCGAAATACTAAAATAGAAAAAGATACCCTGTCATGAAAAATTTGCTTGACGGGCAGGGTCGACCGCCATAGTCATCTTAGCGCTTAAATGCTTCAAAATTGTTTTGGCGGACGCCTTTTTCCATGGAAAGCAAGTGTAAACGTATTTAATTTTGTATCCTTGAAGCGATCAATCGAACTTTACCGTGTAAACTGGATACGAAACAGAGAATCTAAACTACCACTATTTCAGAGGTTTGATTGGAACCAAAACTACCCAGGGTTTCATATCAAAACCGGAGCAAGCCAACTCATTTCCTCTAATAAACTGTTTCTGCAGTTATTATTTTATGTGTAGGGCAATATCTTCTTCGGACTTTGAGTGAGAAGCCACCTACAAAGCAGAGTCTTCTTATGGAATCCTCTATTCTCTGAGATTCGTTACATTCCATTTGTGCATTCGAGAGCAAAGGAAGTCTTAACGATTACAAAAATGTTAATTCCTCAATCAGGACAGATCCTCACTGGTAAAATTCCTCAATCAGGACAGATCCTCACTAGTAAAGGTAAGTTTGGCCTTTCTTGGTCTCATCTGTATTTTTCCATGTGGTTGTCGTCGTTTCTTTTTCCCAGAGGCTGATTATGCTTGAAGGTTGTTTAAAGCTTTATCTGTTTAAATTCAAGCAATTTTGCACTTAGGGTTTGTGAGCAGCTTCTGTGGCATGGAAGGCAGGGGAGCCCCTGAAGATTGAAAAAGTGCAAGCTGCACCTCCACAGGCCAATGAAGTTCGAATCAAAATCGCTTACACTTCCTTGTGTCGCACATATCTTATTTTCTGGCAATCAAAGGTATAAATAGTACTATCAATACGAACAAACTGAAAATTTTCTTTAATCTGAATCTGAATGCTGCTTCTTTTCTGTTGCAGGGCCAAACTCCTATTTTCCCGCGCATTTTTGGACATGAAGCAGCCGGGTAGTTTCGCTTGCCTTCGTATCTCATATTTTCTCAAATAAAATATTTATTCAAACATTTGAGAACTGAGGTCTCATCAGTCTTTTAGAGATAAAATTAGATAGAATGTGCAAATGATCTGTATTCAAACATGAGAACTTAATGTCTGATTATAAATTGTTAGAATTAGCTCGATCAATCGAAGTTATTCATTAATTAAGTAGAATGTGCAAACTGAGGCTGGTAGTCAAATCTAAGGATTCATACCTGAGAAAAATTTAGATAGAATGTGCAAATGACGCTGCTAATGTGCAAATTAGATAGAAACAGCACAACAGCAGTTTTCATTCAAAAAACAGGAAAGTGCTTTCTTTGTTACACTAATATATCCAGTATTTGATTAGAAATTGTGAGAATGAAAGTATGATCAATCTAAGCTATTCATCAAATTAGATAAAATTTGCAAATAAAGTTGTTAATCAAGTTCAAGTATTCAATTCCCTATTAAAAACCGTTAGAATTAAGATCTGATCAATCTAAGTTACTCATCTGGGTTTAACCCCTCATTCTTACGGTTGACCGGTGGGCTTGTATGCCGGCTATGACATCCACCCACAAGTGACTAGTCTTGCCCCAACTCGCCCCAGGTACCCAAGGTATGCGTTGTTGGGCCGCTGGGCTGAGTGGGGGGACACCCCTGTGAAATTTAAAAAAAATAAAAGTTACTCATCAAACTAGATAGGATGTACAAATGAGATTGTTAATTATATTCAAGTACTCAATGGCCTATTAGAAATTGTGAAAATTAAGTTCATATCTATTTAAATTATTCATCAATTTTGATAAAATTTACAAATGAAATATATCTACTCTTATATTACAATTATTTCTATTAATTTTTAATAATATAAAAATTATATTATTAAATTTATTTATGTAAAATTAAAAAATAATTAAAAATAATTATTTTTAAAAATTATTAAAATTTTATTTAAACTAGTTATTATTTCTAATTAAAAAATATTGTACGCAATAATATTTCATTTTATAATTTTGAAGTTTGAATTTTTTTTTTTCTATGAATTCTTTTAAAATATTTGAAAATAAAAAATAGTTGCACAAACTAGAAAAAACAATTTAAAAAATATTTTTTAATAAAAAAATCATTATATTGTAAAAATACATAAAAGAAGTTTTTAAGTGAAAAATAAAATGGATTTTTGTTTTCATTGAAAAACATGAATATTTTTAAGTAGTTTTATGAAAGTGATTTTAATGTCTTTTTTTTAATTTTCTATAGACTAGGAGGTCTCATGAGATTATAAAAAAATGTTATAGGATAGATTGCAATCTTATCTTTGAAAATATGAACCTTGCCCTTTAATTCTTAGATTTTCAATGGATGTATTTGAAGTGAGACTAAGTTTTTTTCATTAGTTTAGAAATTTTTCAAACATTTGTTATTATTAATTTTTTTAATAATTTTTTAACATTAACTATTATTAAAAATTTCATAAAATTATCAACTTTTTAATATTTACTTTATTATAAAATCTATGAAATTAGTTGATTATCAAATAATCTTAAAATTTCTCAAAAGAATTTAAATCTTTCATAAATGCTACAATGAAAAGGTATAACCTTGTGTAAAGACAAAAATGCTTCATATGTCCAAAAATGAATGTTGAAAATAAAACAACGTTTCATCCATTTTGATGGGAAACAAAGCTTTCCATCACATTTCGGGTAACATAGAGGTTTGAGCTTAAGAACCCAATACTCAATTATAGACGATGCAAATGAGGCTAATGTTGCCCAACTACTCAAAAACCAATTCAAAATTGTGAGAGGCGAGGCCTGATCAATGTAGTTGCTCATTAAATTAGATTGACTATGCAAATGAAGTTAACCAGGCCCAATTATTAAACACCTAATTTCATTCAAGTCTAACTCAAATTGGGTAGAACTAGATGGGTGTACTTTCTTAAGTACAAGAGTGATATATTTGATTCTTTTAGTATCCTTAAGTCATTTATGGAGAAGTAATCTAGTCTTTCTATCAGATGGATATACATAGGTAAATGGGGGAGTATGTCAATCAAACTTTTAGGTATTTTTGTACTAAGCATGGTTTGTAGCATCAACTTACAATTCCATACACCCCTCAGAATAATGGTGTTGCTGAGTGAAAGAAAAAAATTACAAGATATGGCCAACTATATCATTTAGTCATGAGATACACATTATTCTTTTTGGGATGAGGTAGTTAATTGTGCCAATTATATTATCATATGCCTCACAAGGAATTGTAACATATGACTCGTAAGGATACTTGGTCCCATGTCAAGCTCGATGTACCTTCAGTTAGAGTCTTTGTTAGTGAGGCTTGGGCATCTATTCTTGATGCTCAATGAAGAGCCATGGAGAGGAAAGGATGACCATTCATATTTTTTGGCTATTGTGAGGATGTTAAGGTGTATAGGTTGTTTGATCCTAATTATAGAGATGTCTTATTTCATTTGGATGTCTAGTTTGATGAGTACTTTCATCAGATGGATTCTCCATCCCCAACTTCTCCCGAGTCATTACTTACTACTCACTCTTCATCTCTTGAGGATTACTCATCTCTTAAGGATGAAGATGATGCTTTAGCTATCCCTCCACCTCTTGATATTCATCCCTTACCCATATGGATCTCTAATACTATTGTTGCATCTAGATCTTTGGCAAGTGATCCTTTAGACTCCAACCATACTTGTGTAGAGACATTTAAGGTGTTAATCTTTTGAGTCATACCATTTTGGATGATTCTTGGAATTTTTTTAGAGGAAATTGGTATTCTTAAGTGGGATAGTGTTATGATAGATTATTATTCCTCTCTGATGAAGAACAATACTTGGGATCTTGTTCCTTTTCCTTAGGGAAGAAAGTTGGTTTAGTAAAAATGGATGTACCCTACCAAATATGTTGCAGATGGTTCCATTGATAAGTACAAGGCTTGTCTTGTTGAAAAGGGGTTCTCTCAAGTTGAAGGCATTGATTATTTTGAGACCTTTTTCCCTATTGACAAAATTAATTTTATTTTCCTTGTACTTTCATTTGCAACTTTCACGAGGATGGATTGTATTCCATATGGATGTGAAAAGTGCCTTCCTTGATGGTGATCATCATGAGGATATTTATATGGAGTAGCCACATGGTTTTATTGAGGACTCTTCAATTGTTTTTAGACTTTGTTGTTCATTATATGGTCCCAAACAGGTCCCTTGGGCTTGGTATGATAAGATTGACACTTTTTTCTTTCTTCTTGCTTCACATAATGTCATTTGATCCCATAGTATACGTTCAAAGATAAGTTGGTGATCTTTTGATCATTGTACTATATATGGATGCTTTGATCCTTATAGATAGTTCATCCTCCATAATCCAAAGTGTTCAATGAGCTTTGATGGAGTAGTTTGAGATGACATATATCAACCTTTGCACTACTTTCTTAGTTTACAAGTTATTCAATCTTTGGATGGGATTTTCATATTTTAGCAAAAGTATGCTCTTGACATGCTTCATTTATTTGGTATGCTTGATTGTAAGCCTTCTCCCACACCATTCTAATTAGGTATTTTATTGTCTTTCATTGTACTACTCCTTTAGTAGATGATACATTATACAAGATGTTGGTTGGATGTCTTTTATACCTGACACATTCACGTCTTGATCTTTATTTTGCGGTTGCTCTTGTCTCTCAGTTCTCACATGATCCACATGAGAGTCATTAACAAGATTCCAAATGTATTTTGATATAAATTCAGGGCACCTCACATTATGGTATTCACTATACATCAAGAGATCCTTAGATCGTTGGCTTCACTGACTCAGATTGGGCTAGTAATTTCAATGATAGGAAGTCCACTTTTTGGCTTTATTTTTTTCTTGGTTATGACCCCATTACATGGTCTTGCAAGAAGCAATCTACTATTGTATTATCATCCATGGAGGTTGAGTATCATGTACTAAGTTTTGGCCATCTAGGAGGTTTTGTGGCTTCATCAGTCATTCACTAAGTTTGGTTTTCCTCTTGATAGTCCCACTACTATTTGGTACAATAATCAAAGTCCCATTCACATTTTCTCTCAATCTAGTGGAGCATCAATGTAGTAAGTACATAGAGATGCACATGCACTTCATATGACAATTGATTCAAGATGGTTTTCTCACTTTGGATTACATGCCTACAGAGGAGCAGGTTGCATACATCTTCATGAAACCTTTGGAATCACCTTGTTACCTCTAATTGCAATCGATGCTTGGGGTGAAGGAATTTTTCCTTGGGGGTCTTCATGAGGCCTCCTTCCTTTATATTTTTCATAAAGCATTTCGTCTCTCTTAAGGAGAGATTTTTTCCCATGAGGTTTTCTGCTTTTCTCCAGTTATGAGAGATTTAAATTTGATTGTACATGAGTACCTCATCAATGTAGGGACCCATTCATGTTTTATATAACTTTTTATAATGCATTTCTTTTTTTAGAGTTTCTTTGGCTACTCCCTAAGTTACACTTAAGGGGAGGTGTTAGAGTAATCATGCATTAGATAATAATTAATTAATTATTATTTTAATTTATTTATTCTCATCACTTAAGCTCAACTTAGGAGTTCTTTTTTAATGTTAACTAGAGAGATAATATTAGATCATTATGTCTCATCACACGAGATGATGACACTTTTCATGATCTAACCTCTTTATCATTTAGGGTTGCTCTTATAAATAGACACACACAATCTCTCTTTATATTATTTTATTTTGTAAGTATTTTCTTGTTGAAGAATAAAAAATCATCATTTTGTAGAGCTCTTATGTGGAAGGTGTTATTGTTCATTGTTTGATCTTGTGTTTAATGTTATTGATAATTCTAACATAAATGTGCACCTAGGAAGTTCTCAATTTTTTAAATCTTATAAGATGAAGTAGAGACAAATTGCAAACAAAACATGAATGAGTCTTACATTGGTCTACTAGACAAATAATATAATGTAATAGCATAAATTAGACTCAAAATTACATAATGTCTTTATGTGATGTCAAAAAATGGATTTAGGGTCTAAATCACACCTTTCCTAATATTAGATTTGAGAGGAGCCAAAATTGATCATATAAGACCACTTGGCTACTTTCCTCAAGGAAGAGCCAAAATTATTGATCATGGTTTTGGTCCTCTTTTTTGTTGGAGTTGTTGAGATATTTGATTAGGAATTGAATTTATTTTATTATGTAAACTAGGTTAACTATGAAACTACAATGAGCTAATGCAATTTTAGAAAAAAACATAATTGAAATCTTAAAATTGATAACAAAAAATAAAGTAGAGATAGAAAGGAACCTGCCATATAAATTTGGGTTGAGTTTGACTGATCAAGGGTGAGTTCGCCATAGATTGAGAAGTTTGACTTTTTGGAATCTTTGAATAGGTATCAATAGGTCACAATTTGTGGGTGTTCTCTTATCAAACTTAGCTACAATTTTATTTTTGATGATTAATTCCTCTTTCCCTAATCCAATGAATGAATATTCTTTAATGCTTGATTTTGATGTTGAATCTTCAATCTTCTCCAAATATTCTTTAGATATTCCACTTGCTAACATGAAAGGGGAGAAAGTGTTGTGTCATATAGGGGCTTGCCTAAGTCAAACTATGTTTTGGTATTTCCACCTCCACTTGATGGATATGATGATGTTGGATAAAGAGTGCTTACCCTCAATCAGGCAAAGGCAAATGGATAAAATAAATGATAAATCACAAGTGTTGAAACTTACCACTTAGATCTGCTTTCCTTGATGGACTGAAGTCATGTCCTTCATCTCATGTAAGTGTTACCATTTTTTGCTACTAGCCCAAACATATAGTGCTATTTATATTTTACAAGTGAAAAGAAGGAACATTTTAACTCTACTATGTCACATTCATGTGAATAAAGAAATATTAGAAGACTACAATACTATATTGCCTTATGCAGATGCATATAACATAGGAAAAAGTGCACAATCTTTCCAAAAAATTAAGTCTTTATTGATAATGATAAGTGTATAGTGTCCCTCACAAGCCAAGGGACCGACTATTTTAATGCATATAAAGAAAAAATTATACATTTACAGATAAAAGGAAATGCATATATAAAGAAGGGGGACTCGTCATTGCCTGAATGACGAATCCCGATCAAGTTGCCTTGTGTCAACTTCAGTCCTCCTACCAATCTAGCCTCCAGTTGTTGTTTGCCCCTGCTACTCCAAGGTTTTCTGTATTTGTGAGAAGAGGTTTGGTTAGAGAAATGAAGGATCACCAATCAATACATAGGAAAACATCCATAAACATATGATCTAATCTTTATAAACACTAAAATAGCTAGCATATCATAGATGTCCAAGAAAACAAGAGAGTTATCAAACACATTTATCATATACTCTATTTTATCTAACATGTTTTCACATTATGCAAGTATAGGTCAACTCTTTGTTACTGTTTTGTTTAATCTGGTTACAACATGTGGAGTAAAATGTGGCTTCCATGAGGGTTGAGCCCAACATGCTACCCTCTTATGTTTTAAGAAGGGTAGGAATGTAAGAAAATTGAGAAACTTGATCAAATTAATGATAAGCCTATTCTTGATGCGTTAAATCAATATGGAATCATACCAGTTGATCAACTTTCATTATCAAATTCAAAAGATGCAACAAAAACTGTGTGAATTATCAAGAAGGATTACTCTTCATCTTTTCACAATGAACCGAACAATAGGTTGCCATCATGTTGATCAAAAAAGCAGTCATTTCTTCTTGGAAATCTTACTCTGCTAGATATGTCTTTCAATCTTCTTAAGTGGATCCAAAGTCAAGTTAAACAGTGATATGAGTTGTGTTTCATTGTCATCATTTTCAAGGATCAGTAAAGAAGGAAACACGAACAAGGACGACAATCATTCAAAGATGAAAATAGTTTATCTCTTCCCAAGAAACAAATGATTTCAATGATAATGGTGAAAATACACAACAAAGTTAGCACACGAAACCCAATAAACCAAACATGGAACAAAAATCAAATGGTGTAGAATTTGATGCCTTTGGTAGGAGAAATATGAAGACTGAAGTACAGATGCATCAAGTTCGATTATGGATAATCATTATGGCAGAGGAGCTATCAAGTCCTATCAGGAGTTGTCATGAACCACATGGAGCAGCTATAGGTGATGATTGAAAAGCAATGAAACCCTATAGGTAACAATGCATTTTTTTGTCCCAAAGAGCAATGCATGAGGAAGGTAAACATATCGATGTAAATGAGAAAAGGTAATTGGCATTGTCAATTATCATTGCATGAAGCAGTAGAATAAATACACTGGGTTCAAAGTGATGCTACAAGAAGTGGAGGATCTGCCTTCTTGCAATCAACCTTGGAAGGCTTGCTCTGGGAAATATGTTGTGAAGACTTGACAATTAAAGACAACCATTAAGGCCATAGGGGGCAGATATCTATGACATTTTACAAGAGGAAAATGGTCAATACATAGTGTAAATGCAATCATTAGAGGACAAATCAAATCAAGGAATACACAATGCTAAATCAAGTGCAATAGAACAAAAGGATTATGATTATGTCTCAACATTATGGGCAGTACATGGGTACAGTAACAATGAATAAGTGAAGATAGATCTCTATGATGTCAAGTGAGGAGCATTTCAAAATTATCAATATTATGGTCACCATGCAGTAGTTCAAGAGTTTGGATAAGATGATAGTAATTGTGTGCAACATTATAAAGATTGCAGTCCAGTGTTTAAAAGAGCATATGTCAACCCTTTGCGCCAAAGGAATAGCTATAGAGTTGAAGACAATGGAGAGATTGTAAGGACAATATGATCATACAAAAGGTACAGTGACAATCTAAGTGAAAGCTAGAGTCTAGTGAAGTTATGTCAAAAGCATAACATTGCAGTCATTACTCACTCCTCTAATAGGCAGAGTAGCCAATATAGGATGTTTTTTTTTTGTTTCTTGCTTGGAGGATTTGTGTCCTCAAATTTTATTCAAGAAGGAATTAGCAATTGGTGAAGTGGGAGGAATAAACGTTGGATGAGGACAAGAATAGCATCCAATGAAAAAAATATGACAGTAAAGAGAAAGTACAGTCAACAAGTACATGATCATGGTTAGTTCTTACATGCCAGTCATTCCAGAAGAAAATGATCATGCAAGATACTATTGTCACCTATAAGAAGACTATCATTATGCTAAAAATAGATACTTAAGCTAAGGAGATGTATTTTCAACCTTTTTAAGAATGACAATCCTCTCAAAGAAAAAGGATGGTCAATATATTATAAAGATTTAAAGTCTCAGATAAAAATAATGATGGTCACACTTCAACATAAGACAGTCACTACAAGCATGGTTTGAGAATGAGGGTTGAATTTGAAGACAGTGCTAAAATGGAAAATGAATTTGGGACAGTGGGTGACAAAGGTTAAAGAGAAGGCATAACTTCTACAAAGAACATGACAGTCATATGATGGCGATTGTCCAGATTACATAAATGATGTAGCATCACGGTCAATATGATTAGGGAAGTCACCTTAGATGATTGATTTGATAGTCACCTTAAGGCTCAAAGGACATTCATACATGAAATCTTCTAAGGACAATTCATAAGGCAATTAGTATTTGCCTGTAAATCATTATTGTTTGTTTGTTCTAATGAGAATTTGGCATAAAACACTAAGGGACTATCAATCCATGAGATGACAGTGAGACAACAAAATTAGCAAGTGATAGTCATATCATATCAATGATAGGGATAAATGCCAAAATTTTCAAAGACAGTGATAAGATCTAAGAGTTGAAGGCATTGTATTCAATAAGTAACATGAGCACTTGTGAGTTAGGGTTGTTATCATAGTAGTAGCTTGAAGGAAAATTTGCTAACAGTATAGGGCAAAGGAATCTTTTATAATAGTCATGAATATGGTAGTAGTCTATGGGCTTGGTATACCATAGAGAAGGAATTCAAGAGCAAGGATGAGCTTGTAGCATTTCAAAGTTGGAAAGTATGAAGATTAAGGAATAGTTACAAAAAAATAATCCTGAAGACATAGTCAAGTGAAGATGTTTTATTTGGGGGTAGTGTTATTTGATGCAAAATATAGGGTAGCAACAGGCTACAGGGGTAATTTCCTTTTGTTTTATTTTATTGTGAACAAGGAGTGAAGTGGTGTATGGTTTGGTATTGAAGATGTTTTGCATTGGAGATAGCCAGTTCATCAATCGGTTCTCAAGGTATACTTTTCTTGAAGTTTTATTGTGACAATATTCTAAAAGCTTACATAGTGTTTAAGGAGTATAGGCTGCTCTTGGTATTCATCAAAATCCTGTTATGTAAATTATGCATCGGTAGATGTAGTTGTTAAGTCATAGAGCTATAAGAACAATTCAAAGGGTAGTGCTCATGAAGGAATGAAAAAAGATGTGTAGAGCTTCTAAGTTATACATGTACTATGCATTGGCATTGAATCATGTAGCAAATCATTTTTTCATAAGGAATCCTATAGTGAAATACAAAATATGCAAACCTAGAAAACATATGGTCATGACCATTAAAATGCAAAAAATAGTGCTAGAGGAGGAACAATGAGTCTGAGTATTCTAGGGTAGGCACAGTCAGAGGTATGAATATTATGCACCTGTCTAGGGTTTTGAGAGCTAACAACTATCTTGTTTGCTTAGTGTTACCAAGGACAACTTGCATAGACCAAGTTCCAGTTTGAGGTTTCATAAGGCTATGCCTGAAGATGTCTCCATTTTATTTCCAAAAATAAATGAAAACAACAAAGAATGAAAGCATATTCATTTTGGAAAAATGAAGAGCATGATTGAGGCCACGTGCATGAGGGTAAGGGTTTATTTTATAGTTTCTACAGAAACACACAACCATGGCATTGAAATGCAAAAAAATGCCAAGAAAAATGTAGAGAGTGCATCAAATTAAATCACAGTGTGTCACTTTTTTGCTAAAATCTTTAAAATTTTTCCATGAGGAGTTGCATCGAGCATGAGAATGCATAAATAGATTCAAATTTATATTCATCATTCCTCATCTATACAAGCTTGGGTTTCTCAAAGAAAATGAAAAGAGTGCAAAGTTCGAGTGACTATGAGCTTACCCAAGCCTTTTTCATTGATTTCTGATGAAAGATGCAAGAAAAATCCGTTAAAAAGCTTCGATGGAAGATTAGGTCGAAACTCTATGTGAAAGAATGCCAAGTGAAAGAATAAAATGAAAATGCTTTGGCCTTTGGTTTTTGTTTTTAGAGTTTCTCTTTACCCTTGAAGGGTCAACAAAAGCATAGGCATTTTTGCCTTCATTTTAAATATTCTCCACATGAAATTAATTCCCCTTTGTATTTTGTCATCATGTTAGATGTCTAAGGGCCCTTTATGACTTATGATTTGTATTGACTCACCAGGGTGTGGTCGAGAGTTATCCTTTGTATTTTGCAATAAAAGTGTAATGCAAAGCATTGTTGAAATGGTAATTTATAAACTATTTTAATTAATGTTATTTGTTGTGCAAAAGGGAATAATGTGTTTGTTTCAAGGGTTTGGTCAAAATGGGATTTAGTTAGCTTTGATGCTTTTGCAAGACTTCAGGGGTGGTTGAAGCAATTGGTCGAACCTTGCGTTTATTTTTGCATTAACTTGAAATGTGAAGCATTTGAGTTAAATGATGTTATTATAAATCATTTAACTAAAATTGCTATTTTTTAAATAGAATTTTGAAAAAGCATGTGTTGATATGTATGAACCAAGGGAGAGCATATAATTGAGTCTTATGCTTTTGCAAGTACACTAAAGGTGTGAGTCAAAGTAGTTGGAGGCATGTAGAGAATTTGGAGATGATTGACCAACATGGGAATGGTGTGTGGATTATCTTTGACTGAGTTTTGGACGGAATGAGACCATTTTGGAGGCATTTTTGTCATGTTTTTGGTATAGTTGGCTCACAACTTGACTTTTATTCACTTTGGGGGAATTTTGGAGGAGTTTTGGAAGCTTCTTTTTGGGCCTTTCTACTGCATTCGACCAGGTGTTTCTAGAAGGACATGTGTGGGGCAGTTGTTTCAAAAATGCGTAAGTAACTTCAAACATAGGTTTTGAGGGAGTTTTTTCTTTTTCCAGCGTGTATTGTAGCTTGTTTTGGGGCTCTTTTAGTAGGAGACAATATTGTGACTCAATATCAGACATGTACAACGGTATGTAACACCTTTTCATCAATAAATTTCAGTTTTTTTACCTTCTTTGAAGCTATCTCATTGTGTGTAGTGTGGTGATTGATGAATGTTGTTGTGAGTTTTGGTAACTCCTTCAATGTTTGTCTCATTTTAGCATTAGGTAGAATAAACATATATTTTTGCAGGTTGTAAGTTGTGTGGTGGGCCAAATAGCTATTTTAGTTGTGAAAGAATTCCTTTCCTTCAAAAGTGTTAAGAGAACCAAGCCTCCTTGCAAAACACTTATGCATTAATATATAAAAGTATCTGAGTTGTGTTAAGTTAAGTTGAGATTTTGATGAAATTGTGTGTTCAAACAACAGTATAGGTTCTGAGAAATAACATTCAGGTGCATCACCATAGGGGTTTAGTTTTCTTTTTATGTTTTTTCTCCCCTTTTCGCAACAAGAAATATATTAGGTGACACCATTTAGTAGCCAACCTCATCTTGAGGTCCACTCCAAGTTTAGGTGACCCACAACCTAAGAGTGTTCCCATGTTGCTCCAAATTGCTAAGTTTTGCAACTTAGCAGGAGTGCAAATTTGAGAATATAACAGTAAGGAGAATTGAATTCTCGATTGAAGGTTCTGCAAATTTTTATACTCACAAAAAGATGAACATAAAACATAAAAAATATTACATATGATGCATTACTAATGGAAATATTGACTAATGATGCTAATTTTTTTCTTGAATTCTCTTGATTGCTTTTTAGGATGCTCAATTACTCAATTTTTTTTAGGAGTTCAAATGGTAAAACAAGACTTATATTTATATGTATTTCTAGGTTTCTTACAAAATGAATTGTGAAAAGCTAACAGATGAAGTTGAATCTGCAAACATAAAAATGCCAACAATAACATATTAAAAATTGGACCAAAATAGGCTACTAAAGGGTGAATTCACCCTAGACCAGACTTGTTTTGAAATTTAGGTTGTTTTTAAATAATTTAATTTAATTCCCAAGTTTATTTTGATTTTTTAAAAATTATATTAAAATAGGAAAGTAATTAGCATAATTAGGTCCAAGCACATAAGGGGGAACTAGATGTAGTCTAAAATTGTTGGGAATGACAATTTATGATGCTACATTTAGCCCCCACTTTAGTGAGAGTAACAAATTATGCTCATGCTCACACTAAAGTAATGATAAGCCAAGAAGGGTTCTTTTATCAAAACATTGGAGAGGCAGGATAACATTGAATCTATGGGATACAGTATCCCCCAAGCTCAAGATCCTATGGAACAACAATGTAAATACAAATGAACACACACACATAAGGTTCAATATAGTATGAAAAACATGAAGCATGCACAATTAAGACACAAATTAAACATAATTCAAAACACACATGATGCAAACATAATGGAAACATGATGAAAACATGATGCAAACAAAATGTAAACACAAATTTGTGTGTATGCCATCACAAACTAGTAAGATTCAAAGGTTTCTTACTAGGATCCATACCAAATGTATCCATAAATCATAGGCTAGAAAATTTTGATATTTTCTAGGTGATCGATGAATAAATAAAGACATCGAAGGATAGTGAAGTTTGGTATTCAATAGTTGAATTGATAAGAAACACCATAGGCTAGTTTATGCAACAATATTAAATGAAAATGCACAAGGGCTAGTAAAGTCTAACATTCACTAGGCGAGTTCTCATGTAAACCATACCAAGAGTTATAGTCCCAATAATTCTGATAAGGTGCTAAAAATATAATGAATATGCCATAAACACATCACAAATTTCAACGTGCATGAATAAAGTGAAGCACATAATGGAGTGTATACTCCCACCTTAAAGTAATTGCTAATTCCAACTAGGAGCAATTTCCTTTAAGGTAGAATAAAAATTGTGTTTGAAAAATGATAAGCCATGTGAGCTTGTTGGAAAACCCTATTCCAAGTGATTTTTTCCCAAAAATTTGACTCATGATAAGGGGTTTCCCCCCCAAAACAAAGATATATAATTAACCAAAAAAATATGGCACATGAGGGATCCACCTATGTGGGGCCAATATAGATGAGAGATAAAGTATAGTATGTCGATCATGCTCAAAAATGACATCATTCCCCAAATAATTTGCATAAAATATTTTGTGTCAACATGGAAGAGACCTAAATGTCTCAATGTTTTGCATCATTTCCAAAAGGGGCAATAAAAGCAGGTTTAGAACATTAATATGAATGAAGATACAAATAGAGGAATTTCACAATAGATCCATTCTCTTTGTATCCTTGTGTTAATGAGAACAACAAGGGTCATCCAAAGAAAACTATCAAACAAAAATACATGCCAAACAACACATTACAGGGAGATCGCATTATGTACAAGAAAAAAATAAAGAAAAAAAGGCAGTACTACACATGCAAGTCAATCTATAGAAAATCATCTCTATCCAAATATCTATCATCATAAATGAAAGACAAAAAATAGGCTAAATGAACTACAAAAAGTACAATACAAGGAGATGTACCAAGATCAACACATGGTGGGTCACTCACAATAGGAGGATCATTATGGTTGACCCCATCTAGATTCATTTATTTTGAAAACATAAGAGATAGTTCACTGTGATCTTCTTTTTGTTCTTTCATTTTACCTTTTGAATCACTATCAAAATTTATCACAATGGGTTGCATACTAGTGCTATCATCATGATTGTAAGAACTATCATGCATGTGAGTATAATTATTAGTTAGTAACATTTTTATTCTTTATTTTGGTTGGATAGATAAGGCGTGGCTTCATGGTTTGGTGAAGAAGATGGAGTGGAGTTGGGTGATGATGAGGATGGATGGGTGGTAGGTATTTCATTGGAATGTTTGGTTGTATGGATGGATGATCATTAGGTAATGATTTTCTGTCTTTAAAAATTTGGTGAGCCATAACACAACATCTTCATTTACACCATTTTTCACTTCTATTTTATCTCGCACAAGGTTCAACTTGTGAAGGGGAACATTTTCCAAAATTGGTCCCTTTCCTTCCTTTATAGAAGGAATTGAAGGAACTGTCAAAGGTTGGAAAACCATAGGATGTTTAGGTTTTTTCGCAAAGGATTATTTTTGTTTAGGAGACACAAAATTAATCTTCAAAGGTCTCATCGAATGATTTCCTTGTGGCCCTTGCTAGGATGGAAGAGAGAGAACTACAACATAAATTTCAGATAGTTGGGGAAGCTACCCATGGAGTAAGAGGATCAACCATCATGGCCACTAGAGATTGAGGAGCCTTAGAAAAAATATTGGCAAGGGCTAATTAGGCTATACAATTAGCTTTAAAAAATTTGATATGAAAAAAACATAGATATTCTTCACATGGTTGAATAGGTTGGGTTGGTTGAGGCCAAAAGTAATCAAGTGAAAAATTTGCACATAGGGCTAATGGTTTAAATGCACTATGATAAATAGTATGTATTTGTATTTCAAATGGGAATTTAATCTATTTGTGAATAAATGAGGGGATTGCATTCATAGAGTTAAGCCATGGGGGACCTAACTTCACATGAAATTGATTTGACATCAGGATTATGGTAAATAAAATATCCAACTTTTTAGGTCCTACTTTAATTAGGAGAGTTATAGAACCAATTGCAGGGTGAATATAATCACCATGATCCTTTAATGACACTTTCAATTGTTCATAATTATCCTTGTAAAGTTCGTGCACATACAAAAATTCTTTAGTGATCATGTTTACTAAACATACTAGATCAATGGGTATTCCCTTATGGGTTTACCATTAATTCTACATGTGATGTAAAGAGGACCATCAAGTGCATGAATAAAAGTGTCAATATGTGTGGAAGTGATAACCAATAATTGATTGGTTTTATTTTTATGAGGATGAGCATCAATCATTTTCACCACATCAAATATATCATTATCATCTTCTTCATTATTACTTTATTAAAAAAAATATTTGAATGACTTGGTAATGGATTGGTAAATATTTCTAAATTCTGATTAGGTGGTGATATCAACTTATTCCTTTTTGTTATTTACACCAACCAACTAGATGACATTAGAATTGAAGAGATTTTGCACTTGGTGCTTAAGACAAATGCATTTTTTGGTATCATGTCTAGGTTTATGGTAGTATTGACAAAAGGCTTTTGTATTAAAGTTAGTACATTTAATGGTTGGTGCTATCAATAGGTCCAATGGGAGGAATTTGGATAATGTTCATGTTAAGCAATTATAACATAATAACATGGAGGGAATCGAGTAATTGTGAAAATTGTCTATCTCTTGACCTAAATTTATATGGTGTTGTATATGTAGTGGATTTAACTTTTGTTTGAATTTTATTAGATGATTGAGGCATTATTATTTTGATGAATATTTTATTTTTTAATTTTAAATGATTGATAGTTATTTTGGGGCATTGATTCAAATTGGTTATTAAGATTCAATGAAGGTGTACCCTCATATTGACTAACAAAAGTTTGGTAATCATGAATAGTCGTACATAAATGTGTGAATTATGGATATTTTATTAATAAGATCTTATCTTGAATGTTAGGTTGCAAGTTTCCAATGAAAACTCTTTGTATATCAACATCTGAGAGAGAATGTGAGATTAGTGAATAAATACTTGACATCGTCTTATAAAATTAGTCACTTTCTCTTTAGGTCTTTGTTTACAATGTGTAGACATCCAAATTTGACCATTCCTATATGGTCAAATGCACCTCTTTTATCCATTTATTTCATCAATATTAATTAAATAACTTATCTAATTAATATTTCCCCTTTCCCTAAGGTTCCTAAAGTATTTAATTTTATAATTAAATACTTTACCTTTCATCCTTTTCTCTAAATTAAATAAATACATCAATTTATTTAATTTGGTCATTTAGCCTTTTGGAATTTAAATCAATTTTAAATTCTTCTTTTTCTCTCTCCTTGTCACATCCTCCATAACCCTCTTCTAATTTGAATTAGTTTAATTAATTCATGATTAGGATGTGCACACCTTTAATAGGATTAATGTCACATCCTCCATATTTGGCCACATATCTCTAATCCCTCATTAATCTTCTTAATCACCTATTTGCACAACCTTAATCTAATCACATCCCATCTTTGGTATGTACTCTAAGTCAACTTTTCATAAGTGCTTTCCTTTTTAAGCACTTTACCTTTTCCCCATGTGAATTTAAAATTCACATTTATTCATTCAATGCATTTCTCTTCCCCATGCAAGTTGTTGGGAAATTCTAAATTCCCTCACTTGTCACATTAGTCACATGGGACAAAGACTTCCTTTATAAGGGCCTTGTCTTATCCACAAGGTACTTTTCAGCTTCCTTTATAAGGACTTTGTCTTATCCACAAGGTGCTTCTCATCATGTATTTAAAATTCACATTTATTCTCCCAACCACTTTTCCCTTCCAATCATGTGAATTTAAAATTCACATTTATTCCTCCAACAACTTCTCTCTTTTCCATGATGATGTGTGTGATGAATTCTAAAATTCCTCACATATCAACATCCTTCCCACATAGGGACAAGAAGTTCCTTTTTGAGGAAATCTTCTCCCCATCCCAAGGTACTTGCAAGTACCTCCACCTCACGTGTCCCTTTTCCAACTCACTTGTCCTTGTGACACTTCATCCTCCACATGGCAAGATGTGAGGGCTTGTGAGTCCTCAACTCATCACAACCCTTCATCTTGTCAATGTTGGCAAAATTTTGACCATCCATTTCTCTAGAGATTCTTCCCTTAAAATGGAATATTTTCTCTCAATTGATTCATTTCATCACATTTGCAACTCAAGCTCAAACTCTCCAACTTTCAAACTCTCATCAATTGCATTTGCACTCATCTATCAAAATACCCAAGTAGCTCATTATGTCCATTATCTCATCTAAATCATTTTGCATCCATTTTTAGTCCATTTTCCATCAAGGAGCACACATATCATCAACTATCAAATGACCAACCAAGGAGCAACTCATACAAGGTATAAATCTGTTTTTCATCTTTATTTTTGTTTGATGTTCAAACTAGCCCAATATTGAAGTGTTGAAGTGTTGTTTGCTTTCTTTGTGCATTATGTTTCAACATTTCATTACGCATTTCACCATATTGTCATTTCTCAGCTCATGGAGAAAGATATAGTATCTACACTACATCATCTACAACATATCTAGATTTTAGGAAGTTTTCATTTGTTTACAGAAAGTTATTGCTCTCAGAATTTCGTTGTCATTCTCAATCACAAGATTTGGGGCCGAACAGGTCCAAAATTCATCGTGTGGACCTATTCTGTAGCATGCAAAGCTTAATGGGACATCATACTAGCATTTTGGGTCCAAGGGGATCTTTCTTGGAGATCTATAATATGTTTCATCTCGTGAAGGATTATCTTTCATGTTTTAAGGCCAACCTATATGCTTAATCATTTATTGGGGTTGGTTTGTAAACCATTGAGGCCGACATATATCATTATTGGAGTTGGAGATTCATATTTAAGATCCATTGTAATTCATAAGAAAGCAGTTAGTTAGGGTTTCATGATTAGAGTTTAAATATTTCATGCTACCCAATTGTGGGACTGCAATAAGGCCTTGAGCTAGTTGTAATATTGTAACGCCCTTATGGCATGCTTGTGAGCCCTAATTATTTCACATATGATGCATGTAAGGCTTCTAGTTATTGAATCAAATAAATTTCATTATTTTTATCAATATCTTGTGTTATTTCTATTGTGTTGATTATAAGCTACATGGTTGGATAGTCTTTTCTGGACCCTCCATTCATGACTACACTAAGTGGTATTAGAGTGAGTTTTTGAGTCATAAAGGCATTCCTTATGGTGAACATATCATTGAATTGAGGCATTTCGTATGTGTTTTCAATTGATTATTGATTGTGAGGCATTTGAAACCCTTGTAGCCAGATTGTTGAATTGAGGCAGATGCATCAAATCCAAGGAGAGAGATGTTTCCAAGGAGAGCACCTAATATGGAGAATGTCATTGGAAGAATGGATGAAATGTTAGAGATTATGTGAGCAATGTGAGTTTGATTAGATGTTGTAGAAGAAGATAGAAGGTGAGGTCTAAACCCTAGACACAAGGATGTTCAAAGTGATGATGGGTTAGATCATGTTGCGAATTGAAATGAAGAAGCTCTAGATGATGAAGAAGAAGAATCATATCAAGTGAAGATGTTGAAAGCTATTTCAAAAATTGGTGAGCGACCTAGAATTGAAATTCAAAGTTATGCAAAAAATTTAAACCTTAAGGAATTGATTGATTGGATCAACAATATGGAAGAATACTTTAAATATGAAGAATTGAAGATCCAAAAAGAGTAATATTTGCAAAAACTAAGTTGAAAGGACATGTTGCTATATGGTGGAATGAAGTTCAATTGGATATAAATAGGAGAGGAAAAGAGAAACTCATAAATGGGATAGAATGGTGATAAAGTTGAAGAATCAATTCATACTAGCTAATTATGAGCTTGAATTGTTGGAAAGATTTCAGAACCTAAGGAAAAATGAGAGATCTATGAAAGAGTATATTGAAGAATTCTACAATATGATCATTAGAACTGGACATAGTGAAGCAAGCAAAGAGAAGGTTGTGAGGTACATGAATGGAATGAGAACAAACATTCAAGCAGAACTGATCCTCGTGAAGATGACATCAGTTGAAGAGGCATACTAATTTGCGCTAAAGGTAGAGGAGAAGTTGAATGAGAAGTTTGAACAAAGGTAGAGAAGTGCAAGAGGAAGATTCCAGAAGAGTGGAACACAATCTAGAGAAAGAAGACCTTATGTAGAGCAAAATAAAGATGGAAATCCCTATTGCAGTGAAGAAAAGGACTATAATTCATACCATAGAGGAAGAGAAGATATAAATTTCTACTGCAGTGTCAAAGGAGGTCACAATTCCTACAGTAATGAAGTATATAGGAGAGATGAAGGAAGATCTGAGAAGAGACCGTTCAGAGTAACCTGCTTCAAGTGTGGAGGTGAAGGACATAAAGCATTTGAATGTCTTCAAGGAATCATCGATAAGAGAATTGAGCATACCAGAAGAGTAACTTATGTGGATGAAGAACTTGTTGGATCCCCTAATTCAGTTGGGAAACATGAGAAAGGCAAGTCATTGGTGATGAGGAGAGCTTTGATGTATAAACAATACGTAAATAAATAAACAAGAGCTATCATACAACTACAATCCTCGCCAAATGTTGTTGGAATAATTCATAGTGACATCAACAATTGACATGACAATGGTAATTTGGCACATCAAGAGAGATACAAATATACAAAAAAAAAATCATGTTAATTATGGAGGATGTAAAGTTTTCCTATAGATCCTTAATTATACAATTCACAAACATAGACTTGTCATAATGACCTTATGAATTGAGAAATTGAGCCTATTTGAAATTTTCCAAACAAGAAAATATTATATCCTTCCACAAGAAAAATTACCTTGAAAAAAGAGGAAAAAAATTCAAAGATAGAATTATATAAAACCATTTTAGAACATCATCTTGTCACAATAACCTTATGAATTGATAAAGTGAAACTATTTGAAGTTTTCAAGCTAGATAATGTTATGTCCTTCCATACAAAAAATCACCTTGAAATAAAATAAACAAAAATTTCAAAAGAAAAAATATAAAAAATTACTTTGAAAAAAATTAACTCAAATTTTACTCAACCACTCACTAATAAGAATATCTACATTATCAATCAAATGAAAAGAATGACAAATAATGTAAGTAATGACCAAACAAAGATTATTTGAATTTCATTAGCTCATAAAGAAAGTATAAAACACATCCAAATATTTCAATAATCAATAAAATGAAGAGAATGCCAAAATAATATAAATAATGACCAAATAAAAATAATTCAAATTTCATTAGCCCATAAGAAAGTACAAAAGTCACATCCAAAAACTTCAATGCAAGCTCTATTCTCATGCCACATTATTCTATTTATCTAACATTGTCAAAGCTTGGTGTTGGCGATGTACCCTAGGCCTAGGATTGACTTGGATTGCTTTAGCTACTTGATTGTATCCAAATTAAAATGACTATAGAAACAAAAGGAAAAATGTGTACAATATGCTATTTTCAACCTTACAAAATCAAAATTTATAGCATTCAAAAACATAAAGATTCTCAAAGATACTACAACACTAATCAATATAAAATTATAAAGTCAAATATTTTCATAATAAAATGATCATCCAAAAGGGACTAAAAAAACAGAGGGTAAAGCTAAGCCAACCAATGAAATGAGTGATAGAAGTATATGTAATATGCATAGGCATGGAAATATTCTATATGATCTATTAGATGATCCACTTTATAAAATAACCAAGATATCTTGCATTGGATGATATATAAAAAAAATACATGAAGAAATACTAGGGCATTCATTTCTTTAACAAGCCTAAACTATAATAAATGTGTTTTTCCTACATCAAATTCACAACACTTTCCTCTCCACCTATACCTCTCCCATCTACATGTTGAAAGTCTCTCCATAGAACCAAGTCATCATAAAAGAGGTATCATGACTTTAGGATATAAACCTTATAAAAGCATACAAAGCATCAAATTATAATATATTATTAATCAAGGAGAGCTTAGAATCTAGAATAATCAAAATCTTAAAATTATATTTTAATCAAACAATTATTTATTTCTAAATGATGAGCAATAATAAAAAAAATTAATTTTTAATTTTGTTGATTTAATGAATATTGTTAGTATCTTCCTATTTATTACACACACCAACATAAGGTAGGGTCTCATCAAGGTCATACTTAGTTCTAAAGATCAAAAAGGAAAAAATATAAGTAACAAAAAATAATGTAAATGGTTAGGCTAACTTAAATAAGTACTAGCAATTGCACCTTGGTGTGCAATGGGTATGTCAAAGAGGTGTGGAAGGTTCATTATAGAAAAAATTGGTCCATTTTTTGGATACATTTGTGTAGTACATGAGTCTAATAGTAGATCATTTAGCAATTATGCATTCACTTACAAGGATTGAAACACAACCAAAACGAAACCTTTGAATTAGGAAGACAATTAAGCTCAATTATCAATAGGCTAATCTTATGCTTGCAATAAGAAACCTATAAAATTGACCTTCAAAGAGCCATTAGAAATAAGAATTATTCATGTACCATATTTATATTTATTGTTGGGTTAAGTTGGAAAATTAATGGATCTGTTAAAATAAATACTACCTATATGAACAAATAACAGTTGAGACACCATCTTAAAGACAATGTGTAGAATATTTAGGAGTATTCAACTTCTTCATTAGGAAATGGCCATGGGAGATGACCACCTATGCAATGAAATTAAAACTTTGAAAAGCTTGCATACCCTTCGTTGGGACTTCATATCTTTTCATTGTTGCTTTCATTTTTTTCCATTTGTTTCACCTTCTTTTCTCTTTCTCATTGATCTTCTTATTTTTCCCAATCTGCTATTTTGCTTACTTTAGGTGTCTAATTCCTTTCTTCATGCCATCCAATTCCATTAATGTTTTTTCTATTTCTTTTATTAATGTTTTCACAACATCATCCATCTTTTCTGAAATGGCTTTGTTGTTGCTTTCATCTCAATTGTAATCATTTGGTCTTTCAAATCTTCTTTCAATTCTCTACAAATTTGCTACTTTCATGCCACCTTTATATTTTTGATGTCTTTATTCATTGAATGTTCTAAAAGATCAACATATGAAATTCCTCTTCCTTTCAACTCCTTTGGTTTGAACCCTATTTGCTTTTATTTTGTCTCCTCTGTACTATTCTCAAAAACGTCTTTCTCTTTTAGGTCTTTTTTTTTTGGTATTAAATAAGCAACATTTACAGGGTGTTGTACCCTTTACACAGAAAGACCATAGGGCCAAAAAGCAACTAGTTCAAACTAGAACATGAACTAGGAGAAGAACAAACAGGAGCCACTAGGGCTCGACAAAATAGGCCAAACAGACTACACATAAAAACAATTGATAGACAATTGTAAAACAACAAACAAGGACTAGAAAACCCTAGAACTTGAGTGGACTAATCTGACTCCCTTAACCCATGAAGAAGCGAAAAATTTGGGGAGTCCCTTCTTCTTCCTTTGTACAACAGATCGGGAAGAATTGAAATTGAAATCCATCGAGTGAGGCGAGGAGTGAATCCTCAACAGCCACCTCAGGCGAGGAGCCACCACACAACAACGAAGTAGGAAAAAAAGAAGAGAAATGAGCATTCAAAGGACCAACAAAGTCATTCAACGAGGGACGGGCAGGTTCCGCCTAAACAATGACAACAAATTGAGGCAACAAAGGTTCCACGGAAGGGATATTCGGAAGAGGAGCCTGGAGAAACTTAGAATCCAAGGGAACAACCAATGGAGGGCCCTCCTTGAAGGATCCATCCGAATAGGGAGAGCTAACCGAGAGATGGTCCAAGAGAGCATCCTTCCACTAAGTAGCGGTGCCCTTGTGGTGAGCAAGAGGGCAACCAGAGGCCAAATGACCAGTGGAGAAACACCTCCTACACCAAAAGGGGACGTCCTCATAGTCCAACAACTACATCCAAGGTTTGTCCTCTACCATTAAAATCACATCACCATGGAGAGGTTTAGAGATCTTCAAATCAACTAAAATACAAACCACCATAGTATGCCCTAGATCCCGAGTCGTAGAGTCCACCTTTAGAAAGTTTCCAATGGTGTTGCCAATAGTTGAACATAACAAGAATCCTCCCAAAATTAGAGAGGGAGGTTTGGTAGTCAGACATATACTAGTTTGATATTTAGTTGCTTCGTAAGAGGATTGAATGAGCAAGACCAAGGTCGAAGGGATAGTGAATGAATACCCCACATCCACCCCCTATCCAACACTTGGTCTCGTGCCCCAGAAGAAGCAAATGTTGAAAAGAAAAAGCCTCTAGCACTGGGATAGAGATCAATTTTCCCAGAAACAATAGGTTTCCAAGAACTAGGGACCCACTCATGGAGATCAAGAAGGGAGGGCAACAAGCCATTAAAAATGCAAACCACACCTTGATGCACATAAAAATTCTCATTCTCGGCAACTTTTGGTCCACAAACCACAACAGGGGATGCACAAGTGTAGGGAAGAGGCCAAACCCTATCCGAAGTAGAAGGAATCTAGGAACAAGCTTTTGAAATAGCCTCAGAGAAAGATTTTTTAGGTAGCCGAGAGTGACAAGAGGAGAGGGAACATGGCCCCCATCCAAACAAACTTGCACAACAATGCATGTCAGTGTGTTGTTCGAAGGAACCCTGTCAAACCCTTGCAGAGTCCCGTCAACACTCGCAATGGCATCCAAAACAACATCCACAAGATTTTTTCCCATTGGACACATGGCCCACACCCGCCCAATGCCAATGTTCGAATTTGGAAGACACATTTGCTGGGAAATGTCTTCTTTTGGTTTGTTTTCCCTCATCTCTTTGTCTATTTTCTTGATCTCTTATTGATTTTGTTGGTTAACATATTTTACACCTTTGAGAATTGACAATTAAACACCCACAAGGTAAAAGAAATTAGCCAACCACTTTGAATATTTATCTTTAAAAAAGATTAATATTCTCTGAATTTTTCTGAGGTACAACTCCCTCATAAGATTTTAAATGAATTAAAAGAACAAGGGAAGTAAAACACCATATATGCTTTTAACTAGAAAGCAGAAAAGGTAAATCCAATATCAAAAAATTCCAAGTACCAAGTGCTTAAGCAGTAAATAGGAAATATTAGCACCAAGACTAATTAATCATCAGAGATAAAATATCCACTCAATACCATATGAGAAACGAACTAAATGTGTGAATTGCACTTCTCACACCAAGATAAGACATACAAGATGTATTCTTAAACACGAAGATTTAAGAAATAGATAAACTTGACCAAATTGCACACAGACAAAATGGTAATTTCATTCATCAATAGTATTGAGCAAAACTTGCAGAGTAATGTCTAGAGAGAACATATGAAAAATAGATACATCTTAAATAGGCAAATGAGTTTTGACTCTTCATGTTCATAGCCCAATAATCAAAAGACACATAGAAGAAATATAGAAGAGTCACCACTACAATGGTGTCACTTCATTTCCAGTCTCTTGGATTGCCACAGGTCTCTTCCGCCATGCTTGGAAAGTATTTAGGACATGCATTAGGTCTTTATGTTGAGGGATAACCACATTTGTCATCTGCACTTTCCATGTTAGATGGAGATATTTAGCCGTTTCCATGCATTGCTCGCAAAATCTCAAATGATCTATTGCCTAAGATGATACCAAGTGTAATTCACTTAGCTTATGTAAGTGTTCAACATTAGGAGTGGGCATGTCAAGAGATTCTTTAATCGTTTTCTGGAAATCAATGGTTAAGCTCCTAGTGTCTACATTATCTTTGATCCCATTTTTATCCTGCACTAGAGCAAGAGCTATCAAGGTGTTCAATGCCTCATTTGAAATGACGTCACATTCATTGATGACCTCCCTAAGCTTCTACAAACTTTGTTTGGCAACTTGCAATTTCCATTCTACTCATTTAGCCCATGACAGGAAGCAAGTATTTGAAGCATTAGGTATGATTTGATTTGTGGCCAACTTTTCCATGTTTGAGCTCATCAAGAGTTTCAATTTAGTTTGATAATTATCCCACAATTTCTCTTCCTTCTCAATGGCAATGATATCATCTCCTAAGGTAGCTCTCGGAGTATTTGCTTCTTGAAAATGTTTAAAAGATTCATAAATAACAAGGCTTCCCTTCTTAACAAGGGATTCATTCCAGTCATCTATAGCCCAACTTAAACTTTGATTACTTTTGATTTTAGACAAGGCTTCCTTTCCAACCACAGTGAGAGATTCAACAGAAGCATTTATTTGAGAAATAGGTTGTGGAATGACCTCAAAAATGGATTTCAAACAAGGAGTCAAGTTCCTAACCTAAGCTTTTAATTCATCCTTGCTTTCTTTTTCTTTCTTCGATCTCTCCACCATTCTGGCTACTGATACTTGGAAAATTTGAACATCCCCATCCCTAGTAGGAGGACGGAGGTGGACCCTATTCACCTCAAAATCACTCACTACTGCTTGTGAAGCATCTTTTTGCACAAATGGGTGTGCAATTTCTAGTTGGAGTGTCCCTAACTCAGTATCATCTATAAGCCTGGAGGTGGTTTTCAGCTTTTTAGGTTTAGGAGTTGAAGTTCTCTGTAACTGACTTACTATGTCTTGTTTAGGCAGGCTTGATTGTATGGCTTTCCTTTTCTGGGACAGTGAATCTTCTAGCCATGCTAGGGTTGTTGTGACCTTAGTTTCCTTGAAGCCTAGGGATGCAAACAACGTACAAGTAACTAGAAGGGTATCTCTTGCTAGTGCAGTTATACCTGGCATTTGAGAAGGGTTTATCTCTCTAACAGGGGAGTCACTCTGAGAGGGAGGAGAGTCAACATTTAAAATTTCCAACCCTTCTTTTTTTTCTCCTTCATTCTCCTTTTCCAAGATAGGTAAATTAAAAATTTCCTCCCACAGGTTTGTGACTGTACACATTCATGTTTGGTGGATCCCCATCACCACTTCCTTGGGCACCTATTGATGAAGACTAAGGGATATTACTAGCTGATTGCCTACTAGCAGAGGCTTGGGAAGTACCTTCAGCAGTTTGTGATTCCTTTGATCTAGTACAAGGGCGAGATTGCTCAGTTTTCTTCTTGGTTACCCATTCCCTTGTTCTAGTTAGAACATCAACGATTCTATCCTCAATAGTTTCTTTTTCTTTAAATTTCCAATGCATGGCAGGAATGGGTCAGCTCTCTATGAATTTAGTGTATATTGGGTCAATCATGTTAGACCCATCTTCAATAACATCTCGCAAATCCCACTTCAAATCATAAATAACAATTTGTTCCACTATTAACCTCATCCAACTTCTCCTCCTTACCTCATATTCATCAAAAGAATCACCCTAATAATCTTCAAGGTTGGGTTGGTGATTGAAAGAAGGACCCAATTTCAGGTTTTCCTTCACATAGTCCTTTAGGTCGAAAGGAACACGCTCATCATATGAGGGCATATTATACCTGGAAAACTTTGTCTCAATGTTCAAAACATCAAACATAGATTAGAAACTATACACACTAAATCCAAATGGAAAGTTGACGATAAGTCTCTTTCTGCCTTGACATAATTTGTTCGCATAAACTAATTGCCTGCTAAGCTCAATAATTACCCATTTATCTTCAAGGTACCTGAGCAATTTAATAGGAAAACTTGCATATTCACCCACTCTTATATATGAAAACCTTTGAAATTGAATAAAATGACATAGAAATTAACAATATGTATGGCCTCGAGAGACAATCTCATCGCTGGACATCCCTGCAATTCTCCAACTATTCTCATGGTACAAGTGTCAGCAATTCTCCTAAAATGAAATAAGCTTTTATGAAGTTGGAGCTTATCATGGTAATCATAAATTGGTACTTTCCCCAGTGGTAAATCACTTGGCCTTAATCCGGGCCAAGTTTGAGTACTTGTAAGGGAATATATTAAGTAGGATGACATGAAGAAAAATCTATTGAAAACAAAGAGTGACATCAATTCATGTATATAATCACTAATAATCTTAGCCCAATCCAAAAATTGTTCTCCACTTAATATAATCTAGATGAAGAAATACATCCAGTCCTCAAATATGTGGACATTTTCATTGCCCCTAATCCTATGTAACAACACAATGATGTCAACTACTTCATTTATCAAATGGTTCCTGTGCAAATTACGAGGCAATTGGGATTTTCCTTTCTTTGGTTTGATTAACCAATTCTTTTCTATCACATTCCTATAAACCCCCTTTTTGGAAGTGAACTCAATTTGAGAATTGGTCATATCCATTGGTGAATATTCTTCCCTCTCTAGAGTCCTCAAACACGACACGAAGGTAGACCTCTAAATTTTCATAACCAACATATTGTCCTTTATTCTAACCTCCCGTGTCTATGAATTGTAATGTCGGATGCATTCCAATACTAGTTTGGGACAATGCACTGCTATTGGAAATGTGACATCCTCAATCAATCCACTACCCATTACCCTCTCAATGATAGGTGGAGGATTGGGTTGGTTAAATTTGTTTCTTAATTCATCTAGGTTTACAGGCCCTAGCCGAGTGTCACCAATCTCAAAACCCTCATAAGTTAACCTAGGCACATATTCATACCCAACATATTTAACCCTCGTCATGTGCAATTGTGACTTGCAACAATATGTACTTCTTCAATGCAAGAGCAAGCAATTAAAAAGATAGACTGCGATGAATAAAATTGAAAGTACCTCTAATGGTGATCCTCGTAATTCAGACTACGTGCTTCCTCTAGCTCTTCCCCAAAAATTTCCGTGACAAGAATGCTTTATCGTCCCCCTATTTTATTAATCACAACTACACGGAAAAACATACGGGTAGATGGACATTAATGTCTTGATTTAGAATTATGACACATGGCAGCTGTCATTGTCAACATTCCTCATATAACCATCTTTTGAAAATTTGAAAACAAATGTCTATGGGTGGTTATAAAATAGGTTCGCAGAACTTCACAAATATGCACCCATGTTTGAGTGCGATGGGAAAATACTATCTAGGCTCATAGCAATCACAATGAGGACAAGGTTCAACCAAGTACATAAAACACTGCCTAATGTAATGTATTTAAAGGAAATAAAAAAAGGCCCCATATGACAAAGTGAGAAGTTCAATAAACCATGAAAAACCCCGCCTGAGTTCACATTATGACTTAAAATTCCACCCGCATTTATACAAAAGGTTTTATGAATTAGCACAAGGCTTAATGAGATGAGAAGCAAAACAATGGTAATAGATTTCACTAAAGCTTTTCACAATCTCATACCCAAGCAACTCACGGGTTGCAACATAAAGTGTGTACTATATAAGGAACCTGTAACTCATCGTTACTTGATCTGATATGTGTGTGCACCATTTTCCATGGAGTTATTTGTCATTATCTGTGTATGAACAACATTAATGTCATGGAGATCTGAGTTCAATGAATTGTATTGCTGCAATTGTTTACTCCCAAATGATTTAGCTAACAAATTAACAATTACTATGATGTGTGCCTTTTGAGTGTTATGTTTGTGCATACTCAATTTCAGTGACTGCTACAATTTGGGAGATAATTTACTATCACAATTTATAAATTTATCTGAGTGTTACATTTTCCCTATTAAGATCTGAGTTTGAGGTTAAAATTTGTTCTAGGAATTCACCGCAACTGAGATTGTCATTGTCCAGTGTGTTAAATTGCATGTGATCAGATCGAGTGTCTTACATCTGACATTGTGTAGCATTTCATTTGAGCATGCATTACATATGTTCAATGGTTTGCTAAAGACTAAACAACAGTTTTTCAATCTATTGGTTAAAAGAAGCAAGACAGCGTTGCGTCTCAGTGTAAGGGAAGTAGATGTTCATATCTCCTCTAGGGGATACAATGTTGAACTTAGTACTGAAAACATCATTCCAAAAACTACCCTGTATTCCCTAGGAAGTGTAAAAGCTGCATGGATTTCATATTGTCCAATGCTATCTTTAGTGCATTAACCACAAAAACGGTGGTCTAGTATTTAGTCACTTATCATGTGAATAAATTCAATCTCAAATTCATGTATCCAAATTGTAGTAACCTTGTGTTGAATTGCAATTTAAGAATTATTTTGTATTTCAAATTAAATAATTTAATGAAAAGAGTACTTCCAAAATTAGAGTAGCAAAATATATGTATGACCTTCCTGCAATTTCTTGATACATACTTGTAATAATAAAATCAGATTGATTCATTGCAAGAATGTTTGATGTGAATTGACATGAGAAATGGTACTTCTCGTAAAACAAAATCTAGTATATGTCTAAATTTGCATATATGGTCTTCTCCAAAGCATGTGCAATGTTGCACTGATAACAAAATAATGAAACAGTAAAATATATTGGCTTTGGTGATCTTATTAGAAAGGATAAAAAGTAATTATCATCACCAAGAAATCTAGCAGGATAGTTGAGGTAGCCCACTTGAATGACCCCCAATGTTTTTGTAAACAAAAGCCACAAGATTCCCATCACCGTAGTTTCCAATTATAAGGTTTGGATTTCCTTGCAACTCAGCAGTTATATCAACAGTTTCCAATTAAAAGTACCACAGCTCTATCCCACTAACTCTCCAATGGAGAAATGTAAAATCTGATTTGCACCTAGTTCCAAGATTAAACAAAAGAAGCGTAAACCCAAGTCAAAAAGATAGAAATAAAGAAACGAAAAATCAAAGTTACACTCTGCTGCTAAAAATACAGAGCAAATCAATCGATACATGAAACCAGGCATGTAATCTACCAGAAAAAGTAATCAAATGAGATTAGGACAGGCCTAAAGCATAAAGTAATGGGGCTTTCATAGTCAATTCTCAAGTTCAAAATCCTAAAAATATGTGTTAATGACAATATATCACATTAAAAAATGAGTACAACTTTGCCCATCTTACCTCTTGCCAAATACAAATTCTTTGACAAAGCTAATCCACTAAGCTTCTGCCAACAAATAACCATAATTGGTAGTTTCATTATTTTCAAAAATTGATAGAGCTATTTCTCTCTTAGATAATGAATTGCCATGAAAAATCAAAATAGTGAATATTAAACTACAAATCAGTGTAGTGTCTCTCGTGTTACTGTTACTCTTATGATACTTTTATGTGTGTGGTTGATACTGTTTGGATACTATTTATGTTTGATGCATATTTGAGACTATGTTGGTGACTGTTTCACCACATTGTTTGGTTGGCTGACAGTTCTGCTTATTTTAATTGCTCTCTCTCCAATTATTTTTAAGGAGAAATGATGAATATAGAAAAAGAATAATAATTTTTTTTTACCAGCCAGTGCTTCCCTTAATTTGTTGTTGTGCGTGGCCTGTGTAACGGCCGCACCTCCTTAATTGGGGGTTTCATTTAGATTTAATTTTTGTACACGTTTAAAACACATATGTATATTTATAAACAAATAGATATACATGTAAATTATATTTTAGTTGCAAGTTGTAAATTGTATCATCTATATAACGACAGTAGAGTAAACCTGATTATATACAGTTTAATATATATATATATATATATATTTACCTATATATAGTTATATGTGTGTATATATATGTGTGTGTATAGGTATATGTGTTTAATTGTATATGTTGTTTCTCTATGTATTCGTTAAGGTGTGTTGAAACAACAGATTTTATATATATATTTTTAATTATTAATATTAACATTTACTTCTCTTATAATAATGAATTTTAATTTTAACTCTTATTTGCAACAATGATAATATTATAAATTAATATTTACCTATATATAGTTATATGTGTGCAAATATATATATATGTGTGTGTAGTTATATGTGTTTAATTGTATATGTTGTTCCTCTATGTATAGGCTGTGTTGAGACAATGAATTTTATGTATATACTTTTAATTATTAATATTAATATTTACTTCTCTTATAATAATAAATTTTAATGTTAATTCTTATTTGCAGCAATGATAATAGTATAAATTAACCTACTGCATTATTTCTAAAAGTAACATTTAGTTGTTACTATGTTAGTTATATTCTTTTCCGAACTATGATTAATAATAATATTTACCTCTCTAAATTTTAATTTTCTTTTATTTGCATCAATAATAATATTATATTGGCTTGCCTCAGTGAATTAATAATTGTTGACTTGCATAGTTGTAAATATTAATATAAAAATGCTAAGTATGGTAACGGTAATTCCATGTAAATGTTTGTATTCCATGTAAATGTTTGTAACCAATTATGATAACCGTAATTCCATTTACATGAACCATATTTTTTTCATTATCGGATCAAATCGCGGAATATATAATTTGATGAACACACTATTACTTTTATTTACTTTGTTTATAGTAGTGTTCCTCCATTATATATATATATATATATATATATATATATATATATATATATATATATATATATATATATATATATATATATATATAATATGTGTAAATATATTTATTCTTCATGAGTTATAAATACAAAGCACTTTGCTTGTAATAAAATGTGTGATTTGATAAAGAATGTGTTATATGACTTCCTTTTTTATAATCTATGAACTCATATTAAATGTTTAAATGTAATTGATTATTTTTAAATACTCATTAAAATTTATTACTTTGTATGAGTTAGGGAAATAAAGTTGACTTTCAATAGTTTCCTCAAGTTCTATTTTCATTTGTAATATTATCTAATTGAGGAGGTTTTGTGCACTATATATATATATAGGCTCTAGGAAAATTCATCAATTCACCATGGGAAAATTCACTGCCATGACAAATTCATCATGGGAAAATTCACCTTCATGACAAATTCACCGTCAAGTTAAATTCACCACAAACAATTCACCGAGGCGGAAAATTAACCGCCATTAATGTTTTTTAATATATATTTCAAAAACTTTCAATTTTTTTTGCAAAAGAATAATTTAATTTATGATAATAAAAATTTAATCGCATTAACTTTAGAGAATTTGATTGATGATAATAAAAATAAAAATATTTTTCAATAATGCAAATGAAAATAAAAATTACTATGAACCAAATCTAACACAAAAATAATGGAGGTGAAAATTATTTTTAAAAAAATTCAAAGTTCACAAAATATATATTAAAAAACATTAATGTCGTTTAAAATAATTGAAATGAAAATAAAAATTACTATTAACTAAGTCTAACACAAAAATAATGTAGGTGAATTATTTAAAAAATATATATTCAAAGTTTACAAAATATATATTAAAAAACATTAATGCGGTTAATTTTCCACTTCGGTGAATTGCTGGCGGTGAATTTAGCTTGGCGTGTCAATGCGGTGAATTTTCCTACGATGAATTTGTCATGGTGGTGAATTTTTCCACGGCGAATTGCTGGCAGTGAATTTTCCAGGGTGAATTGCTAGCGATGAATTTGCCATATGCCATATATATATATATATATATATATATATATATATATATATATATATATATATATATATATATATATATATATATATATATATTTGTTGAATACTATATGAGTAATTTTTTTAGAAGGGTGAAATTTAAAACAATAAATTTATAAAACAAGCAAATAAATTTAATTAAAATTATGGAATTGATTAAAATAATCAAGATGAAATGTTTCATTGCAAGTTGTTTTATTAATATTTAGAATAGTAAAGTTTAATGTAATTAATTTTTTTATTAATATCTCTTAAGAAGAAATTATTAATATTCAATTAGTTGATTTAGGAGATTTGATTTGATCGTTCATTTTTATAACTGAAGAATGGTACTTTAAAAGCTAGATTATTGTTAAGAATCTTTTGTAACCTTACATATTTTATTTAGTTATAATAAATAATAGAAAAGTATTATTTGAAAATATTTTATGATTGTTTTGCACTGCTTAACATTTCTCGTGGTGATGAATGTGATTTTTCCGTTGATGTTATATTTGTTCAAAAGAAGTGTTAAATGTTGTTTAGTTTATGGGTTGGTTTATGTTTGTGTTGACTTTGTCATGGGAACCCAAGTTTTTTATTCTTGTTTTTGGGTGGATATTTTTTAGTAACTTCTAGAGGCTAGGGGAAAATTTGTTTGTTTGGGTACTCTGTTACTTTAGTGCATCAGTTGTTTTATGTAGTTTATGTGGTGGGTGGTACCTCCTTTGTTCTTGTTTCAATGATATGGAATGGGTTTGCGAGATGGTTCTTGCCTCGCATGTTGTGTGCTATGTACACCTTGATTTTTATGTGAAATAAGGTACACCCCTTGCGTGTTTTGGTTTGGGTACCCATAGGGAGAGTGGCTCTTCATGGGGGTTGGCACACAAAGGGGCTATCAGGATAACCCATGGAAGAGTTTCCTAAACAAGTGATAATGTAATTAATGAACTAGTGGGTTTGGGTAGTTAAACACTAAACAAGATTAATTATGTGCTTCACCCATACCATTAGTGCTTTCATAGGCTAAGGATGGGATGAGAAGACCTGGTTGGTAAGATCACTACCTTATCCTCATGAAAGGTAAGTGGTTCCACATGAGTCACCCTATGAAGCAGTGTCTTGAGATAGGCAGTTAGGATAACCATAGATGGAAGCGGCACCTTGTGATAGGTTGTCTGGATAATCCATGTAAGGCCATGCAATGACACTCTCCTATAGTACCTATTTATTTTCCCTTGTTTGGTTGCCTCTAGGAGTGTTGTTTGTATTTGTTTGATTTTTTATGTTGGTGTTGTGTTAGCCTATTCTACTTGACCTTTGTTTGGATTTGGGTTCTTTCTTGTTATCTCCAAGCACGGGGAGTGGGCCTTTGGGTCCATGTGGTCAGGTGGAGCGTGCTATGCACCCCATTGGGTTCCCAGGTTCTGTTCGTGATGTAGAAGCAGACATAGAGTTTCCAGAGCTTCACTTGGTTGAAGACTGTTCTACGCTTTGTACCTTATTCTTCATTAATGTATTATTCTTGTACTTGATGTGTTGTTCCTATTGATATAAGGGAAGCATTATGTAATATATTATTGTATCCATGATGTGTTGTATTTGTGGAAATATGCTTCACAATTGTAATATTGAACTATGAATTGAGATGTAATAAAATGATGTATATATCTTTTTCATCTCTAATGATCATGGATGGTTGTATGTTATCATTATGTTATCTTGTAATGTATGCTTCTATTGTTATCTACTTAGCATTAGCTTTAACAATGTTATTGGTTGGGAAGGTTCACATGTAATGCAACCATGTAACCCCATGGGACTAGTTAGGTTTCGTTATGTAATGTATGTTATGATCATCTTATATAATGTAAGTTCATAATCATCTTATGCAATGTTCTTTAAAAAAAAAAGTGCAGTATTCTGTTGTCCTTTGGGGTTCGCACGACGGGGCATTACAATTAGAATCTAATTTTGTGGAAAATGAGTAAATTTGTGAGAAAAAGTACCTACAGTGTGTCATTATAACATCACACATGCTCTCCATATAGAAACCTATCTACATTTATTTTGTGGCCACCGCCAAATGATTTTGTAGGTTTTGAGCCCCCATTTGCAGTTCCTGCCATTTCTGCATAGCTTCAAACTTTGATTCACAATACTATATGAATCTAGGGTTTGTAAATTTAAAAGAAAGTATTTAGAAAACCATATAAACCTAGGGTTTGTGGAGTTTAATATGGACCAAAAAATAAAATATATGATTTGATTGAAGTGTAAGAGAGGGGGACCAACCACATCAAGGCCCTAGGTCACAAAGAGCCAAGAGTAGAAGGTTGCCCTAACTTACCTCACTCTAAATGAGTGTTTGATGTGACGAGAATGATGAGGACTATAAAGTCCTTTGATCACTCTGCAAACCCAAACTATAGTTTGGGCTAGGCAAGCTAGCTTTTTGGAGTCGGCTTTGTGCCTCAAACAACTCTTTTTCTGAGGATGACAGTACAGTTCTAGGATGTTAACATGGTGTGTTGGCGTCTCTCGAGCACATTGGCATTTGTACGGCCAACAAATAGTGAAGCCATGGAAACTGCCAGAAAGACCTACTAACGGCCTAGCTAGTACAATCGAGATGGTAAAAATAGAATGAGAAAGTATGCAAAGTAGATACTGAAATGATAAAGTAAATAGACTAGAACTAAGGTGACAAAGATAATCTCACAAAAGTGCCTATTTTCTAGCTAGCTCCAAATGCACGTCCACCTACACACAAGAAAGAGGGGAAATTTGTTGGGGTTGTATAGGGGCCTGCCTCAATCAGATCCCCATTTTGGTGTTTCCACCTCCATGAACAGCCAAATAGCAATGATAGAGAAATGTATGATAAAGAAGTAAAGAAAGAAAACACATGAATAACACTACAAAACAATATATATTCAACCAAATCATAAAGGAGAGGAGTGCAACGTTACTACCTCCACTAAGAGTTAACTAGCCAATGATGGAGAAAGAGAGCTTGAATAGTCACCACAACCTCGACTGTGATGAAGGGAGGTGTTTCAAAACCTCAAGCCCCTGCTACAATGGCTTGCTTCACACTTGCTTGATGGAGTTGATAGAGTGTTGTTGCAATGGAGTGTTGGAGTGTTGTTGAGAGTGAAATGAAGGCTAAGAATGCTTGAGAATGTAATAAGTGATGGAAAAAGGATGAGTTGAATGCTTAGAGGATGAAATGAAGTGAGAATTAATGAATTTGAAGGAATAATGAGGAAGAATAAGGCATTTCTGGGCCAGTTGGTCAAAGAGGGACATTACAAACCATTCCCAATGGGAAGTGTAATGCCTCTACCAACTTCAGACACAGGAATCCATCAAGGATGTAAGTGTGTCGCATGGATGTCTACACGTTGCATGGGCATCCCCAAAAAATATTCCTCTACCGACACAATAGACATATGTCAAGTAGAAGGAAGGAAACTTGATGATGTGGAATTTTGTCTTTGGATTGGTTTTCTAAGGTGAGGATGTACAATAGGGAAATTTGCGTAAGGGGTACAAATTCACTCCCATACATTTTCCCCCCACTTTAGTGAGCACGAATACTAATTAGTGCTTTGATAAAGTAGATCAAAGAGATAGTAGGGTTAGAAATGTATACCTGAACCATCAAGGAAGCAGACTGTGATTTGGCGAGCTCAAAAGCGTAGGGTAGGCAAAGGACTCCATAGCCCCACAAAACTATAAAGCTATAGAATGAAAGCATCTTACAAGCCCGCATACCTGGAAGGAGGCAACCCCCAAGATCTCTCACATGAAGGAAGCCCTAAGAAGTAAGTGCCTCATAGGCCCACAGACCTATAAGGAAGGTTTCCTCCAAGATCTCTCACATGAAGGAAACCTAGAAAAAGCACCCCACAGGCCCGCTAACTTGTAAGGAAGGAGTCCTCCAAAATCTCTCATATGAAGGAAACCTGGAAGAGCGCCCTATAAACCCGAAGACCTACAGGGAAGGTGTCCTCCAAGATCTCTCACATGAAGGAAACCCAAAGAAAGTGCCCTATAGACTCCCAAACCTATAGGGAAGGTGTCCTCCAAGATCTCTCACATGAAGGATACCTAAAAAAAGTGCCCTACAAACCTGCAGACCTATAGGGAAGGTGTCCTCCAAGATCTCTCACATGAAGGAAACCCAAAAAAAGTGTCTTTTAGACTTGCGGACCTACAGGGGAGCGGCCCCTAAGATCTCTCGCATGGAGGAAGCTTAGAAGAACTGCCCTTTAGGCCCGTAGACCTACAAGGAGGTATCCCTCAAGATCTCTCACATGGAGGAAATCCAAGGAAGGGGACTTCGCGGAGTTGAAAAGAGGCTTTATAGGGGCCCCTGCAAAGCAACATGTTTACCTATGTTGGAAACAAGCAACACTTAGAGGGGGGGTAAATCAGTGTTCTACAAAAATTAACTTTGTTATTCTGATCATTAACCCACTTTAAGCATTCAACCAAAAGAAATATGCAGAAACAAATAACAAATAACCACAACACCATAACACAAGGATTTTTACATGGAAACCCTGTTAGGGGAAAACCACAGTGGATGGACAATCCATAATATAATCTGAGTATACTCAAAAAGAAGTTTACAAAATGGGAATGCACTTGCATTCAAGCACACTTCCTAAAGGTCACTACACAAAATAGGAAGGTACACTGCCTTATAGAGATTTGGATTAGATCCAAGAGAATGAACTGAAAGAATAACATCTACAAATTCTCGATTATAGTTCCAGTTAGGCTCAGTTGCTGATCTTCTATCCTTTTGACTGATACTAAACTTCTGCTCTACTCTTGCTCTGATTTGCACCACAAAATCTTTATGCGCATGTGAAACTGTGCATAAAATCACTCTAACACTCTTCTGATATTCGCAATACACATCGACACACCACACACACATACCAAAATGATATAATAGATCATACATATATATCTGTGACTAACAATTTAATGGCAACAAGTTGGCTTCAATAAAACTTAAAAATATTAGCAACTGTCGACTCAAATCTTAAGAATTATCCAATGCGCATCCACAACATTCAGCCACAACTTAGCTCGGACCCAAATCAAGATGAGCGAACACAAAAATATTCGAATAAGCATTCCTTGAATATCTGCAACACATTATATCAACTGAGTTGCCCCCAAAATACTGATAAACAAAAAAGTATCAACCAAATCACCAAACTTACACATGACTTGGTATGAAGCACTAAGCTTTTTGGATAACACAAGAAATACACTGATGAACCTTTCTTGAGATCCATAGCTCAAAATAACAACTAGAAATCTGCAAGTGAATCAATGATTACCAAACTGTCAGATGCTTTGTTCTTCCTAACTATCCTCAATCTAGCTGCTGGTATAAGCAAATGATGTCAAAGTATGCACAAGATCATGATGGGCCAAAAGTGGCAATATGATTGGTATGTGGTTGACGACTTTTTTTTAACCAAAATTAATTAAACGAAAAGGGTTTTTAAAGGAAATTCTTATATCTCCACCAATATAAATTATGTTTTACTTTGAATTTAATAAGTAATTATTATTCATTTTCTATTTGAATTACAACTAAAGTCTTGATTGATAGGATGATTGAAAAACATCTATAGCTTTCAAATGGTATCACATTTTTTGAATCCAAAACATGTGTCATTCTATGCTTTGCATACTATAGGATTAAAAAAATAAAAATTGAATTTCATGATGTTTTGACCAAGTTAAGGTGGTTAGACACACGAGTTTTTATATTTTTTTAAAAGTTGTAATAAAAAATTCATAATTAATTATTTACTTGGAGAAAAATTACAAAAAAATATGCATCACATCGAGACGAGTCCTCTACTTATATCTAAAATATTATAATAAAAAAATATTATTTTATTGTGGTTAGGGTAGTCAGACAGACACCTACTTCTTATTTTTTCCCTAAAATTTAAGTACTACTGCATTGAAATTTTAAATTTTCACCAAATAGTTTTTTTTTAAAACAAACCTAGTAGTTTAGAAACTACATTCAATTTGCTACAAATTCTATTCTTACATATTTTTGAAATAATATAGATAACTTATCCAAAATTTTATTTCAAGTTGCCTAACTTTGATTTTTCTAAATTTTTTGCCACTTAAGGGCCTACTTTTTCCATGATGATCCTACACATACCCATCATGCGGATCCAATTCCTGACTAAGGTTGCCATCAATGACAACACCAAAGCATAATTGCAGTGTCTCTTGCCAACAATCTCCCCCTTTGGCATTGATGGAAACACTTAGTGAAAAATGACTAAGTGTCGGATCAAAACCAACGTGAAGTACACTGCCACTTCAAAAATTCAAAAAAAATCTTCAATCTCGGCTCAAAAAAGCAACTCCCCCTAAGATAAATACACATTTTTCACTATACACTTCTCCCCCTTTGGCATCAATGGCAAAAACTGGGGAAACTAAAACAAAATTCCAAAACTGTACAGGCATGAACTTGTAACTTACAAAAGTTTGAAAATATCTGCAAAATCTTTCTTCAACACTCTTAAATTATCATTGCAAACCTTTTTGAGACTCTCCAAAACTATTATGTGACCACACATTAAGTAAGATTGAGCTTTTGTAGATTCTAGGTTCATTGGGTCACTAACTGCCACAGCAGCTTTCGCTTCCTTCAAAGCACTCACCATTATATCAATCTTCGGATAAATTAGTCCTCTGAGTTCACTTACTCTCCCAACAATCCTGTCATTTTCACTCTTCAAGCATCTTATTTTGTCAAGTAGAGATGTTACTTGACTTTCTTGTTGAGCAACATCACCAACTAATGGATCAAAAGTATCAAAATTGGTAGCCAATTGATTTTCAAGATCCATCACCTTTTTCTCATTACCTTCAGTAAACTTGGAAAAAACCAAACATGCCTTATAGGCCTTTCTAGCTTCAGATATGGAACCTTCAATGTTCTTCATGTAGGTGGCTAACAGATTCTTATCATTTGGAATCACTTCCTTCAACCAACTAAGTCTTTTACCATTAAACTCTTTTTGCACTTTATCCTTAGTAGATTTTTCAAAAGACTCGAATCGAGTACTTACAACATTTATGAGCTTCTTTAGCTCACTGGAAGAGGAACTAAATAGATCCATGACATGAGTAGCATTAATTTCTGTAGAACTCCAGATGCAAGGCTTAGCAATTCACTATCCTCTATGTGATACTTCAGAATCTTCTCACTGGCCTTGGCTTGAGCAATTGATGCGACTTTCATCATTTGAATTGGGGACAAAGTGGATAGATTGATTGAACTTTCATCCAATTCAGGATCAAAATCTTCTTTTTTCTCCATCAGAGATTTCTTCACTGCCTCGGTAGTGTCTCTTGTCTTCACTTTGATTTCCTTAACTTGAACTTTTTCTTCTTCAACCTTGGGTTCTTTAGAGACTATTTCTAGATTTCCTTTGGGTGCTTCAACCTCTTCATTTTGCACCTCCTTCTCCTCAACTAATACCACCATAGGAACTTTAGTTTATATAGGTGTCTTTGTATTTTCCACATTAGAAGGAATATGAAAATCCTCAGCATCTGCATTCACTTCCTCATTTTCTGGAACATTTTTAGTATTCATTTCCTCAACATTAATCTTATTCTTTGACAAAAACTCTTCTAGAATCTCCTTGGTTTCACCAACAATAGCATTAGTTTCACCAATCATGAGTTCATTCACCCTTGTCTTGCTCTTAGATTCCTTTTTAGCTTTTTCAAGGAGTGAATTCATCTCCTCAATTGACATTTCTGGACATAAATCTGTAAGAATTCTCTTCCTTAGATTCTCTTCTTCTATTCTAGCACTTTTAATCTTCTCGACTCCAAAATATTATACAGATTCTTTGGTAAGCTAGACATAATCTCAACAAGAACTTTATTGAAAATGTTCATATGTTTTATTGTGGCTTCTTCAAGAACTCTTTGGTCAGATTCATCAAAAGTTTCATACAATTCATAGAGGGGCTTGATATTTCCATCCTTGATAACTACATTCTCAACTTCCTCAACTGGTCAACATACCAGGTTTGTTAACTTTCCCTTTTATTTGCTTCTTCTTCTTTATTGGAAGATTTTCTCTTAGTTAACTTTACGACCTGAGTTTTGGTAGCCTTCATTTCTCTCAAAACTTCTTCTGATTCTATTTACTCATCTTTTGAAACAACTTTATATGTTCTTGTGTTTTTTTTCTTCTTCCTTTAACCGAAAGGCTTGTCTTGAGTTGGCTTGGCTGCAGGGGAACTCCTTGTAGATCTAGTGCGGGCAAAGGATGCTCCCAAACTAGCAGACTCTATTTGTGCTTTCTCTTTTGTTGCTTCTGCCTTATCTCTCCTCCTTCTTTCTTCTCTCAAAGCTTTTATAGGTAAGCCCATACTTTCTAAAAAAACTTCTACCTCCTTTGTCACTCTCTTGACTATCACCGGTTTTTTCAATTCCTCATGAACCTGCATACTTTTCTCTGCATAATTTCCAAACCTCTCTTCTCTATGATCCAAAGGAGAAATCAACAAGTTTTTTGCATACATCTTCAAGATGTTCTCCTCTACTTCGTATCCCATAGGCATGATCCATATTATTGTGGGATCAACAACTTCCATATGACATTGGTTAATATCCACCATGAAGTAGATAGTATCTTTGTATTGTTCCACAATTGAAGTGGGAATTTTTTCCCTGGCATGCATCATATTCTAGAAATATTTGAAGTACCCCCAGAGGGTAGTATTCCTGACATGACGGTCACCAATTCCAAAAAACATGTTCCCTATCTAAACAACGACAGGCACCTCATTTTTCCAATGTACTTTTCCAACACCCAGAACCTCATCCATGAAATAGAAAAATAAACACAATAGAATATTACCATATTTGAAAGTATTCTTCTTATCTTTCTTGATTTTACTTAGATTAGATCCATCAACTGAATTCTGAGCAGCTCACACAAGTCATATTTTGCATTTTGCTTCACCATTTCATAAGCTGCATAGATGGTCGTACCAAATACGGAATAATCCCAGCTAGAATGGTATATCTTGTAGCCAATGACCATTAATTAAAATTTTACATCCACTTCAGCAATATCTTCTATTTTCATTTCCCTTCTATCCCATTGTGCGCCTGTTGCCTTTGTAACCTTCTCATTCTTCACAGATTTCAAGACTGGAAGTCTACCAGTGGAATTCAAACCTGTGACTACACATATAGCCTCTTTTGTGATCTTAAGGGTATATTTAGCCACATGAACACGACTCAAAATGTATCTAACCCATTCAATTTACTCAAATATGGGAAATTTCGCAAACTACGTGAACTTCTTCTCTTCTAGGGTTTTAAATTTTGACTTTACAATAAAATCCTCTCCAATTATATGATGGGAATAAATATTCATCATTTGATAACATCCCAATTCTTCAATATTGGCATGTATATAAGCCATAATATCTTACGTATGCAATACTCCAAACGACATGGATGAAAATGCATCGAGGGGCTCGGTCTCAATAGTCTTATATAGGGATGCCATTTGAATTTAGGACGGGGTTTTTCCTTCACTTAAATGACTATTAGAGGAGTGGACATGATTACAAATTCACAAATTCACAGGCTTTTTCATAAATACCTTTCCGACGAATCAAAATTTGATCGCAGATTCTTCTTCACACTTTAAATCTCTCCACAATTCAACAAAGTTCACTCTAAGGCTTTTCAAATTGCTTTCCTCTAAAATGCAAAGTGAAAAATGAAGGATAGGAATGTTCTTTTATCATCTACACACCTAACCCTTTTGTCGCAATAAATTCCTTTATCCTAATTCATCTGGTTACCTTGTTTCCATGTACTGAGATAGATTATTCTTCTTCAAATCTCCAAAACTCTACAATACTACCTCCAATTGGGTTAAACAACATCTGAAAAGCATTGATCCACCTACTGGACTGGTCAAATTCCAATATCAATTTCCTATGTAGGGGATTAAAGGATTTTTCTGACAGCTTCCCTTAGGCCAAAGGCCTAAAACTAATTCATGGAGGAATTACCAGAAGTAGATTCTGGTGCTGTCGTATTTCCTTCAATAGAAGGATTTTTTTTCACAAATTTCTTCTAAATTTGCCTCATGATCACATCTATAGTAACTTTCCATTTTCTTTTGACATCTTGTTGTGTATTTTGTCTTATTAGACCTCTTCTATTCCAACAAAATCTAGCAATATGGCCAAATTTGTTGTAGTTGTAACACATGTCAACATTTCTCTATTCAAACCAATTTTTCCACTGATTTTTCCTTGATCTGCATTGGTTAGCAATATGCCCAAGTCTATTGCATGCATAACATCTAATATCTCTATGAAAGGTGTTCATCACATGTCTGCATTCATTATACTTATGACCAAACTTGTTACAATTAAATCACTGACCTCATAATGATGCTCCACTTGGATTCATCATGCTTCTACACTGAGAAGCCACATGGCCAAATTTGTTGCAAGAAAAACAATAACCATTGAATCTCTAAGCATTTGGTTGTCTCATCGAATTCCTTCTAGCTCCATTTATTTGATTTCCTTGCCCAAATCTTCCTTGTTGGAAATTCCTTTGTCCAGAGTTTCTTTGTCCAGATTCAAAACTTTCACCTTCCTCATAGCTAAGACCTCGCTTGTCACCATTAGTCCTCTGACCTTTAATCAATTCATCAAGCTTGGCTGAGCTTGCTTTGAATTTCTCCTTGTACTCATTTGCGGCAGTAAGTTCATCTTTGAGATCATCAAGCTTTTTTTCAAGCACTTCCTCATTGTTTTTAGATTGTTCCAATTCATTGTCCAATCGGCTGCATTGTTCAAATTTTTCTTTCAAGGATTGAGCAATCTTTTCTTCATTCTTCTTTCTATCTTCAATCTCGTTGGTCATCTTCATCATGATAGATTCCATCTCATGCTTCAGGGAAGCATTTTCTTTGGAAAACTTTTCACAGTCTTTTATTTTCTCCTTCAAGGCATGATTGAGTTGTTCATCTCCCATGCTTTTGTTCTTCTGCTTGAGCTGATCACATAATTCCTTTCTTTTCTCCCTTGATTCATTGATTTTTTTTTTCAGTGACTGGATGAATTTTTCTGTACTCTCAAAATTTTCTTGCAATTCCCGGTTCTCATATTTTGATTGGTCAAGGTCATCTAGGGCCACCATAAGTTGTTGTTGAAGACTGTTTGTATCCATTGTAAACACTTTCCAAGATCTCCTAGAGCTGTTAGACTTCTTTTGAGGAACTAGCTCTTATACCAATTGTTAGAAACAAGCAACATTGAGAGGGGGGTGAATCAGTGTTATGAAAAAAATAACTTTGTTATTGTGATCATTAGTCCACTTTAAGCATTCAATCAAAAGAAATATGCAAAAACATAAAGAAAATAACCACAACACCATAACACAAGGATTTTTACGTGGAAACCCTGTTAGGGGAAAAACCACGATGGATGGCCAATCCACAATATAATCTGATTATACTCAAAAATAATTTTGCAAAATGGGAATGCACTTGCATTCAGGCACATTGCCTAGAGCTCATTGCTCAAAATAGGAAGGCACACTGCCTTATAGAGGTTTGGATTAGAGCCAAGAGAATGAATTGAAATAATAACATCTACAAATGCTTGATTACAATTCCAGTTAAGCTCAATTGTCAATCTTTTGTCCTTCTGACTATTACTAAACTTCTGCTATGCTCTTTCTTTGATTTGCACCACAAAATATTTATGCACAAGTGAGACTGTGCATAAAATCGCTCTAACACTCTTTTGATATTCACAATACACATTGACACACCACACACACATACCAAAATGATATAATAGATCATACATATATATCCACGACTAATAATTTAATTGCAACAAGTCAACTTCAATAAAACTTAAAAATATTAGCTACTATCGACTCAAATCTTAAGAATTATCGAATGCGCATCCACAACAGTCGGCCACAACTTAGCTTGGACCCAAATCAAGATGAGCGAACAAAAAAATATTCAAATAAACATTCCTTGAATATCCACAAAACTTTATATCAACTGAGTCAGCCCCAAAATACTAATAAACAGAAAAGTATCAACTAGATCACCAAACTTACACATGACTTGGTACAAGGCACTAAGATTTCTAGATAACACAAGAAATACACTGATGAACCTTTCCTAAGATCCACAACTCAAAATAACAACTAGAAATCTGCAAGTGAATCGATGATCACCAAACTATTGGATGCTCTGTTCTTCTTGATTGTCCTCAATCTGGCTACCAATATAAGCAAATGGCATGTCATGCAAATCTAATTACCGACTAGGGTTTCCATCAATGACAACACCAAAGCATAATTGCAATGTCTCTTGCCAACAACCCGTAGATAGAACATGTCTGAAAGTGGCCATGCAAGCAAGTAAGCAGACAGTCACATTGACCGTCAATAGATTGGAAAGCTTTCAAAGGGGTCCCTCAGGAACCTGACATGAAGAAAGGGGTCCACTCAAGGGACACACTATTTGAAAGTGCGAAAGAGATATTTCTTTCCTAAATCAATTCATTATCAAGGAATCCTTTCAAAAGATGTTCACTTGATCAAGGAATTCAAAAGGACGAAAATGCCCCCTCACGAGGGGAAGGTTGAAGTTGCTTCCACCTCGAAGGAAAGGTTTCCAATTCTTTCTTTGTGAACCCATGGTGAAGGAAACACATTCTATTAGGGTTTCAAGTCCAGAATCCAATTCTTTGAAAAAAGTTTGTGAAGATTCTCGAGAAAAGATTCGTTGGGCAACAAATACATTTTCTAAAAATCAGAGTGTCATAGAAATGGTGTTTTCACACATGAAAGGGAAACTCAAGCAAAGAAGAGAGAAAGATAGGAAAAGATAAAAGGAGAAATAAACATAAACAAAGGACACAAGGATGATTTGATATTTCAGGGACAAGACTACTCATAAATATATATAAGTATAATAATAGTATATAAAATGAACTGTCATCAAACCCCTACTATATTATACCATATAAAGAATGCACGAGAAGACAAAGTAAAAATAAAAAATTGGGTCAAAATGGAAGGGAATCCTAAATTTGCAATGCTTTGCATCATCCCCAATTTTTTTGAAAGTCAATCACAAACATGGAAGAATGATGATACAAATAGAAGAAGGTTTACGACACAAAAAGCATGCCTATATCCAAGCACCAACAAGGGTGACAAGGGTCATCTAGGCACATATAGCATGATCATGGGAGAACACATCACAACACACACACACATCTAATCTAAAGATAAAGAAGAGGCATCCCCCTAACACTGATCGATCAAGAGATAGTCCGCTTCCCACTCCAAATCATCGTAAAGGGAAGGAGGATGAGCCTGTAGTGGTGGGATGTTAAGAGGAGAAGCTTCTGACCTTCCTACAACAAGGGCTAAGGAAGAAGGCTCCGCAAGGTTTCCCCCACTCAGCTCTTGTGGAGCTATGGTTAGCAATTTTGCTAAAATCACTGACAAGGCTAGAACTTCATCTAGAGAGTTAAATATGCAATTCACTAGAGTGCCATGTCGTACCTCAATGGATGGGGAAAGTTATGCTTGAGATTCACTGTAGGCTCACTGAGTGACTCAAGAGTAGTGACGAGCTCAGGGGAAGCTAGGACTGGTTTTGTTACTAAAACAAAACAAGCCAGCATGGGACCACCTTTTAGAGAAGGTGGGCTCCTCTTATGTCCTCCATTGCTAGAAGGACCACTCTCCACCTTCTGCTCTTCTAAGGGACGAGAACTACCCACAGACAAGGAAAGAGGTGAGGAGGAAGAGGAAGAAGAGAAAATTGTGACAGATACCATTCAATTTTTTAGCATATCTACAAGTTTTGAGAAAGGCGAGATATCCAAAAGGGACATCAATAAAGGAAAATCCACCAAATAGCAATGAACACCTACACCTTTTTAGAGTTAGGTGCATTTGTAATCACAATAGAAGTCGGAAGCAATGTAGAGCTTGGTTGAACAGAAGCAAAGGGGAGGAGAGAGGAGGATGCAATGAGAGGCCCTGATATAGGGGTGGTCGTCTCATCTTCCTTCCTTTGTAATGCGACTTGCTCATCTACGAGATCCTTTCACCGGTGCTTGTGCTCACACGCAAGGCAATTTCTATACCTGATGAGGGTGAGACCCGAGACACAGAAAATAACCACAAACAAGAGAATAATTTTATTATTCCGAGAATGGAGCTTCTTACATGCATAGGATCTCAAACCCCCAAGTTTTACAACATATGCAAGCTACAAGAAGCTACAGAGTAACCCTTTCGCAATATGCGAGCTTGTCCCCAAAAAGTTACCCAAAAATTAGAAAACCCGTCCATAAATAGAGCTCCTCATTAGTTTGGAGCCAAAACAACATTCAAATTGAGTTTAGGCGGTTTGGCACCAAAAATTACAACATGAAGTTCAAATTTCTAAAGAGCATTTGCAATGGTAACTTCTAGAAAGTGCGCCAACTTCGCAGGGCCATAACTTTTGATCCAAGACTCCGATTTGCGAACCATTCAAATCGTTGGAAAGGTCTCAAAGTAAAGAACGTGCTCAAAATTCGCTACGCTGATTTCGGCAAGTTTCGGGGCTGATCCGGAAGCTCTAAGTGCCTCAGATCCCACTCGAAAGGTTTTTAGGTGCAAATCTGGGAAACTAAAACTGCAATAACTTTCTACCCAAAAACCAAAAATAAAAACCGTAAATTGGGAATTTCATTATGATGAAAAGGGTATCCAAAAATGTAAAAACATCTAAAAACCAAGAAACTTGAAATTTAACTATTTTTGGGTGATGCAAGATTGCCCTTACACCACTGGATGCTCCTACGTCAATACCTCTTTGAGCTAGTGACTGGAGGTTGTGAAGGAATAGAAGGCTCTCGCTTAGCCATGCGAGTGTCCTCCATAGTTGTTTCCAATGGAGGGACAAGCTCCTAGATGGGAGCAGGAGGAGAGGGTTGAGTAATGGAGGGGGGGTCAGTGCTAGTGCCTTGGCAACAGGCCTCTTCCCATTTACTACTTTAGTAGTAGAAGCAGTAGGAGGCCACGAAGGATGACATATAAGATTCCCCATAGGGACCTTTCTTCCTGCTATACCGAATGGACCTAGGCTCTGTCGGCAGAATAGGAAGCTCAAATGTAGGATGCTTGGACTTTCGCCGAATGGGCACCACAGACTCTAATGGAGCCACAGCAAGACAAGGAGCGTCAAACTAAATAGGAAAAGAGGAAGAAGGAGGATCTCAGGACCACTTATCTTCTTTCCTTTTATGTTCCTTCGCAACATCATTTTCAACTTTTAATCAAGCCTAGTGTGAAACAACATAAGGTGATGAAGGGTATCTCACTCTTGGTGATAGGCGCCCTCTCTTGTAGTTCTGATAAATTTGATACAAAAGGTCCTTCATAGGTGGAAGATGACCAATAGGTGCAGGCCAAGAGTAATCCAAGGAGTAACTACCACAAGCAACTGACGGTTTATAACTGATGTCATGAACTACATGCACAAAACCCTCGTGGATAAATTTTAAACATTTATGCACGACCGAGAGTACTACATTCATAGCTACTAACCAAGGGATACCCATTTTCACTCTGAAGAGTTCAAATCTAGGGATTGTGTCAAACAAAAGCTTCACAGATTTAGGTCCAACCAAAACTGACAAGACGATACTACCCAAAAGAGGTATGAAAAGTCTGTCATGTGTGCGAATGGTGCTCACAAGTGCATTGTACCCATCTTTATGAAAAAATTTGATTAGGATGATCTCCCCTGTTATAATGTTCACTTGAGACATCAGATCAATGAGAACACCTACTATAATGTTTTCATTGATTACTGCAAGGATGTAGAGAGGAGATGGTTCCCTATTAAACCCATTGACAGATCATGTGAGGTGAAGGTTATACCAGTACAAGTGTTCATAGGTTTTGTAGAGGGGATAGGTTGATGCAAGAAAGAGGCCATCGGATGAAATAAACAACACTCTCACAAGGCCCCCCAAAGGTTGCAAGGAAGGATAGTGACCCAATTAAGGTTTAGTTGTGCAACACTTTCTGAAGCTTCCAACTATGCCTACTAGGGATCGTAGGTTGGGTTGTAAGGCAAAGGCCTCACAACACTCCTAGAATATGATAAAAGGAACTTTCAGTATCTTCGAATGAAACCAAAATGGTTCACATCGGGTTCACCAAAAATGTAAGAGAGGGGGACCAACCACATCAAGGCCCCAGGTCACAGAGAGCCAAGAGTGGAAGGCTTCCCTAACTTACCTCACTCTAAAGGGGTGTTTGATGTGAAAGATGAGAATGATAAGGACTACAAATTACTTTGATCACTTTGTAGACCCGAACTATAGTTTGGGCTAATCGAGCTAGCTTTTTGGAGTCAGCTTTGTGCCTTCGATAGCTCTCTTTTCGAGGATGGCAGTGCAGTTCTAGGATGTCAACGTGGTGTGCTAGCATCTCTCAAGTGCACTAGTGTTCGTACAACCAAAAAATAGTGAAGACAGAGAAACTTCCAATTTAATACCTACCAATGGCCTAGCTAGTACAATCTAGATGGTAAAAATAGAATGAAAAAGTATGCAAAGTAGATACTGAAATGATAAAGTGAATAGACTAGAACTAAGGTGACAAAGACAAAGTGCCCGTTCACTAGCTAGCTCCAAATGTACATCCACCTACACCAAGAAAGAGGGGAAATTTGTTGGGGCATATAGGGGCCTGCCTCAGTCAAACCCCCATTTTGGTGTTTCCACCTCCATGAACAGCCAAATAGCAATGATAGAGAAACTTATGATAAAGAAGTAAAGAAAGAAAGAAGACAAATAACACTACAAAACAATATATAGCTACTCAACCAAATCATAAAGGAGAGGACTGAAACATTACCACCTCCACCAAGAGCTCACTAGCCAATGATGGAGAAAGAGAGCTTGAACAATCACCACAACCTCGACTGTCATGAAGGGAGGTGTTGCAAAACCTCAAGCCCCTACTGTAATGACTTGCTTCACACTTGGTTGACAGAGTTGATGGAGTGTTGTTGAGAGTGAAATGAAAGTTGAGAATGCTTGAGCATGCAAGAAGTGATGGAAAAAAGATGAGTTGAATGCTTAGAGAATAAAATGAAGTGAGAATGAATTAATTTGAAGGAAGAATAAGGCATTTTTGGGTTAGTTGGTCAAAGAGGGACATTAAAAACTATTCCCAATGGGAAGTGTAATGCCTCTGCCAGCTTCAGACGTAGGAATTCGTCAGGGACATAAGCGTGTTGTGCAGATGTCTGTGCATTGTGTGGGCATCGCCGACAAATATTCCTCTACCAACACAACAAATAGATGCCAATTGGAAGGAAGATAGCTTCCTAATGTGGAATTTTTCTTTCAGATTTGGTTTTCTAAGGTGAGGATGTACAAAAGGGGAATTTGTGTAAAAGATGCAAATTTTCTCCTATACATGAAGAACTTACCAATTAGTGGTTAGCTAATTCTAGCCTTGTAAGGGTTTTCTTCAAGGGTTTGCATTTTTTTCTTCTTTTTCAAATATGTTTGAGTGTTTACATGAATTTCCAAGCGATTTTTGTTATAGTAAAACCAAGTGAATACTCCCTCTCATTCTTCCATTCTATAATACATTAGTTAGTTTTAATCTTAATCTTACCGATTTATAAGCGAAAAGATGGACTGCATACTCTGAGTGTTGTCCAAGATGTGGAGTGGAAACCAATAGCATGGGATAAAGCAGCAAAAAATGGCGAAAAACAACTGAAAAGGTGACAAAAAATGATGAATGACTGAGTGTCATGTCCTCATAACTGTAACCCCGAGATGTAAGTATTTAAATACAAATAAATAAATATTAGAAATTTAAATATAAATAATTACAAATTTAATTATAATTATAATTATACTAAGATAATATTACAATTACAATTCTCAAAAAAATACAAAATACCGGACAAATACAAAGGAAGCCAATTTTGTGTTTGTTGATGAAAGTAACAAAGTAAAACAACAATATCATTAACTAAAGAGAATTATTATAAAATACGTTGAATAAATCCCAAAGTGGCCAACTTCCTTATTTAAATTTAAAAGAATATTAATATACTAAAATTATAAATGGGAATAAGACAAAAGACACGAAAAAAAAATTAAGAATAAGACAAAATAAATCATATCATATAAGGAAAAAAATATATTCAGTAAAACAATACATTAAAATGACAACCGACCATCTTTATCATATATGTATTTATGTGAAGCATTGGAAATTAAAGATGACAACAGTGATTCCATATATTAAGAGATGCATCGATTCACTTTAGATACCAATTACATACAACAATTACTAAGAGACACGTCCCATCAGCAAATCATGGGATATTTAAAGGATGATCATGAACTTCCATCTAGGGGAACTTATGGGAGATAAGGGATTAGGAAAAGAAATAAGTAAAGAATAATTTGCACTTAGGGAATGTAATAGAAGAAATAATAAATAAGAAATCTGAAAACATACTACTTTCGAGCATAGTTGTGGATGTAATCAGAAGATGGAGTGTTAATAAAATCTATATATATAAATTAGTTCAGATAAACAATGAAGGGGATGAATAAGAAGATAGTGCAATGAGGGATATATGAAGACATACGATAAGTCCATAATAAGGGAAGTAAGCTTAATATGGTTACAAGTGCCTATATATAAGTTCATAGGATGCAATTAGCAAAATTATATATATATATATATATATATATATATACCATTATGCAATAATGATAGCTTGCAACAATTATTGAGTCTTATAAATCAATATGATGCTTTAAAATAAGTATGAATAAAAGCATTGGTATTTGTGTGATCTATACCAACAATATCTTTTGAGTGATTAAGAACATATCATTGATCAAGAGAAGAAGATGCCAACCCATAGTACGGAGGAAAAAAACCAATCATTTAGTATACTTATGTGTATTTTTTCCCTTTGTTATCTTATAATTGTATAAATGTTTCTATGCATAATAGATGAATGTTGAATGTGAATTTCTATGTTAAATACAATATATTTTGATTGTCTGATCGTCTTTATAGAAATTATATGAATATGCACTATTTTTTTAGGCATGGATCTAGATGTTCTTGAGAAGCCATAACATGTATAGATACTATTGCATATTAATGCCTAAGAATAGATTTGGGTGTTTGAACCTATTTGAAAACATGCTTGGGAGAAAGTGTTGGCCTTGTCGTTGCACCAAAAGGTCGACTTGTCAATGTCCAATACAAGCTTTAGATAAGATCCACATGAGGCAGTTAAACCATGTCACAAACCCAAGCACTATGTTGGACAAAGGAGACCAAGGGACACACCATCTTGCAACAATCCCCCCTAGCACAAGTGAGGGGTTTGAACTTGTGACCTTTGCTCTGATACCAATTGTTGGCCTTGTCATTGCACCAAAAGGTCGACCTATCAATTCCTGATACAAGCTTCAAATAAGATCCACATGAGGTGATTAAACCATGTCACATATAACGCCCCGCTAAGGGACCCGGTGGAAAAACATAAAAGACATACGACATCGTGCCAATAATTTTTTTTTGAAACTAAAGTGACACTAACTAATCCAACCCAACAAATTAATATGGATAACATCATTACATTAACATCATATCATAACTACATTATGACCTAAAAGTAACATTAATCATAACCCATTTACACACCTATCCACCATGGTCCCCTAACGTTGCTACTATGATACACCTACACTAACTAAGCCTATAGAAATACATTTGATACACTAAAGCACATATAGTCAATAATTTGAATGTAAATTAAATCTCATACAACAAATTACATAACATCATCTACCACTATGCTTTTATGAACTTATCATAAAACAACACCATGAAAGAGGTACATAAAGACATCACATCTACTACTAAATTAAGTTTATATGTATCATAAATACAACATTCTTATGCTAACATTTTCATTACATAATAAACAACAATAAATATATCTTCAAAACTATTGCAATCTATTTACACTTTCATTACAAGAATGATACAATATACAAGATATATTCATATAAAATGAATATATAATACATATTGAATACAATTTTCATGGAAATATCACTTGCACATAAATTTAACTATAGAATGAAGTGAAAGGAAAAACTCTCCATGTTGTGCATGAATTGCACCACCTAAATCCTAATGGATGGTTCGGAAATACCACCCTACCATGTGGAACCCTAAGGCCCACTCCCTCCGTGCTAGGAGATAACACTAGGCCCCACACACATGCAAACAACATATACAACAAGTGGCTGACACAAAACATCCAAAGGAGGCTACTTAAAATAAAAATCAACTAAAAATCACAATGACTTCCACAAAAGCTTTCAAATACTTCTAGAGACCTAATCATATAACACAAATGGATAGGAAATTCAAAATGTTGATCATTATACTACAACACATACAATGAAGTACATAACATCATTGGTACAATCTTATAACATAATAGCCAATCTTCAAATTTAGCAGTTCATAATTAGGACCAACAATACATAACTTTGGTACAAGTGATCTTTACACATGCAAAAGCTTCAACACAAGATCTCACAAACATGAAGGAATTTATAACATGCAAATAGTAAATACACTTAAGTAAAAATGGTACAACATAATACAGATCAAAGAATATGGTTATACCCTCTAATACAGCTTTTAAAACTGAAATAATTTTCACTTGACAACAGTCAAATCTATCAATAATAAAACAACCATAAAATAGTCATATCAACTCGAAATCAAAATCTGTAAAATACCCATTTCAGATATAGTCGTCGACTAGTCAGCAATGTGAAAAAAATTGACTAAAAATGAATAATAATTTCATAAAATGAAAAACAACAAATGGATCTCATAAAACCCTTTTTTCAGCAATACTTGATTACAGTCAAATGACAAAATGAATAACTCAACAACCAGATTTTATCCAAAATAAAATATTAAAATATATATATATATATATTAAAATTAATTTAAGCTCTTTCAAACCCCTATAAATCTAAAATCTCAATGAGTGATCCCATAATAGTGGTTTACAATTTTTGGCCAAACTAGACACTGAAATTATTATTTTTAACTAAATCTTCACATTTGGGCACCTATAGCGGCTAAACTGTGAGAAATTTTAAGATGGTGCAAACTAGAGTCTCATCAAATTTTGTCTATAGATTCTAAAAATATTTTTTTCAATTTTTTTGGAATCAAATTGCACTTCTTTTTCTATCTCCCACGAAAAATAGATTTTTTTCATAAAACAACATTTTTAAAAAGTGACGCACACCGTATAACGCATAACTTTTTTTCCATGAAGGATAAAATTCTAATTCTTTCAAATGTAGATTTGTAACTCTGATATCTAGTGCTTCCACTTGGTTAGATAGTTTTTTATTGAATATTTTTTCCTTAATTAAGTTTCAAAGTCAAATGAATTACAATTCAGGCACAACGCGATTGTATAACGCGTAACATTTTTTGTATATGTCAAAATTTTATTTTATTTTTTTTGTTGGATCAAGGATTTCAATATCTGGTGCACTCATTTTTATTTTATTTTTTTGATAATCTTCTATTTTTCCACATGTGAAGAACAAAAAAATTCATTTTCGATGAAAAACCTATGTTTAATAAAACTTAAAAAACAAATACATAACAAAACCAAAACATATTAAAATTATATTCATTGGATAGCTTATTCTGAGGAATACCATAATCATTTGAAATAAATTTTAAATGAATTCATTTGATCCCCCAAAATCTAAATCAAAAGTGATTTTTTATCAGCATTTTGATAGGTGTAAAGGAGACGCATTTATAGGTATGTTTTAAAACTAGCGAGGTTCTATCCAAGGGGGTTTGATCTAAGGTGATTTGATCAAACCCTTTTCAATTAGAATCCTTAAAATGGAACTTTTTAAGGCTTAAATAATTATATTTTCTAAAAATATATGATTTCAGCTAAAATTCGTTCCTCTTAGGAATTGTAAACCACTATTATGACAGCACCCCAATCTTCCATTGGCTGGTTACAGGGAGAAATAAACATATTTGTAGTTATAGAGGAGCAACTTGACAGCAGTCCGTATTTCAACCATATCTCACAAACTGTGATTTGGATTTCTGAGATTTTTGGACAAAATTTAAATGACAACAAGATAAAAAAACCCTTAAAAAATCTCACCAACCCAGTTCGTAAAAATAGATTTATGAGCAACGCAATCAGACCCTTTTATTAGTAAAGAACAAGAACAACAAATATGTATTGATTTTTATTGTAGAATAAATAAATGTTTTATTCACACACAAAAATAAAACTATCCAATATTTATTTTCAAAAATTAAAGAGAAAAAAATCAATCAAATTATTCCTACCCACAAAAATAAAATTAATCAAAATATTTCAAAATTCAACCTGAATCTATCACTTGGTAATGATAGAAATTTGATGCCAAGCTCTGAAAACTTTATCTTTCAAAACCCCCAAGTTGCCATAGTTTTCTCATTGCTTCTTCCTCTTTGCAAGCATGGCAAAAACTCCCCAAAGAATCCAAAACAAAATATCAACTCAAGAACCAAATCACCCTTAAAAAAAATAGAGAAAAAACCCTCTCTCCCCAAAATAAAAAAAAATACTTTCCATGCATTGGCTCCCTTTTTTCTCTTGCCCATGCATTGGCTCTTTTCTTCCCTTGCCCATGCATTGGTTCTTTCTATTCACTTGCTCATGCATTGGCCCTTTTAACTTCCATTTTCGTCATTTTTCAAAAGGAAGTAATTAAAATAGGTTTAAGAATTTAAAAATAAGGTTTAATGAAATAAAAATACCTCTAACCCACAAGGCTATCACCTAGGAAACATTTTGAACCATTAAAACCACATAAAGACTTCATAAAACATAAATAACATTAATCACAATCATAAAAACCCAACTTACCCCAGGGTTTAATACCAACAGGTTGGGATCTAAAACCAAGACAAAACAACAAAATCAAACAATCACATATTTGATAAGAAACATTCACATAAATGCAACACTCCAACCATAAGGTAAAAGAGATCGGACATTGTCCCATGACAACCCGAAAAAGGTGGTCACACATTGAATCAATTGGGGACAATGGCTAGGGCTAGGTTATAACTTGGGCCTAGATGCTATCTCCTCAACCACCATTGGGATTAAAGGCACGCTTATACCTGCTAATTCAGGTGGAGATGTAGCCTAGTACATATTCACTTGAACATACAAATTAGAGCACATGTGCATAATAGCGAAGCACTAGGAAATAAAACTTTAGCAATTGTATCTCATGTTTGTATGTCTTTCATACGCCCAATGGTACAATGCCACCCTTTCCACTTATCCTAACAAACATACTACTGCGTCACTTAACTATCCAAGTAAATCTCTGCATAATAATAATAACATGACAATATACATCATACTCACCAAAGCACTAATAGAAGTTCATATCATTTAAATGTCCTTATTATTTTACCTTCGTCTTCAAGTTTCAAAGTCAAACTTCCTGCACATCCATAGTGAGAATGAAGGGGCACTACATCATAAATGCAAGCGTTGTGTTGGACAAGGAAGACCAAGGGACACACCATCTTGCAATAGGAAGGGCCTAAGAAAGTGGTTCCTAGAGAACCCGCTTAAGATCCACCTATTCCCAATGCAAGGAGGGGCCATGGATGAGTGGAGATTCCACTTAATATTTGCCTTGTTCGAAGGTAGGGATGGGCCATGGATGGGTAGAGGTCCCACTCAAGTCCTTCTGGACTTAAGAAGGGAAGGGCCATGGAGGGGTGGTAGGCCTAGAACACTATAAGCTCCACTGGCTTCCTCCAATAGGCGAAGTGTTTTCTTCTAGTATATAATAGTTACATTTCTTATGTATAGTTGCTATTACATTTTCATGGCTAAAGATAAATTATGTTCGAAAACCTACTCAAGAGGAAGGGCCTAAGAAAGTGGTGCCTAGAGACCCTGCTTAAGATCCACCTATTCCCAATCCGAGGGGCCATGGATGAGTGGAGAGTCCACTTAAGATCTGCCCTGTCCGAAGGCATAGATAGGCCATGGATGGGTGGACGTCCCACTCAAGTTTGCTCAACGTAAAGAAGGGAAGGGCCATGGAGGGGTGGTAGGCTTAGACCACGATAAGCTATGTTGGCTTCCTCTAGTAGGTGAAGTGTCTTCCAAGGTTATGACATGGCTAGGGAAAGCAAGTACAAGTCACCGACAGGGAAGGTTGTGGTATACAACCTCTTAGGCTTGGCAAAAGGCTTTAGGCAGACCCACCATGTTGCTCCTCCTAGTTCATAATAGTTGCATTTGTGATCAATCTATAAGTGTGATGCCATAAACTAATGCTAACAAATGTATATGTGCATGTGTGGAAATATTGTTCATGGATTGAATGCAGGTTTCTAATTCTGGATTACATCATCAGGGAACTATTCAGTTGAAAAGGTGAAAACCCTAACCCTAGTTTGCGACAATTTGTGAGCAATAGAGAAATTCTAGGGAAAATTAGGATAGGGGACATTACATTGAGATTCATTTAATCATCTTGCAAGGTCTATTGAGAATTCTAATCCATTGATTAAATATTTCAGCTTGATCATCTTCACATTGGATACACCTTCGATGTAAATTAATTAAAAAGAATGAGAACCAAGGGTCAACCATGAAGCATAAATGATGACATCAACTAATGCTAATGACCAATGTATTGTTATCATTCATAAGTTAAATTTTTTAATGCAAGTTTAATGTTCATTAATTTATACTTTTCAAATATATTTTCTCTTATTCTTCCATATAAACTTGTAGCACTCTACCCTTTTGGTATTTTCCATCAACAACTTGGAGGGAAAAATTACATAAATAACAAGAAAAAAACCTTGAATTAGTAATGAAAATTACACCCACACATATAATTAAATTTGTCAAATTTAAGGAACAATTTATTTCAAAAATATCAATATTTTATTATTATGTTACTTAAAAATACTAGAATTTTATAATATATACATAACTGAGGGTTACCAAACATAGTACTCACATATACGAAACTTGAGAGAAAGAAACTTCTTGTATGCACTCTAGTAACATTTCTTTTCCTTATATCAATGATAAAATTTATCATCATAAAAAACCATGCATTTTATATTACATTTGCAACAATATACCTTAAAAACTATAAGGAAATATATCGTGATTATATTTTTTCCTTCGTAGTTTTCTACATCAATGGAATAACCACCTAGTCCAAGTATAATAACATGGAGATTGATTTGTTACTTATTTGATGCATGCCATACTAATTGATGAGCTTAAATACTATTCACATATTTTAGCAAAGTTAGCTAATGATTTTTTTCCATCAAGTTGTTTAGTCATGTAATATTTAATATATTCTTGATGTTTGAACTTCCTATATAAGGCGGGGTGTTCTTCATCCACAAGGTTGCTTGCAGGAGCTACTTCATCATCTATGCCTGGATGATAAAACATAGCAATAGATAATCTTGTCCTCTCCTTGTTTGTCACTGCTCGATGTTCTATGCTCTTGTAGATTCCATTTGTCATCACCTATAATGCAATTAAAATGTTAGATAGCATATTTCATAAATTATTTGTACTAGAGACAACTTAATCAATAACCAAACTTACACAACATTGACCTCTATTAGGTCACCATTTTTTACAACAAGAGCATAAGGAATGGGTTGAATAGGAATCCATTCATTGTTCTTATGGACTTGAAGGCCTTCTATTTGATCATCTTGAAGCAAAAGTGTTATGGCACCTCCATCTGAATGAGGGCTTAACCCCAACACTAGATCAGGCCTAGGGCAAGGTGGATACAAATTCATCCTCACTGTCATCATTGGATCTTCTCCAAACTTGTCTTTGAAATAATCACTCTTTAATTTCAAGTTTTCAGCAAATAAACTCAAGATCATCTGGGCCACCCTTTCCACTTGTGTGGTGTAACTTTGTAATGTATTTCTACAATCAAATATTAAAAACTCATTAGATGGTGATTAATAGTATCAACCAAAAATCTTATTATAAACAATTAATTTTGTGAGATTATGGTTTGATACTAAATCAGTGGGAATTCAACATAAAAAATCAAATTTTATTTTAATAAATACTACCTTAGAAAATGCAAAGGTACACAATTTCAAGAGTGCAACCATAAAAGGAAAAGAAAATTTCTTTGAAAGTTGAAGTGGCATTTCATCTATTTAAATATACTTTGCATAAACATCAAACTATTTAACTTTCAATTAAGATATAGTAATTTTACACCTCACACACACACACACACACACACACACACACACACACACACACATATATATATATATTAATAAAATTTATCTTTAATTATTAACTCCTCTATATTTAATAATAACCTAGGTACGCCGATAGATTTTAATCCTAAATAATAAATAAACAAGAGCTATCATATAACTATAATCCTCACCAAATGTTACTAGAATAATTTATAGTGGCATCAACAATTGACATGACAATGAAAGGAAATTTGAAAAATCAAGAGAACTACATACACAAGGAAATTTTATGTTAATTATGGTGGGGGAAATTTTTCTTGTAGAGTTATATTCATACAAGGCATAAACATAATCTTGTCATAATAGCCTTATGAATTGAGAAAGTACAACTATTTGAAATTTTCCAAAGTAGATAATATTATATCTTTCAACAAGAAAAATCACCTTGAAATAAAATGAAAAAAAAATCAAAGACAAAAATATAAAAACCATTTTAGAGAGAACAAAAATAATTAAATCACAATTTACTAACCACTTGACATGTCAATCAAATGAAGAGAATATTATAATCATATAAATATTAACCAAATAAAAATTATCTAAATTTCAAAGTACAAAAAGTCACATCCAAATATTTTAATAATCAATCAAACAAACAGAATGCCAAAAAATAATATAATCAATAGCCAAACTAAAATAATTCAAAGTTTCATTAGCTCATAAAGAAAGTACAAAAGTCACATCCAAATACTTCAAGGCAAGCTCTATTGCTCCTGCCACATTATTCTATCTATGTAACATTGGTGTTAGGGATGTGCCTAGGCCTAGGATTGAATTGAAAGAATGCATTTAGGGGAGAGGATCTAGTGGTTGAGCACTCTAACTCCCCACTTCTCAAAATCTTATGTGGAAATTTCAAAAAAATTCCAAATTTTTATAGCAACTTGTTTGGCAACACCCTTGCTTATAATTAAGGTTTCAGAGCAACATAATTAAATATGATGCCACATCAACATGCTTTATGTTGAGGTGTCCAAAAAGGTCCAAAAAGAAGAAGTCTGATACTTGTGCACTAAATCGTGTTTAATTGGTGCACTCATGTGGCATCACATGATTTGTTGTTTTTTAGATCTAAGGAATACATATTATTCAATTATTGGTAGTTATCATCAACACTAACAACTTTAAAGTCGCAACTATTGGTTCAATATTATTAAAAATATTGGACATTAGGCTAAATCAACAAATACTATAACAACTAGGGGAGAGGACCCAGTACCTGAGCATGTTTCAATAGTTGTGATCTAGTAGTTGTTTATATAATGCCCAATGTTTTTATCAATATTGGACCAATAGTTGTGACTTTAAAGTTGTTAGTGTTGATGATGACTACCCATAATTAAACAAAATGTATTCCTTTGATCTAAAAAGCAACCAAACATGTGATTCCACATCAGCGCTCAATAAAACATGCTGAATTCACAAGTATTGGTCTCACTTTTTTTTTGGGCCTTTTTGGACACCTTGACAAAAAGCATGCTAATGTAGCATCATATTTGATGATGTGGCCCTGAAACCTTAGTTATAAGCAGGGGACTTGCAAGTAATAAAAAATTAGGAGTGATTTGAAATTTTCACGTAGGATAATTAGAAGTGCGAAGTTAGGGTGCACAACTACTAGGTCCTCTCCCCTATTGAAACATGCTCAACTACTAGATCATTTCCCCTACCATGAAAAAGATGTTCTAAAAACCCATACAGACCAACAGAAACTCCAAAAAGTAGCTGTACAAAACACACCAGCAGAAATTAAAACCACATAAACATTTACAGCAGAGATACAAATCTGAAAACCGAGCAGTAGTCAATGTTGCAGAACATGGGGTCCTGACCTAGTGTTATTGTTTCTAATATCTAGAAGAGCAATTCACAATTATAGTATGAACTTTAGAAAGCTACAAATTTGTAGTCCGCCCTCTTTTCCTATTGGCTAAAAGTATGGAATATGTAGTGACTGAAAACATAAGAATCCTGTCATAGGTAGGAACCAATAAAATTTACTGTAACTGGAATTCATGGTAACCGTACATAATATAAAACCACCCACTACCTGTCTAAATTAAGGTATGAACCGAGTACCTGTAATCCGATGGTGTGGTTGGCCACACAGCTAGGTTAACAAGCTTTTTAGGCATAAGTGCCAAAGCCATCAAGTCACCCCAGTCCAACTTCTGATGTTCATCAACCACAAATATATTACCATAGCCTTGAGCATCTCCTCCTTGCGGAGCATACTTTTTCTTCTCATCTAAGGAAAGGCTAAAGAATCCATTAGCCACTCCTCTCATGCGATCTATCAAAGAATGTGGAATTCCATGGTTCACAACCTGAGGATCACTGCACCATCACCACAAACTACAAACCCAAATACCAGAAATCTATGTGAGTGCTAACTATATATTCTGAAAGAATTCTATGATACCTGAAAGAAGCCCCAATCTACGCATGCCCTAGAAAGAATACCCAGCTCCTTCTGTCTTTCATGGTTGTCAGAGGGCAAGAGTAGCTTTTCCATGTCGACTACAGGAATTGTCAAGAGAGAAGAGAGTGGTGTTGAAGATGGCCTCTCATCTTCTGATCTGATGTACCTCTGGGGAATATCATTGGGTTTCTTTAGTACAAGCTCCTGCACACTCTCCACATCAAAAAAATTATTCACAAATGGTTTAGTGAAAGATTCAGCAGAAGCCATTCCTGTGCTAATTTGCACTCCACCACAGAAAATCTAGCAAATTATGTTGCAGGCAATAAGAAGTATAATATGATATGCAGGACAATTATATGATTATAATGTAGAGTTGCGGGTCAAGGGATAGACGACGGTTGTATTAGGTAGAGGTGGGACCCAAGGGATCGACGACTTGGCGGAGGGATAGTGGGACACCCCTGTAACCCATTTATGACCGATAGAAGTTGCGACACGTCACACGGGACGTACTGTTTCTAGTCTGGAAATGGGTAGATATTTTCTAAAGCTGTACGATGTATTTTAGGTAGTTTGAATGCGCTGCCCACGAGTTGGACTAATAGTTCACATGTTAAACAAGAGTTTGAAACAGCTGGAGTCTCTGTTTAAAGGAATAAATTTGTTAAGAGAAACAAATTAGTATTTGGAAAACTAATTAAATCTAATTTTTGGAAGATTTTAATTATAACATAAGGATCTATAATTAACATGAGTTTAGATCTTGGTTTCCGAGGGTTGGATAAAGAATCATCTCATAACTCAAATTGAGTGAGGCATGGAAATACAACTAGGCTCATTTACCCAAGTCAAATAGTCTCTAATTAATAACTCAAATTGAGTGAGACATGGAAATAAAACTAGGCTGATTTACCCAAGTGAAATAGTCTCCAATTAACTACCGATGGGAAATACTTGTGCCCACACACTTAGTTAAAATACCAACCATTGAATAAATCAACATAAAATCAAGATATTTTAGAAATAAAATCACTAACTATAGATCATATCATAAAATTTATAATGTTGAGCCAAGTATTATAATGACTATACACACACATGTATGCATATGTATATACACCCATACATATATATAGTAATGATATATATATATAGATGTATATACACACACACACACATATATATATATATATATGTATACACACACACACACATAGATATATATATATACACACACACATACATATATACATATGTGCATAAACATACATACATACATACATACATACATATTGAAAATAATAAAGAAGAAACATTGCTAGATTTCAAACAAACAAGTTACAACATACACATCTCATAAGAGATAGTTGGGCACATTAGTGGCAATACAAAATATCATGAATATCTAAATCAAAATTTGAATGCAAAACCAAGGAGCACAATAAGATACATAAGTTAATGTACCATGGTGGTAGGAATAAGATGTATATTATCACTTTGTGCATAAGATGGTTGTAGGTGGTAGAGTCACAAGATAGAAGGATGACACTTTGGATAATATTGTGGATTTTTTCACTAACTGAATAATCACATATAAGTTTTGTTGGTGCAAATCTAGGCCATGTGTCTTTCGTCTTCTAGCACTTGATTCATCATTTTTAATTTTCTTATTATGTCTTTGAGACATGGAAATACAACTAGACTCATTTACCCAAGTCAAATAGACTCTAATTAATAACTCAAATTGAGTGAGACATTGAAATACAATTAGACTCATTTACCCAAGTGAAATAGTCTCCAATTAACCACCGATGGGGAGAACTTGTGCCCATACACTTAGTTAAAATATCAACCATCGAATAAATCAACACAATATAAAAATATTTTAAATATAAAATCACTAACTATACATCATCTCATAGAATTTATAATGTTGAGTCAAGTATTATAATGACTAATTATATATATATGTACACCCATATATACATATATGTATGCATATGTATATACACCTATATATATATAGTATAGATGTATGCATATATAATAATGGTATATACATAGATAGATATATATATATACATATATATACATATACGTATATATACATATATATATGTATATATATATGTATATATACATATATATATACATACATATATAGATAGATAGATACATATACATATACATATACATACATACATACATACATACATACATATATATATATATTGAAAATAGTAAAGAAGAAACATTATTAGATTTCAAACAAACAAGTTATAACATACACATCATGTGAGAGATAGTTGGGTACATTAGTGGCAATACAAAATATCATCAATATCTGAATCAAAATTTGAATGCAAAACCAAGGAGCACAATAAGGCATATAACCTACTATACCATGGTGGTAGGAATAAGATGTTCATTATCACTTTGTTGATAAGATGGTTGTAGATGGTAGAGTCACAATATAGAAGAATGACACTTTGGTTAATATTGTGAATGTTTTCACTAAGCCAATAATTAGATATAAGTTTTCTTGGTGTAGATCTAGGCCATATAATGTGTCTTTCATCTTCTAGCACTTTATTCGTCATTTTTAATTTTCTTATTGTGTCCTTGCAATGTGAATGTTAAGTAGGAGAATGTTAGGATTGGGTATACGATTCATCTTGTAAGTTTTATGTCTTGATTACCCATATTTAAGCATGTAGATGATAAAAAGTTTATGATCTTGAAACATCATGAAATGTGTCGATTATTTATACTTTGAAATACTTGGAATACTGTGTGGGAATGTATCGAATAGGGATGTTACATTGAAAATATCAAAACTCGTAGTTATAGAACATTCTTCCAATTAAATACTCTCATGGAGTGCATAGATTTGAGAAACTATTCATTTTGATTGCATCGAGTTCTTGTCGGAGAGCATGATGCATTTTGATTTAGAGGAGAAAGCAGATAAAAAAGTTGTGACCATTCTTTTCATGCAAGTAATATATTCATGTGAAAGGGTGCAAAAATATTATTTCAAGCTCAAGAATCTAATTGCTCTAAATGCCATTGGATCTATTTTTACTCTAGTATTATGAATTTCATGATAGGAGCATTTGAAATTAAGGTTGAATATAATGTATGAACTATGAACCACCATGCTCAAATTGCAAAAATAATTTTTTTACGACGGATTCTTGGTAAATATCAAGAGCCTCAAAGTCATGCAAAACACAACAAACATAAGATTGCAAAAATGTAATTATGTCCAATTGATACAAATTGTCATTAATAATTTTAAGCAAAATGTAGTTGAATACTTGATAATAACCCATCAAAGAATCCTCCATTAATGTCTATTAAGTACAAAACATTGTGTGAAGAAGTCAAATTGCTATTCTGAGAAATAAAGCTTAATGTATAAAACCAAGTGGTAAATAAGACACCCTAAGTTCAATTTCTAACCCATGTATGAAAAATTTAATAGTGTTAGAGCCAAGTCAAACCCAACAAAACAAAATTATCAATCAAAATTCAAATATGTTATATATTTAGAAGACAATTAAAACAAATATCAGAGTAAAAGGTTGCTACTTGTCCATTGACTGTCATGCTACAAGTTATCATTGAAATTGCTCTACTTTGCTAGTTAAGAAGGTTGAGTTGTAGTTTAATATTTGACTATCATAAATGGTCTAGATTGATTACTGTTGCAAATCAACTATAGTAGTATATCCATGGATCATCAAATTTTATGCCATGGGCCATCAACTAAATTACAAAAATCAATTGAATCAAGTTATGTGAATGCATTATATATACCTACTTGATGTCACCACATGAGAAGCTCCAAATTTACTTAATTTTAGACAACAATCAATGGCTACATTTGGTTGGAATTAAAGCAAATGGTTTCAATAGATCTGTGGATACATAAGGTATACACTGCTTTGATCTATCAATGTATAGAATTTGATAAGACTTAGACAGGTGGCAACATAATGACTTTAATTTTACTCTTTAATAAGTTGTAACTTTGTCATATCCCCATGGAAAGAGGCATGCACGAGGGGCCTACTTGGCAAAAAGAAAATTTTGAAAAAATAAACTGCATTGAAAAGGAAACAATAGAAGAAGACGGAAGAGGGATGGAGAGTTAGGGGGATGCCATGATAGGGGAAGGGAGTCCAGTTGTGGCCACTATACTGTAAGGCTTACCATTATTGTAGGATATGCACAAAATAAATTTTCTTAAATGGCTTTTAAAACAATCAAGCAAATGCAATTGGTTGGTTGATAGCTAGAATTCTCATAATAATATATAAAGTTAATGTCTGCAAACCCCTCTGCCATCTCCTCTAGAGACAAGGAAATCATTCTTAAATAAAATACTTTAAAAGAAATGTTACACAAAAGATCTTTTTTATCCTTCCAAACAGGTTTTGTTGTTCAGAGGAATGTTTCTGGGGGACAAACTCTGCCAAAAGTTTCAGAAGAAATGACAAGTTTTCCTAAAAGCATCTCTAAGTTCCAAATTTTCTTAAAAAACCTCAGAAGTTTCTAGCACTTCATAAAAACGGCTAGAAGATCCTCAAAACCCCATGCCCCTTTTTAAAACAAGAAGCTCCTCATTCTCACAACCTTAAGTTATGTCTCGTATCACATAAAAGTACTTGCAAAAGTCTTACAAGCAAAAGGAAAAAATAAACTTCCAACTCTTTAAGTCTCAATTATTTATTTATTTTTTGATGAATAGGCATTTATCTATATTAATTATAAAGATAATATTACGTATTCACAAAAAAAGATGGGTTATAAGAAGGCACACCCTGAGAGTCATATGGGTAAATCCCAAAAAACCAAAGCCACTTGGGCCTAGCCCAAAAAACTATAAAAACAACAATAAAGAAAGGTCATTATGCAGCTAGAGCAATGCCATAAGAGCTAGGAGGGTCCCTTTCATCTATCTTCTTTCCCCATACATCAACAGGGTCTAAAGTGACATCAGGAGGGCCCTAACCATCATCATCTTCTTTCTCTTTATCTTTTTCTTCATCCTCATGTATGGGCAAGATTTCCAAAGCCAAATAAGGGAAACATTTTGTAGAGTCTAGCCAACCAGAGCCGCTACCAAGAGCAGGATCAGAGTGCCACCCAAAGGTGTCGCCACCACTCCTTGTCCCCCTCTAGAAAGCCACCCTAGGTTAGCCTGCAGAGGAGGAGAACGTGACTGCCAAGGAGGGTGAGAGTGACGAGGAGGAGGAGCTTGAGAGCAGGGGTGAGCACAACCACTCCATCGTTGGCCCCATGAAGGTGATTGGCCATGAGAGGAGGTGGGAAAATAGGGAACCTAAGCTACAGTGCATGAGGAATTTCCCCAATGGTCCAAAAGCACTTGGAGGTGAGAGACTTCAAGTGCAACTTTGTTTGCTTGAACTTGAATCTACAAAAGCACATTAGAACAAATAATAGCTTTAGAGTACAAAGATACATTTTCTATCAATCTGTCTGTTAGCAAAAATCTAGGAATTTCTATATTTCCAAATACTGAAGAGGATTTTCACCCTAAAAGTGTGCCAAAGCTGGGTATACTTAGCAAGAAGTTTAGGTGAATCACCCAACAAAATCATGTACCAAGAGAATGGCTCTGGCCTAAACAGTCGAAAGAAGTCATGAATCCAATTTCAAAACTACTGAGCTCTGGTACAAAACTAGAAAAGATTCTTAAAAGACTCAACTTTCCCACAAAATAGGCAATGAGGGTCCTAGACCCCCAAGTGAACAAGCCAAGACCCCACCAGTAATCCTTGGAAGATAATACACCAAAAAAAGTGGGCGAGTTTGGGCTTGACACTTGCAGACCAAGTGGCAGAGAATTGTTTTCGCCAAGTAGACATAAAAGATTGAAGATGCCATCATTGGTTCAAAATATCAATCATAGGAAAGTGTGGAAAAAGCCACAAATATCCAAGCCTAGGCTTGTAATTTCTTAAAGGGGTGTCTAGGTACCATTTCCAATCCTTCCACCAAGGCTTGGTGCCACGAATACCCACCTTATGAAGCATTTCTGTTGGAATAGTATTCACCAAACCATCATAAGTATCATGGTCCTATTTTTGAAGTTTGCAATGAGCACAAAAATATTTCCATGACATAACACGCATCATGGGTCTGTGAAACATGTGTTGCAAGATCTAGATACCTTTCTTGTAAAATCTTATAGCCTTGAGCCAGGGTGATTTGGTCAACGGTTGAATATTACTGGCAAAGAGGGGTGACCACCACACATTTTGTTGATTGAGTGAGAGCCCATCACGAAAACCAAAGCCAACCCAACAGAGCTAGGTCTTAATAGCTTCCCAAGCTCTCCAAATGCTTTTGGCCACAAAATTTCCTACAATCTGGACTGGTTCCCTCATAACTAGAAGGGTTTGAAATCCAATCCCCTTCTAGCCTGGTCTATGTGCAAGAAAGCCACACTAAATGCAATGCCCGAGGAGGATTTTCCATGCTTCATCACCATTAAGAGCTCTGATTATCCATTTCACACACAGAGCAATCCCTTGCCTTTGAGTGGAGAGCAGGCCAAGCCCTCTAGAGTCTTTGGGTAGGCAACAAAACTCCTAAGCTACGTGGCGAAACCCTCAATGAGTCTCAAAAGAGGCCCAAAGAAAGTTACATAATAGCTTTTCAAGTTGAGTGTAAGCAGCCTTCGAAGGAGCCCAGAAGAGTAATACACATGCATGGCTGCTAAAACTTTAGAATAGATCTAGAATTTCCTAGCCAAAGAGAGGGGCTTGGTAATCTATTAATCCAACCTCTGCTCAATTTGAGAAAGAACCACTTGCCACAACTCTGTAGGCTGATCCTACAAAGCTGGTTTACAATTTTTGAGAGATTCTAATTTTTGCTGAAATCACATATTTTTAGAAAATATAATGATTGAAGACTTTAAAACTTTCATTTAAAGCATTCCAATTGAAGAGTTTTTTATCAAACTACCTTAGATCAAACCCCCTTGGATAGAACCCTATTAGTTTTAAACCACACCTATAACAGAGTCTCCTTCACATCTATTAAAATGCTGATAAAAAACAACTTTTGATTTACCTTTTGCGGGATCAAATGAATTCATTTAAAATTTATTTTTTGTAAGTATGTAGTCCTTATTATAATCTTCCCAAAAGTATAATTTAAAAAAAAAAATTAATTATTATATTTATTTTTTATTTCTTGTGAATGTAGGTTTTTCACTAAAAATCAAACTCTTTGTTCTATGCATGTGGAAAAATAGAAGATTGCCAAAAAAATTGAAAAATATGAGTGCACCAGATATTCAAGTCCTTGATCCAACAAAAAAAATTGAATTTTGATACATACAAAAAATGTTACGTGTTAAGTATGATCACGCTATGTTTGAAATTGTAATTGGTTTGACTTTGAAACTTGATTAAAGGAAAAATATTCAATAAAAAACTCTCTAACCAAGTAGAAGCACTAGATATCTGAGTTACAAATCTAAATTTGAAAGAATTAGAATTTTATCCTTTATGGAAAAAAAGTTATGCATTATACGGTGAGCGTTACTTTTTAAAAATGTTGCTTTCTAAAAAAAAACTAGTTTTCGAGGGAAATGGAAACATAAGTGCAATATGATTGCAAATTTTTTGAAAAAGATATATTTAGAATCTACAAACAAAATGTCATGAAACTCTAGTTTGCATCATCTTCAAATTCCTCATGGTTTAACTACTATAGGTGCCTAAATGTGAAGATTTAGTTAAAAAAGAATATTTCAGTGTCCAGTTTGGCCAAAAATTATAAACCACTATTGTGGGATTACCCTATAGGGGAAGCCTAGAAGGCAAAGGAAATGCCTAGAAAATGAAATATTTCTCTTGGACCAATCCACTTCTAGCCATACTATTGAAACCATTGAAGAATGGGAAAAATAGACTATTTGTAGCATAATATTTTATGCCATTCAATGGCAGAGCCAAAGGCAAGGCATTCCAAAGTAGCTTTAATGTGATTTTCCTCTTCAAGAAGAGTGAGAAAAGAGTCATTAGAAAAATGGCCATTAACAAGTTGAGTTTGTGAATTGGAAAAAGAAATGCCTCTAACTTGTTGCTGGGAAATAGCGTTAGCTAGCAAATACCCAAACCCTTCAGCAAAAAGTACATAAAGTGAGGGGGCGAGCGGATAACCCTGACAGATGGAATGAAACAAAACAAAGGAAAGGGACTAAAAACCATTAATGGTAATGCAAGCATAGGCATCTAAAAAAAGTATTTGGACAACTTGAATAAAATTAGGGCCAAACCCCAAGGCAACCAGCATGGTGAGAATAAAAGGCCATTCAATGTGGTCATATTCTTTGGCAAAGTCAATTTTAAGAAAAGTGGCTTTCTTCTTAGAGCGTCAGGCCCATTCCATTCCTTTCCAAACTACAATGATATTATCCAGAATAAATCTGGATTTAAGGAAGCCAGTTTGTTTTAGTCGCATAATCTAAAGCAAGAGATGGCGAATTTTTAAGGCAAGGGATTTAGCAATAATTTTGTAGGAAACATTAAGGAGCGTGATAGGTTGCTAGTTGCAGATATCCTCTAGATCACTAAAATTAGGTATGAATTTGATATTCCCTTTGTTAATTATGTTTCATAAAGTTTTAGAATGGAAAGCTTCAAGATAAACTTTATGCAAATCATGCCCAACATAGTCTTAGAGGTCTTTGTAAAATTCACACAAGAAGCCATCAATTCTCGGGGCTTTGTCATCTGCCATGGTGTGAACAACTTCCTTCAAGTCATCAAGTGTGAGCATCTACTCATAGAAGGCTTTATGGGCTGAAGATAACTTGTTTGGCACAACAACAAGACAATCTTGAAGAGCTTGTTGGTGTTCTGATGTGGAATCCTTAGCAGTAAACACTTGTTCATAATGCCTAACAAAGGCCTAGAGAATTTCAAGTAGCTCAGAGAGCACTAGATTGCCATCTTTGTTTTTCTTAATACCATGAGATGAGTTCCTAACATGAAGAGCCAAAAAAAAATCTTTGGAGGCATGATCTCCAATTTTAAGGCAATGTAATGTGGCCTTGATTTATGCCCCTCTAGTAGCATAATTATCTGCAACTTGTTTTTTGTGCCTTAATTCTCACACCCTGACTTGTAATGAAGGAGAAAAAGGGCTAGTCGATAGAGCCTTGATGGTTGAGTGAAGGTTAGCCATGGTTGCCACATAGGACCTGCAATAAAAGATGGCCAACTAGCACCCATAAATGCGAAGAAATCTTGGCATTTGAGTGATAGCATCATTCCACCAAGTAATCCAACCTGCATTATGAGGTGGTCTACACTCCAAATTTTAAACCATACAAATGTGGGCCAACGTAGGTTGATGATGTAACAAAGACATGTTTAGGAAGAATTGGGTCTTCCTAGCATGAGGCTATCTTAACTCCTGTTCAAAGCAAAAAGAGATGGGAAAGTGGTCTAACAATGTCACATCCACTAATGGCTTGACCAGAAGTGAAGAGCTAGCAAAACCGAAAAAGTATTGAGCCAAGATCATGGCATGATCAAGGTGTTTAAATATCCTATCAGAACCAACTTGGTAATTACACCAAATGTGCTAGAGAGAATGAGAATGGCAACAACCAATATTAGGATCAAAGAGCCCCTATTTATTACGCATGTACTACCACGCCTCACATTCACCAGCTGCCCATCTAAATGGAAAAGTACCATCCTTGTCGTACACCATCTCAAGCATATTGAAATCCCCACACAAAAGCTAGGTAACAACTAGTAGTGAATCTGTAATCCAATGCCAGAGAAGAGATCTTTCAACAACATCATTTGAGGCATAAACATTAATAATCCCAAAAGAATGATTATTAATGTTAATAAGTATCTAGACAAGCTGATGTGTGGGGTTAGACCCATGATCAACCACACAAGCATGTCACTATGGGGAAAAAAGGGTGACTACTTTGCCACATCCAGCCTCATGTTCAGTACAAAACATTTTCTTGGTTGGTCAAATAGATCAACAAGCCAAAGAAAGAAAAAAACCAACTTTCACTTCTTGGAGACAAAGCACTTTAATACTAGTGTACTTTTGCAAAGTATCCCTCACGAAATACTTCCTAGAGAGGTCTGTCAAACCTCGAATATTCCATGAGAGGAAATTCATGGATAGAACTCCTCCATATCATTGGAGTTTGACTCCTCATCCAAAGTAGAGAAGCGATTTTGTAAAATTTTGGCAAGACTGGACCAATTTGGATGTTGCGAGAAGAAAACCTTCATTTCTCCTAAACAAATTCTCCTTCTTCCAGAGGCTGAGATGGGCTCTGAGACCTTTTGTGAGCTCCTAACACAAGAGGAGATTCATTCGATTTTGCTATCATTACGATAGCAGGCTGAGGTGTGGCCTTTGGCCTTGGCCACACAGAAGTAATTACAGGCCCAACTCGGGCTTCTTTCCCCTTCATCAAAGGGTTTGGAAATTCTTTGGCAAGCTCAGGGACTTTGGAAACTGTCCCAAAGCCATTGGACTTATTCTTACAATTTGTAACTGTTGTCCATTTCTCCTCTGGTTTGGTAGCAAAACTATCCACCTAGTGGGGCTTTTCAGTATCTCACAACGGTAAAGGTGTACGAGGAACTGCCCGAGGGAAACCCTTAATCTTGTGGTCTACAAATTGAAACCTATAAAACATGTTCGCCAAATTAAAATAAGTGACTTTCTAGGTATGCTGAAGAGCTCCAATTTGGATGTCAATGGGCTCTTTCAAATCCTATGAAAGGTCCACTTTAACACATACCCATTTTTTAGGTTGAGCTTGAAATAAGCTATTTGGTTCAACACAAATAACATTCCCCAAAGAGGACACAATATGTTGCAAAAAAGGCACACAAGGCAAAGGAAAACCCGAGAACTCAATCCAAATCGGGACCCATACCTTGGTGTCATCTAAGATAGAAAAATCATAGGTCCATAACTAGAAGACCAATAAAGATGACCGAACGTACCAAGGACCATGGTTTAGGATTTCTTGAACATGACTAACCTCAGCAAAGCGAAAAAGAAAAAGCCTTTGGTTAAATTCTAGATCATATCAAGGTGGACCCCATGAGGGACCCAAGCCTTGTGGACCCATTCTTTAAGCACACTTTTAGGGGGAGTCCTCCCAACAAAATAACCCTCAAGAGTATGTTGCCCAAGCCATTGACATGCAGAATCAAAATCCGCCAAGGGTAAAACCACATCAACTGGGGAGTCAAAGGACTTACCTCGTGAAACACCTTTGAAACAAATTTTCAGGGTCACTTGTTCGGAGGGATAGCCATTGAGCAAAGTCATAAACCGCCAACACCAACAAGAACTGTTGGGTTTGAGCCGGTTGAAAGGCATAATAAAACCAAGAAAACTATAGTAAATACGGATGTACACATAGTAAATGAGAAAGTCATACGCCTAAGGCACAGTATGATGCAAGAGGGTCCAAGGATGACCGTAGACACAAGAAACCCTAGTAGAGCTCATTCCAATGACCCTCAATTATTTTTAAATTTCACTATGAAACATAGAACAAAAGGAAGAGGAGACTATATTGTAATTCAACATTTATTGTATGGATATTGCACATAGCCAGAATAATTACCCAACATATAGTTGAAGGAAACATAGAGAACAACTATTTTCATAAGTGTTGAAGCAAAATTACATTTATAGCTATTGTTATACGCTAAGACATTAGAATTGTAATATATGATGTGACTTGTTCTATGTCTGGAATTGTAAATGGCAAAAACATAGTTTTTTGAAAATGTATAATAGTAGTACAATTGCTTTAAAATTTAGATGTTTGCAACATGTGAACAACAAAGATATCAATTCTAACATCACAATGCCACAAAATTGAAATCCATAAAATATCAATTCCAGTAATATAGTGTATATAGCACATAGTATGGGAGGATCAATATTATTTCAAGGACCAATTAGCTAGTTGAATGATAAGTGTGTAGTTTTATCCTTGCTTGTATTCTTGACTCCCTACAATATTAGTAGTATGATTAGCGTAAGAGAAATAGTTTTTGTAGAATTTTAGATAAAGTATTAAAATATTAGAGAAAATAAATTTTTGCATGAGTATTTTTTTTACCTTGTGGTGGAATTCGTTGTTCATTCATTGAGGAAAATGGCTTTAGAATGACATTTTTTTGATTGAGCTATGACACTATCGCACACCCAAAGGTAAGAGTTGAGTGTAATAAAGCTGAAGGAAATTTACCAATGAAAACTTTAAAAAAAGCAAATTTCAAGATTTACAAATAAGAGTTTTTTGCACAACCATTTTTAGGGAAAAACAAGTACCCACAACTAGACTACGAAATACGTATTTTTAGGCCCTAAAATGTTACATAGAAAATCAAGATTCTCATAAGAAGAAAAATGAAGTTTAAAAAAAAAATTATAGATTAAATATACTAAATTATTCCCAAAAATATCAGGATTATCATAAAGGGGGAAAAAAGAGTTTAAAAAAAGCAATACAGATAGGTTGATGAGACAAATTACTGGCAACCTCCACATGTTGATTTGGTAGCATTGTTCCTCTTTGTGAGACTAACATATCACATTGAATCCTCTATGCTCTCCCAATGGATTGGAATATATTTGTCGGTCTAATATCAACTTGCCCTCTTCCTCTTCATGGCCTTCTCAATATATGAATCAAGGGTTTCTAGTCAGACTATGGATGTTAATGGTTGCCATTCTAGGGATGGTAAGCTAATTGTTGTAGACCAATCCTCTTAAGGGCCAGTGACTAGTTTAATTTATCCTATCTGCTTATTATTTCAAACCCTATACTTTGTATTGCATGTGACTAGTTTGCTAGTGCTTTGTCTGAAACCATAACTGCGAACTCTTAAAGTGAACTGCAAGTGCAAAAGTGGCAAAATTCTTGGATTGTAGACAAAACCATCAAACACGTACAAATAAAAAGAATGATATATTTATCCATTTAAAAAAAATCTAAACAAAGAGTAATTCATACACCAAGAAAATGTATCAAATCATAAAGTCAGTATGAAAGTATGAAATTAGAAAATGGGTGTGTAGAATAATAATATCACGAAATGGATGTTCACAAATATATAAACTATTTTTTTTAGAAATGAACAAATAAAATAATCTAAACTGAAAACAAGTACATGTTGTGCAAAACCATGGAATCGCAAAAAGGGCTTATGTAGAGAACATTAACACCCACAATGGGTGCATTCTACAAGTGCTTGTGTTTCAAAAATATCAAATTACAAACTGGATTTGTTTGAAAAACACAAAATCGCAATATGGATGTGTTTCTAAACCACAAATTAAGTTATCACTTAAAAACCTTAGTATTAACAGATTTCAATCAAATGATCAATGGGGTTTTCGCTAAAACTATAGTTGTGATTAACGTAAATTAAGCCAAAGAGAAATAAAAATCCCACCTTAAGAAATATGTCACTCCAACAAATATTTTTATAGTAAGAGTAAAAGTATCTTAGTGTCCAAAGCTTGAAGTTAATATGAACATAAACAAAGACTTTACACTCCTATCTGTTGATGACAATGTTACTTGCAGCAACAAGGCGAATAAATTCTTCACAAACAAACTGTGAAGAGCCTATCCTTCTTGAAATAATTAACCAAATACAACCCTAGGGGGATCTATATGATAGGATAAAGGTTGGATTAGTTCAATCCTAAGTCTCTGGTAGTCAGGTCTTGATAATACTAGGTTCACTTTAGGGTATGATGTGATATTGCTGTTAATCTCAAAGGGAATATGTTTGTTTAAAATCATATGTATTAGACTCTGAATTTTTAGTTAGATCATAAAATAATATCATGATTATCAACAATTTTGCTATCACTTAAGTAGATTTAGCTTTAAGCATTCATCGATTTCATAGGAAACGAAAGATTTTCAATAAATTTTCATTCATTCATCTTTTTTTTGAAACATTTTCCAAAATTTAAACATCTATTCTAAAATAAAGCATAAAAATATTGAAAACTAAAATTTCTTTTGGTTATTCTCCACTCATGCCCCAAAGAATTAACCAAATCAAAGAAAACCACTTTATACTTCACCAGATTTCTTCACAACTACACATAAAATGGTGCAAGCTTTTAAAGAGAGGGGTTTTAGTTTGGACACCGAGTAGGTTCTGCATGCACCCTTAAATGATGCAACACATAGTCTTGTTTGGCTGAACTAACAAAACCAACTACAAAGATTCATGAGATAGGTAGCTATCAAATTGGCTTCAATATTGATTAATATCTACATGCATACATTTTTTTAGATTGGAATGATTAAGAAAACAGGAAAAAGGAACAAAACTTAGAGAAATTTGGCTCTTCTGAAATCCACAAATTCTGAACTTAACTTAAAAAAAGGATCCTCTGGTGTTTTATAGAAATAAGGCACATATAAGATAAGATAAATACATGAGAGGAAATCCAGGTTATGAATCACATCAAGGCACGTGGAATGTACTAACTAGTAAGAGAATTGCAATCAAAGTCAATGAAGGTCAACTCCAATCACATGTTGAAGCACTTTGGTTTTTAATCCTTTATCTTTAGTGTTCCTTCTTGGAACCAAACAAATCTGCTCAAACAAAATGTAGGAACTTCCCATACATTTAAAATGATCAAGTGGAATTTTTGTTCCTACATTCAAGTTCATCCTCGATTTGAACATTCCAGGAATGAGCAACCCCCAAAATGGCTACACTTCTTGGCTGCATTCTTAAACTCTAGAGTCTCGATTTCCTGATATCCAGTATATCTTCACCACAAACTCTATTCCAACATGAGCTTTTAAAGTGCCTTGTTGAACCTAGCAACATCATAAAATCTTTCTGCAAATTTGATTTGCCTAACTTTCCATACCCAAACTTTGCATTTCATACAATCACAAATTTCACTCATTAAATCCCTTAAAAAAAAAACATTTATAAACATCTCATGTTAATAAAACCATCATTCAATTATTATCACATAAATTTCTCATAAATAACACAATTTCTAGCATATTACAAATTCTTGAATAATTATCTTTTATATACTAGGTTACTCAACTATCAAACTCATTGGATAACCATAAGATTTTAAAACTTCACTTTCCATCGCTACTCAATACCCAGTACCCAATACCTAGTATTCAGTTTTACCCATGAATTTTCCCCGAACTTCAGTTTTATCGGAACTTCCATCTTACCGGACCTCAACTATCAAACCAGAACATTCTTCTCACATTTGCATTACCTTTTCTTGCATTTTTCAAACATTCCTAGTTCCCATAATCTGGTACCTGGAACACTACATTACGAAGTACTCTTTTATTAAAGATTTCTCTTTGCTCCTCACTTCTGGTGATCTTTTCAACTAGCTAGCTCCTGCCATAAGAGTTAAATTTTTTACTTGAGTCCCCAAGTCTTACAGTTTTTGGATGTGTTGTGAGACCACACAACACTATCTAATGCATTAATCGATATTAAAGCACACATAGTCATCCAATGCTTTCAACACCTTCTCCTTGAACCAAGTGCCATTGAATGCATTAACTATGCATTGAATGATCCTATATCCCTAGCTGCCAATTTTTATCTATGATTTCTTTTATCTATCTATGTCATCCTATTTTCCTAATTTTCTTAAATAAAAATAAATTATAGAGCTACTCAAATGAATAGAAAAAGAGATAAATGCCAATTTTTAAATATAACAAATAATTAAAACTTCACACCATAAGCCATTAATGACGCCTGAATTTCAGTCTATTCACAATAAATGAAAATATAGTAAATGCACAATGTCCTTGTTAAAATGCCACACATCAATAGAAACACTAGGTGTGAAGACACAACTATATCAAAGAACATTACAAAGTAATGAAATATTTCCAATAGCAACAAAATATTAAGAATTTGTTCAATTAATTAGAATAATTAAATCAATTAAAGAACACACAAAACCATAAGGAAAATGACAACAACCAATGGGAAAATTTCAAAGAAAAGGTCATAATTTCCTTTTAATAAAACAATCTTGGAAACATTAGCATGGCAAAAAAAAACATTACCAACATGATTCCTGAGGAATGCATTAATAGGCATGAGCGCGGTGAAAACATTAGTCTCCCGCCTATAAGGCAGGGACTAACAAAGATAACATTGTGTAATATGTTTTTTTGAATTGGTGATAAGGGGGTCCAAAGGTTCTTTCACTTTTTTGGTTTGTTAGTAAAAATAATATTGTACTTATTTAATATGTTTATTTAGAATAATTAAGATATTTAGTCGATAGGTTACATATAGTATGAGATTTGAGTCTAAACAAGTCCCATGCCTACAAATCACTGTTGAATCATCGAAAAACAAGTTTTAGGTGTCATTTAATGGTAAACAAACTACCATTTAATGGTAAAAGCCTCCAAAATATTAGGTGAAAGCCTCCAAAATATCACTTATCATGTAAAAGCAAATAAATATTGATTTTCCAACTAGATGTGAACATTCTATTTCTATTTGCAACGATTTTTTGTCAATTTTATGGCAACCTTTTTTTTCATTTGCATTGCTTTATGTTTTAAATCTATATGCATTTTTTCTAAATTAGATAATACTTAATTTCTTTAAGGAAAAAATCTAAATTTTCATTCCATTATTTAACAATTATTATTAATTGTTTAATCCAACCACATACAACTAGAATTTGCAACACACGGTGTCCATATGCACCCATGCACAAACATGTACTCTCTAACATAGTAACATACATATAGTTTTCTATTGATGTAATCCTTGAACCTCCTTTAGGTGCAAGTGCTAGTTAATTATTTTAATTTAAGGATTTCATAGTGATATATGTATATATGTTGACTTGACGTATACAAGTTTTGTCACTACTTCATCAACTCTTGGTTGATAGTAGTTAGGTAGTTATTTTCAATCAAAGCCACTTGTATACCTTATCATTACAATTTGTTAAGGGGTCATGATTGTATGAATTTGGGAGGTAATTCTATAATTTTAGTTTTGATTTTGCTGATTTTATAATTGAATGGTCTTGGAGAAGTTAAGCATATCTTTCATTTTCTTAAAGCCACTTGTAAACCTCATCATTATAAATTTTTAAGAGGTCTCTTGGTTTCATTAATTTGGAGGGTAATCCTATAATTTTATCTCTATTTTTATTGATTTTATAGTTGAATGGTCTTGGAGAAGTTAACCATATCTTTCACTCTCTCAAAGCCACTTGTATACTTTAACATTACAATTTGTTAAGGAGTCTCATTGTATGAATTTGGAGGAGGGGGGTAACCCTATGATTTTGTCTTTCCTTTTGTTGATTTTAATAATTGAACGGTCTTGGGAAAGTTAACCATATATTTCACTCTCTCAAGCCTTTCCATTTGAGTATTAGATATAATCCTCCTAAATCATGTAAGTTCAATTGTGGTTACAATGGAAATAAATATCATGATGAAAATGAATATCTTATAAAGCAAATTGATGAATTAAAATAAGTTCTTTAGGGTAATCATGTTAGTTTGTTATCTTTTTCTAATCTAGCATTAGTAGACATATCAAATGTTCATACTAAGACATCTTGTAAGGACATAGCATTTAGGGATGGACATAATAGTTAGATAACATGCATAATTAAGATCTCATCTTCATCACTATTTGATCGATTTGAACCTTATATTGCTTCATCCATGGCTATTAATGATTCTTTATAATGTGCTCATATCAATCTTCTAGATAAGCTTTGTGGGATGAGTACTTTCCTAAAATTTCAATTTTATTGTATATAATCTAATTGACTTCCAGAGGATGTCATTGAGGACATCCATCATCTCTTTGATATCTATTAGAGAGTTTGGTCATCATTTTCTTCATATGTCATGAGGGTGCATTTTAACCATCTTGTTCTTTCTCTACGAACATCTACTTCTATAGTGATAGATTCTATAGTTATTCAATAGATTTGACTAAATCATCGTTCATGTTGGCACCCTCTATAAGAGTACCAAATTTTCATTTTTCTAATTATCTTATGGTGAATAGTGCCATACATTCATAGTTTCTATACATAAATATTGCATGGTACCTAATTTATCTTATCAACATTGGTCACAAATGATCATTGTGTCATGCGTCATTTTTTGATAAGTTTATTTATGCTACTTTTAACTAATTATAAGTTAAATGTTTTTCTATGCATTTTAATTATGCTATCAAATTGTGATTTGAGAATAATTATATTGAGATTATTCCATTTTAACTCATGATACATGTAGAACAAGAATATCAAATTTGATAATGATTAAAAGAAATAAATATGATTACTTATCTTCATGATTAGTTTTTACTAAAATGTTCATATTATGTTATGGATGTTTTGGTTAATGGACTAACTACCTTAAATTGGTTAAATAAGGTGAATGCAGGTGAAATGAGGAAAAATGGGGGAATGATGTGCAAGATGGGGTTTAATGAAATGACCTAACACACTCCTTTTTTTCCCTTTTCTTCATTAGAAAAATAGATCTTCCAAGGATAGGATTGAATTTCAACCTTGAGGTGAGTCAACCCTATTAGGAAGGTCAATTGTTTTCTTATGACAAAAATGACTAATTGATTGTTTTGGTAGATAAATTTAAATGTATTAACAAACTCAATTATGTGACCTAATACTTGAAATACAAATTATTATGATAGAAAAAATAGAAACAACAAGCTATAAGCGGATTTGAGAAGGGAAGAGTGATATGTACCTGGCACCAAAAGTGGGTTTTGAACACTGTTGAAGGATAGATTCACCTTGGGGTGAATGGGTCTCTATATAGGGGTCCAAAATTTTCTTTTACAATCCCCAGATCTCGGATCTAGGCTTCTGATTTCTTCAAGTTTCACTGTCAGAAATTCATAAATAAAATTTGTAGGTGAGTTTCCGTGACTTGAAATTTTTTTAGAATTGCTCTTTTGATCAATCTTCAATCCCTTTTCACCTGCAAATCTACACATACAAAGAGAGAAGAAAAATTTATGTTTTTGGGTGAATAGGGGTTTGCCTTGGTCAAACCCCAGTTTGATAATTAAACCTTGATGACAAAAAAATGATAAATGAAAGGAATTGATGAATGAACAATGTTATGTCGCAACTCACCAAATCCTTAATGGCTTCCCTTAGAGGACTAAAGTCTAACACATCTCTCTAAGGAGCTTGATCTTGCATGAATTGAATTGAATGATTGTTTGATTTGATGCTTGAATGCTTGTTTGAATGCTTGAAACCTACATCATAATGTTAGCTCCAAAACATGATATGACCACACATGAACTTTGACATGATGGTATTATCCTGATTGTTGTTGTAGATGACTGATAAATCTACTCTTCAATGCTCTTAACAATAATATTTGATCTTTTGAAAGTTACCTTAATGCTAGATAATTCTCTTTAGACTTGAATTGATAAAATAACTATGTATTTATACGTGTTTATGTACTTTCCCAAAAATAAGATTCCATAAGCCAACATTTGAAACTTGAATTTGAATCATTAAAATGTTGTCAAAAACATATTAAAATTGGGTCCTAGGACTTAAAGGAGACCCATTTTCCCTTGGGTGAATGGGTCCTAGGATCTAAGTCTAGGACACATAATTTACAAGGTGTTTTAATTAATGATGGAAATTGTTTAAGTTTCCTTTTCAAAAAATGGGAATAATAAGGCTTTGGAATGCATAATTTAGGTAATTAGAGGCTTAATTAAGTCAAATTATTTAAGGGACCTAAACATAGTGTGAAAATGTAAAGAAGTACATTTTTCTACACTACAACAGGAAACTAGTTCCCTCTCTTGGACAAGGAGGAAGAGCATCATTAGAGAGAGGAAGCAGATCAAGGAGAATAGGTGAGACATCATGAGTTTGAGAACTTGCACACATACACAATATATGTGTTTATTTGCATGTGTTATTTAAAATTTATTTATGTCATTTGAAACATAGTTATTTATATCTCACCATGGTCATTCTTTATCTCATTGATAAATTTCATGATACCTTTAAGTATATTGATGTCAATTCCTTGTCTTGCATTTCTCCTTTTTGATGTTATATATTTGATAAGGTCTCCTTCACAAGTAGAGGGCATCATTATTATATTTACTTAATATATTAAATAATAAACATATGTATATATGTATATGTATATGTATATGTATATACATATATGTATATGTATATGTATATGTATATACATATATGTATATGTATATGTATATGTATATGTATATACATATATGTATATCTATATACATATATATGTATATGCATATGTATAATTAGACAAAAATGGGCAAGTCAAAGACAAAGGTCAAAGGAGTGGAAAGTCAAATAAAACAAAACTAATAAAAACCAAAACTAAAGATTCAAAACAAATGTGAATTATGAAGGAAAGATATGGCTCTTTGATTCTAAAAAAATGGCTACCACTCTAGAGAGATTCAATAGAAAGAGAAAAGAAATTGAAATCTTCAATCTCTGCCATGATTGAACCAAGAAAACCATTAAAGATTCATGACATGCCTTTTGGGTGTGGATGTAATGTGGCAACCCTAAACAATGAGATGAAAGAGGAGTACCTATAAGTACATCCTACCTAGAATTTCATATTACTAGACTTTGATAGAGAAAAAAAAACCCAAAGAGGTTCCATTTTTTATAGTGATTTGTAATCCTATTAGAATTTTTTTAAATAAGGATGTATAAATCAACTTATATGAGTAACATCACTTTTGTTTCTATTTTCCTAAATAAATAAATTTTTTCTATTAGAAATTTTGATTTTTTGGTTTTTGGTGTATGCTTTGAATGGTGCATTTCTTATATTTAATAATTTCACACACAAACCTATTGAACACACCTAGAGACTGAGAGGGGGGGTGAATCAGTATTTTCAAAACATAAACCCCTCAACCCAATGCAAACTCAAACTTCTTAATTAGATAAAAAAACCCTCAAACCAATCAACAACAAAAAATAATATAAATTTAATTCCTTAACAAAGTCAACAACCCTTAGCAATGAAAGATAAAACAAAGAACACACATGCACAAGATAACACAAGATTTATGTGGAAAACCCAATGAGGGAAAAACCATTATGAGAGTTAACTCACAATATATGAAGCTCATTGCTTACAAAAGTTACAATAAATATCACTATTAAAAGACTTGTACACTAAGGCACACAAACTTAGGTCAAGATACAAAGGACTTATAGATTGAAGCACACAACTCTAGGGAAAGATAACAAGGACCTAATGAGACTCACTATCTTAGAGCATGATACAAGAAGATTTAGAATTTATAACATATGTCAATAGTGCACTCTGCTGATTGAGGCGTTAAAGAACATTTGATCTATCTTCCACGCACTTTCACACTACTTTTGCATGATCTTTAATACAATCCACTCTCACCATATTTGCTACTAATTTGATCTTACATTTATATCCTCCGCAATATTACACAACATCAATTACATCAGCTAGAAAGAAGAAAAATAATAGTTTCAACAAGTCGGCCACAAGAACATAGTGTGGTCATATCTAGAAGATACAGACAACCAAAAACAACTTATTACTTCTTCCTATGTGATCCCAAACAAAACACATGTTGGCGCACATCCACCTCACAAAGGAAGAGAGGAGAGTAGGGAGTATTTGGAAGAAGAGAAAAATTCCTTTTTGGCTGCAAGTCCATGAGAGAAAGGAGGAAGAGGGTGCAAATATGTTGGAGGAAGTTGTCTTATGTTTCAACTAGATGCTAGAAGAGAAAGTTGAAGAAATGACTTTGTGTACTTATCCTAGCAATGGAGTTTTCTATAGATTGGTTGTAACCTAGTTCGACTACTCAACTCCACCTTTGTGAGCCTATGCTCACAAACTTTCTATTGGAAAAATGTGTCTCAACCTTGCAATTACATAAGGTTTACTATTGATAGGTAAGCATGAGGGGGTAGGAGAGGGGGAGTACCCCCCAAGAGGGGTCCGGGGGTTGCACGCCCTAGCAAGGGCTTGTGGGCAACACCCCTGAAAGCTAAATTTCATGTATTTTTTACTATTGTAAATCTGGACCATTCATCATTAGGTAGATCAGATCTGATGGTTGATATTTTGTTGGCTTGACTTGTCCTAGAAGGTAACCTTATTTTATGAGGGCATTGTATTACTGTTTTGTATTGTGATGTATTATAAGAGTCTGATAACGATCACGCTGCCTTTGGATCTCTGGTTGGTGATACTCCTATAAGAAGCTTACTTTGCAAGTATATTGTAATCTTTGTAATTTTTAAATAATATATTGGGTAGATTATGGAATGTGGGGTTTTAATCCCAAAGAGTTTTCCCCCATATAAATCACTATGTTGTGGTATGCGTGATATTTATGTTTAAGTCTCTATAACTGTTGTAAAGAGCTATAAAGTTTTACATTATCTTCCTCTCAAGATTAGTGTAGGAAGTTGTTCTGCTACCTTAGCTTCCTTACACTTTCTAACGCGTCTGATGCAAAAGCACCTGGACGCACTTGTAATCAACATCACCCAAAAATATTTTGGTTTAGTTTTGTTATTTTGGTTTTGATTTTAATTTTCAATGGGAAATTTAATTTGGATCTCTGGTTTGTGGAGGCAGAGTAGAGGGACATTATTTTCATTTCATTTGACAAAATGTCATGTTTTGATTTATATTCCAAGCTTTAATTATTCATTGGGATGAATTTAAACTAGTTTTTAGAAAGTTGATTATCATTGTGAAATAAATGTTGATCCTTCATTCTACTGGGGCATGAATTCTTATTGTTTCATTTCCAAATTGAAACTAAAAATGCAGATTGTAATTGCTTTAGCTTATGGCCAATGAAATCAATAAAATAAATTTGAAATTACCTTGCAATTTCTTTTAGAAATTTAATGTTAAGATATTGTGACTTATTGGAATTAAGTGAATTTTCCATCATTATTCATGTGTGATTTTGAACTAGGTTCAATTGAAAAATGGAATTATCAAATTGAAGTTTGTTTTGGCTGCAAAATTTCATTTCATTTTTGCGTCAATACACTTGTTTGGTCTAAGATTTTATAGGAGTTTCACGAATAAGAGATCAAGAACTTTTCTAATAGCATAATAGTACCTACAAAACTCAGAATAAAACCTCCATCTCAAACACTAGATAGATAAGAGAATCAATACATGAAACTATCAATGGTAATTAGAAAATCATGAGCTAAAGTCAACCAAAATGTGATGCACAAATCCTTAGTCAAAATCCAATGTACAAATCTTAAGATGAGTCCATAGGCTAAAATAAGATTTTTCTTACACCTATCGTAAGCTTGTCATAATCCACTCACTAGCTTGGGTGCTCTGTTTTGACCCCATTATTTGCATTCAAATATGCCTTACGATTGTCATAACATGTATCATAAGTTGGTCAATAAGTGCAACTCCCTCTTATAACTCTCTAGCACGTTATATATATTCTAACATTTCTAATGCGAGAGACCCAACTTCTAAAGGCCAATAACTTTTGATATTAGAAATTGATTGAACTCCCTTTTCTTAAATTGAAAATTTCGCTGAGATCCATGTTTTCATAACTAACTTATTTTAGTGAAGGCCCATTTAATATTTTTACGAAACTAAAATCAATCTCTAAAACCTTAACATATATTATTATATTTTTATAATTTAAAAAATACATTTTATATTATTTATAAAATAAAAAATAATTTATTTTTTTTTTTAACACAAACCGCAAAAATAAAACTAAAATAAAACCAATAAATATCGACAATATAAAACAATAAACCTTATATTTCAACCCTACAAACCACAATATTCAAACCCCATAACATTCCAACCATTTTGTTTGTATTTACATATTTCCCACTAGTCAACACATTGATTTTGGCTCATATGAAAATCTAAACTTGTTTAAAGATAAACTACTTGGCCCAAATGGACATTAACTCTTGCCTTTTATAGCCGTTCTATCCTTGGAATATTTATCTTTTTAAGTTGAATGGCAAATAAAGCATAATTACTTTTGGGACCATTTGGTTCTACAATATCCTTTACTTTTAATAAAGGTCCATATCCCACCAGTCAACATATTGATTTTGGCTCATATTAAAATCTAAACTTGTTTAAAGATAAACTACTTGCCCAAATGAACATTAACTATTTGCCCCACCAACTTGTAGGCTATAAAAGACATTAACTTTTGCCTTTTCTAACCTTTCTATCCTTGAAATATTTATCTTTTTAAATTGAATGGTAAATAAAACATAATTACTTTTAGGACCATTTGGTTCTACAATATCCTTTACTTTTAATAAAGGTCCCCAATAAGAACAATCTTTGAAGAAAGATAATATAGTGGCATGGAAATAATTGGAAAGTAGATTAATAGTAGATAAGTCCCCTACAATAATCCTTGAACATTAAGATAATATAAGTGCTTTGAAATCAAGGGAAAGCTTTTTCCACATACAACAATGTGAGCCATCACTATCATAAGATTTTAACTAGTACTCATACATAATGATATGTAGTGGTGAAAAATGTCTACTCTTTTGTTTTTAGCCATTTTGATAAGGTTGTTTTTAGTGCATGAAAATAAGTAAATAGTTTGACTTTATTTATTTGATATTTTGGGTTTTGATGTGTAAGTTTGAAAACAATTTGTATTTTATTATTATTTAATGAGACTAGACTTCGTGATCTCTTGCCTACAACAAGATGATTTAGTTAGAGGTGTGCAACTCAACCCAACATGTGCCCTTTACAAGGCGAGTTGAGATGAGACTAGTCCCCAATAGCCCGCAAACCACATGCATCGGCTGAACTCGAGCTTCAGAGTTGAACCTGGAACCAATGAAGAGCAAACCCACGGTCCAAACCAACTCCACTACTCGTATGAACTATACTTTCTAAAATTATTATTGATGACACAAACTCTTAAATGATATCTATTATCCATTTTCAAATACAATAAATAAACACTAAAAACAAACAAATTTAAGGCATTCATTCAAAATATCAAATCTAAAATTAAATAGTTTATTTTATTTAATTAAAAATCTATATATCTTAAATTGAATTGTTGTTTGAAGATATTTATAGGAAGTGGGTGCTTCAAAATCTGACGCCCTTCTCCCCGTAAAGCGAGTGGAAAAATATCTAAATAGGCCGCCTTTGATCCATCAATCAACTTCAGAGTGCCAGCGTTTCAAATTGTACTAAATAAAATACCATTGTTGGATGTTATAACTGTATTTGGTACTTTTTCTCTATAATATAATTTTAGAAAAGGATTTTAAATATAAATTGAGATATTTTAGAGAATTATTCTTTTATATTTTTATTTTTTATATATTTTGTGTAACTGTCAAAAACAAGTTTGCTTGACACGCACGGTCGACAGTCAATTTAAGGCCTGTCAGGCACTGCATAACAGAAACCAAACCGCACATTGTTTCATATTTCTCTACGAAACTGTTTCTCCAGTTCCTGGTTTATGTGTAGGGTATGCATACAGACGGAACTTGTCGTCGTGACAGCTAATTGTTCTCTTTTTTGACTTTGGGTGGGAATCCATCTGCAAACCAGTGCCTTCTTAAAGGAAACCCCGCTTCATCAAAGTTCATCAACATTCCATTTGGCATCCGAAAGCAAAGGAAATTTAACAAGAAAATGTCGATTTCTCTTGCAGGCCAGATCCTCACTTGTAAAGGTAAGTTTTGTCCTTTCTTGGTCGCTTCTGATTTTTTCCATTCCACGACAACAGAGAAAACCTGGTATGTAGTTGTTTTCATTAATGCTTGAGAGATTTTAAGGTAAAGCGATTTTTTAATTTGGGTTTGTGAGCAGCTGCTGTGGCATGGAAGGCAGGGCAGCCCCTGAAGATTGAAAAAGTGCAAGTGGCACCTCCACAGGCCAATGAAGTCAGAATCAAAATCGCTTACACTTCTTTGTGTCGCACAGACCTTATTTTCTGGCAAGCAAAGGTCAAATCCTCCAAATGACTAGTATTGTCGATACCAACTGCTGAAATTTTCTTTAATATAAATCTCAGTGCCTCTCCTCTTCTATTGCAGGGCCAAAATCCTGTTTTCCCACGCATCTTTGGGCATGAAGCAGCCGGGTAGGTTTCCTTGCCTTTGTATCTCATATCCAGGTCTGATCAATCTAAGTTACTCATCAAATTAGACAAAATGTTCAAATGAAGTTAATGTAACCTACTCTGCCCACATATCCAATACCCATTTCGAGATTGTGAGAATTGAGGTCCGATCATCAAATTAGATACTTCAAAATAATACTTACTCTGGCAATTGTCAATTGGCAGAGTGGTGGAAAGTGTGGGAGAAGGAGTAACCGATCTGAAGGCGGGTGACCATGTACTGCCTGTATTTACAGGAGAGTGTGGAGAATGCAGGCACTGCAAATCAGAAGAGAGCAATATGTGTGATTTGCTAAGGATTAACACGGACAGAGGAGTTATGCTTAATGACGGCAAATCGAGGTTCTCTATCGGGGGAGAACCCATCTATCACTTCCTGGGGACATCCACATTCAGTCAATACACTGTGGCACACGTTGGCTCTGTCGCCAAAATCGACCCTGCAGCACCTCTCAACAAAGTGTGCATTCTAAGTTGCGGTGTATCTACAGGTACCTTTAACGTCAAAATTGCGAAGTATTGCTCAATTTTTACTTCAGATGTAGTTACAGTGTTGTGCTAAATCAGGGATGGGCGCTACATTAAATGTGGCCAAACCAAAGAAGGGTTCGACTGTAGCAGTATTTGGTCTTGGAGGTGTTGGACTTGCGGTAAGAATAACATTGATTTGTACAGAGTAATTAATTGCTATGATCCAAAATACTAATTTGAAAAAACTGTCTATAGATTTATATCATAGCATTTGATCCCATTCTATGGTCCATCCTACCAAGAGTGACTTGAAAAGGCTTTGGTAAAAGATCTTTACAATTGTTTTTCCCTAGTTTTAGTATTGATTACCAAGGATTCTGAAAGCTTGAAACTCAAAACTTGAGTGATTTTTCAGGCTGCTGAAGGAGCGAGAATGGCTGGAGCTGCCAGAATTATAGGCATTGACTTTAACTCTGGAAAATATGAGAAAGGTAATAATAGTTGATGCAGTTCTACTTGACAATATGCTTGCAATTTGTCAACAATTAAAAAAACAAGTGTTCTCTTTAATCAACTGCTAACCACTTTTTTTTACTGCTAAAAGGTTGTTAGCTATGCCACCCACATGAATTTTTTATTTTTAAAAGTAAACATAGGCAAATCGGTGTAATTGATAAGCCTTCCCCTTCAATGCAAAGTTGATCTGGAAGCCTTTTAGATTTGTAGGGTTTTGGGGTTTTGGTGTTTTAGGGTTTTGGGGTTTGTTTTGGTGTTTAAGGGTTTTGGGGTTTTGTTGTTTTAGGGTTTTGGGGTTTTCTCTCTACTCATCTTTTGAACAGGTCCTTATTGCTAATATTTGCTTTGCTTCTTTTCTTCAGCAAAAGAGTTTGGTGTAACGGAATTTATAAACCCAAAAGATCATCAGAAACCTGTTCAACAGGTTTGTTGAACTCCCCTTTTCCTTCTGTTCTTATAGCATTTGCTTAACCTGTTTCGGCTTATGGGGTTTAATGGGCGAATGCTCTTTTCTATGTATGGTATTTCTTTTTTCAAATTTACTTAAAGAAATTAATTTTTCCGTTTGTCTATTGCTTTCCCAGGGATTTCATCCCATCTGTTATATCCAAACATAAAAAGAACGACAATTTTCTTGCTCTGTTTTTATAGGTAATTGCAGAAATGACTGATGGAGGAGTAGACTACAGTATCGAGTGCACAGGGAATATTAATGCAATGATTCAGGCATTCGAAGCTTGTCATGATGTATATCCCCCACCCTTACTGTAAAAAAATACTCCTTATTTTGGTAATCAAGTTTGGTATTTTGAACCACATAACCTACTATTAGACTTGAAGGAAAGGGTGGTGTCTATATGCTGCTGAAACTAACTTTGAGTTCATCTTTGTTTTGATTTGAAGGGGTGGGGTGTCGCGGTTTTAGTAGGGGTGCCTCATTCAGATGCAGTTTTCGCTACCAATCCTGTGAATTTTCTGAATGAGAAAACATTAAAAGGAACATTCTTTGGAAACTATAAGCCCAAGACAGATCTACCAGGTCTGGTGGATAAATATATGAACAAGGTAAAAATAAATATGATTGTTTCTATATGATCAGGGCCAGTCACCCTTCCAGGTATTTCAACTTTCAAGCTGCTGGTACTAAATTAGCTCACGTTCTTGTGCAGGAGATTGCTCTGGAGAAGTTCATTACTCACGAAATCCCTCTTTCTGACATCAACAAGGCATTTGACAACATGATGGAAGGAGAGGGGCTGAGATGTATAATTAATATGGAAGATTAGACGGTGAGGAAAATCTGAGTAGGTGAAAGGTTTAGTTGAAAAGCTTTTCAACTGTTTACTTTTTAAGCAGATTTTTGGAATTTCTGTGACCGTGGATTGTAAATAAAACCCGCTACTGATCAGTTATGCTATGTTGTTACTCTCGTTATATTATATATATTTTCGAATGTATAGCTTAATTACATATAGTAATATAATATTAAGGTTGTGATGGTCTCTATATATATGGGTTTTTTTTTGTTATCAGTTACGAGAGTTTTTTGGGGTTACCAGTTATGAGTTTATGTTATGATTGGAGAGCAATTTTTAATATTTGTTTTATTTTATTCAGGGATCCATAGATTCTTTTAAATAGAAAAAAATATAGATATGCATCTCTTTTCTATGTATAGAATATAGTGGTTATGATGACTAAAATTTAGAGTTCAACATTCTATTTTATCATCCAAAATAAGTAGATAATGAGGATCATCTATACTAAATAGGCTTATTAGCTATCCATGTATAAATGAAAAGAATTCAACATCAATGTCTTTTTGAAGGTAAATAAACCTGTCTATATTTGAAGGCTTGATGATGAAAACATGCACAAGCTGCTCATTGTATAAACTAGTTCAATTTCTTTATCGATGGCATGTTTATGAATGAAGTGACAATGCATTTTAAAATGCTTTGTGTGAGCATCATTTTGTTGGTGTATAAACTAGTTCAATTTCCTTATTAAGGACATGTTTATGAATGAAGTGATAATGTATTTCAAAATGTTTTGTGTGAGCATGGAACACTAGATTCTTGGACATCTTCAACACTTTGATTATCACATTACATGATTGTGGCATTATGTTGTGGGTGTTGAAGATCCTCAAGAAGTTGTCTAAGTCAAATTGCTTTGCATGTTGCTACAACACATCTTTTGCTTCGATCGATGACAATGCAACATTAGGTTGTTTCTTACAAGTTATTGAATAATGATAAGATCCAATATTGAAACAATAATGAAAGGTTGATTTCCTAGAGCCTTTGCAACCTATCCAATTTGAAACTAAAAAAACCAACAAGTTTGAAATCTTCATTCTTTGAATATTCCAATTTGAAGTTTTGTTTCTTTGAAGATATCTCAAAACTTTGTTGCAACAACCATGACTCTACCTTATTAAAGTCACGAATCAAGACAAGATTCCAACTACATAAATATGTTAATTTAATAATTAATACTTTATCGTTTACCCTTATTCCTCTCTAAATTAAATAAATACACTAATTTATTTAATTTAGTCAGTAAATCAATTTTTCCTCACTTTCTCTCTCCTTTGAACATCCTCCAAATTTGCCACTTGTCTCTAACCTTCTGTTAATTAACCTAATCCAATATTTGCACAACCTTAACCAAAATCATTAACTAAATTTAGCATCTTTTTGGTCAATTCTTCATTTTTTCTTTTTCATTTAACCCTCTCTCCTATGTGAATTTTTAATTCACATTTATTTGCTCTAGAACACCTCCTTTAAATGTGAATTTTTAATTCACATTCCATTCTCCCAAGCTCAACATTAGATTTCTAAAATTATTTTGAAGAAAGTACTTATCAATTTTTGAATACTAGGCTCATGGAACAAGTTTCAAACCTTATAGTTTTGTTTTCATATAACATTATATGCTCTTTTCCTTTTCTACAAAACCAAAAAGTTGTCATATATACCTCCTCTAAGAAATCTCCATTTAGGAATAAACTTTTCATAATAGATATTTGGTGGATTTTCTAATTATGTTGTGAAGAAAGTGTGATCAACATTCTAATTGTGATAATCCTTGCAATTGGAGCAAAAGCTTCCTCATAATCAAAACCTTAAGTCTATTTGTAGCTATTAGTTATCTATCATTTTTTTTTCTTATCAACCATTAATTTTGAACTTAGTTTTGAACACCCATTTGTAAAATCAATTGCTTCTTTACAAGCAAGTAAATATACCCAAATCCCATGTTTAGTTCTAGCAAATTGAATCCAACCCTTGATTCATAGCACTTTGTCATTTTTCTTCTTTTATTGCTTCCTCAAAAGTACTTGGTTCATCAACATTTAGTCCTATAATTTATCATGGGCACTCTCCTTGTTCTTTCTAATCTCCTTAGAGGAATATTATATTATGGAGTGGATAATGAGCTTGAATTTACCTTTTTCATACCCGTTCTTTCTTTTGTTAATTCAATAGTGCTATTTTGTTTTAGATCAACATTTTTGGGTGAGTATGATGATACATCCTTATCATCTTTCTCTTCTAGAAAATCAATTCATGTGAACAATTGAAAGGTGACACTCAAAGTGACATCTCTAGAGAGGAAATTTAGTTTATCTCATGATCATACAATTGACAAGCTTTTACTAGTCATTGTATCTAACAAGGATGCATTTCTAGACGAATGCTCCCAAATTTTCATCATCATCAAATTTCTTTCTCTTCTCTTTTGGAATGCATCTAGAGGAAATGATCTTAAAGATTCTCAAATGCCTAATTGATGGTTTCCTACCTAACCATGCATCTTTTGGAGAGATGTTTTCTAGGTTTGTAGTCAAGCTTTAATTGATCAAATATGTTCTATGAATTGCTTCTTCTCGTAAATTATCTCCAATATTGCAAGCCTTTAAGCATTGATTTAGAGCTCTCTTGAAGTGTCTTGTTCATTCTTTCAACCACTTCATTTTGTTGAGGAGAGTATGTGGAATTGAGGCTCACCATTATTTGATCTTAACATTTTAATTTTATTATCATGTTCATTCTTGAATCATTGTACAAGTTCCTTGAAAGAATTAAATTCTTTGACTTGTTCTTTAGAAAGTAAACCCATACCTTTTGAGTGAAATTTTTGATGAATACCTTGAAATCCTGGATTTCCCTACGGAAACTATCGTCATTGACTCACAAAGATTGAAAATTAAATGAATTCCAACTTCTTGGAGGTTATCTAAGTTTTTCCAAAATCAAACTTATCTCTATGTTGTTTCCCCATAGCATAGGCTTCATAGAAACACTTATTTGTAGTGGTGGTTGGAATACCATATAAGGTATGTGCATGAAAATGGGGGACCAAAAAGGGATCAAAAGTGACCACTTTTTTTTTTCTTTCTAAAATCAATAAAATTGATCTTAGATAAAAATTGAAGATAACCATGCTCAAAACTTGAAGATGTGAGAAGAACCAAGTCTGCATTAACTTGGAATTTAGTTTCTAAACAACTAATGTTTTTAAGATGGTGGAGATTAAGAAGTTCAAATAGAGGGAGCACACAAAGTGTTCATATTTTTGTCAAAAAAAAAATAACAAAGTGTCTAGTGTGCTCTTTAAAATGTTGAATTTTTCAAAATATTTCACAAATTTATTTAGTGGAAAATTAGCTAATATCATGTACTTTATGCCTAAATTTTCAGCTAATTTTTTAATCAATGTATCATTTTTTTATTAATTTTCAAAATGGACACATCTTAAAAAATAAAAAGTTGTGTTTTCCCCAGTATTTATTAAAAATCTAATCAAAGGCCATTTTTTTAATGTGTATAAAATAGAATGTAGAATGTATAAATGTAAATGAACGAATAATTAGTGATACTAAAAATATTATACATAGGTTTTTGGCAAAAAGAAGACATTGGCAAAAGAATTTCAAAATCAAAACCTTAACATATTGGAAGTGTAAAAAGTGTATGGTTAGAAAGGTAAGAGAGAGTTTGACGTTATTGTGGCATTTTTCATATCAATATCAAAAGGCATGCAAACATGATGGCGAGCACACTTGACTATTCTTTGGGCTGGATGCCCAAGAAAAATCCAACCCTAAGGGTAAAAAATTTCCAAGGCAAGTTATAACATGCTAGCACAACGTGAGTGCATTTCTTTGCATGTAAAAAATAAAAAAATGGTCAAAAAAACATATGCATCCCATGATATTGTACAAAAAAGAGATGCCTCCTGAAAGAAGAATCCCCCCATAAGAGGAATAGCCCCCCTCCAAAAATAGAGAAAAAAATGAAAGGCTAAGCCCCGACGTAGACACTTGTTGCACCCTAACAAATCTTGCAAATGAAGGAACTTTCTCTTAGTGAAGGTTTTGGTGAAGATGTTCACAACTTTATTTGATGTGGGAAAATACTTAAAATCAATTATTTCTTCCTAAATCAACTTCCAAATGTAGTGCATATGAATCTCAATGTGTTTCATCCTTTGGTGATGAACTAGATTCCTTGATATCTATATCACTTTGATTATCATAAAAGATGATTATAGGATTTCTGAATGGAATGTTGAACTCTATGAGAATATTTTGAAGCCAAATAGCCTTAATGGTGGCATTAACTTCCCCTTGATACTTAGCCTTTGTAGATGAAAGAGCAATTGTAAACTGCTTCTTTCTTGACCAACAAATTAGACCAAAACTAAGTGAGAAGCAATACCCTGAAGTAGAATTGTGATCTTGAGAATCACTAGTCCAATTTAAATCTGTGTATCCCACCAAGTCAATATCCACACCTGTTGCATACTATGTCCCATAACTATGAGTACCCTGAATGTAGTGAAGAAATCACTTAACTTCTTTCTAATGCAACTCATATGGCTCCTCCATGAATTGAGAGAAACATACCCACAACATATGAAATGTTGTGTCTTGTATGAGTCAAATAGATGAGACTTCCAACAAGTTATCAATATAAAGTTCCATCAACCAAGGGTGAAGAAGACTTAGCCTCAAGTTTGACCCCTAACAAAAGTGGACTCGATGTAGGCTTACAATCAACCATGCAAAATTTGGAGAGCATATCAAGAGAATACTTGGATTGTTTAAGGAAGATATTTGACAATGACTGAGTGATCTCAATCCCTAAGAAGTAGTGCAATAGACCCAAGCCTGACATCAAAAATCAATCATACAAAAAAATTCACTAGTTTGATGGCGGATGAGTGACTCCCTATGATCAACAAGTCATCAACATAGAGAACTAAAAATTTGAGAGTTTTATCTAGTTGTAGAATGTATACATTGGATTAGAATAACATCAAGTGAACCCAACTATCAAAGGAAAGATTCCATCTTGGCATACCAAGCTTGAGGGGCCTATTTGAGGCCAGAGAGAGACTTCTTGAGGCAAAAAGCAAGTGAAGGATCTTGTACTAACCCTTGTGGCTTCTCTATGTAGCTTTCCTCATAAAGGTCACCATGAAGAAAGGCACTCTTCACATCCATCTGATGGAATTCCCAACTATTGGTTGTAACTATAAAAAGGACAGGTAGGATAGAATTTATTTTGGATACTGGCACAAAAGTCTTAGAGTAGTCAATCCTGGTAACTTGGGAGAATCCTTTTGCGACCAAGCGATCCTTATGCTTTTCAATTGACCTATCGGCTAAAATTTTTGTTTCATAGATCCAATTGCATCGAACAATTTTCCTTCCATTAGGAAGAGGGATAGGATCCCATGTGATTCCTTTCCATGGAATTGATCTCTTCTTGCATAGCAACATCCCACTTAGGGATACTAGAAGCTTCCCAAAATGATTATGAATTAAAAACTAAAGCAATGAAGAAATATGGAGCCTATTGAAACTCAATCACTTTTTGACTGTAATGTCTAATGATCCCAAAGAGGCCCAAATGTTAGAGAGTGTGGAGAAGAATCATCAACCTTTGAATTATGATTATGAGAGGAATGTGATTCCTCATCATTACTATCACCATTTGAAGTGGAGGAAGAAGACTCCTCATAAAAATTAGGAGTATTAAGATCCTTCAAGAAGAAATGCCATCATGATGTAATGTCTCCAATGCGATAGTGGATGGAGAAGTGGTAGGAGAAGAGTTGGAAGGGCTCTCCTCAAAATGAATACTCTTCTCAATGAACAACTCATGAATGGTGGGATGGAGAAGCATGTAGTCTTTGGCATCATCTAGGTACCTAAAAAATATGTAAGGATTGTTTTATTAATCCATAGCCTTGTGTTTCTTTGTTGGAATGTGGGTCCATGCTAGAGAACAAAACACTTGAAAGTTCTTAATTGTTGGTTTTCAACTAGTCCAAGCTTGAAAAGGAGTTACTCCTTTTAAAGCTTTGTGAGGAACTTGGTTTTGAATATAACATGCATAGTTTATGGTCTCTACTTAGTATTGAGGTGCCAAAGATTTGGAGTGTAACATAAAATTTTCCATCTCCTTTAAGGATCTATTCTTGCGTTCTAGAACATAATTCTACCAGGACTAGATTTTAGGAATAGGATCACAAAGCAGTATACAATAAAATGAATTAGAGATTAAATATAAAATAACACAAAACATAGAGACATAGATATACATGGTTCACCCAATATGGGCTACATCCATAAATAAATAACCAATCCTTTTATTTCATCTATAAAATTAAAGGGATACAACCTACAACACATATGTTGTAACTTCCTCCTCTCCACCATAGTCTCCTCACAATATAATGCAATACCATAAATAGTTGTAATGCAATTCCATCATAAAAGTTTGGGTTGCATTCTAGGGTAAGGAAAGAAAACATAATCTCTATCATCAAATCTATGACCTAATGATAAACAACATAGATTTAAAATGAATAAATACATTTCAAATGTAGCTTTTGGGGGTGTTTCCCCTGAACTCGGGTCATTGAGGCACACAACCCCCAAATCCATCATTAGGGGATGATCCACTTAAACCTCATGGGTGGGTGCCAACAATATCCCACTTGGAGACTGATCACGACAACTCCAGGAAGATAATCAAGCTTCACCAACAATGTCTCATTTGGAGATTGATTACAACAACTCCACCACTACTGATCCCATTGGACTAGGCTCCACTTTGGACATGGAAAGTTTCACATATTCACTATCATCCTTGAAGGCCAATGAAAACTTAGCAGAAAATTATTTTCTCTCGAGTTACTACCTTTGACAACATCTCTACAAGATTTTGGCTACTGTGTACATTTTTCAACTTCAATTGTCCATCTTCCAAAATTGATGATATGAAATTTCACTTGAGCTAGATATATTTAGTCTTAAAATGAAGGGTTGAGTTCTTTGCAAGATGAATGTCACTTTAACTATCACTATACAACCTGCTAGGCACTTTAACTATCACTATACAACCTGCTATCCTCCTACTTCTTTCCCAATTCCTCCATAAAGCTTTGTAGCCAAACAATTTCTTTACTAGCCTTTGTAGCAAAAAAATCACCAGGAAATCCAACTTACTTTTGTTCCACCTATAGTAAAAATATGTACCCTATGATGCTCCTTCTGCTATCAATATCACTTGCCAAATTAGAATCAACATATCCTTGTAAAGGAGAGTTGGAACCTCCAAAACATAATTCATGAGTAGTAGTGCCTCTCAAATACTTGAGAATCCAATTAAATACATTCAAATTCTCTTTTCTTGGATTGCTCATATACCTTCTCACTACTCTCACTGCATGTGCAATATATGGCCTTGTACATGCCATGACATACATCAAGTTGCCAACTTCTGATGAGTATGGAACCTTGGAAATGTAGTCTATCTCCTCCCTATATTTTGGCGCACATCTTCTTAGTCAATTTTAAATGTCTGGGTAAAGGTGTAATAATTGATTTTGCATCCTACATTTGAAATATTTTCAACACCTCTATGTACTCACTTTAAGACAATGTTAATGAGCATTTTTTGTCTCTTGTTATTCTCATACCAATGATTTTCTTTGCAACACCCAAATCCTTCATTGCAAATGAAGTGGCTAATTTTCTTCTAAGAATACATTTATATCTTATGTAGTAGACCCTACAAGAAGCATGCCATCTACACATAATAACAAGATGATTAACTCCCATTATCTAATCACTTCAAATAAAAATAATGATCAAAATAATATCTACTATAACCTTGTTATGTCATAAACTTGCCAAATTTTAAATGCCACTACCTTGGAGCTTGCTTTAGGCCATAAAAACTCTTCTTCAACTTGCACACTAAGTTCTCCTTCCCTTTGATTTCATACACCTATATATGTTGCATATAAATCTCTTTCTCCAAATTCCCATGGAGAAAAGTTGTCTTTACATCTAATTGTTCAAGATGCAAATTTATACTGCCACTAGACTTAAAATATTTCTAATTGAAGTCATTTTAACAATAGAAAAAATATTTCATCAAAATCTATACCTTTATTCTGTGCAAAACCCTTGACAACAAGTCTCACCTTATACCTCCTTTTTCCTCCATCTTCTCCCTTCATCCTATAAACCCATTTATTTTGCAATGCTCTTTTCCCTTTGGGAAACTCAACCAAGTCCCAAGTATGGTTTGTAACAAAGATTCCATCTCCTCTTTCATGCCTTACTTCCACTTCTTTTTGGTTTCTACCTACATCGCTTCTTCACAACTTTCCAGTTCACTATAATTTTTCAACAATACATAATATATTATAAAAACCTAAAATTGACCATATTTGATCCATTTACCCCTAATTCAACCAAATTCCCATCCTCTATATTAGTTAAATAATATCGTATTGTTTAATAATTTAATTAATATTTAATTATCTTAGCCTTCATCTTAATCTATTTCTTTTAAATTATCCCAAAATCCTAGCCTAAATTAAATATTTACCTTTGATTATTTACCCCCATCCCTTATCCATCTCCTCAAAAAATTAAATAAATAATCCATTTATTTAACTCCTCTCTACATGTCCCATCCTCCAACCTCTTTTCATTAAATCCTAATCTCCCCCTCAGTGGTTGCACACACTTAATTGGGTAAACCCTCACTATCACATCATGCACATGGCCCTTTTTACATGTGAAATGGCCTTGGTACCATGTCACATGGGCCTTGTCTCCTTAAAGTACTCCAAAGGAATTTTTAATTCCTTTATTCCCATCACATCACCCCATTTGGAGTGTGAGGAAAAGGTTTTCCTTTATAGAAAGATCCTCCTTCACACTCCAATGTACCATCTTCTTCACATCACACCTCATGGTGTTAATCGGTATCATTCCATGAGGTGAGTTTTCTCAACCATCCTCCACTCTTCATCATTAACTTGCAATCTTGACCCTCCATCCAAAATCATAAAATTTATAAAACCAAAAACACTTAATCATTTTCAAAGGTAATCACTCATTTTATCACTAGAGTGTCATTATGCTATCAAAATTGTTAGTGAGCACACATTAAATTGACTATCACAAGAATATTTACACAGTTGGGAGTCTATTATAGTTTAATTTTGTTACATTATATTCTCATTTGACGTTGATTGACCAATCTTGAATAATTTTCTTATTATTTGTGTTTGATTTTATTTTAATTTCATTCACATTGGCACAAATTTCATGGACACTATCTTGGCATGCCTAGTGGGACCCACATCATGGGTCAGATTAATCATTTTTTTCTTGTTTTAGTGTTTTCATGTTCCCAAGATTCGAACAAATGAATTTTCCTATGATTGGGCGAGCACGATTTGTAAACAGGTGAAAGAAAATTTATAGAGGTTAATCTGCTTTGATAGTTAACTAACAATTTGTATTGCACAATATTCGGTGAAAGTGACCTATAAAAGGGTGAATGAACTAATAGTTGGGAAAATATACTCAACATGAGGCTCGACATAGTTTGTTTTCACTCGATTCTATGTTGGTTTGAGCTTCTCATGCTTAATTCAAGTGTTTGTTTGATTTTGTGTTTTATTTGATCTTATTATAATCCCATTACTTTGACATGATATTCATGTACATACATTGGCACACCCAGTGGGATTCACATCATGCCCATAAAACTGACCAAATTTCCCTCTTTTAAGTGTTTTTTATGTTTCCAGGTTTCAGATGAGTGAATTCGTTGTTGTTTGGGAAAAAGCATTTTGTGAACAAGCGAATATAACTTTACAAAGGAAAATATGCTTTTGTAGTTAACTATCATTGGTCTTGGAAGTTAACGAGTGAACTCAATCATAATTGGGTGAATCAATTGCCCAAATTTCCCCATTCATAGAAAGGTGAATCCACTTTGCAAATGGGTGAACATACTATTAATTGGGTGAATGCATTGAAAACCATTATCTAAACATAAAAAGGTGAATCCACTCTGTACATAGGTGAATATTCTTTGTGCATCAATGACTATGTGAGGTATAGTCAATCCATTTCGAGTAATTTTTTCTTTTGATCAATTTGACATCTAATCATTTTGTTGTGCAACTTGAAATCATTCGTCAAAGACAAAAATCAAACAACTACTAACATTTCTTCTGTAGGTTTGCAACCACATATTATTTTTATCACCAATCTAAGAACACTTCAATTTCTAAAGGGTTAATCTATTGTGTTTCATATTTGGGGTCCTCCATTGACGTATGCACTCCCCTTGCACCTTTTGATGAGCCCAGGGATTAAATTATGGATTAGCTTAAGTCTTGTTGTGTATATTCTAGGAATGCTAGCTACGTGTATGCTCTTTCCTCGTGCTTCATGCAATCTTGGAGATTAAAAACATATAGCATATCCTTCCCTTTAGGAGGCTTTCTTGGGGATTTCATTCCCCCAAGAGATGACCTCAACCATGTGAATTGGGTATATCAAAGGGGAGAAAAAAAACTTGTTCAATCTAGTCATGATGTGTTTATAAAATCTCTAATACTAGGTGATACCAAGATAAGAGTGTGTAGGATTGGTCTATGGTTTAGTCGATATTCTCAACCCATGCTTGTGACAAAGTTTGTGTTCACAAATCTCTACATAACATCCTAGTATTTGGAGGATGTAGACTAGCTTAACACCATTATGTCATCAGTTAGTGTGGTGCAAGGGATGCCTATTGTACTCCAAATTTACTCATAATGTACTTCAATGTATTGAGATAAAGCTTAATAAGGAATATCTATTTAAGTGCTATCATTGGTAAGATATTCACTCCTTTATTTCAGGAGATCTCTCTAGGTATCCAACAAATGGTGGATGAAAGTTAGCACTTGCATTGTGATCCTACATTGATTTTCAATCCCACTTGAATAATTTAGGCTTGTGCTATTTGGTGTGTCTTATTGTGCTTACCTTTGCATATCTTTAGTTTGCCTAGTCATTGTCTATCCAATATTATTGTGATTATAATATTTGGTCCTTTCAACATCTCTATCCAATTGTTAGCCTTAGGTGAATCTACCCTTTGTTGGGTGAATTTTCTCTACTCTTGGGAAAATCCACCTAGGTAGTTAATATGTGGTTCAATTGTAATCATCCTTGGGAAAATATGCCCTATCCTTTTGAAAATCCACTAACTCTTATGCAAATCTGCCTCTTCATAGTCCCTTATCATTTGTTAGTCAAACTAGTCCATTCTGAGTTTTGGAAAATTTGTCTTGTCCTTGTGCAAATCCATTTTCATTTAGGCGAATCTACCTTGGTGACAAGTGAATTTTCTCTTGTTATAACCCCCCAGTTCGATCCATCTCTAGTTTGGTTGAATCTATTATCCCTTAGGAAAATCCACCTTACACCTGGGTGAATCCATCTCGTCTTAATCCCATGTCGTTACTCTATCCAAATTTCCAATGTTTAGCTTGGGCGAATCCAAGTCCTCTTTGAAAAATCTTCCTTGTTCTTGGGAGAATACATTTAAGAAAAATTTGTGATCAACATGGGTGAATCCACACTAGTTTAGGTGAATCCATTTCCCATGCAAAATATAGAGAGAAAATTCTTCCTACCATGGATAATCAGTGTTCTGCTGAGTCCAAAACTACAATCAAATAATTTTCTAGTCTATATCTATCCCAAAATGATCACTTCCATCTCATTGATCACCATAAAATTTTCCAAAACATCATCCCCTTTGAATAAGGAGTCAATTAAACCTACCTAATCAACATCTAGACCACCTAGCATCATATATCCAATCTCAAAATCTCAAGTGAGATCCTAAATCCTAAAGAAAATCATCCACCATAATGCTTTCTTGGGAGCTTAGCTTGTCCCAAGTTAGCAATCTCTCATTGAAACTCTTTCACCTTAAGTCATAGGTATATTTTGCATTGATATTGTCTCTTGCTTGAAAACTCAACCTATCTCAAGTAGGAAATCCATCCAATCGAGATTTGACAAAGGACCTTGACAATAATTGAGAGGATATTATCAACCATCCATCCCAATAATGACCCCATCAATTTAAATGTAACCTTGAACATTAGGAGAACCTCCCACCTCCCACCATATTTTCAAAATTATCCTAATCTAATCTTAAACCAAATCCAAATCCAAGCTTAAACCAAATCCTAATATGAGCTTAATCCAATTCTATGTATTAGCTTTAGTAAATCATCCAACCTAAGATCTTTTGATATCAAAATAAATCTTAAGATATCTTTTCCCATGATCTTCTAGTCTATTACATTCACCTTCTAATAATTTCTTCCATTCATGCCCATCTAATCCAATACCATGAATCCTTATCCTCCCCTAATGCATCCAAAAGTAGTACTCAAGGGAAACCCTAATTATATTGATGATGATGATGAAACTCTTGTTGATCAAGATGAATATGAAATCAATCCCCTTGGTGTTATCATCGTTAAGCTTTCCCCAAGTACAAGCTATCCCATCATGCCTCCATATATACCTACTAGTAATCCTCATGCTACCTTTGACAAAGAAAATCCCCTATATCCATCATCTGCATCTCCCTCTTGAAAGGAAATACGAATCCACCCAAGATAATTTCCACATAACCCAATTAAATAAATCTATGCAAAAATATTTGGAATCCATATGCCAAATAATCGACAATATACCATCAAAGATGGCACAATATATACCTTGGGAAAACCCTCAATAGGGAAAACCCCAACCTCCAAAAGTATCCATCACTCATTTGTATTATTCAATAATAAACATTACAATACATCTTCAAAGTTCTCCATGAATACCTTTGAAACATCAATCCCTCTACAAGCACTTCATGTGAAAAAGGATGTGACCACACATCCCATTCCATGCTTGAATCCTCACAAATGATAACAAGAGATACTCTCAACTAGTGAACAAGCCAACTAACCAATCTTAGACAACTACCCATGTGTTTGCTTTTATAGAAACAGGATCACACAAAACCACCAAGTGATATTACATAAAACGATGTGACTAATACCATGAGCTTACAAAACCATTAACCCCTACATTTACTTATTGATACCAAGTTTTCCCAACATTAAATATTATCCCAATGTACAACCCCATATTAAATATGTAATCACAATGTTACATACAACACATAAAGTGGCCCCAAGAATGCTAACCCATGTGATGCACACATCCATAGATCCCCTAGGTACACCACATAATAATAAAATGTTACATTATAACATTATGCAATGTGGAAAACACACCTTTTCCTAACATTCTCCCAATTGTAATACATTGCATACAGGGTAAACAAGTAAACTCAAACATGAACAAGAGAACTAGATCCCTATAACTACATATACCATCAAGGAATCAAAGTGCTCAATGTGCTCCATCAAGATACTTGCAACAAGAATCAAGGTGGCCATCATCTCAATAATGAATGTTCTCATCCTCCATCATGCCAATGCACAAAGATAAGAAGACATTGAAGGAGATACCACACTATCTATCATAACAAATCATAAGTCTTGCCTCCAACTGATATCCCAAAACATAAACACTCAATCCAAGGGTAACAAGTATGTATCAATAACTATCAAGATATAATCACCATAGTTGAACATAAGGAGATAAACATGCCAACATCCATCAAATGAATCCTTTAGAACCAAAAAACCATAGCTCAATATCCATATGCATGAGAAGATAAAGCATAAAACATAATGCATCTAAAAATAACAATGGGCAATACCTCTTAGATGATAAACCGTTGAGTAGACAATGAGTGGGGAATGAGAATGCTCTTCCAAAATATCCAAGTCAGCATGACTCATCTAAGAACAATATCCTCATAAGTCCATGTTGAACTCACATCCAACCAAGGTGTAGGCTCCTTAGACTTCCAGATAAAACCTCATCAATGAGTAATTGTCTCAACATATGTCTCTAATCCCAAGATATCACCTAGCCTCACCTATTTCTCCCAATATCCATGAGAACATGTAATCGATCAATCTAGGGCAAACTCCAAATGCAATATAGCACCATCATGAAGCTCCTAGGAAAATGATCAATTAACTCAATACCAAGAGAGCCAACCAAGATCAAAGTCAAAAGCCCCAATCGCTAAATCAAGAACTCAATCATGACATCATGATCTCATATCTCATCAAAAGAAGATGATATGCTCCAATGGACATATCATGTGATGAGACCATAAATTGTCTCATATTTTATCAAAGAAAATTATCTATTTCTTCCTAATGGATTAGTGTTAAAGTGGATTTGAGTAATAATTGAAAGTTCTTTAGCTTGTTTAAATTAGAATATAAAGTAAATGTTTGGTTTATTTTTGGTAATCTATGTGATCCAAATTGCCTCTAATATGTCTCTATGAAGTGTTTAAAATTATATAATGTAGACAAATGAGTTATTAAATAACTCATGGTAAGAAGAAGCTTCATAGACACTTGCAACAAAGAGCTCTAGACACTTGAGGCAGTTAACTCCTGAAAGATTTAGAAGGCTTTAAAGAAATAATGAGAAGATAAAGAAGACTCCCAATACACTCCTACATTCATGAAAAATCATGGAGCATCAGTCATTCCCAAGTTAATGGGATGAGTATTTTTTTTTTATGTTGAGAACTCAAAGATCTCTCACAATTATTAAATTTCATGCTTCCTTCTTCCACCAAAGATAACTCAAGTTACCACATCACTCAAATGTTGTTGCATGATTATAGCATGTTATTCATGCTAAGGATCAATGATTTGGTCAATTGAATTGAAGAATAATTCCTTTATTCATGTTCAACACTTGAAGACTTCCTAAAAATGAACCATCCAAAAATTGTGAAAAATGTAGTCTTAGTAAAATAGTGATATGTCCCTCATTTCTCAATGAAATTCAAAAATTAAAAATTATATAGAAAGTAGATTTGAAGGGATAAAAACCATTTTGAGCATTTTCCATGGTTTGTAGCAGGGAAGGAGCAATGCGTGTCAAAAAATGACTAAGACAAAAGTGGCATGATGGAGGACAACAACTTCAATTTTCTTAAAGTTTTGTAAACGACCCCTCAAAAATAGGACCTTGGATCCGCATTCTTAGTGGATTGGTTGGATAGATACAAAATATGAATTCTATAAATACAATGTAATCATTTGATCAAAGGGAGGGGATTAGAAAGACTTGTTTCAGCTTGAGGAAATAGGATAGATCTAGTTTCATTTTCTAGCAATGTAACTCTAGATTTCTAGATTAAATTTGAATCTAAGAAAGCTTTTCATTTCCAGCAAGTGTGAAGTAGTTTAATATTTTCAATTCATGCAAGTGTTCCTTAGATTAGTTCCCTTTCATGCAAATAGGATTTATTTCTACAAGTAGATTAGATTGTAAAAGAAGTTTTCTACTTTCTCTCTTGCAGATACTCGTGGACATCGCCTTGGATTGATAAATTAAATGATGAGGATTACAATGATCCCATAATTTTTTGTGTCGTTTCCGGGGATAGGTGTCATTAGGGGAGGGAGAAAATTAGTTTGGCAGCTTTTTAGATTTAGAAGTTCCGCAAGAAAGATTCATCTCTCGAAACCCCCCCAAAATACCAAATCTAAAGAGAAACCCCCCTGTCTATTTCAAAATATCCTTAGTTGGAGGACCATCACTCCAAGTCCTAGAAAAGGATCTTTTTTTAAGGAAAGAATTGATGGATTATTGCTTGCAAGAGGTGTAAAATAAAATGAAGAGATCTTATCTTAATTACAAAAGCTTGCAAGGAAAAGACTTATTTGGAGACCTTCAAAATCCAAGAACGGCTGCCCAATCAGATTTTTAAAGTCAAAGGAGGGTTTCCCAATTAGAGATTTGAAGAACAAGGAGCTGTTTCTAGTCATGCATGTAGTAGATCAAAAGGAAGGATTGCAAGATCTCTCCAATCAACCCATGTATTTGCTAGAATCAGAAATATGGAAGAAGGTTTCCACTTCAAAGGAAGATGAAGCATTGAATTTCAAAAATTTTATCATCTTCTCTCAAAAAATTGAATGCATGGAAACATACTTTGAGAAAGGGAAGATATTTTTCAGAACCAATTAATGGTTATGTGTAACCTCTCTACATCATTAAGTAGAGTAGGTTAGGGTAGGTTTGATTTTTGCAAATAAGTTCTTTGCACATGCTATTTCCTCTTCTCTTAGGCTATAAGCATGTAATTTTCTATGCAAGTTGCTGCTCAAAAACTTGTAGAAGATATTTTGGCATTATGGATGACTAGTTAGTGCAGAAAAATAATGATGAAGCAATCTAAGTTGGCATTCAATATAAAAGATCAACTTGTAGCTCTAAAAAATTTGAAGAAATTCTTTGCATGCAGCATGGATAAAGTGAACTACAACTCATACATGATGGTTGCATGGGAAACTGAGATAAAATCAGGTATTTACTTTATTATTTTACTCCTATTCAACTTAAAGTTCTTTCATTTTACTCAATCCACTCAAAAAAAAAGAAAAAAAAGAAAAACATCTAAAAGTAGTTCTAAGATTTAAGGAGAAATTTGAACCTATCTAGAGCTATTTTGGAACTATTCTGGAGCTATCAGGAGCTTTCAGGAGCTCTCATGAGCTGAACAGAGCAACTACTAAAAATAATAAATTTATTGAATTTGAAGGCTCATTATGAGTTGTAGAGGGACCTGCAACATTTTAGGTGTGGGGGAAATGATGAGACCATAAATTTTCTCATGTTTTATCAAATAAAATCATCTACTTCTTCCTAATGCATTAGTGTTAAAGTGGATTTGAGTAATGATTGAAAGTTCTTTAGCTTGTTTACAGTAGAATATAAAGTAAATGTTTGGTTTATTTTTGGTAATCTATGTGATCCAAATTTCCTCTAATATGTCTCTATGAAGTGTTTAAAATTATATAATGTAGATAAATGAGTTATCAAATAACTCATGGTAAGAAGAAGCTTCATAGACACTTGTAGCAGAGAGCTCTAGACACTTGAGGGAGTTAACTCCTGAAAGCTTTAGAAGGATTTGAAGAAATAATGAGAAGGTAGAGAAGACTCCAAAAACACTCCTACATTCATGCAAAATCATGGAGCATCAGTCATTCCTGAATTAATGGGATAAGTATTTGTTTCATGTTGAGTTCAAAGATCTCTCACAATTATTAAATTTCATGCTTCCTTCTTCCACCAAAGATAACTCAACTTACCACATCACTCAAACGTTGTTACATGATTATAGCATGTTATTAATGCTAAGGATCAATGATTTGGTCGACTGAACTGAAGAATAATTCCTTTATTCACGTTCAACACTCGAAGACTTCCTAAAAATTAGGTGCCCATAAATTGTGAAAAATAGAGTCTCAGTAAAATAGTGATATTTCCCTTGTTTCTCAATGAAATTCAAAAATTCAAAATGATATAGAAGTAGATTTGAAGGGATAAGAACCCTTTTGAGTATTTGGTGTGATTTGTAGCAAGGAAGGAGTAGTGCATGTCAAAAAATGACTTAGACAAAAGTGGCGTGATGGAGGACAACAACTTCAATTTGCTTAAAGTTTTGCAAACAACCCCTCAAAAGTAGGATCTTGGATCCAAATTCTTATTGGATTGGTTGGTTAGATATAGAATATGAATTCTATAAATACAATGTAATCATTTGATCAAAGGGAGGGGATTAGAAATGCTTGTTTCAGCCTGAGGAAATAAGATAGATCTAGTTTCATTTTCCAACAATGTAATTCCAGATTTCTAGATTAAATTTGAATCCAAGAAAAAATTTCATTTCCAGCAATTGGGAAGTAGTTTAATAATTTTCAATTCATGCAAGTGTGCCTTATATTAGTTCCCTTTCATGCAAATAGGATTTATTTCTGCAGGTAGATTAGACTGTCAAACAAGTTTTCTACTTTCTCTCTTGCAGACAACCATGGACATCGCCTTGGATTAATAAATTAAATGATGAGGATTATAATGACCCCATCATCATCTACTTTTATCATGCCAAAAATCTAATGCATAATCAAGATCATATCAAAACATAATAATAAAGCCATCTTATAAAAAAAGGATCACATGTGAAATGAGAAATCATGACACATCAAACAAAGACTAAAGATTCCTCCATGGCTAACCAAGATGTGAACATCTCCAAACCACATGTTTAGATAACTATCTCTTGTATAGATCATACACCATCAAATGGTGGATCCACATCATCACCCCAAGCTCCCACTAAACCATGATATCGAGCTCTCCATGGCATCATGCCAACCATCCTCTAAATGAAGATCCTTCACGGCCACAATGCAATCAAGGAATTCAACACTAAGAGCTCCCAAAGGGAAGATTCAATGATAATCTCCAAACCAAGAAGATACAAGACCACCAAACCATCATTGTCACAAGCTGCCACTAAGTCATATAATCAAGTTATCCATGACATCATGATAACAATATCCTCAATGAAGATCAATCAAAGGTCATCACATAATCAAAGAAATCAACTACAACACCAGGAGCTCCCAAAAGAAAAAGTAAAATCATAATCCTCAAGCCAAGAAGATACACCACCACAAAAAAACATGAATCAATCCAACACCACCAATAATGCACCTATATAAACAATTTATGTCATGCCAAAGTTCCTAAAGCACAAAGAACATTCATGACACCATGATAACCACCAAATGTACCAACAATAAAGTCCAATCATGTCACACATGTTTACATCACATAGTCAATAACATAGATGCCACATCATGATTGCACCTAGTAATACCATATCTCCATTTGAACATGAAAACCAAACCAACAAAATAAGTGACTAAACCAAGCCGCAAATTTGAATTTGAAAAAACACTAAAGAATCTATGGGAATAGACAACCCACATCTGAATCATATATGCAACCTATAAGTGTAGACAACCTACAACTACACAACTCATAGATCCAACAATGCAACATATAAATCCAACAATATATTGACAACCATGTCAAATAAGAATAATTAGATATGTAAATGTGAGTATAAAATGACTCCAACACAAAATCACCAAGATCTAAATATCCATAAGATCACAAAAGTACTAGAATCAATATGACCCCATAAATAACTCAGATGGAAATAACAAAAATAAATCATACCAAAACATCTCCAAACTTGATCCACCGTGTAGTGCTTTGAATAAGATTTTCATTGACTATAAGAAGTTCAAAATCTGTCTTTGTATGCACGTTATGACCTCTCCAAGTCAAAAAATAATAGTTGATTTCTAGAAATAATTTATCTATCAAAAAATAAAAATTTGAAAAATCCACCAATACCACAACAAAGTTCATGAAACTACCTTTACAACGAGTATAAGACATTGAAAAATGGACACCTTGGGTGAAAGTTATGCTCCCTAGAAAAATGTTGCCCAATTTTACTAGTGGTGGTGGCTACAAGGCAACTAGCTGGTGGCCCTCAGGCAGCATGTTAATCAATAAAATATAACTTATAAATTGAATATAGATAATAAAACATTTCTTATATGATACAATCAATCTTAATAAATTAAGAGTTATGTGATGGATTAATAATGAAAAATTCATACCAAACTAGATTATAACACACACCTTCACTTATGAAACATAATAATAATTTTTTTTGATAGAAATCTTTCTTTGAATTCACATTTATTCAAATAAACATAAAAAACCTCTATTACCGATGGTTCTAAGTCAAATCCATTAAACTATAGTAAGTTAAACAAATAGTAACGATAAATGAATTAGAAATTGAAAATAAATACTAAATTCTTATTTACAAATGAAATCCTTCTAAATTTCTTCTTAGATCATCATTATTTACCAAAATGAATTCATTGTTCAAATAAATTATTGGGTATAGGAATTACTTCAATTTATTTTAACTTATGTTTTACGAATGTCATGACATCAATATTTTGAAACTTTAGTAAATATGTCAACTAACTTAAATGAATTCTAGGAAATATTCATATTAGTGTTTCATTCAAGTTTTTCAAAATTTACTCTTGAATACGTAATTTTAATAGCTATATCAATTAGTGGAACTAGTTATTTTATTCCTTCCACAGTTGACAAGTTGCATGCATTTTCCACAAATCCATCAATAAACACAAGAAAACATCCAAACATAGAAACGTTCTTCAAACCTTCAAACATCACACTTGAAACATGTGCTTTCAACATCAAGCCATAGAAATTTGCATCCACTTCGATAACATACAATCAAAAAAATTCTTTGTCATCATGAATATTTTCATATCACCCATCACTTGTCTTGAATAGGATGTTTCCTTCCCCAAACTAGATATTTGTTTTCTATGGGATGCTTCTTTCTTAAAACCAGACATGATCCACATCTATTATTTACTTCTTTCAACACTTTGGCATAAGATACCATTGTTTTGTGTCTATTGATCATTTCCTGTCTTTTTCTTTGGTTTATATTTTTGATCTTTTAATCTTTATTTTGACTTATCTTTGACCCACACTATGCCTACTTAGGGTTGCCATGATCATTTCATATCATGGTGTAGTTTGATATGACATATATTAGGAAAATATATTTTCTTTATGTGTTTTTGTTTGATGGTTGTCTCATCATGAACCCGCCAAAAGTGTTAGACAAATTGTGAGTGTTGAGGCATCCTATTGTTTATTGTTTGTTCGAGATTTAGTCCATGCATTGGAAACATAGTCACTTTGGCCTTATATACCTTGGTGCATAACATTGATTACTATATTAAATAAATGTTGCTAAACTCAAAGTCAACATAACACAACATCAACATTACATCCATGGTCATGTTTCTTACATCCACATTTCCTTCTTTAAATCTTCCATCATTTTTCATTTTCATCTAACATAACATTTTCTTCATCTTCTCTTCTTTTGAGAGATCATTCGCGAGTTTATGCAAAAATAATCTCTCGAGGGGGCATCAATCATGTCATCTTCTCTCTTTTCATATCTTACCCAACTAGGGCAATGCCATTATCATCTTTATCTTCTTCTAATTTTTCTTTTCAGCTACTCTTCTTTTCTTTGAAATAATCTCACTTCAAACATTGCTTCAAAGAGGGACAAAATGTAGACGCCTAAATTATTCCACCTAGAACCATAATCATCATCACATAATTTTCATCTATCATTAATCACATTAATTATTCATTAGTCATCATTAATTTATTATTTTTTACCACATTATCATTTATTAATTAATAACCATTTAATAATTCCCACTTTATCCATTTAATTAAATAATATTTTATTATTTAACTATATGTGAGCTAATTCCCAATTTCAAATAACTTTTATTTTGAATTCTTCAGTCTTCATCAATCAACTCCATGTCCACCAATTAATTAACTCCATGTCCACTAATAAGTTAACTTAGTATCTAGATTTAGAAGCCCTTTCTCCATCCATCAATTAATTTAGTCTCATTTTAGAATCTCAATCTTCATTCTTTAACCAACTGATTATGCAAATGAAAATTGTGTGTGCAAAGTTACCCATCAATCAAAATTAAATAATTTATTACTATCTCCTCGTGATTCAAAATGGAAAATTTCCAATTTACACTTGAGTTGACTACTCAACCTCTTCACTTAACTCAGGTCATCATCTTCATCCTCATCCTTATCTCAATCAGAAGTCTATAAATTCAATAATTTTCTTCACCATTTTATTAATTCAATCATATCTAAGCAAATACATTTCATCAAAATAAAATCCATTTATTAGTCATTTCATAAGTGTTATATTGCAGAGATTGCATCCACATACCTCCAAGGTGAATCAACATCAATCCATTTTGAGGTTTGCAATGGAATTTATAGACTAGGTTTGATTTTATTTATGTTTGTTGCTTTCAAATTCTCTTTTTTCTTCTAGCTTATAAGTTTCATTGTAGACACCACTCACCAATTTGGGCACTCCATTTTGACTCCATTATATCCATTCAAATATGTCATATGACACTTCATAAGATGCATTTCTAAGTTGTTCAACAAGTGATTCCCTCTTACAACTCTTTCATGTGTCATAAATGCTCTTACATTTTCAATGCGGTAGGCCATACATTTTTATTCGAGAAACTAATTGAGACATTTTTTTAAATTGAAAATGTTGAAGAGATACATATTGGTTAAGGCCCATTTTGACATTTTTTGGGAGGCTAAAATCAACCTTTAGAACCTTCAAAATTATACTATTTTGTTCATAAGATCAGGATGGAAGGTTGGGACACATTTCCTAACAAAAATACAAACTAACCAAATAAAAGCTAAAACAAAACCAATAAATATTAATTAAAAAAACATTAAATTTCAACCTTGCAAACCACACTATTCAAGCCTATACCTTGTCAACCATATTGTTTATATTTACGTTTATTCCACTAACCAAAATCTTTGTTTTGAGTAAAATGAAAATCTAAACTTGTTTCCAACATAAACTTCCTAGCCTAAATGAATATTAACTCAAAATATAAAATGTGGTTACTAACTCACCATAGTAACTTGTACCGTAAAAAGGAAAACATAGTTTAATTGTGACCTTCACTTATTCCTCATCATATCATTTGAGGATAGTAGCAACTTGTACCCTACAAAGGAAAACATGGTTCAATCATGATCTTCACTTTTTCCTTATCATGTCATTAAGGGTACTCAATTTGGAACCCTTTATATCCATTCAATACTCAAATTATTTATCTTTTCGAGTTCAATGGTAAATAAACCATAAGTACCTTGTGATTTGGTTCCACAATATCTTATACTTTTAATAGTCAAGGTATCCAAGACACATAATGTTTTAACACAAGGTAGTATAATGATCTACTTATCTTTGGTGTTTAAATGCTTAGGAATCATTCAAATAAAAGATTATTTTCCACATAAAACAAAGCTTCATCCATCAATACCATAGATTTTTACTAGTTGTTAGTTGTCCCTTGGTCTATTAGTGAAGTTGAATGGTTTTGAATAAGCCCATCAAGGATCAAATATTGCTAGGTGCAAGGTCCCAACATCATAAGGGTTGAGGTTAGGATCATGATCCATGAGATTTTGGTGAAATGGATACCCTTAGTCCTTGGCTCTTTTTTTTTATATTAAACAAAGCTGGGAAAAAAAATAAAATGAAATAAAGAACAACAGCTCAACAAAGAATTGCCCAGAAATTAGAAGAAGAAATACATAAATCAGTTCCAAGGAAAAACTGCTCGTTCAAGCAGTTAACAAAATACAGTTCAGCCAAAAACATCAGTACAAAAATTAACAAGATACATGACAACATCCTAAAACATAAGAGACCCTTAAATTCTGAATTTGAAAAGTCTTTGAAGATGTCTGGAACAACAAATATCTCCTTCATGCAACTGCAAAAATTGAAGCTTAATTGCCTCCAAATGATTCCTCTACTTAATGTCCTTCATATTGCCACTCTTCAGCTGGGAACACAAATAAACAAACTGAAAAATGATGTCAGAGTAAAACTTTAAAATATCAACTTCTTGATGAACATGATTAGAAAAAATTGACAAACATCTGGTTTTCCATGTATTAAGTAAAATGACTTGTCTTATGGAATCGACAACCAAGTTATTTTGAAGACTAGTACCCAATATGGCTTCCTTCCAATACAACACATGATAAAAAATTGTAGGAAAATAAGTAAAAACAACTTTCCACTTTCGTTTAGCATGCACACAATCCCAAAAAATATGCTTCAAGCTCTCATAATGCTGAAAAAATGGACATTTGGCTGGCTGGAAATTCATTTTTTTCAATCTATCTCCTACAGGCAGTTTGTGATGAAAATTTTTCCATGACAGAATTTGGGCATTGACCTCAGGTTTAATTGACCAATTTGAGAACATAAGTTTTTCCACTTCCTTTCCTTGAATCTGTAGTTCCATTTCTTGTTAAGTGTTGGATTAAGTGTCATTTTTGGGAGTAACTGCAGATAAATTTTCTTCAAAGGGAAACAAAAAAATTGGTATTTATCAAGCCATTGCCAATCTTTGAAGAAGCTGCATTATAAAGATGTACAAAACTTCATGAGCAACTCCATGGGAACGAAAGCCATAACAAAAAAAAAAAACCCTTGAGATTTGTTATTCAATTTGAAATCATTACTGATATTCGACCAATGCTTCCAATCCAAGGAATTAAACTCCCAAATGTCTCCAAATTGCTGAATACCCTTTTTAGAAAGGTAGTAAGATTGTTTAGGAACAACAAGAAGTGGTTGGCCATGATATTGGACAAGCTTGTTCCACCAAATAGATGAATTTGCAAAGTTAAAGCCATATTGCAAGGAGTTCCACGCTTTCTAGATAGTTTGTAAGGGGAAAGATACCTTAATTTGAAAGTAAGGAGCAAGTAAAATTTTATCCAACCAGTGCACTCTTTGCCATTTATTTTTTATAACAACCTGTATAATTCGTTGCCGAACAAGGATTTTCCATGGTTCATCTCCAGCAGCAACCTTTATAATCCATTTCGTCGACAAGTAGATTCCTTGAGTTTTGGGATCGAACAAGCCTAAGCCACCCTTGTCTTTAGGCTGAATACAATGACTCCAAGATGTGGTTTTGAAACCAGCCTTTCCATCCTAATTAGACCATAAAAACTATCGAATGATTCTATTTAAATCTTCATAGCCTCTTTTTGAGGGCATCCAACATGATGAATAATAAACATGATGAATCCTTAGTCCTTGGCTCTTTGTTGAAGAGGTTACAACCTAAGACTTGTGTTTTTGTATGGGGTAACAAAATGATCTTGTGGATGATATATAATCCTCCATAAAAAAACTATATCCTTTCATTTTTTACCCATTTTGATAAGGTTGTTTTAATGTACATGTGATATATTCAACATGAACATAAGTAAAATAATTTGATTTTTATTTTTATTTATTAATTTGATATTTTGGGTTAGATTTGTTAGTGTGAAAATAATTTAGATTCTTGTTATTATTTTTTTGGTATGAATATATTAAAGTATTAAAAATATTAATTTGTACATTTGAGTGTTGAATTTAATGATACGTTTTAATTTATTTTAAATAATTAAAAAAATTTATAAGAATAAGTTTGTATTAGAGCATTAGCATTACTACATACTCGTTTAATGTTTAACATTTTTAACAAATTATCAACATAATATCAAGAATTTGGCTACAAGAAAATATTTTTTTAAATACAAATGATGAACACTAAAACAAATTTCATATCAAAAAATAAATGAACCAAATTTAAATCTCCACAATAATAAAAGTGAATCAAAATTAAAAATTAAAACTTTTTCAATATCTTAAAACATTTATCTCATTCATCTTTATTTTTTATTATATTACAAAATCTATTAACAAGATATCTTTTAACAACATATCTTATGATAAGTAGGAGGCATTGTCCACAGCGTGTCAAATTATGATATTGCTAGGAGGCATTTTCCACAGCGTGTCAAATTATGATATTGCTATCACGATTCAACCGTGTAGTTTTTGACCCATGTTTCATGAGTAGTGGTTCACAAGAACCAATCTCTCATGATAATGAATGGTCCACTTAGCACTCATTGCATCTAGGTGATGCTCACAAAGGTGAAACACTGGGCCGTAGGTCACCCATCCCAATATTGCTCTAGCTCAAGCGCGCTTAATCAGAGAGTTTTCCCCAAGGTTAAGCCCACTTATCTTACAACCCTATTTAACATTGAAATTGACATTAAATCTTATGATAAAATTGACATTAAATCTAATACTAAATACTTTTATAGTATTTTATTAAATAGTATTTATCTTAAATTAAATGATTGACGTACAGCAAGTCAGAAAATATCTAAAACTTTAGAGCGATCAATCAACTTCAGCGTACCACTTTCAAATTGGATTCAGAACATAACGACATAAATTACCACCGTCAGGCAGCCCGGCCTTAAATTTGATGGTTGTATGACCGTATTTGGTCTTTTTTTACCGTTGATATTTTCTTTAAAAAATTTAAATAGAGTGTGAAATTTTCAAAGAAATTATTCTTTTTCTGTTTTAATTTTTTAATATATATAGAGTAACTTCGAATAAATAACTGTAAGAAAAAATTGCTTGATAGGCAGGGCTGACTGTCAAAATTAGGCCCTCGAAACCTCTGTAAGCAAACCGCACATTCTTTCTTATCATGATCGGCTCAAGGCAGTCCATTTCCTCAAAGAAATTGTTTCTCCAGTGACTGGTTTATGTTTAGGGCATGGATACGGTAACAACTTGAAGTCGTGGCAGCTAATTTGTCTTCCTTCTTTGAGTTTGCGTGGTACTTTAACACATCTGCAAAACCACTGTGTTCTTTAGGAAGCCTCCCTTCACCCAAATTCATCAACATTCCATTTGTGCAAAAATGTTGATTTCTCTTCCAGGACAGATCCTCACTTGTAAGGGTAAGTTTTGCCTTACATTCTCTCTTCTGAATTTTTCCATTCAAGACACCAGAGAGAACCTGGAATGCGGCTGTCCTTGTTATGGAGGTTGATCATGTTTGAAAGTTGTTTAAAGATATATCTGTTTAAAAGAAATTGATTTTGCGATTTGGGTTTGTGAGCAGCTGCTGTGGCATGGAAGGCAGGGGAGCCCCTGAAGATTGAAAAAGTGCAAGTAGCTCCTCCACAGGCCAATGAAGTTAGGATCAAGATCGCTTACACTTCCTTGTGCCGCACAGACCTTGTTTTCTGGCAAGCAAAGGTCAGTTCCATCTTCCCCCAAATGACTGGTACGATCAATACCGACAAGCTGAAATTTTCTTTAATCTAAATCTCAATGCTGCTCCTCTTCTATTGCAGGGCCAAACCCCTATTTTCCCCCGCATCTTTGGACATGAAGCAGCCGGGTAAATTTCCTTGCCTTTGTATCTCATATTTATTTGACATTGTGAGAACTGAGGTCTGATCAATCTAATCTATTCATCAAATTAAATAAAATGTGCAAATGAACTTAATGGAGCCCACCTATTTATTATTCAATTTAAAATTGTGAGAATGGAAGTCTGATCTATTTAGAGTTATTCATCAAATTAGATACAGTGTGTAAATGAAATTAATGGATGCCATTGTGAAAACTGAGGTTTGATCAATCTAGGCTATCCAGATGGAATGTGCAACTGGCTAGTTGAGTCCAACAAGTACTCAATGCCTAGTTAATCAGAACTGAAGTCTGATCAATCTAAGTTACTCATCAAATTAGATAGAATGTGTAAATGAAATTAATGGACTCTATTGTGAAAACCGAGGTTTGATCAATCTAAGCTACCTACTCAAATAGGATCTGCAACTGACTAATTGAGTCCAGGTACCGAATGCCCAGTTAGTCAGAACTAAAGTCTGATTAATCTAAGTTACGCATCAAATTAGATAGAATGTGTAAATGAAATCAATAGACTCCAATGTGAAAACCAAGGTTTGATCAATCTAAGCTATTCAAATAGATTGTGCAACTAACTAATTGAGTCCAGATACCAAATGCCTAGTTAGAAAACTGAAGTCTGATCAATCTAAATTAAGCATCAAATAGATAGAATGTGTAAATGAAATTAATAGACATCATTGTGAAAACTGAAGTTTGATCAATCTAAACTACTCAGATGAAATGGTACAACTGAATAATTGAACCCAAATACCTAATACCCAATTAATTAAGACTGAACTATGATCAATCCAAATTACTCATCAAATTAGATTGAATATTAAATGAATCTAATCGAGCCCAAGTACCCAATAGCCAATTCCATTCGAAGTCTAACCCAACTTAGGTAGCACTAGTTGGATGAATCTGGGTCAGTTGGGTCCACTGAAAAATAATACTTAAGTTGGCAATTGTCAATGGCAGAGTGGTGGAAAGTGTGGGAGAAGGAGTAAGCGATCTGAAGGCGGGCGACCATGTACTGCCTGTATTTACAGGAGAGTGTGGAGAATGCAGGCACTGCAAATCAGAAGAGAGCAATATGTGTGATTTGCTGAGGATTAACACAGACAGAAGAGTTATGCTTAATGACGGCAAATCGAGGTTCTCTATCGGGGGAGAACCCATCTATCACTTCATGGGGACATCCTCATTCAGTCAATACACTGTAGCACACGTTGGCTGTGTTGCCAAAATAAACCCTGCAGCTCCTCTCAACAAAGTGTGCATTCTAAGTTGCGGTGTCTCCACAGGTAGTATTGACATTAACTGAATCATGAAAATTGCTAAGTATTGTTCAATCTTCATTGTAGGTGTAGTCACAATTTTGTGTTAAATCAGGGATGGGCGCTACATTAAATGTGGCCAAACCAAAGAAGGGTTCGACTGTAGCAGTATTTGGTCTTGGAGGTGTTGGACTTGCGGTAAGTACAACATTTGTTATGTGAAGTGCACTTGATTGCTATGATCCAAAATACAAGTTTGAGATATGATCCATCTCTCCAAGAAAACTTGAAAAGGCTTTGGTGAAAGTGTTTTGAGAATACGGATAGAAATAAGATAAAAAATAGTGTTCTTTTAGTATTTATAAATTTATTTGATAATCATAGAATCTGAATGGAAATGAAGATATTATAAGGGAAAGGGACCCACTTTAACTTTGAGTTTCACAAAGTCTAATGTGAAAATTTTAAATCACTCTCAAATTTGTACAAGAGTTTATTGGGCAAGTTTGTTGCTTATTAAATTCTTTTCAAGGCCACATCATCAAATATGATGCCACATCAGCATGCTTTTTGTCAAGGTATCCAATAAAGCCCAAAAAGTAAGTGAGAGTGGGTCACTAAGTCATGTATTATTGGTACGTTAATGCGGCGTCACATGATTGGTCAATTTGTGTACTTTATGGATAAAAATGATTTGCAATGGATATTAAGTGTAAATTTATTGACTCTTTTATTACCCAAAACTGGTCCCAGGGTATCATATTCTATACCCACGATATGTCCCCTGCCCATGATTGGCTCCTCTCCCTTGGTAGGAAATGGAATATATGTAATACTATCAATATCGATAGGTGGGAAAAAGTTTTCTTGTAAAAAAACTTCATCATCAAATAGATTACAAAGATTGTATTGATCTCAAAGTAATATTACATCAATATAACTGCCCTCCTCCACTCGAATATATTCCAAAAGAATTTGATCTCAATTAATATCACAATCACCTTATCTTTTGACCTTTGCAAAAGAGATATTTTGAAAGCCTTTGAAGAGGGAGGTGTGTACCCTTTGTCAAACTCTGTAACTTTTTTAATTGTATTTTGAAAATGTAGATTCCTAGCTACATTGAATACAGTGTTGCTTGACTAAAACAAATTAGCTAATGTATCATTGACATGTTTTTCTATTGGTTTCCAAAAGTTGTTCAATGTCCCAATTCCTATTGCTCTACCTATGACCTTAGGTATATTTGAAGAGAACACAAAATATGTCATGAATCTTGCCAAATCCTTTTTTATTGTCTATTTCTTTTGTGTATTTTTTCTTCTTTCCTACAATTAGAGAGGACCGGTCTTTCTTTAGAGTAGCTCTAATCTCTAGAGTCATTTTCTCAAATGCAATAACACCTCCTCCCACACTCTTGGAGATGTCAAGTAGTTCATTACCCCTTGTTAAACTCTTAGGAAAATGATGTTAACATAAGTTATATTTGAGATTGGTATCATTGTGAGTCACATATTTTTTTATTAAGGAGGGATTTTTAGAGGATGATTAAATTTCAATGTGTGTTTCTAAAAGACAAATAATACTATTTAATATTAATAAGTATTATTTTTAAAGTTGACATTTCCAATTAATTTTCAAATATTGACTTCACAATTCCCACTTTAGAATTTATATTTTTTAAATAATTTATTAACAAAATATATTTAGAACTATTAATATTTATAGTCTTACTTTTTTTATAATATATAATTTAAATGAAAATCACAAATTATATTTATAATTTAAATATTTAAAATAGATAAAATTAAATTACTAAAAATTTAAAGGTTTACTATGTTAAATTTAAATACATTATAATAAATTTGAAAATATCATTTCTTATTTTATTTTAAGGGGTAAACATTCAAGCTATGAATCTTGATGGCAAGAACAACACCACAAAAATTTAACCATCATACCATGCCACTATTGATTAAATTTAAAAATATCATAATTTAAATATATTTAAAAATTTATTTTGAACATTATTAATATATCAAAATAAATATATTAAATTTTACATATTAAATATATTATAATAAAAAAATCAATTTAAATATAGTTAGTATAAGTTTTCCATGGTCCATGAAATTGTATGTAAGCTTTTGAATTCAATTGTATATGTTTCTCATCGATTTTCCCCATCACACTTAATGATCCATCATCAAACTAAAAATCACACACAATTGAAACCAAAAATTTGTATTCAATTTAAATATATTAAAAATGAAATTTTAATATTTTTAATAAAAACAAAATAAAAAATATATTAAATTTTTATTGAAAAAAAAACACAAAACAAATCTTAAAAATCAAAATGCAAAGATTTAAAGGCGGCCTTCCTTCGTAACTGTTCACTGGCTCACAGTTGTTCAGAGGACCTCACGGACGACGGATAATAACTGGAGTTGCCACGTGTCCTCACAGTCACAGTCGCTCTCAGCAAATGTAGGACCAAGCAAAACTGGCCACGTGGACTCAGGAAATAATAACGTCGAGTCATCCTCGCCAAGTCATCATTACTCAGTGAAGACAAAAAATAACAACGCCAAATGCAGAGCGTCTGAGAATGCAGGGCAAAAATAGCCAAAGGAATGATGCGCCAATAAAAATATTATTATTTAATTATCCCTAAGATTACAGAGTCAATAGCACATAATCCTAACGAAACGATCTTTACATCCGTTTCTACCAAGTTTTGGTATTGATTACCAAAGATTTTGAAAGCTTCAAACTCAAAATTTGAGGCATTTTTCAGGCCGCTGAAGGAGCGAGAATTGCTGGAGCTTCCAGAATCATAGGCATTGATTTTAACCCTGGAAAATATGAGAAAGGTATTAAAGTGTATTTTGATTCAGTTCTACTTAACAATATGTCTGAAATTTGCTAAGAATTAAAAATAAATGTTCTCTTTAATCAATTGCTAGCCACTTTGTTCACTGCTAAAAGTTTTTAACTATGCAACCAACCTGATTTATTTTATTCTCCTTTAATTCAAGGATTGATATAGAAGTTCCTTTTAGGTTTTTAGGGTTTTGGAATTTTCTCTCGCTACTCAGCTTTTGAACAGGTTCTTACTGCTAATCTTTGCTTTGCTGCTTTTCTTCAGCAAAAGAATTTGGAGTAACGGAATATATAAACCCACGAGATCATCAGAAACCTGTTCAACAGGTTTGTAAAACCCCCATTTTCATGCTGTTTTAAAAACATATACATACTTTAAACTGTTTCGGTTTTAGGGTTTAATGGATGAATGCTCTTTTCTATGTGAAGATTTTCTTCCTTTGTTTGTGCAGATAATTGCAGAAATGACTGATGGAGGAGTAGACTACAGTATTGAGTGCACAGGGAATATTAATGCAATGATTCAGGCATTCGAAGCTTGTCATGACGTATATCCTCCAACCCTCATTTTAGAAAAATATTTTTCATTTTGGTTACTGATTTTAGTATTGCACATAACCTACCTGTATTTCTGGTGTATTTGACCTGAAAGGAAGAGAAGTGTCTGTATGCTGCTCAAACTAATTTTGAGTTCATGTTTTGATTTGAAGGGCTGGGGTGTCACTGTTTTAGTCGGGGTGCCTCCTTCAGATGCAGTTTTCTCTACCAATCCTGTAAATTTTCTGAGCGAGAAAACATTAAAAGGAACATTCTTTGGGAACTATAAACCCAGGACAGATCTACCAGGTCTGGTGGATAAATATATGAACAAGGTAAAAAACATTATGATTTTTTGTGTGATTCTGTAAACTTGTACATTATTAGGGCCACAGATAACTTTTCATGTATTTCAATTTTCAAGTTGCTAGTGCTAAATTAGTCCATGTTCTTACGCAGGAGATTGATCTAGACAAGTTCATTACTGACGAAATCCCTCTATCTGAGATCAACAAGGCATTTGATTACATGCTGGGAAAACAGGGCCTGAGATGTATAATTAATATGGAAGAGTAGACGGTGAGGGGAATCTGAGTAGTGTGAAGCTTTTAGTGAAAAGCTTCTCTGTTTAGCGTAAGATTGATCTAGACAAGTTCATTACTGACGAAATCCCTCTATCTGAGATCAACAAGGCATTTGATTACATGCTGGGAAAACAGGGCCTGAGATGTATAATTAATATGGAAGAGTAGACGGTGAGGGGAATCTGAGTAGTGTGAAGCTTTTAGTGAAAAGCTTCTCTGTTTACTGTTTTAAGTAGATTTTTGGAATTTATATCGAAGTGGATTATGAAAATACCCTCCAGTGATCAGTTATGTCGCGTTGTTGTTCTTATTAGTTTATCAAAAAACCCATGTGTAAATGAAGAATATTTTATGTCAATGCTTTCTTCAAGGTAGACAAACCTATTTTTTCCCAACGGCTTGGTGAAGACATCTACAAGCTATTCATTTGTTGATGTATAAACTAGTTCAATTTCCTTGTGGAGGACATGCTCATGAGTGAAGTGATTATGCATTTCAATATGCTTTGTGCAAGCATGAAACACTAGATTCTTAGACATCTTTGACACATTTTGATTATTACAATACATAATTATAGGATCAAGTTGTGGGCATCGAAGATCCTAGGAAGTTGTCTAAATCACATTGTTTAACATGTTACAACAAGCCTTGTACTTCACTTTAGTGGATGACAATGCAACATTAGGTTACTTTTGGAAACTCCACAAAATAATGAGGATCCAAGATTGAGGTAATAATCAAAAGTTGATTTCCTAAAGTCTTTTCAACCTATCCAATTTGAATTTGAAAAACCAAGTTTAAAATCTTCTTTCTTTGAATATTCAATCCAAAGTTTTGTGTTCCTTGAAGACATCTCGGAATTTGCTTTACAACTAACCAATAGTTTTTCCTTGAAGAATCATGAATGGAGACAAGATTCCAAGTACATAGTATATGTTTAGACAAGCAATAAAGTAAATCGAATTTTCTATCAAAGTCATATACAATGTTTCATTGATTGTTTTACTATGTAGGTCTTTAGTCAACTTAGTTCTTTCTCCATCAATGTTGGTGAAGCTTTGTAGTCTTGTAGCTTACACTATGTTAATAATTTTTTGGTGCACTTCATTTAAGAGGAATTCTTTTTTTACGTTTAAGAAAGTAATAAAGCAATCCCAAAATAGATATTTTTGAATAATGGTCTCAATATCTTCTTTCATTTCATTGATTAGTGATTGATCATTCCTAGTGATGAGTAAGTCATCAATGTACAACACAATGAAGAGTAACTTGTGATTTAAAATCTCGATGTAGCAATTTTAATCAACATCATATTATCTAAAATCCCCCTTGATGAAAATACTTATCAATTTTTGAATACTAGGATCAGTGGAGAAAGTTTCAAACCATACATTCTTTTTTAAGTGACATAAAATGTCCCTTTCCTTTCTCTACAAAACCATGAGGTTGTCATATATAACTTCTTTGTCAAAGCTCCATTCAAGAATGTACTTTTCATATCCACTTGGTGGATTCTCCAATTGTGTTGTGAAGCAAGTGTCATCAATGTTTTGATTGTGATCATCCTTTGTTATAATCGACACCTTCAATTTGTATGCAGCCTTTAGGGTGATCCCACAATAGTGGTTTACAATTTTTGGCCAAACTAGACACTGAAATTATTATTTTTAACTAAATCTTCACATTCGGGCACCTATAGCGGCTAAACTGTGAGGAATTTGAAGATGATGCAAACAAGAGTCTCGTCACATTTTGTCTATAGATTCTAAAAATATTTTTTTCAAAATTTTTGGAATCAGATTGTACTTATTTTTCCATCTCCCACAAAAACTGGCTTTATTTAGAAAACAACATTTTTAAAAAGTGACGCACACCATATAACACAACTTTTTTTCTATGAAGGATAAAATTATAATTCTTTTGAATTTAGATTTGTAACTCTAATATCTAGTGCTTCCACTTGGTTAGATAGTTTTTTATTGAATTTTTTTTCTTAATCAAGTTTCAAAGTCAAACCAATTACAATTCAAACATAGCACAACCGTATAACGCGTAACTTTTTTTGTATATATCGAAATTCAATTTTTTTTTGTTGGATCAAGGTTTTCAATATCTAGTGCATTCATATTTTTCAATTTTTTTTTGATAATCTACTATTTTTCCACATGTGCAGAATAAAGACCTTCATTTTTGATGAAAAACCTACAAGCTGACATCAGACCTTCAAACCTACAAGCTGAATTAAATATGTGTAGATTAAATATGTGCAGAATAAATATGTGCAGAATTAAATATGTGTAGATTCATGTGCTTGTAGTGTTGTAATTTCATAAAATTTGGCATAAACAAGTATAAATACAAGGTTGTTTTACATATTTTCTCCTAGAAACCTTCAAGAGCAAGTGTGATCCAAGCATTCTAGCAATTCAAGAGCATTCAAGAGTGATTATCAAGCATTTTGGAGCATTATTCAAGAATCAAGCATCATGCCAAAGTCATCATGCATCATGTTTGTTTTTGAGCTAACATTTGTGATATAGGTTTTTATGATTCAAGCAAGTATTCAAGTCAAGATCCATAACATACAATCAAGAGTCAAGATCTACATTCATGCTAGCCATTTCATACAAGATTGTAGCCTTTATTCCAAGGGTTTGGTGAATTGCAACATTGCATATTTATTCATTCATCATTCCTTCATTTTATTTCTATTCATTTCAAGGTTTGATTACCAAAACGGGGTTTGACCAAGGCAAACCCCTATCTACTAACAAAACAATATCTTTCTCTCTTTGATGTGTGATTTGCAGATTTAGGCTGAAGATCCTTTGAAGAACAAGATTGGAGATGTCAAGTTATCAAAGTTGTCATCTACATTGCAAGATGATAGAAAGTAACCTACAAGTTGCAATTCAGTGTTTTAAACTCAGAGATTTGATAGGAGAGAAGCTACAAGAGAACATTAGAGGATATTAGAGTTTCAAATCAACCCTGATACTGGAACTAAATCACCACTTGTGGTGTATGAGTCCCAGTATAGCAAATTAAGCATTCATATATATATATATATATATTTTTTTATAATCTACTATTTTTCCACATGTGCAGAACAAAGACCTTCATTTTCGATGAAAAACTTATATTTAATAAAACTAAAAAAATAAATACATAATAAAACCAAAACATATTAAAATTATATTTGTTGGATAGCTCGTTCTAAGAACTACTTGATTCTAGTTGGGTTTGTGAAGATTCCTCCATTTTCATCCCCAACTCGAGCTCTAAAGTGCCAAAATTTAGGTTTTTTTGTGTCTCAGGGGGGATGAGGGATAAGAGGGGTTCGGTCGAACCAGGGTTCAACCGAACCCTGGTTCGAGTGAACCCATTCAAAGGGGTTCGCTCGAACCCCTTTTCTATGCATTTGTTTTGTTTTTTTGGCAGTCAAAATTCAAAGGGGTTTGGTCGAACCCTGGTTCGAATGAACCCCTATGAGTTCAGTCGAACCCTGGTTCGAACAGGTTCGTAAGAATCCCCAAAATCACTTTTTTTGCTTTGGGGTCATTTTTTGTGGGTTTTCCTTCCTCACTTGAATTGTAAACCACTATTGTGGCTTCACCCTTTACCTAGCAATCAAGAATTACTTTTTGCTTGTTAATTAAGCTATCAATTATAAACTTGTTTGGAACACTTATTTATAAACCAATGGCTTCTTTACAAGCAAGTAAAAGGGTGCCAACTTCCGTGGCTAGTTCTAAAAAGTGAAACCATCTTCTAATTCATAGTACTTTGTCACTATTCTTCTTTTCTTACTTCCTCAAAAGTGATTGGTTCATCACCACATAGAATATTTTTTATTAATGCGTAATTGACCTCATGGTTCTACAATTTGACATGGGCATTCTCTTTGCTTTTTCTAGTCTCCTTAGATGAGTATTGAATTATGGAATCAATAATGAGCTTGAATTTGGCTCATCAACACACTCTCTTTCTTCTACTAATTCAATAGTTCTTTCTAGTTCTAGCTCAACATTTTTGGGTAAATATGATGATAATATCAATGTTGTCTTTTCCTTATAGAAAACCAACATGGGGAATGTGCTTGGAAGATGAAACTCTTACTTAAAAATATCATCTATAGAGATATGAATTTGATTAATCTTGCAATCATACAATCAATAGGCTTTGCTAACCATCATTTCCAACAAAGATGCATTTTTTGTTCTTATCATCAAATTTGATTGTCTTCTTTTTTAAAATTTGTCTATAGGAAATGCTCCCTATAGTGTAGAAAAATGCAGCCCTTTACATTTTCACACTTTTTTGTGCCCTCCTTGCTAAAATTGGGCTTCTTTATGGCTTATTTGGTCCTATTTTGCATCCACAAGCCCTATTTAGTTTGCACCCTTTTGAGGATGATCTTGACACATATCAAATGAACAATCATAATTTAATGATTTTGGTTTGTATGGCCTAGATTTAGTGATCTGGGACTCATACGCCACCTTGGGTGTATGGGTCCCACCTAAGTTACGGGGCCTAAACCTGAATTTAGCATAAAACTAAGCATTTCTTGAAATTTGTGTCCCAAACTTAGCCTATTGGGACTCATATTCCCCAACTAGCATATGAGTCCCACTTAGCTTGGACCTAATTTTGTGTTCAATTCTTGGCGGGATTTTATTCTCCTAGGTCTAATGTTAGCTTGTAGTGTTGTAATTTCATAAAATTTGGCATAAACAAGTATAAATACAAGGTTGTTTTACATATTTTCTCCTAGAAACCTTCAAGAGCAAGTGTGATCCAAGCATTCTAGCAATTCAAGAGCATTCAAGAGTGATTATCAAGCATTTTGGAGCATTATTCAAGAATCAAGCATCATGCCAAAGTCATCATGCATCATGTTTGTTTTTGAGCTAACATTTGTGATGTAGGTTTTTATGATTCAAGCAAGTATTCAAGTCAAGATCCATAACATACAATCAAGAGTCAAGATCTACATTCATGCTAGCCATTTCATACAAGATTGCAGCCTTTATTCCAAGGGTTTGGTGAATTGCAACATTGCATATTTATTCATTCATCATTCCTTCATTTTATTTCTATTCATTTCAAGGTTTGATTACCAAAACGGGGTTTGACCAAGGCAAACTCCTATCTACTAACAAAACAATATCTTTCTCTCTTTGATGTGTGATTTGCAGATTTAGGTTGAAGATCCTTTGAAGAACAAGATTGGAGAAAGGTTGTCAAGTTGTCAAAGTTGTCATCTACATTGCAAGATGATAGAAAGTAACCTACAAGTTGCAATTTAGTGTTTTAGACTCAGAGATTTGATAGGAGAGAAGCTATAGGAGAACATTAGAGGATATTGGAGTTTCAAATCAACCCTGATACTGGAACTAAATCACCACTTGTGGTGTATGAGTCCCAGTATACCAAATTAAGACATTTCTAGTAGATCCTAATTTGCTAGTTATAGATTCAAATTTCTATCAGAAACCCTTATCTAGGACTAAATCATCCCTACGGGCATATGAGTCCCAGTGTGGATTAAAAGTTAGATTTTTTTCCAGATTTCAAACCTTGTTCCGAGCCTCTTCAGTTTTTAGGTGCACCTATGTCCTTTCTCAGTTCATTATTCTAATTTTTAGTTTCTTATCTCGGGTTACATAGTTAGGTTTACATATCATTGCATCTCTTTCTTTCCAAGCCTTTACTTGGTGGTGATCCCCCTTTTAATCTTTAATCACACTCGTAGGAAACCTTATTACGAATCTCTTTCCCTCATTTCCATCCCTAGATTGAGATCTCTGAGGTTTTCTTGAATGAAATTTGAAGGAAATTGGTGGTTCTATCTCCTAAAACATAAAGCAACAATTTTCTACATTTCACTCCCAAAGATTCTCAATTTCCTAACTAATGGTTGCTTGTCTAACCATGCTTCTCTTATACAGATGTTTTCCAAGATTTTAGTCAAACTTTGATTGATCAAATAAGTTGTGTGAATTGTTTCTCCCCATAAATTATCTGCAATATTACAAGCCTTGAGCAATGATTAACCTTTCTTGCAAAGTGTCTCGAGTTCATTATTAGCAGCTCAATTATTATTTGGAGTATATGGAGCTAAGAGTTTATTTCCTTTTTTTTTTCAAAATTTAACAAATTTTTCTGAGGAAAACTATCCCCATTATCTAATCTTAGTTAAATTTATTTTTATTGCATTAATTGTTAACTTGATGTACAAATTCCTTGAAAAAATCAAATGCTTCAAACTTGTTCTTCAAGAAGTAAACACATACTTTTTGTGTGAAAGTCATTAATGAATGTCATGAAACATTGATATTTCCATATGGAAACTATCTTTATTGGTCCACAAAAAAATGAACTAACTCCAACTTCTTAGAGATTCTCTAATGTTTTCCAAATCAAACATTTCTCTATGTTGCTTCCCCATAACATAGGCTTCACAAAAACACTTCTTTATGGTTATGGACGAAGGACCATATCCTAGATTGATTAGACATTTCCTTTGAAGTGACTCAAAATTAATATGACCAAGCCGTTTGTGCCACACCCGATTCCTTGAAGCAGTTCTTGAAATTAAGGCTTTAGAGGAGTTTATTCTTAATCAAAATAGTCCTTTAATATATCTCACATACCAACTTTCCTTTACTATCAAACACCTTACAAGTTCCTCATTCAAAAATGAATTTCATGTTTTTTAGAATGAGTTGGTGCAATGTTGAATCCAATAGGTTGGATGGGAGGATTGGGATGGAATGTATGGAAATGATAGGGGGTTGGATAGGGCCCAAGGGTAAAGGTTAAGAGTGAAATGGGTGATGGGAGGTTCCAAGCAAGGAGCATATAAGGGAACATGATGAATTGGCTTAGTTGATCATTTGTGTAAAGGGCATGTGGATGGAAAAAGGATAGGATGGAAAGTTATGGTGGGGAGGATAGAAGGTTATGTCATAAAGGGGAATATATATCCATGGATTGGCAAAGGGAAACACAAGTGATTTGAGTGGTGGATGGGTGGAAGGTGTGTGTTGGAGGAATGATATAAGATCAGTAAGTGAGAAATTTGAGGAAGGAGGATGAATTCAAAGTGGGTTGCATTTGTAGTGAGATGGGGCTTGTATGATGAAGGATGACGGTGAGCTTAAGTGAACAACCCAAAATGAAGGGAATGAGGGGATAGAAAGGGATTGTAGTGAAGGTGATGGGATGAATGAAAAGGGTAATGGGTACTCATAGAAAAGAGGGATTGTCTACTGAACGTGATACATATTTTCTAGGTTTTTATCATGGTACTTTCCCAAGGTGCCAAAAGAAGTGGTTTTAACCATTGGACAAATTATTTCTCTTTACCATGTTTTTTATTTTTGATTTCTTAGATATCTTATTTCGACAACAATTTTATGCATGACAATACTTAAGGTGGACAATATATTCATGGGGTCATCTAGCTCATGCATGACCTTTAGGTATTTCTATCTCATTGATGCAAGGGGATTATCAAGCCCTCAATCACAACTCCAACAACACAAGATATAACAAAAGAAAAATATTTTAGATAATGCTAAATTCTGCAAGTATGATTGTTTTATCATTCATAATTCTCCTATTTTACATAAAATCAAAGATAATCCAAAAATACATGATTGTAGCCATATTGGCTGATGAAAATCCACTATATAATATATTTAAATCTTTAATATGACAAAAAAAAACATAAAAAAAGTTGCAAATTCCTCTTCCTCAAATCGGCTCCCTATACAATGAAACAAGCTCTTCAATATGTATTTTTCAACAATTAGCTCTGCTACTTTTCAACTATGGATATCATCCTCTATTGTTGCTTCTACACACCATTAAACTTACAAAAATACTATATTTTGGACCTCTTCTCCAAGAGCTACACCTCCTTTCTCTAACCCTTCCATTCTAAAAATGAATAATCATTTAAGATTGTCCAGTAACCCCTACTAAGGCATCCACTACATCCATTTTAGTGTGGCCTCCATCTCCCATGCCCAACCTAGAAAAATGATTTCTTCAAATCTGAGTTATAGTTTTCCTTCAACCTCTAATCTTCAACCTGCAAACTGAAAACTGAATAATACAAAATTTTCCTTCATTTTTATGAGATTATTAACCATGGATAACCATTATGGTTACCACAAACCATCATAAGTAACCACTCCAAAATCCAACGCCATATTTTGGGAGTTTTCAACAATATTTAAAAAATATGAAAATAATGTCTTTAAGTCACAAATGGGATCGAAAAACCCACACATAGATGGAGTAGTGCTCAGGAATGAAATAAAATAATTAATTAGGACACATGGGTTGCACATGGCCACCTCCACCAATAGCCAATCAAATTGGTCAACTATGACCACTCCATAACTCCACTCGAGACCCAGAATAGACATCCATTAACATGCAAACTTGGGTGCCCATTTAAGATTACATGTAATGACACATACAAACATACAAGAAGATTTCATGTAAGATGCTCCCATTTCCCAATATGGACGCCAAAATAGAATATTCCCAGGATATGCTTTCAAACGATGCTAACATGTGTGCAACTACCAAAGGTCTTGGGAAAATATTAAATAAATATTTAGACCCTTATTACATCAATTTGTTCATCAAAACATTATTATAGACTAAATTATAGAAAAAATTGAAAAAATTATTTTTTGGTGATGCAATATTGCTCTCACAACCCAGGATGCTCCTGCATCAAACACCCAAGGTAGGAAAATTTTGTGAACCTGGATTCACAAAATGGAGTTGAGTAATAGTACCACCCTTTCATATTGCAAGCAATCTTCAACAAAATCCATCACTAAAATTGGTACCTATGATTTATTCTTCTTTCTCCTCTTCCAACACCTATCTAGAACAAGTATCCTCCTTTGATGACTCTTATTTGCACATCTTCAATGTGGAATTAGCTCCACTATAAACCAACCACCTTCGCCAAATGCAACTCACACTCTTCCAATCTTGTGGGATTCAACCCACCATAGTTCATCCACCTCCACCAACATGCACTTGCACTTAACTCTGCAACACCATACAAACCCTTCTTTGCATACCAATCATCTCTAACAAACTCTAATTGAACCATCCCATCTATATTCACTAACTCAACCATCTCAGCATGAGAATTTATCTTCTTTAAATTCAATAAGAAAATATTTGACCTTCTCATCACTTGTTGTAACTTCAATTTTATTCTCTTCTTTTATGCCTTTAATAAGACATGCAACTGTATCACTTCCTTGTCCTATAACCAATGCATCAAAATTTCTCCCACTGCTGCAATCTTTTCATCTACACAAAATCCACTTTCATCTTCTTCATGATGCAACCATAGTAGGAGGGTCCTCAAGGAGAACTATCCAAACCGCGCAGGAAGAGTAACACAATGAAAGCAATATAAAATATGGAGGTAGATGTAGATTAAAATATTATTATCAACAAAAATCTCAGTTACATTTGGCCAACAACATCTGGGCTTATAGGTTCAGCTCACAGGCATGATCAAATATGCAACATTCTAACATGCTCCTATATGCGAGCTGAGCTCTTACAATTCAGATCAATCTCAAAACCTTAATCAACTTTTGGTTCTTCCCCCCTATTCTAATTTGATCGATTACATGATTTATACGATATCTATGATTTTGGAAACATCCACGTCGGCCAAAGATTATTACATTCTCCAATGAAAGAAAATATAACGGTTGCATGAACAAGTCAGCCTCAAATTTGAATTAATCCATCAACGGGTGCATAAGATGAAGTGTGGACCCATAATGAAGGTCAGGGACACTCCAAGGAATAATGAAAATCAAACCATTAAGATCCACAAGTCACGAGGATGATCCACAACGATCAAATTAACTTGAAACTATTCTGGTGTTGGTTCAAGAAACTGCCAATAATTTTGGAAGTGATAACTTGCCAGAAAAAAGATCCAATCATGATCAAATCTTGGAACAAGGAAAATGAACATGTAGACGATGTAATCCAAGATCCACAAGGTCTAGTGAGCAAAGATGATGAATCCACCAACATGAACTGAGAAAGAACAAAATAAGAACAAAATTGAAAGGAAAATATTTTTGGTTGATGCAAGATTGCCAAGAACTAGGGATGCTCCTGCATCACATCATAAAAATGAAAAATATTATGAATTACCTCTTTCTCTACAACCTTTCCTTTGCCACTATCTGCTGCCAATCTTCTTTACCTTCACTAGTAGGTGCAATTTCATTTTTCAATGCTTTTAAGTCCTCCAAAGGACACTCATCTATTGTTGCAACATAATTTTTCTCTTCAATTGGTGTACCTTCATTTTTTCTCTCAACCTCTGCTACACTTTTCTCTTCTTTATTACTTTTTCTATGCATTCCTCAAAGCATGCTTCTACAAGATTTTATCCTTCTTGTTCACCTGCATACACAACTATGGAAAACTTTTTGCCTTTCTTCTCTAGTATTTTTTCAAACACTTTACACACTCTCAATCTTCAACCTCTTAGGTATAGATTGCCTCAGGCTCAATGATATTTCTACACACAAATCACACACACACACACACACCACCACAGGTCCTAGTGCAAATTTCCTCAAATCGACGCTTCTACCTGCACAGTCAAGAACTCCCGCTCTGATACCATTGATGCAAGGGGATTATCAAGCCCTCAATTAGAGATCCAACAACACAAGATATAACATAAGAAAATTATTTTAGACAATGCTAAAATTTGTAAGAAGTATGATTATTTTATCATTCACAATTCTCCTATTTTACATAAAATCAAAGCCAATCCAAAAATATATGATTGCAGCCATATGGGTTAATGAAAATCTATTATATAATAGATTTAAATCTTTAATATGATAGAAAAACCATAAAAAACAAGATGCAAATTCCTCTTCCTCAAATAAGCTCCCTACACAATGAAACAAGCTCTTTAATATGCATTTTTCAACAATCAACTTATTGCTCTTCAACTATGATATCATCCTCTATTGTTGCTACTACACACCATTAAACCTACAACAATATTCTATTCTAGACCTCTCCTCTAAGATCTACACCATTCAAGATTGTCCAGTAACATCCAATAAGACATCCACTATCTCCATTTTACTTTGGCCTCCATCTTCCAAACCCAACCTAGAAAAATGATTTCTTCAACTCTGAGTTTCAATCTACCTTCAACCTCTGATCTTTAACCTACAAACTGAAAACTAAACAATAAAAAAAATTCCTTCATTTTTATGAGATGATTAACCATGGATAACCATTATGGTTACCACAAACCATCATGAGTAACCACTCCACAATGCAATGCCATATTTTGGGAGTTTTCAACATTATTTAGAAAATATGAAAATAATGTCTTTAAGTCACAAATGAACTCCAAAAGCCCATGCCTAGATGATGTAGTGCTCAAGAATAAAATAAAATAATTAATTAGGCCACATGGGTTGAACATGGCCACCTCCACCAATAGCCAATCAAACTAGTCAACTACGACCACTCCATAACTCCACTCAGGACCTAGAATAGACATGCACTATAATGCAAATTTGGGTACCCTATTTAAGATTTCATGTAATGACACATGTAAACATGCAAGAATATGTCATGCAAGATGCTCCCACTTTCCAAGATTGACTCCAAAATAGAATATTCCTAGGATATGCTTTGAAATGATCGCTAACGTGTGTGCAACTACCAAAGGTCTTGCGAAAATATTAAATAAATATTTAGACCCTTATTACATCAATTTATTCATCAAAATATTATTCTACACTAAATTATAGAACATTTTGAAATAATTATTTTTGGTTGATGCAAGATTGCTCTCACAACCCAGGATGCTCTTGCATCACTCGTATTCTCTTAATCCATATTAAAAATTTGATAGAATTGGGGCCAACTATTTTGGCTCAAAATTTCCCTTCTTCTCTTTGACTTGGTTGGTATTCTTTTAATCTTTTTTAGGACGAGATCTCCAACCTCAAATTATCTATTCTGGATGTGTTTTTTGTAGTTTTCATGCATTCATTATTTATATCCTTTGAGGTGATTGAGAGAATCAAGAGATGGTGTTCATCAAGGAGTTCAAGCTCATTCAATTGTGTCGCTCTATATTCTTCATATGAAATGAGGTTGTACAAGGAAATATGTAGGTAAAATTATAAACATGTGTCACACTTTTATAAAGGAAATGACCAACACAAATGTTAGAATTGTGAAACAAGCACAAAACCACGAGCCACAAGATAGAACAACAAACAAATACACCTTCCACGCAAGAGATCTACAAATAAGAATTGCTAAATTCATCAACAAGGAAAAGTTACAGAAGAAGCTTTCAAGAATATATGAAAGCCATGATATTTCTTGTGAATAATATCCAAGTGATATTTACAAAGAGGGTTGAATTCTTATAAGAGCAAAGCCCTAAATGAGAAAGAGATTAGATCATGACAAGTGTCAACATCACATGAGATGTGACATAATGATCTAATAATAGCTCAACTAATAAAGCATTCCTAAGTTTAGCTAAAGTATGTGAGAATAAATTAGACTAATAATCAATTAAAGATTAATTAATTATTAGCTAATGTATGATAACTCTAACACCCCCCCTTAAGATGAACTTAGGGAGTAGCTAAAAACCCAAAAAATAATGCATGATGGGTCCCAAAAAACAAGGCCAAGTAAGGTACCCATGTACAAATAGAAGATCTCTATAATGTGGAGAAATAGAGAAAATCTCATGGGAAAAACTATACTCCAAAAAGAGATGAAAGCCAAGTGAAGTACCGAAGAAGCCTCCAAACAAGGAAAGGCTGTCCCAAAAGATAGGAACAAAGAGAACACCACTGAAGCATGAAAAATATGCAAACACTATCAAAGAATGACTGTTGTAATGTCGAAAGAAGAACCTCTGCTGAAACATATGATGATCAAGATCAAAAAGACAAGTGTGCATGAGTGCCCTCAATGACACTGTGATACCAAAATTTTTAACCTATTCTAAGCAATTAAAATGCAATGGAAAAACATAAGGAAACACCTCAAAATTAGCCTAAGAAATTTGTAAAAGCAAAGAGGAAAGTGTAAAATGATGTTAAACAGATATACCTCCTTTTTGCAGCTGAAACTCCTTGGTTGGCCCTTGATTTTGATTTGATTTGTGTGCTCCTTGATGGCTCTTGATATGGATAAATGCAAGCCTTAACTATGTGCTTGGACGCAAATGAAAATGGATGAGATTGATGGCTAAATGAGTGCACGAAATAGCAACATTTAGTTGCAAAATGGCTGTCTTTTTTTTTTTGCCTTAGAGGGGGGTATTTATAGAAGAACTTGAATTCTCTAGAGAATTCAATGGTTGAGATTTATCCAACAAAATCAAGATAAAGGGCTAAAGTAAGTTGAGGACTCACAAGCCCTCACATTTTGACATGTGGAATGTGAAGTGGATAAAGGTAAGATGATGTGTAGGTGATGTGGAAGGGAAGTACAAGTACCTTCCAAGTACTTTGATGTGACCTTTCAATGATCACACGGGGAAGGGGAAAACTTTGGGAGAATAAAAATGAATTAAAAATTCACAATGATTGGAAGAATCTAGTGGATAAGACAAAGTTCCCAAAAGGTGGGAATTTGTCACATGTGACTTGATGTGACAAGTCAAATATTCTAGAAGATGCATGGGAAAAGGGGATTCTAGGAGGAACAAAAGTGAATTAAAAATTCACATGCGGAAGAGAGTTGTCTAGGGTGAATAAAAAAGGAATTAAAAATTCCTTGGGGGATGGGGAGAGTTGACCAAGGTACTAATTAGGTTTGAATAATCAGTGATTAGAGGATAATTAGGGGTTAATGAGGATTAGAAGCCAACTTGCAAAAGTTGGAGGATGTGACACATCCTAATCAAGGATTAGGCATGTGCACATTCTTAATGAAGAGATTAAGAGATGGATTAGGATTAGATGAAAATGACATGTGAGAATTAAATAAATGTAATATTTATTTAATTCATTTGATGAAAAGAGGATTAAGGAGAGTAAGGTATTTAATTATTAATTAAATACCTTAGGGATTTGGCAGAATTAAAGATATTAATTAAATAATAATAATATTACTTAATTAACTCAGATAAGAGGATGCTTAGATGAAAAGTGATAAATTTGGATAAATTAAGTGTCCAAATTTGGATGTCTACATTTTTCTCCTCTTTGATATGGTGTTATGAAGTAGCATCATTTCAAAGAATATTAAAATATAGAACCTAGAAGAAGATAGTTAGATTAGGAAGGATGCCCCAGTCATCAAAGGGATGACTAGGAAGAAATAAAAAAAAGATGGGGTGAAGATGAAGATTAGGGATTGAGGATGCCCCCTCGAGAGGACATGCAGGTTCAAGAGAACACGGATGTTCTCTCGAAATGGATGAGATGATGCAAAGGGATGGATGTGAAAGGATGAAAAGGCGACAAGAGGTTGGGAAGCACAAATGGATGCAAGGATGAAGATAATGTTGCCCCAGTCAAGGTACAACATGATGATGGATGGAGTGTTGTCAATGAGAGAATGAGAGATTCTGAAACAACATGAGGATAGAGAAGGATACATCCAAATGAGTGGTATTGATGAGGGAAGGATACATCCCAAAACACCACTAAAGGATAGGGAAGAGTACCTCCCGATGATGATGATGAAAGTGTTGTTGACGAGGAAAGGATACATCCCAAAATAACACTGAAGGGATACAAAAGAATACATCTGGATAATGATGATGATGATGAGGATGATTGGATCAAGACTTGTAACAAAAATGGGGACAAAACCAAGGAGGAGATTAGATGATTCAGGCTAAATGGAATGGATGGGTATTGGATGGAGATGTGAGATAAGGATGAAGGATGAATGGATGGGGGGATTTTGATAGATGAGAGGATGGGGGATACATGCAAAATGATAGAATGGAAAATGAAATGCAATCCTAATGCAATTTTCCATCTTCAGAACACTAATTTTTTCTATAGCATAAGACACCAAGTGCCAGGGTATGTGGAACCAAGGCATATTGGTGTCTAATGCATGAAATAAACACAATAAACAAGAAGGCTATCCCAACACCCCAAAGTCACAAAGACCTTGGTCGGGCCAGGTATTGAGATAACCACAAGCACAAAAGGATGCCCCAGCATAACACAAGACCTTGGGGATCTTGGTGGGTACTACGTGGGAGAACCAAGAAGACAAAAAAAAAAGACATAAAAAGGTCAAGATATGCTCCTATGTGGACCAATCAAAACACGCCATAATATGATGGATCATGGCGGTCTTGACAAATGATGATAGGGAGCTCAAATGATAAACAAAAGCCAAAAGCATCAAAAGATCGCAATCAATTTCAAATGTCCTTTGCCATAGGATCAAGGGGATAGATGGGATTGATGAGGTTTGTTAGGAAGGATGCATCCTATTGAGACCGATGATGGATACTAAGCTAAAAGATCGATATGACGTAGGATATTCAAAACTGACTGGATTTGTTGATACAAGTGGATTTTGTTTGTTAAGAACCAGCTAGATAAGGGCATAGCTTGATGACACGACACAAGGGAGACAAGACATGAGACTAACACACCCTAAAGACCTAGGGGCTTGGGGGCCGATCAAAGATTAGCCTTGCCTACGTAAAAGTGCAGAGCCCTTGTAGTTCGATAAAAGACTGATGACTGACCAAGATGGAGACCTGGATGGATGGTAAAGATAGGATGGACAAAAGGAGCAAAGTGGACAATGGCGATCGATGAGAGACGATAGACGATAGAGGAGCCCCGGGGGCTGATCAAGTGATCGACCTTGCCTACGTGAAAGCGCAAGGGCAACGTAGTTCGACTAAAGACTAAAGATAAATGATGGATAAAGGATGATGATAGGATATGTGGATAAAAAGATGGGACCAATACGAAAAGATAGGATAGAATTGTTGGATTGGATAGGATGATGACGATCACATAAAGCTCAGGGATGGGATAGTTATCCAAATCATTAAAAGATGAATGGGGAGGATGGTATGATAGATAAATGAGTGATGAAAAGTGATAGGGATTGGAAAAATGTGCAAGAAAAGCAAGAGTGATGACGATTAGATAAATGGAATTGGGTTGCATGGGGGGGGGCTATAGCTAGATACCAATGACAAGGGATTGTGAAATGGGATGAGGATAGAGATATAGGGATGGGGGATGAGAGGGATTGTTTAGATGAATAGGAATATAAGGATTGAGAGATGAAAGGGATGCTAGGATAGATGGATAGGAAGATAATGATGGGGAGATGGAAGGGATACTATGATAGATGGATAGGGAGATGAAGGGATGTTATGATAGATGATGTCTCCAAGGACTATGTCACAAAGGAAGCAGATGCCCCCACTCTAGATAGGTAATAATATGAGGCATGAGGGATGGAAGACGAGTGGATGGGAAAAGGAATAACTAGAGCGAGGATAGGGATGGGTGACCAAGGAATACAACAGAGCATGGATGAAGGGAATGTATACCAAGAGGTGGCCAAAGCATGTATAGATAGGTGCCCCTGTTTTGATCAAGATCACAAGAAGGATGGAGGGATGGGAGATAAATGGGATATGATGGTAGGATGCAGAAGATAGGTGGGATGGAGGGGATGAATGAAGAGGACATAATAGGAAGATGGGTGCATAGCTAGAAGCATAGCAGGAATCATGGTGGATGGAGGAATGCATATCAGGAAGTTGCCCCCAAGTGCGGATGGGGTTCGCTACAGCCTGTTGCGGGTTTTCATCATGGTATTTATCAAAAGGCTTGTTTGCCAAGTTTTCACCATTGGGCGAATTATTTCTCTTTACTTGTTTTATTTTTTTTTTTGATTTTTTTTGATTTTTTTTATTTTATTTTTTTGATATTTTGTTGATTTTTTTTGACTTTTTAGATTTTGTAGATAGCAAGGGGATGAAAATGGATAAGGATAGGGATGTTGATAAGGGGATTTAGAAGACATGTGATAAGGATATGGATGAAGGACTCAAGCATCAAGTTCCATAGGAGGTATTAAGAGCCCATGTTTGAAGCGACTGTTGGATGTTAGTACAACCTTATTAGGATAAATGGATTATGCAAGAGGATGAATTAGAGGGATTTGAGAGGGGAGATACATGGGATAATGGATGGGATGTTGGAAAGGGTATGGATGGAATGATGGGGTGGATATGTGATGGGGAGATGTGTTCAGGACCAACATTGGCACATGTGGTGGTGGATGTGAAAAGATAAGAGGATTAATGGATGGAGAATGTGTGGATAATGGAGGAGATGGGGTGGTGAACTTTGGAACATAAGGACCCAAAACAGACTTAGGAGATGAAAGGGGTGTATGACTAGCTTTTGGATTAGCAACTTTGGATGTTCTTATAGATTTTTTATTTGATTGCATTGCATATTTTTTCTTTGGGATCCACATGGTTTTGATCTTTGCGTTGGTGGGCCTTTATGGCCTACGGATTTGATTTAGATTTAAATTTTTCTTCTCTTCACCATGTCTTTTGGAGGGGACATGGGGAGCCTTAGATTCATGTGGATGTTTCGATTTATACATTTTTTCTTTAACAACCAAAGTGCGTTTAGTAGCAATGGGATGGGTGTGAGGAGATGGATGATGTGGAGTGATGGAGGATGTTTAGGTATGTGTGTTGATCTTGACTATGGGGTATGTGAGAGGGATGTTTATGATGGATGAGATGGATAGGTGATGAATGGATGAAAGGATGGATAGGACGAGATGGAGGCGGTGATTTTAGGATATAGGAGCCCAGAATAGACGTAGGACCTGGAGGAAACATGGGCATGGTAGATGGAGGATTGGAGATGGTAGATGGAGGGATGTAAGGATCCAAAATGGATGGAGCAGATGAAGGAGGGATATGGATGGTTGTTTTGAGGTGACATGATAGAGGAGGAGGGATGGCAACATATGATCTGGTGGGGTGATGGGAAGAGCCAACATTTCTTTTGGAAAAAGCTCGTTGAGGATGTCTAGAGGTTGTACCAACATCTTTAGATTGTGAGTCTTGGGAAATAGGTCCAGGACCTTGCATGCAGACTTGTTCTTTGACTTGGATGGGCTCTAAAATACCTTGCTCATGAAGGCCTGGACCTTTTCCTTGATAGTTCATTTTCTTGAGCATGTGATCCATGATAGGATTTGTGTTATTCTGAAAACATGATGCGAGTCCATTATTAGGTGGAGGATGATGGGTGGTATATACAAGTGTGTGTTTTTCTTCTGCGAGGAGGCCACTGTGGAAGAATGTGAGCGTACCAAGGGGATATGCAAGTGGTGTGGGGATAGTAGTTTTAGGTGATGATGGGGGATTATGAGAGGGAGATGATGGGATAGCGGCATTTGGATGGGTGGTATCAAGAGAGGGATCAAGGGATATGATAGGATTTGGATTTGTGGTAGTGGGCTCATGTGATGGAGATGGAGATGGAGCGGTGGAAACTTGAATGACAAGGGGATCATGGGATGGAATGGATGGGGGACTATGATCTTGAGGTGGACTAGATGGGATGGTAGGATCTTGATTTGAAGAGGGGGATATGTTGGCATGCTTTGGATTAGGCTCTTGGCATGACTCATCATGTGCGGGAGGAATGATAATGGAGTCTTGGTGGAACTCTTCAAGTGGGGAAGATGGAGGGATGGAGGATTCAAAACATTCATGGGAGTGTATTTTAGTGGATTGGATTTGGGTGTTGTCAATGGGCTTGACAACTCTTGGAGTAGGAGGTGGGTGTTCAATGGATTCGGTAGATGTGATGGTAAGCGATGGGGGCTCAGTGGATTCAGAGGATGTGATGGTTCCATCATTGATAGATGTTGGGTGGAGAAGGGTCTTGTCAGTAATGACCGTGGATGATGGGTTGGGATGGCATGATTCCATAACTTCAAGGTGTGGAGTGGGTGATGTCTTCTTTGCTATAAGTCCTTGGAGAACTTTGGAATGAAGAACTTGAATACTCTAGACTGAGATGGCGTGGTAGGAGTGGATGAAGGATTATGGATTGGTGGGGGATTAGGACTAGGGATTGGTGGATTAGGATTAGATGGGGGAATGGGATTGGATGCAAGACTTGGAATAGATGGGGGATTAAGATTAGATGAAGGGTTAAGAAATGGTGAATTAGGACATGAGGATACGGGTGGTGGATTGTAGTAAGGATATTGAGATGGTGGATTAGGATGGGAAGATTGAGGTGGCAGATTGAGATAGGTTGGTCCGGGTGTTGAATTGGGATAGGAAGGTGTGAATGTTATATTAGGATAGGTTGGTGTGGATGTTGGATTAGGATAGGAAGGTGTGAATGTAGGATTAGGGTGAGCAGATTGGTATGGAAGATTAGGGTAGTGGATATATGCGGATGAAGGATTGAGATAGGAGGATGTGGATGGGGGATTAGGATAGGGGTATTGTGATGGCAAACTAGGACAAAAGGAGGCAGGTGTTGGATAAAAGGATGATGTAGATGAAGGGTATGATAGATGTGATGGATATCCCTTGTCAAAGGTAGCATAAGGAGCATGATTAAGCATGGATGAAGGCATAATGGGATAACTCGAAGGGGTGACTGGATTGTGGAAAGTGGGTGGAGAAAGCTTACTAGTGACAATAGCATCAAGGGGATCTATGTCATATTCTTCTTGATCGACAAGACTTTCGTTATCATTGTCGACGTAATTAGGGTTTCCCTTGACCACTACTGATGGAGGATAAGGATTCATGATGGTGAAAGGATAAAGAGGATGGATAAAAGATTTTGGATGGGAACGGATTAAAGCTCAAATCAGGATTTAGGTCAAGCTCATATCAGGATTGGACTAAAGATCAGATTAGGATGATTGGATGATGTGATGGGATTGATTATGATGACCGACACCGAATCTGCTTTAAGATAGAAGTAGATTGATTGGGTCGAGGTGATGTGGTTGGATTGGATTGGATAAGGTTGATTGATGATTGATAAGATCAACTGATGGGTCAGATAGGATGATGAGAGGGATTGAAAAACCCCATTTGGAGATTATCCTAAGTGACTTAGGATGTTGATTGATCAGATTAAAGGATAAATGGATGATTGTAGCACCGAATCCACCTTGAGATTGAAGGTGAATTGATTGGGCCAACAATGATGATTAACTTAGGATAGATGACAATCCTAAGCAAATGTTGATGAGGATGATCAGATCAGACACTTAGGTCAATTTGGATAATAACTCAAGATTAATTTTAGGAGATCTGGATGGGGAAAATGATGATTTGATTGGAGAAGTGGATGATGAATACTCAAGATGAGTAAATGATTGATTGGAACAAATGAATAACTACTCGGAACGAGTAAACGACTGCTCATAATGGACAAATGATTCTCAGAATGAGAAGATGAAGGTTTGAAATAGATGGAAGATTACTTGGAACGAGTAAACAGATGATCAAAACGATAGAACAAGAGTTCATAATGAGGAAAGGTGTGAAATGGATGAATGTTCACTCGAAACGAGTAAATGGATGATCAGAATGGCTACACCAAAGTTTGAGATGATAGATGAAGGTTCAAAATATATGAGTGTATACACGAAATGAGTAAATGAATGATTGAAAATGGATAACAACTGTTCAGAATGGATGAATGAAAGGTTGAAATGACTAAAGCTCATATTAGGGTTTTGGTTAAGCTCAGATTGGGATTAGATTAAAGCTCAGATTAGGATTGGGTTGAAGATGAGAATGATTGGAGGATGTGATGGGATTGATTTTACACCAACTTCCGAAGTTTAAGGGACATAAGGTGTTGACAATCAAATTTTTCCAGATTTGGAAATTTTTAAAAATTGTCAAATTGTGCCATTTTAGGAAACATCACAGAGGTAATTTTGAGAGTCTAGTTTTTTCCCAAAAAATACCCAAAACTAAGATAGGATGAATTGCCAACTAACATCCCAAATCTGAGACATACATTCTAAGTTATTAACGAAATTGATTTTTCAAAATGTTGGAAAAAAATACTAAATTGCGATATTGAGGGTCAAGATGAAAGTTTGAGGCCCCAAAAATGTGGCAAAACGGGGTCCAAGGGACTTCTAGTCAGTTGGGGATCCACATGCCATCTCATAACGCAACCACCCGTAAAATTTTGGCACAAAAATCAAAATTCTCAAAATGAAGTTTAGGTGATTGGGATGGATGGTTTGATGTTGGATATGGACTCTAATGATGTTCTAAGTGCTGGAATTAGGATTGGATGGAAAGAGATGATGGGATTGGTTCCACCGATTGGATTTGGGAATTGGATATGCTCATTTTCTGAATCCCTCACAGAGAGGCGACTGTGCCCCCTCCTGGGGTGACTATGCCCCCTTCTGGGGTGACTGTGCCCTCCTGGGGAGACCGTGCCCCCTTCTGGGGTGACTGTACCCTTCTGGGGTGACTGTGCCCTCCTGGAGTGACTGTGCCCCCTTCCGGGGTGACTGTGCCCTCCTAGGGTGACTGTGCCCCCTTACAGATGGGTAGATTCACCCTTTTTAGGGGTACTGGGGTGACTATGCCCCCTTAGAGGCACAGATTCGCCCCACTGCGGGGAAAATTCACCCTACTGCTTTGTGGACTCTTTAAGTGGGTAAACAAGCTATAAGATACGGGTAATTGGAATGGGGTGATAGATGATCAGATTGAGGAAATAGATGATTGGATTGGGAAAGTGAATGATAGGATTGGATGAACAAGCACTCGAAATTGGTAAATGATTGTTTCGAATGGATGAATGATTGAAAGCTCGAAACAAGTAAATGATTGATTAGAAGGGATGAACAAATCTCAGAATGAGGAGATGGATGCTTGGAATGGATGAAGGTACTCGAAACAAGTAAATAGAGGATTGAAAGGGATGAAATACTACTTGGTCAAACAGATGTTGGAATAGATAAAATGGAGCTTTGGAATGATTAAACGGAGGTTTTTGGAGGCTTAGAATGACAAAACAGAGGCTTGGGATGATGAGATAACGGTTGGGATTGATTAAATGATGGTTTAGAGGCTAAACAGATCCAAACGGGGCGATTTTAGGTGTTCAGGAGGGCAAATTCGCCCCTCTGCAGTAAATCAGGGGCGCAATCGCCCTTCTATAGTAAATCAGGGGTGCAGTCGCCCTTCTGCAGTAAATCAGGGGTGCAGTCGCCCTTCTACGGAAAATCAGGGGCGCAGTTGCCCTTCTGTAGGAAATTAGGGGCGCAGTTGCCCTTCTGCAGAAAATTAGAGACTTGGTTTGATGAAAATGACTATGGCAAGGACTTTGAAATGATAATAATAAGGCCAATTTGTCAAAAATTTTACTGTTTTCTCACAAGAAAACACTTTCAAGAAAATACAATCCTATGATTAGTGTTAAGGGTATGGCCAACATGGTCTTAATCTAGGATGCACAAGGTGTCTAGGGAATCTTCGATATACTCTCAGTATGTGAGGCACAACCATGAACACCAGCCCGTCACAAGCGTGAGTCAGGAACCCCATCGAGATACTGAAGGGCTCAGACCAACTCTTCACATCTATCTAGGTATCACCCTAGCTTTGACGCTCCGCCAATTATGACGCGACTAGATTGGGGTATAGATTTTGCTTTCCCCCCTTTATATACCCCGCCGGTACATGTGGTTGGAATCATCCCTTGGGGTGATGAAATCCCCAAGCAGGTCCCACTAGAAAGAAAGCACTAATCATTTCCAACTACTCCCCAGGCTCACATGAAGTGCAAGGGGAAAGAAAAAATAAGCTAATGCTCCCTTTGGGTAACAAAAAAAGATAGACACAACAAGCAATGAGTATTCCTCCCCCCTAATTAGACTATGTTCTTAGATTAATGAAAACATCAAGGATAGTTTTAAAAATTTGAGGAAACGGATAGCCCTACAAGCAACTGTTAGTTGTTTTATCCTGCTTTCTTCATCAATTTCATGAGAATATGTTGCAAAAAGTTAGCAAAAACACAAATATCCTTGCAAGAAACAGTGTTAGGGGGTTAATACCTGAAAACAATAAAAAATGAAGCTAAAATGACAGTTTTACCTTCCAAAATGTGTTGCTTTGTGGTGACAAGATGGTTCAATTGCACTTCTGCAGTGAACAGGAGGGCGCAATTGCACTTCTGTAGTGACCAGGAGGGGGCAATTGCACTTCTACAGTGAACAGGAGGGCACAATTACACTTTTGCAGTGAACAAGATGGCACAATTGCACTTCTGTAGAAAAGCAGGGTCATAGTCGCCCTTCTGCGGTCACCAGGAGGGTGTAGTCACCCTTTTGCGACGTATTCCTGCAAACAACTCAATAATAACAAACGTGAAATTGAGGGACCCTCTTGCAAGTCCCACCGGGCATGCCAAAAATGTGATATCAAAATGTCTAACCCTTTCTAAGCAATTAAAATGCAATGGAGAAACATGAGGAAACACCTCAAGATTAGCCTAAGAAATTTGTAAAAGCAAAGAGGAAAGTGTAAAATGATGTTAAACAGATATACCTCCTTTTTGTAGCTAAAACTCCTTGGTTGGCCCTTGATTTTGATTTAATTTGTGTGCTCCTTGATGGCTCTTGATATGGATAAATGCAAGGCTTAACTATGTGCTTGGATGCAAATGAAAATGGATGAGATTGATGGCTAAATGAGTGCACGAAATGGCAGCATTTAGTTGCAAAATGGCTAAGTCTTTTTTTTTTTGCCTTAGAGGGGGGGTATTTATAGAAGAGCTTGAATTCTCTAGAAAATTCAATGGTTGAGATTTATCCAACAAAGTCAAGATGAAGGGCTAAGGTGAGTTGAGGACTCACAAGCCCTCACATTTTGACATGTGGAATGTGAAGTGGATAAAGGTAGGATGATGTGTAGGTGATGTGGAAGGGAAGTACATGATGTGGAGGAAGGACAAGTACCTTCCAAGTACTTTGATGTGACCTTTCAATGATCACATGGGGAAGGGGAAGGGGAAATCTTTGGGAGAATAAAATGAATTAAAAATTCACAATGATTAGAAGAATCTAGTGGATAAGACAAGGTTCCCAAAAGGTGGGAATTTTTCACATGTGACTTGATGTGACAAGTCAAATATTCTAGAAGATGCATGGGAAAAGGGGATTCTAGGAGGAATAAAAGTGAATTAAAAATTCACAAGGGGAAGAGGAGTCTAGGGTGAATAAAAAAGGAATTAAAAATTCCTTGGGGAATGGGGAGAGTTGACCAAGGTACTAATTAGGTTTGACTAATCAGTGATTAGAGGATAATTAGGGGTTAATGAGGATTAGAAGCCAACTTGCAAAAGTTGGAGGATGTGACACAACCTAATCAAGGATTAGGCATGTGCACATTCTTAATGAAGAGATTAAGAGATGGATTAGGATTAGATGAAAATGACATGTGAGAAATTAAATAAATGTAATATTTATTTAATTCATTTGATGAAAAGAGGATTAAGGAGAGTAAGGTATTTAATTATTAATTAAATACCTTAGGGATTTGGCAGAATTAAAGATATTAATTAAATAATAATAATATTACTTAATTAACTCGGATAAGAGGATGCTTAGATGAAAAGTGATAAATTTGGATGAATTAAGTGTCCAAATTTGGATGTCTACAGACATTACTCGAATTAGATGGTAAACAATGGAAAACACCTGGAACTTGAAGATACAGATGGGAAAGGTACCAAAAGTATGAAGAATTGATCAAGTCAAAATGGAAGTTTGCCTCCAAAATAGGAATGCAAGAGTGTCCATATGGTAAGTGCTCCATCTCACTAAAATGCATGGGTAACCAACCACTGCATCCACCTAGTACATAGGAACAAATACTATATACATAGCTCACTCCAACGCGAAACTATGGAAGCAATAGCACCAATAGTAGAAACCCCCCCATAATGCTGACAAGGGAGAGTTATGATAGGTACACTAAAAATGAATGCCTGAAAGTAGTGCGTGAAGAGGAACCAAGAACATTTGAAGGTGCAATCATGAAAGTACAAGCAGATAGAAAGGATGTGAAAACAAAAAGTCACATACGCATGAGAAAGGTATGAAGGCAAACAATGGTAAAAATCAACCACCATGGCACTTTATATCATAGTGTGAGTACAAAAAGGCACAAAGTGATGTGCAATAATCCCAATACTCTTAAGCTAAGGCACTTTATCTCAGTGCATTTACAGATGATAAATACATACAAGTGAGCCCATAAAGTCCAAAAAAAGACAACAGATGAGAAGAAGGATTTTTGGAAAAAACCAAAAATAAAATCTAGAAACCATATGCACCATTGCGAATATCTCGGAAATATCTTTCCAACGATATCTTGTTTTCCCATTTTCGACATCGTATGCAAAAGTTATTCCGAAAACACTGAAGGCAACTCTTGAAAAGAAGATCTGAATTTTACTGGAAATAACAGGGACCTAAGAAAAAATCTCTGAACAATACCTACACCACTAGAAAGTACTTTGAGTCCTCTTTCCGATGATATCTTGTTTGCTCGATTTCGTCATCGTGGGAAAAAGTTATGGCCTCCAGAAGAAAAATCTCCCAAAGTGCAAAAATAACTAGTCAACATTAAATTTGATGACTAAACAACCATCACAACAAAACTCTGAGCTTAAAATTGATGACCAAATGACCATCACAACTTTTGCACAATTTGGATTATTTTGAAAAGAAAACAATAAAACAAATTTACAATGTATATTTTTTTTGTTAAAAAAAATATATTAAAAAACTTTGATTTTTTAAATCATAAAAAATGGTTGGCCCCTGTGTAGGATTGCACAGGTCGTACCTGTGTAAACCATACCTGCGCAGGTCTGCGCAAGTCCTTTTTAAAGCTCTTTTTTTTTGTTTTTAAAAAAAAAATTTAACTAAGGCTTTTTTTCAAAAGCTTTTTCTTTAAAAAATTACATTAAAAAACCTAGAGATTTTTTTACGAAAAAAAATTTATTAATTTTTTTTAATTTTTTTTTTACCTTGTAAAGCGTGCAGAAGGCCATATGGACTTGCATAGCAAATTTTTTTTGCCTCAGAGGTCAAGTACTCAGATTTCGGCAATTTGGCAAATGATCTTAGGGTTTTTGGGCTTTCTGAGCATGATGGTGATGTCTGTTTAGGCTCAAAACACACCAAAAATACATCTACCCTTCAGATCTGGAGATAAAGCACCTTCTTCAAAACCTTGTAGATCTGGCGTCTAGAGTCTAAATCAAGCGAAACAAAAGCCAAATTTGACTTTCTCGACAACTCTGAATCCAACGATGAGGTCCTTTTTACACAAAAATGCTTCAAAAAACACCCACCTCCAAGATTCGCTAAAAAAGAAAAGGGGATTCAGATTTGAAGCCTGCAACCCTTGTTGAAGAAAGAAAATCTCATAAATCAAGAAGGGGTTTGCAGAATCCACGCTCTGATGCCATGTTAGAATTGTGAAACAAGCACAAAACCATGAGCCATAGGATCAAACAACAAACAAGTACACCTTCCATGCAAGAGATCTGCAAACAAGAATTGCTAAATTCATCAAGGAAAAGTTACATAAGAAGGTTTCAAGAATATATGAAAGCCATGATATTTCTCGTGAATAATATTCGAGTGATATTTACAAAGAGGGTTGAATGCTTATAAGAGCAAAGCCCTAAATGAGAAAGAGATCATATCATGACAAGTGTCAACATCACATGAGATGCGACATAATGATCTAATAATAACTCAACTAATAAAGAATTCCTAAGTTTAGCTAAAGTATGTGAGAATAAATTAGACTAATAATCAATTAAAGATTAATTAATTATTAGCTATTGTATGATAACTCTTACAAATTTATAGCTTTGACTGCATAAAGATGCATTTATGTTTTAAATTTAAAAATGACATAAACTAGTGAAATGTAGAAATCTTGATGAAGTTTATGCTTGTATTTATTTAAAAAAAATAAAAATTGGTTTGATATATTATTTTATAAATATAAGAGCATATTTGAATTGTTGAAAAATTTAGAAAAAAAATGAGGTTGATGGGACACCACCTAAAAAAAGCACACATTTTTTTTCCTTATTTTTCCCCCTAGATAACTAACGTTAATATCTAGTGCATGGAAAAAATAAATTCTCGATGATTTTTTTTGTAATAACATTTTAAAGTCAAACTTACTAGAACATCATAGTTTTCATGGGACTTCAACTTTTTCCTAATTTTTTTATTATTTAAAAAACAAATTATACCCCAAATTGAAGAGGATTTTATCTTCTAATGCGTCATTTTTTAACATTTTTAGATTTTCATGAAAGTACCCCTAACTTGAGAAGTTCAAAGTTGAAGTTGAAGTTTGTTATGTACCTAGGGATATGATATTATAATTCATTTAGGTGGACAAAGATGTTGACATGTGGCACACATCCATTAAGTTAGTTATATTGGGTAATGTGAATAAATTATGTAATTAATTATATTAGGAGTTGAGTAGCCTTTCATTAAGATTACCTCTCCATTGTATTATTAGGAGGGAATCTATATAAAGGAGGTGGTAATCATTGTGTGAAGTATGATATGGTATTTGGGATCTCTTGGAGATATAGCATGGAGTGGCTTCTTTCATAAGAATTATTGAATTTTGTTACCCTACCTCAAGAGTTTACTCTATTTTTGCATATATTGGATATTAGGGCATCTTTTCCCACAAACATATCTTGTGTTGAGTGATATCTATGTTTTTCATTATATTATTTCTATTATTATATGTGTGGACCATACCAAGTGATATCAAAGCATCAATTTGGGAAAAAGTAGATGAAATCCTAGCTTTTGAAAATTTTCCTATAATTTCTAGACAATTGCTAATATTTTTGTAATCTTTTTACTGAAGTTGGAGGATCATAGAAGGAAGATATAGTCCAAATTTTTTTTTATACCATTGATATTTAGTAATTTATTGTAATTTTATGATTTTTCATAAATTCACTTTCTAGGCTGCAAATCAAGGTATTTTTCTAAAAAAAATTACATTTCTAGAAAGCTCATCAAATTTAATTAGGGGTCTATTAATATAATTTTGTAAATTGAGGCCAATTGCATCATGTATTGTTTCAATCAAAGTTGGGTCAATTGGATTTGATAGAATGGTTATTTATTGAAATAATTTTTTTCTTAAATCCTAGTTTCCAATGGAGGTTCCTAATTTTGATGGAAGTGCAGATGCATCGGAATGGTGGTACAAATATCAAATATCTTATGGTAAACATATAGCATTGAGAATAAAGTTGTGGTTCTTATTAAGAGGTGAACCTAGCACATGGTATTTATCATTATTTAAAGATATTTCTTCTTTTGGATGAACTAGAACAAGCTTTCTTAGATAGATGGGCTCCTAAAGAATAAAAAGGAAGAATATGATGAGGAACAAAATGAAGAAGAGGAAGAAGAGGACCATGGAAATAAATAAGAAGAGGAAGAAGAAAAAGAAGATAAGGATGAAGAGAAATAAGAAAAAGAAGATGGAGAAACTTAGAAGAAGGAGATGATAAGAATACATGCACCTTAGCTCTAAGGAAGGAATATTCAATCCTTCAATTTCATGGATTCATTCAAAAGGAAAATGTTATTGTATCTATAAACCCTAGCAACAAGTATAACTTCATCAATATGGAATTAACAAAAAAGTTACAAGTACAAGCAAAGAACATAAAAAAAAATCAAATATTTGGTACTGTGTGATAGAAAGATGTGTATCAAAATAAATAAACAAATCACACAAAATGAAACATTAAACCAAAGAAAACTAAATAAATTGAAATCAAAGGAAACAAACAGAGCTTCTTCAGAGCCATTCCATTTTCCTCTATCTCCAGGGATTTGTTTGAAGTTGTTGCTCTCAAATTGTGTAAGCAAAGCTTCTCCGAATGGCAACCTGCAGAATGAGTGTGAAAAGGAAAGTGCTTCTCTATCCTATATGCTGGTGGAGTGAAAATGCTGATACGGATATGCATAGGGGCTGTGAATTATGGATGCTATGATATGAGGTGAATAGGCCATGATATGGAATGATTCTATGCTATGCTATGATGCTTGAATGCTATGAATACTAGAAGGCTATGCTATTGCAAATTGGCTATAGTTTTCCTATATGAAAGCTTCTTTGTCATTTCAAAGACCCGACAGTCTTTTTATAGCTTTTTGCAGGCAAGAGCCTGGCTGGCAAAGATCAATGGCTATGAGATTGTCTGGTAGATTTGAATGGTGAGAGATGGAGAGGTTGAGAGGAAGATGGAGAATGTTGGGAGGTTGGAGAGAAGAATGGAGCCTTGTCTTCAACCCACGGGAACAAGCTTGCACAGGAAAAGAGAAATTAATTTTTCTGTTTTGGAAGTTTGTTTCACAGTTGTTGAAGATAATCCCAAATTAATTAAATAAATAAATAAATTTATTTAATTTTGTGTGAATTTTGAGGAAATTAAATATTTTTGAAATTTTTAATTTTAGAACTATAGAAGACTCAATCAAATATTTAGAATATTTAATTGCAAATAAATTTAGAAGAATTTAATTAAATATTCAAAATATTTAATTGTGAATGGAATTTAGAAGATTTAATTAAATATTTAAAATATTTAATTGTGAATGGACTTTTTAGAAGAAAAGAAAACTTAATCTTTATTTGAATAAAATATTCAAGCCAAGATTAAATGATAATTAATATAAATAAATCGTAATGTTTATTTAATTAATTAAGAAATGAATAAGAAAAGTGATTAAATAAACTTATTTATTCAAATGAAAATGAACAAATATAAATAAATTATTTAAATTTATTTATACGTAGATCGAATTCAGAGATTTAATTAAATATTTAAAATATTTAATTAATTACCAGACTATGTGATGTGACCATTTTTAGGTGTATACAGGTACAAATATTAATTTTTTTGAAGATTTAAATCTTTCTATAGATAAATATGTTCTACATTCAAAATTTTATGCTTTGAATATGGATGGGTTGGATATAGAACCTATAGGAGCAATAAACATTAAATTACAAAAGAAGTTCATGATTCTTTGGTATAGAAGAAAGAAAGTTCCATTACAAGATATTACATATAATAAAGTCCAAGGGAAAGTCAAGGAAGAGAAAGTTCAAGAATATCATAAAGATTGTAGTAGTGAATTAGAGGAAGAAAATGACTTACAAGATATTGATAAAAAAGAGAAGACAAGTAATTCTATTCAAGAGTCAATAAAAGAAGTGGTAATAAATGGTAAAGAATCAAAGATGGCTAGATAGTGACAACAAAGGGTGCAATATATAAGCATCCTAATCATTATGAGAGGAAATAATCATGGATGAATTATAGTAAAAGGAATCAATAAGAAAAAATACTATGGACCCACATGGAATCAAAGAAACAATTACAACAATTAGTAGTATCATAGAAGTAATGGCTACTCATAGACGCAAAGGAGGAATTACTATGATAAATAAGAATCAAATGGGTGCAAAAAAATATGGCTCAAGGTTGGGAAATACTCGATGTCAATCAAAAGGAATAACAAGGATCAATTATGGATGATTATATGATTGGTCATAACATCATATTTGTAATAACTTGTGATAGTCATACTATTTGGATTCTTCTCATGTTTAAGGGATGAAACATGTCAGGGAGGGATGGCATGTTATGTGCCTAGGGATGTGATATTATAATACATTTAGGTGTGTGGAGATGCCAACATATGGCACATGTCCCTTAAGCTAGTTATTTTGGGCCATGTGAATAAATTGTGTAATTAATTATATCAAGAATTGAGTAGGCCTTGTAAGAGTTGATATAGAATTTTCTATACCATGCAAGATTTGGTTGAATATTGTAGCCACCCAAGATCTAAGAACTTTTATGAAATTACAAGAGAGATCAACTACAAGAGAATAATTCTATTCTATAAAAGAATGCAAATGATAGATTACAATGGATTTACAAATGAGGACCCCTTGTTCATATAGCCAAGGTGAGACATAAGATTAGACAAGATCATGGTTTATTAATCCTATTACATTGAATCACAAGAAGCTAAAACTATGGAAACACAAGCATCATTAGAAGGAACAATAGATGAAGGAGATGGAATATCAACACATGTCTCTAGAATTGCAACACAAATGAAAGAATACCAAGATTCAAATGACTATGTCAGATTTCCTCAAAAGTGTCCACACTAGATGCTTGAATGTGAACATCATCCAAAGGAACAATAGGATAAAAATATGAGGTGTAGACATGAGATTGATGATAAACCTCCCCAAGTGTAACTATATCCTTGCTATGTGAATCCTAGATTATACAAAATATGGTGTGAGATCAACACTCTTTCTTGCTCCACCATATGTGATTTGATAGATAAAAGGGATATTGGTTGACAATCAAGGCACATAAAGAACATTAAATGCCCCATCATTTGGATTTCAATAGATCACTTCCCAAAAATACACATATATGTGTTGTTGGTCATTAAGATGTGTGGTGATGAACAAGACTCAAATGAAGAGAACATACTCTTTGATGAAGCCATATGATGTGAATCTCCTAAATCAAGTATCCACCTTTCTAACTCAGAAACTACAAATGCAACAAGTTCTTGCCCCTTATGTCTTTCTATATTTGATAAAGAAGAAGAGGATGATGAACCCCCTAATGTTGTTGAAGTAAAATTCATTTGGTTTTTCTTAAGAAGATGCTTCAACTCATTAATTTGTTTTGAATAATACTGATGTTCATCATGGTCTATTTCTTGCAATATGAACATTTAGGCTTCTCCTTCTTATATAATTCCCCTTGAGAGAGAGGATTCAAATTCTTTGTGTAGCTTGTTATTTTTCTTCTTTTTAAGGATTCCATGATTCTTTATATATATTAGGCTCACTAGCCACCAATGCTTGTGGTTTAGAAGACTTGATTAGACCCATATGAATTAATTCCGCTTCCTCTTGGATTAGGATATTTGTAAAGCCATAAAAAATAGGATCAACATATGACGCTCCCATAGAAATATGATGGATATGAAAGCCAGAAACAAACACTAAATATTTAGAGCCAAGCTTGGAAAACAAAATTAGAATCAATTATAAATCCTCCTTCTCAATATTGTAATATTTTAACTGTTTTCTTAATTGCTTAATCTTAGAGATGTAGTCTTGGATGTGGTCAAGACCTTTAGAATCAAGATTTATCAAGTCATTGCTAATCTCTATCCCCTAATCTTTTCAATTTTACAATATAATTTTTTAGAAGTCTCCCAAGCCTCCTTAGGTGTTTTGCATGATTCAATATGAAATTGTAAATCAAAATACTAATGAACATATGCATCCAAGTGTTTTCTCATGATAAATCTTCCATCTTTTCAATTCTTTAGCATCAATAGATTGATGGGTTGTTTATTTTAGAAGGCCTAGACAACCATTTCCCATAAGATAATTTCATACTTATTTTCTCCATGAAGCATAATTATATAGATTTAGGAGTTCAATTTGAGATTTCCCCATTGCATGAACACACAACTAGAAAAAGGAAGTAATTAATCATCACAAGATTACCCTCCCTAATTACTCAATCAAGAATCCCCCTAGAAATATACGATTGAACACTTTATTCTCAATATGATTATAGGTGCCACTTGCCAAAAAAATGAAGTGGACTTGATCTTAGTGCTTACAGATGCCAAATTTGGCCACAAACTCAAAGTACATTTTTTACACAAAATGAGATCAATTTATCACACAACTGCAAATTAGATGAAACATTATGCACTTTAAAAAGTGCACCCAAAAATGTTATTGTAGGAGTGAGAACAAAGTCTTGAAAGTTCCCAAAACAAGAATGACTCATCAACACCTGTGATAATATTCAATTTATGGAAACACTAGGCACCAAAATAAAAAAAATGATTGCACCAATATGAAGAGAATAAAATTCTACCCCAAATAAAATAAAAAAATTCTTGACAAAAGAAATTAGATGACAGTATTATATTTGAAAGTAGGGGTTTTCAAGCCTTTTGAGCATGATGTTAAGGTCAAATTTGACCCAAAATGTTTTTAAATGATGACTCCTTGATAGGTCTAGCAACAAACCTCCCTCTTCAAACCCTTGTAGATCTAGCCTCCAATGCCCAATTTTGACGAAACAAAAGGAAAAACTAACTTTTTTGAATCCTCTAAATTCAATGGTGAGCTCATCTCTACACCAACAAGCTAAAAAGTGAACCTGCAATACAAAGGCACAAAGAGGAAACCCCCAAATCTATTATTTATTTTAAGTTTTTAGATTCTCTACACCATCAATTGATGTAAGTGAAGAACATATTCAAATTTTCAAGATCTACCAAGATTTAAAACCTAGATCTCTCAATTAAGACTAATAAGAAGAAATCCCACAAGCTTTAATACCATGTAAGAGTTAAAAAAATAATTCTTTAAACCATGCAAGATTTGGTTGAAGATTTTAGCCACCCAAGATCTCAAAAATTCTATGAAAGCACAAGATAGAGCAACTATGAGAGAATAATTCTATTCTATCAAAGGATACAACTAATATTTTTCAATGGATTATAAATGAGGACCCCTTGGTTATATAGCCAAGGAGAGATATAAGATGAGACATGATCATAGCAAGTATCTTAGTCCTATGAAATAAGACAATAAACATTAAATTACCTAGGACACAAGAAGTAAATGACATAAGGTAAGATAAGATCTAATACCAATTAAAAATTCTAGAAACATTCCTAGGACCTAAGTAAACTTAACATGTGAATAAGACCTAATAGGTGAACTAGTTAGGTAAAACACCATATTCACACCAACATGCCTTCATTAGGATTACCCCTCCATTGTATTATTAGGATGAGGTTTACATAAAGGAGGTGATTATCATTGTAAGATATGTGTGAAGTATGATATGATATTTGGGATCTCCTAGAGATATAGTGTGGAGTGGATTCTTCCATAAGAAGTATTGTACGGTGTTACCCTACCTCAAGGGTTTATTTTGTTTCTGAATATATTGGATATTATGGCATCTTGGCCCACAAACATCTCTTGTGCTATGTGATATCTATATATTTTGTATATTATTTCCATTATATTATATGTGTAGATCATATCAGAGTGTTTGAATTTTCCCAAAAAGAGGGGTTAAACTGCCCTATATGCAGTCACAAATATTTTTGAGTGAAAGGGTTCAACCAATTTTTTTTTGACTAAAGCACTTTTGATTGAAATGGTTTCACCCAAAACCTTACATATAAATTCAACTGCAATTCAAATTATTACGAAAGTCTATGTGCCACATATATGCCATGTAGTTTTGGGTGAAATTATTTCACTATAAACTATTTTTTCGGTCAAAAGTGACACATATTTGTGTTTTTACCCATGTAAGAATGGTAACTTGACTTCAATTAGAAATGTAGGTTTAGTGCTATAGATGAGTGGGATGTGGTTCCAATGGGGGTACAAATGCTAGTGTGATATTCCCATAGGGTGGGATTAATATATAAGAGTTAGTCACAACCAACATCATTGATAATATTTTTAAGGATTTTGATGATCTTTTTGTTCAATGCATGAACTTGGCCATTTCCAAGTTGTGAATAATAAGGGGTTAACTACTTGTTCTTGATATGGTATTGTGTGTATTTTTAATATATTTTCTATTATCAATAAAAAAAATGATGTGGTGAAGTGTGAACTTGGGTATTTCGATGCAAGTTGTGTAAGTGAGTAGAATGACTTCAACCCATTTGATTCCTATGTTTAGTAGTGGCAATAATAAGCTTATGAATATTAGAGGATGATGGTCTGATCTTGCTAATGAGGTTGAGGCCCCATGTATAAAAGAGCCATAAAATGTTAATAGGTTGTATATCTTATTATGGTGCATGATTAAGATCACCATGCTTCTAAGAGGCCACACAGTTAGTTCACATATTGATAAGAATATGATTCTATTATCAATCGACAATATCCTATACAAAGTAACCTTTTGACAAGGGCCATGCCATTGGCTAGCCTAATATGTGTCGAGAAATATAAGAAAGGTGGCATCATAGCCCCTATGATAGAGCATGCTGCCAAGGAGTATAAAGTAGGAAGCACATTAGATGAGAGATTTACATTGGTTGGATAATAGGTTAGGTGGGATGGTTTGGTTTGTAAGGTAGGTGTATGTGTCACTATAACATGGGCTATTGGGACCAATGGTTCATAGAGAATTTTGGCTTTAGGGATGTGTAATGTACCCAACTCAAATCATGAGGATTAGCAACACATTGGCTATCCTTTTCATGGATTAACCAAGTGGAAGAGGTTGTAGAGAATTATTGGGTAAGTATGGAGTCTCTGGATTGTATTATATTCTATTCTTAAGTTGCGTGCACATTATTTTATACAACTTAAGTAAACTTAAGTCATTTTAAGTTGTGGACACATCTTTTTAGGAAACTTAAGTAACTCCTAGCCAAAATACTTAAGTTGTCCCTCTTTTTATGTACTTTAAGTGAATTAAAAAAGCATGTGATTGAAAAGAAAATGGAGTGTATGTTTTTTAGGAACTTATTGGTTTAGTTTTTAGGTTTTTGATGTGGAGCATTGGATTAAGAGGTGGTGATAATGCATCTCTTTGGGAGATACTATATAACTCTCTAGGGGGTATTTTAAAGCTCATTATGTTGTGAGTTTTATGTTTATTGTTGTTACAACTTGGTTTAAGGTTTGAAAACCTTGAGTATCCCTGGTTTCAAAGAGACATATGAGATCCAAGGGTGTGTTTTGGTGGAAGAGTTTTGGTTTGTGAAACCCCAAAACATCATCTTTTTTGGGCTGCAATTATTTATTAGGTTTGGAGGCTGGTTTAGAGGTTAAATTCAGAGTTGAAGGTTTAGATTTGGTTCAACTATGACATGATATATTTATATTTTTGAACATTCTTGAGGATAACAAAAAAGTGCAAGTAAATTAGATCTAGCACTACTTTGTCTTGGGATTTTGACTCCATATTTGAGGGAAGCTAGGGTTTGAACAAAGACTGAGGTATTTTGTATCTAAAATTTATATACTTTATTCTTCTTTATCTTAGAAAAATTAAAGAAAAACCATTGTGTTTCATTTCTGGAAATTTTGAGTACAAATAAGATGATTCTTTGTACTTTTCATAAGTTCAATAATATTTAGACATTTATTTCTTTTAGCAAAAAAATTAGATCATTAATCTAACTATAAATTTGAGTTTGTTGTTTAAATTCTAATATGCAAATTAAGTTTCATATTTTTTTGTGCCCTACTTTTGGAAATATTGTTATTTTTTATTATCCCTATTTAGGGATATTGCAAGATGTCATAGGTAGGGATGAAGAGTTGTTCCACAAGGAAGTGATATTCATGAATATCAAAAAACATATCTAGAGATATCCTATTGTAGTTATTACATCAACAAAAGAGGGGGATTTGCTCAAAAGCTAGGGCTAATAAGTATTGCTTGAAGCTATCCACCATGTGTTTATAGGGTACACATTTATCATATTTTTTAGAAACTCATCATTAACCTATTTAATGAATATATAAGAATTGTTAAAGACGTGGAGGTGCTAAATGTTCCATTAAACTACTAGTTTTAGACCAAACATAAGATATTCATATTTTGTAATTTTATTATGCAAGGGAATTTGATTTGGAATTCCTTGGGGATAAGCTCACCTTGATGAGTGATGAACAAAATACTTGCACGAAACCACGTGAGGTGAAAGATCCATCAAAGTACAAGGTTCATGGTTTTTGTGCCTTAGTACTAAATATGGATTCACCATGAAACTCTATTTCCAATGGTCGATTATCTAGAATTGGAGATTCTATTAGTTGATTAGTGATTATTTTCCCTTTGGTTAATTTTTTATTCACATTGTGTGCAAGTATTTTTACCCCCTCTAAATGCAAGAAATAAACCCTAGCAAGAGATAAAAACCAAAGACAACACTCAAGATTGGGATAAAGATAAAACTCAAACTTAAAAATAAAAATAAAATCAATTTTACCTTGTTAGAGCTTGATGAATTTGTTTACCCTTTTTGATGGCTTGATATGTGTGCTCTATATTGATTCTGGCAGCATAACAGCTTGTTGTAGCTTGATTTTGGTCACAAAATGGATGCAAGATGGCTATGGTTACAAGGATTTGGCTATGGAGATTGAAAGATTGGGATGAATGTGATAGATTGTGGTTGAGAATGAAAAAATGGCTAAGTATTAGTCATTTAGCAAGGGAGATATCAATGGATGGTGGAAATTGAAAGAGGACAAGAGATCAAGGGTTGAGATCAAATATTGACCAAAGGAATTAAAAATTCATTTTTTAATGTGCGTGGATGGGATAAAAGGAATTTAATATTCCTGGGAAAGAGAAAAGGAATTTAATATTCCTTGAGGGATGGGAGAGGAATTAAAAATTCCTCAAAAGGACCTTGGGAAGATAAAAAGGAATTAAAAATTCCTTGGGGGATGGGGAGAGTTGACCAAGGGGTTGATTAGGCTAGTTGATGAAGGATTAGAGGAAGGGTAGGTGCTAATGAGGATTAGGAGCCAACTTGCAAAAGTTGGAGGATGGGAGAGGAATTAAATAATGAGGATCATGGATTAGGGATGTGCACATCCCTGATGATGGGATTAGGAGGTGGATTAGGATTAGGTGTAGATTATGGGGGATGGGAGATAAATGGAATTAAATAAATGGATTATTTATTTAATTCCTTAGAGGAAAGGAATAAAGGGTAAATTATTTAATTATTTAACTAAATACCTTAGGGATTTAGAGGACTTTAGGGGTATTAATTAAATAATAGCAATATTACTTAATTAATGTAGATAAGAGGATATTTATATGAAAAAGGATAAATTTGACCAAATGCAAGTGACCAAAATTAGGTGTCTACATTTTTCCCCTCTCTGAGATGGTTTTATGAAGTAGCATCATTTCAAAGAAGATTAAAAGATAGCACCAAGAATAATATGGTTAGATTGGGGGAGATGCCCCCGTCATTTGTAGGATTGACTAGGAAGAAACATGATAGGAGTGAAGATGAAGATTAGGGAGTGAAGATGAAGATTAGGGATTGAGGATTCCCCCACGAGAAGACATGCAGGTTCAAGAGAACACGAGTGTGCTCTCAAAATGGATGAGATGATGCAAGGGTAGAGGATTAAGATGATGCAAAATGATGGATAACATATGGAATGAGAGGAGGAAGAGATAATCAAAGGAGAAGATGAGAAGTAAGCAAGAACAAATGGATTCAAGGAAAAATGTGATGTTACCTAGAAGTGAAGCTACAAGCCAAAATGGATTGATGATGGATGGAGTGTTGTTGATGAGGGAATATTATATCAGGCAAAACAATGCAAAAGGATAGGGAACGATTCATCCCAATGGTGATGATGAGAGTGTTTTTGATGAGGGAAGGATACATCCCAAAACAACAAAAAAGGATAGGGAAGGATACATCATGATGATGATGATGAAAGTGTTGTTGATGAGGGAAGGATACATCCCGGTGATAAAGATGAGAGTGTTCTTGATGAGGGAAGGATAATCCCAAAACAACACAAAATGATAGGGAAGGATACATTCCGATGATGATGATGATGGTGATTGGATCAAGGCTTGTAGCAAGGCTGAGAATAAGACCAATGATATGATTAGATGATTTGTGATAGATTGAATGGATTAGGATTGGATGGAGATGTGAGATTGTTGAAATGAATGAAAATAATGGAAGAAAAGATGCTTAGAATAAAAAATCTATATTATCCTAAGAATATTGAAGAGATGATGATATGATGAGGATGGAGGAAGTGGAGGGATGAAAATGAATATCATAAATAGATGAGGATAAGTGATAAAGGATGAATGGATGGGTGGATTTTCATAAATGAGAGGATGGGAGATGGGAAGATGAATGGATAGTAACCAAATCAAGAAATTTAATTGTTATGTGTTATGCTACCATGTAATGAGAACTTAATTTGATATAGAATGATATACTATGCATGAGGTTATGAGGAACCAAGGTGACTCTGTATCACATGCATGGGACTGACAAAACAAACAAAAAGTTTGTCCAACATCCCAAAGTCACAGGGGCTTTGGTATGGCCAATGTTGGAAAACCACAAACACAAAGGATGCCCCAATGTAACACAAGATCACAAGGATCTTGATTGGTACTATGCGGGACAAATAAGAAGACAAGATCACACAAAAAATCAAGATATGACCCTATGTTTACCTGTCAAATTGCACAATGATATGATGGATCATGGTGACCCTAAGAAAAGGTATAATAGGAAGCTAAAATGATAAAAAAATGCCAAAAACATAAAAACATCACAATAAATTTAAAACATCCTTTGCCATAGGATCAAGAGGTGGATGGGATTGATGTGGCCTAATTCGAGGAAGGATACATCCTGCTAAGACCAAAGATGGAGGGTAGATTATGTGATTGACATGACTCAAGATACTCAAAACCGATTGAACCTCATAATACTAATGGATTTTTCTTTTAGGAACCAACTAAATAGGGACACACCTGAGAACACGAAACAACACCAAGACACACCCTAAGGATAGACCTAGGGTCTCAGGCACTCATCAATTGATGGCCTTGTCTACGTGAAAGCGCAAAGACCTCATAGTTTGATAAAAGGACTGACAACTGACCATGCATAATATTAGAAAGAGGACAATGGAGAAATCAATGGATGAAGAAGACTAACGTGATAGGATAGAAAAATGCCCCAAGGGATGATCAAATGATTAGCCCTACCTACGTGAAAGCACAAGGGTAACATAGTTCAACAAAAGACCAATGAAATACAATGGATAAAGGATGATGAGATGACCATGATAAGTAGATACAATGATGGAGTTGATACAATAAGACAAGATAGACCTGGTGGATAGGATGGTGGTGATCATGTGTAGCTCAGGAATGGGATAGTTATCCAAATCATCAAAAGATGAATTGGGAGGATGATATGATGGATGGATGAGTGATGAAAAGTGATAGGAGATTCGAAAGATGTGTGAAAGAGGTGGGAGTGATGATAGTGAGAGGGATGACATCGAGTTGAATGGGGGAAGTCCATAGATAGATACCAATGACAAGGGATTATGAGATGGAATGAAGATAGGGATGAATAGATAGGGAGACAAGAGTGGGGATGGAAGGGATGATATGATGGGTGGAGAGGAAGATAAGGATGGGGAGATGAACAGGATTTTCTCTTGGATGTGTTGGGAATAGGATGCCATTGAATTGTAATCCTAAACATATTTCATGTATCTCCTAAGTCCTTGGAAAGTGTTCCCCAACACTAGGATTAGAACAAGATTAAATTTGAATGAAATGAACATTTAAATTGTCATTTGTAATTAATTCTAAATGATAGGAACATGTGGGGATGCCTAAGAAGAGTTACTACAAAATAGGAGCACATGGGGCACCCACATGGAAGGTGGAACCCACCTTGAGTTAATTTAACTATTTGGAGAAAAAGATAACACTTCAGTAATGCATGCAAAAATCCTAAAAGTTAGGGATTGATGTTTACATTCATGGAGTTTAGTTTAGTTTAGTTCATATCAGTTTAGTTCAATTCAATTCAATTTAGTTTTGTGCAAACCCTTTTCCTAGTACCTGCAAAACAACATGAATAAACGAGTTAGAGATGGATTTGCAAGCTAAAACAAGGATTCCCCATGAAATCCATTTGCAAACTCAAAATAGGAAAGAAAATAAGCAAGAACACAATAAAATTGATAAAAACTAGATTAAATCCTAATTTAAATAGAAAACACTTGATCCCATGGGGGAATTGGTGCCAATTTGATGTGAAAATTGGCCCTTTCCGAATTCCTATGATGCAAGATTCAAATGTTGAAGATGATGTTTGATCCACTTTTGATGAAAAGATGAGAACTCCAAGCCAAATCTGCAAAAATCCTAGCTAGGAATTCGAATGATGGATGGAAATGGCTAAGTATTTTAGCATGGTAACTTTGCTTGGATTGTGGATGATAAAATGAGGAGAGGAGCTCTTCATTTATAGGATTTCAAGATGGATGAATACCCAAATTTGAGCAATGTGGGACTAACATTCATCCAATGATATGGTGCCACTTGTCAAGCCATGAATGGATGATGGTTGTGCAAGATTTGGGGTTTGTGCCAATAAATGCCAATATTTGAAATTCAAATTTATTGAAATGACATGTAAGAGGGAAGGGAAAATGCAATAAATGCCACTTGGCTCAAGGCAAAGGACATGTAAGAGGTGTTAAATGCCTTGTTGGATGTACATGTTGACTTGGAATTTTTGAATTCAAATTGAGAGAATATTCCAAAAGATGCCATGTGAGGAAAATAGAGATTTAATAAATCAATTAAATCTATTTTCATGTGCAAGTTGCAAAATCTAGAGGATGGGACATGATAAGAGATTAAATTAATCAAGGTTCAATTAATTTAATAGGAGATTAGATGATGTGACTTATTTGACTTAGATTTATGGATTTATTTAAATCAGAAAAGAGAGGAATATGATAAAAGGCTAATTAAATAAAGATTTTGATTTATTTAATTAAAAGGGATGGTGTTAGATTAAATCAAATAATGTTTTAATTTATTTAATTTAATGGACAAATTTTAGAGATTTAATCAAATAAATTGATTATTTAATTAAATAGGGATAATTAGATCAGATGGATTGATTTAATTAACAGGAGATTGACTTAATTAGAAAAAATGATTTATTTAATTAAGAGATGAATATTGATGAATTTAATCAGATAAGGGAATTTGATTAAATGGTTAGACCGAGGAATGATTTAGGAAGAAACAATGTTAGTAAGTCGGGTTCAGGTGCACGATGTCAATCAGTATATTTTCGATGTCTACAAGTTCAATTCAATTCAGTTCAGTTTAGTTCAGTTATCTTCAGTTGCATGTAGCTAGTTTGAGTTGCATGTTAGTTGACTTCAGTTGACTTGAATTGCATTCTAATGACTTGAGTTGTATGCCAAATAATAGGTGACTACTTTTAGTTAACAGGGGATGATCAATCATGCATGATATTTGCATGAATGGTGGAGAGATATGTTTCAATTAACAGAGATTGAATTGGACCCACCTTGGGCGCCGAAGTTGGCATCTTGGAGTTAACACTTTTGCATGATAAGATATTTTATAAGGCTGAGTTAAGTGGGCCCATTCTTGGGTGCCAACTTTGAGGAGAAGTTTACAAGATATCTTTGTAATCAACGTTGAGTTATGACTTTAGTTTTGGATGCCAAAATTGATGGACTTGGTTTGACATTGTTTTTCATGGAAGAACTCTACTTGCAAAGAATGGGCGTAGGTTTTGTGAGATGAGCTTTGTGATTTGTAATTGTAAACTCTTTCGAGTTTACAAGGCTCATTATTGTCTATTTATTGCAACAAGTTGAAGAGAGTTTTATCATATTTTATTGTGGGTTGTGAAGAAGAATTGTATAAGAAAAAAGAAGCATCTCAAGCAAGGATTGATAAAGAATTATTGTAATCTTGTTCTAAGGTTAATTAATACAAGCACTATTGATTCTGGTGGTGGAATTTTTTCCCAAAATGGTTTCTCCATGGTATATGATGTGTCACTTCTTCTGGTCTTATTCTTCTACAATCTTCTATTTACTTCTACAAATGGTAAAATGAATCTAAACAAATAATCATCCAAAAAGAATCTGTAACAAATAACACTTATTTAGATCTTCAATCTCGTAGTTGTACAAAGTATTAAGCTACATAATTACCTCCGTTTTTCAACATTTGGTATTATAGCTAATGGTTGGGTAGAGTTTGGGACACCTTTCTCTTAAAATTTTGAAGGTTTTTTGGTTGTAGTGGAAACTTTTACTATTGCATTATTGCTGATTTTGGAAAATATGTTTGTTACAATGAGTTTTAATTCTCGTTTGGATATTGAAAGATTCAATGGATCTAATTATGAGATGTGGAAACTAAAAATGGAGAATCTCCTTGAAGAGAGAGATAAGTGGTTAGTTGTTGGTAATGATACAAAGTCACCTACAATGATGTTAAATGAGGATTGGGCTAAGCTTGATAAGAAGGAAAAAAGGACCAGAAGATTATGTCTTGCTAATGTTGTTCTCCTGAATGTTTCAGAAGAAACTACTGCATATAAATTGTGGAAGATAATAGGTGATATTTATCAAACTAAAAGTATTACTAATAAGTTGTATATGAAAAGATAGTTGTATTCTTTAAAGATGAAATATGGTGATTCTATTGAAAATAATTTTAATTCTTTTAAGTTGATTCTAAGTCAGTTAGCATCTACAGATGTAAAGCTTGAAGATGAAGATAAATACATTTTTTTACTTTGTTCTTTACTAGAATCTTGGGAAAATCTAATTGTTGCTATTAGTGGTAGGGGTGCAGATCCAAAGATGGATAATATAATTCCTACTCTTCTATCAAAGGAGATGAGGAGGAAGTCTAAAAAGGAAATCCAAGATGTCTTTTCTATAAAAGGTAGGCCTGAGAGAAAGGAACCTAAGGGAGACAAGGAAGGAAAGGGTAAGTCTGAAGGATGGAGAAAGGTAAAGTGTTGGAACTGTGGGAAACTGGGACATGTGAAGAAGGATTGTAAGAATAAGAAAATGAGTTATGATTCTTCTACAGAGGAATCCTCAGATGACGGTAATCATGCATTGATCATTTCATGTAAAATTTTTATTGATGACTCTTTTCTTGATGTTAAAGAGTGATATTCATGATGTGGATGGTAATCATGATGCCATGTGTAGCTCGGACCACATTTCAGTGGGAGTTGTTGGCAGTGACATGGATGCATCATTGGTAAGGTTATCCTCATGTGATTGGGATATGTTTTTTCCTGGTTTAGAGTGGTTGCTATTATGTCATGGTTTTCTCTTGATACACATTTAGAGTTTGTCATGGTACTTGTTCTGTTGAAACTAGGATGTTTATGTATGTTGTGATGCATGTGATCTCCTTGAGGAGATGGTTAGATCATGTTTTCATGTTTATGTTCCTGATTCATGATTGAAGCTTTGTCATTGACCTTGTGTAGTTCTCTTATAGTTCTCTTATGTATTGGGTACATTAATCATTTGCTTGATTACTTCATGATAGTGCTATGTTGCATTTGGAGTTTGACATATATTGGTCGGTTATAGGTCCTCATGGATACTTGGAGAAATAGGTGAGGCTTGAGTTCTCTTATGGTAAGAGATATATGTTGGAATGGTTACTTGTAAGAAAAGATTTATCAATAGTAAAGATTGAGAAGCCTACACCTTGGTTGGATGTGATTTCAACACACTCGGTGGTTTCACATGCCTCCAAAGAGGTAGTTTGGTTACAAAGACTTGGGAAAGGTATTGGTTTTAATTACAAGTAAGTTAAACTTGAATGTGATAGTTAGAATGCTATTTGTTTAGCCAAAAATCCTATGTATCATGCTCGTATGAAGCATGTTGATGTTTAGTATCACTTTATGTGAGAAATGGTTGAGAGTGGGAAGGTATTAATTGGGAAAGTTGACACTTTGATTAATGCTACAGATTATCTTACGAAACCAGTTCCTATAGATAAGTTCTCTTGGTTTTGAGTATTAATCATTTGCTTGGAGTTCACGATTATGTAGGTTGCATTTGAAGTTGGCATGGATTGATTATTTTGTGTAGGAAGGTCATTGGCCTTGAGTCCTGAACTTGATTTATAATAATGATTCCTTGTTTAGAATAATTGCAATGTATAATGTCAAGTGGGAGAATGTTTGGAATAGGATGCCATTTAATTGCAATCTTAAACATATTTCATATATCTCCTAAGTCCTTGGAAAGTGTTCCCCAACACCAGGATTAGAAATAGATTAAATTCGAATGAAATGAACATGTAAATTGGAATTTGTAATTAATTCTAAATGATAGGAACATGTGGGGATGCCCAAGAAGAGTTCCTACAAAATAGGAGCACATGGGGCACCCACATGGAAGGTGGAACCCACCTTGAGTTAAGTTAACTATTTGGAGAAAAAGATAACACTTTAGTAATGCATGTAAAGATCCTAGAAGTTAGGGATTGATGTTTACATGCATGGAGTTTAGTTTAGTTTAGTCTAGAATCAGTTCAGTTCAGTTCAGTTCAGTTATGGTTTAGTTATCTTTAGTTGCATGTAGTTAGTTTGAGTTTCATGTTATTTTAATTTAGTTGACTTGAACTGCATGCTAATGACTTGAGTTGCATGATAGATAACATGTGACTACTTTCAGTTAATAGGGGATGAAAAATCTTGCATGATATTCACATGAATGGTGGAGAGATATGTTTTAGTTAATAGAGATTGACTTGGACCCACCTTGGGTGCCCAAGTTGGCATCTTGGAGTTAACACTTTTGCATGATAAGATATTTTATAAGGCTGAGTTAAGTGGGCCCATTCTTGGGTGCCAACTTTGAGGAGAAGCTTACAAGATATCTTTGTAATCAACGTTGAGTTATGACTTCAGTTCTGGATGCCCAAATTGATGGACTTGATTTGACATTGTTTTTCACGAAAGAAATCTACTTGCAAAGAATGGGTGTAGGTTTTGTGAGATAATCTTTGTGCTTTGTAATTGTAAACTCTTTGGAGTTTACAATGCTCATTATTGTCTATTTATTGCAACAAATTGAAGAGTGTTTTATCATGTATTTTATTGCAGATTGTGAGGAAGAATTGTTGAAGGCAAGAGAAGCATCTCAAGCAAGGATTGATAAATAATTATTGTAATCTTGTTATAAGGTTAAATAATACAAGCACTATTGATTCTGGTGGTGGAGTTTTTTCCTGAAAGGGTTTCTCCATAGTATATGTTTGGGCACTTCTATCTTTTAGTCTTATTTTTCTACAATCTTTTGTCTACTTCTACAAATGGTAAAATGAATCCAAACAAATAATCATCCACAAAGAATATGTAACAAAGAACACTTATTTATATCTACAATCTCATAGTTTTACAAAGTATTAGGCTACATAATTACCTCCATTTTTCAACAGGATGGATAGGGATATAAGGATGGGAAGATGAAAGGGATTGTTTGGATGGGTAGGGATATAAGGATGGGGAGATGGAAGGGATTTTTTTGATGAGTAGGGAGATAAGGATGGGGATATGGAAGGGAATTTTGGATAGGTGGATGGGAAGATAAGGATGCGGAAGATGGAGGGATTTTTGGATAAATAGGAAGATAAGAATGGGGAGATGGAAGGGATGATAGGATTGATGAATGTTGTATCAAAGGACTATGCCACAAAGAAGGAGATGTCCCACTCTAGATATGTCATGTGTGATGAGGCAAGAGGGAAGACATATAGGAGGATGGGTGAATAAGGGAGTGAGATGGATATGGATAGGATATAGGGATAAAGAAGGGAGATGGATGTGGATAGGATGCATCAATAAGGAAGGAATATTGGTGGTAGCATGATGGGTGGACAAGGAATATGATGGTGTATGGATGAAGGGGATGTATTCCAATAGGTTTCCAAGGAATGTATTATATGTTTTCCCCTATCTATAGCAAGATCACAGGGAGGATGGAGGGATTGGGATAAATAGGAAATGGCAAGTAGGATGTGTAAGATAGGTGGGATGGAGGAGATGGGTGAAGAGGATGCATAGCATGAAGTTTCCCCCAAGTGTGGATATAAAATAGATGGGGGATTTAAATATGACGCCTATTGCTAGGTTTTCATCATGGTACTTATCCAAGGAACTTGTTTACCAACTTTTCACCATTAGACGAATTATTTCTTTCTCTATTTTTTTTTGTTGGATAGTATGTGGATGGAGATGGATAATGATATGGATGTGGATAAATGGATTCATAATATATGTGATAAGGGAATGGAGAAAGGACTTAAGCATCAAGTTCCATATGAGGTAATATGAGCCCATGTTTAAATTGACTATTCAATTTTGGTACAACCTTGTTAGGATGGATGGATTATGTAAGGGAATGGATTAAAGGGATTGGATGAGAGAGAGATGTGGGATAATGGATGGGTTGTTGGAAATTGTATGGATAGAATGATGGGGTGGACATGTGATGGAGGAATGTTTTTAGGACCAACATTGGTGCATTTGGTGAGGGATGTGAAATGATAGGAGGATTAATGGATGGAGAATGTGGGGATAATGGAGGAGTTAGGATAGTGAATTTTGGGACATAAGGACCCAAAATAGATTTAGGAAATGGAGGATGTGCATGATTAGCTATTGGATTAGCAACTTTGGATGCTGTTGTGGATTTTTTAGTTGAATTCATTGCATTCTTTTTCTTTGGGATCCACATAGTTTTGATTTTTACTTTGGTGGGCCTTTGTGGCCTCTGGATTTGATTTTTATTTTCTTCAACATTTATTTTTAAGGGGACATGGGGAGATTTAGAATGTTTGGGCTTATGCATTTGTACTTTGGCATCCAAAGTGCTTCTAATAACAATTGGTTTGGTGTGAGGAGATGAATGAGATGGAGGAGACATGAGTGGAATGGTAGAGGTATGATTTTGGAGATGATTTGTGGATGCAGGATGTGTAGGTATGTGCATTTGTTGATATTGATTAGGGAATATGAGAGTGGGATGTTTATGCTAGGTGCTATGGATAGGTGATTGATGGATATACAGATGTAAAATGGATGTAGCATATGGAGGATGTATGATGGTGGATGGGGGGACATAAGGACCCAATATGGATTTGGAGGAAAAAGGAGGAATATGAATGGTTGTTTTGAGGTGATATGATTGAGGATGAATGGAGACACACAGTAGAGTGGAGTGATGGGAAGAGCCTATTGTTCTTTTGGAAGAGGCTCGCTTAGGATGTATGGAGATTGTACCAACATTTTTTGATTGTGAGTATTGAGATATATATCCAAGACCTTGTGTACAAGAATTTTCTTTGACATGGATGAGATCAAAAATACCTTGCTCAAAAAGGCCTAAGCCTTTTCCTTGATAGTTCATAGTCTTAGCATTTAATCTATGGTAGGATGCTTATTATTTTGGAAACATGATGCAAGTCCATTATTAGGTGGAGGAGGATGGGTGGTATATATGCTTTAATCTTCTTCTACAAGAAAACCACCATGGATGAATGTAACAGTACGAAGGGGGTATAAAATTCATGTTGGGATGGCTTGGTTAGGTTGCGATGAAGGACCGTGAGATGGAGATGATGGGATGGGAAGATATTGACTTGGAGGAGGAGGTGATAAGGAATCATGGGATGGTTTAGGTGTAATGGTAGGATCTTGATTTTGGGTAGCGAGTGATAAGGGACCATGAGATGGAGTGATTGGTTCTTGAGAGACAAGGGGATCATGGGATGAAGTGGGTGAGGGGCTATGATCTTGAGGTGGAGTAGACGAGATAGCAAAATCTTGATGTGGTTGAGGAGAGGGATTATGAGATGGAGTAGATGGTATGGTAGCATCTTGAGATGGAGTGGATGAGATGGTAGGATCTTGATGTGGATGAGGGGATATGTTGGTATGCTTTGGATAAAACTCTTGGCATGTTTCAACTTGTGTGGGTGGCCTGATTATAGAGGAGAGTCAGACGGACTCCTAGAATTGGGGAGATGGAAGGATGGAGGGTTCATGAAGTTCAAGGGAGTGGATTTTGGTGATACTAGGACTAGGAGGAGTGGATTGGATTTGGGTGTCTTCAACGGGTTTGACAGTTCTAGGAATAGAAGATGGGGATTCAATGGACTTAGTGAGTTTGAAGGTTTGAATAGTTTGGATGATTTTACGAGTGGGAATGAGAGTGATAGGTGTGCAATGGAGAAGGGCCTCATCACTAATGATTTTGGATGATGGATTGGGATGGCATGGCTACATGACATCAAGATGTGGATTTGTGGATGTCTTTTTCATAAGTCCTTAGATGACATTTGGAATGAATTACTTGCTTATTGTAGGCTTGGATGGTGTGGTGGGAGTAGATGAAGGATTATGAATGGGTAGAGGACTAGGATTTTGGATTTATGGATTAGGACATGATGGAGTGTTATATGAGGATATGGATGGTGGATTAATGTTGGAGAAAGTTGATGGGGAATTAAGATAGGAATATTGGGATGAAGGATTAAAATAGGAAGACTGGGATGGTGGATTAGGACAAGAGGATGTGGGTGGTGGATTAGTATAGGACATGGATGGGGGGTTAGGGTAGCAATATGTGGATGGTGGATTGATGTTAGAGAAAGTGGATGGGGAATTAAGGTAGGAGTATTGGGATGGTGGATTAAGGTAAGAAGATGTGGATGTTGGATTACAATGGGAAGATTGGGATGGTGGATTGAGGTAGGAGGATTGGGATAAGAAGATGTGGATGGAGGATTGATGTTGGAGAAAGTGGATGGAGAATTAAGGTAGGAATATTGGGATGGAGGATTGGGATATGAGGATGTGGATGTTGGATAAGAGAAAGATGTAGATGAAGGATATGATGAATATGTGTATGGGAAAGATATTGGATATCCCTTGTCAAAGGTAGCATAAGGATTGCTAGTGGGCATGGATGAAGGCATGATAGGATAAATTGGATGACTGATTGGATTTTGGATGACAGTTGGAGAAAGTTTACTAGAAATGGTAGCATCAAAGAGATCTATTTCATACTCATCTTGGTCAACAAGACTTTCATTATCATCATCAACATAATTGAGATTTCCCTTAACCACTATTTTTGGTTGTGCAGGAGGCAAATAAGGATTCACGATGTTGGATTGGATGGATATGGATTGAAAGGATGGGAATAGATGATTAGAATAAAAGAAAATATGATGAAAAGATAAATGGAATGGATTAGAAGAACGTGGAAGAAGGGATATTAAGATTTGTTTCGATATCAAAAGATCTTGGATGTGGATGGACTAAAGCTCAAATTGGGATGTAAATTAAGCTCATATTGGGATTCAATTTAAGCTTAGATTAAGATGGGATTTAAGCTCAGATTAGGATGATTGGAAGATATGATGGGATAGACTACTAGGTTCAAGAATGTAGCTAAAATAATGAGGATGACTTCTGGATGGATAAAAGTGATCGTTTGGAGCTAGATATGAAAAGGAAAAATGATTGGGTTACAGTTTTGGACTTAGGAAGATGCAGGATAACTGTGATGAGAAGGATTGACTCTCTGGAATTTGTATGGGGAAGCGGATCCTCCTTTGTGTATAGCACATTTTCCTCTCTATATTGGGGATTCACCTATCTATGGATATCACAGAATCACTCCTATAGCTATCAAGATTGCATATTGGTAAATATGGGATCACCTATGCAAATCAACTATATGGAGAGGTGTGCAAGATCACCCAAGAAAGAAGAAAAATCACCTATTAGGGAAGGACTCAGTTCAAAGTCATGATGATGCAATCGACTATACAGGGGACAAAATCGCCTATCTAGGGATATGTATGAACAAGGATGGTACAAACTCAACACAAGTTTTCCCTTGTGGACAACAATTTCACCTATTCTAAGCGGTGTACAGATAGAGGACTAGAATACTCGAACACGAAACTGCCTATGAGGAGGATGAGATTTCCTATTTAGGGAATAGGAAAACAAGGATGACATGGACCAGACACAGGATCGCCTAACTGTGCAACAAGATCACCTATTTAGAAAATAGGAAGACAGGGATGACACAAACTAGACATGGGATCGCCCAAGTGGGCAACAAGATCACCTATTCTGATGAAACATGAAGACTCAGATGACATGGATTGGACACAGACTCACCTAGGAGGATGGTAGAATCGCATATTTAGGGAATAGGTGGATGCAGGGTTGCCTAACTAAGGGACCCACAAGCAAATTTACCCTTGACAAGGACAAGTTCGCCTAAAGGATGACTAGACTCCAACCCAAGATGTAGAATCACCCCTTTTAGGGTAGGATTGCTTGTCCACGATACAAGTTTTCCCTTGTAAGAAGCAATCTTGCCATTGGGGGTAGGGGCAAACTATGGCAAAGGACAAAAGCGTGACAAACAACAAGCAAAGGGCTATACTAACTCAGACTAATGACAAGAACTAATACACACAAGAAGACACTCCAGCCAACACAATCCTAGAATGAATATTATGGGTGATAACTCAATGTAGGCCCACCCCTTGAGGGGACACCCCAAGGTAAATACTCTGTGATACCAAGGTGGTTCTTTGGATCACCCTTTCTTGCGAAGGTAGATAGCTAGTGATTCGGTGGCATAGGGTCATCAATAGACACGACAAGATCACCTTCACTCTCTCTCTTAGAGACTATCATAGTCCACCACAAGGATTTCTATCTCAACCTAAGGTAGTACGTGGTGAGTAACTTTGGGGTTGATCTAGGGGACATTTTTTAGTGAAAATTGAAGTGTTCCCAATGCTCTAGATTTTAGCACCATCAGAAAGAGAACGACGTCCTGATTCCAACGCAACTTGAATGGGTTGAAAAGGACTCCGTTTGTGCAAGTTACGGCCAATCAAACTTCCAGTCAAACTGGCTTCAAGGGCATCCAAAAGGCAAAAGAAGATCATCTCAAAAATTGATGGAACTGACATCATCGTGAAGAGCTCGTCGAGACGATTCTGACGGCATTCATTTCGTCAAAATCCAACATCATATGCTCGAGTTACAAGTAGTCAAAGTTTGGTTGACTTGAGGGTACAGATGATGATGTCATCATGCTGACGTGTCAGTCCGTACTGTATGGAATCCACATGGACCAACCGGCGCAAGACATGTGGTAGGTGACTCAACTGTATGGACCAATCAGCGACTGACACGTGTCCATCAATACTGGTGACGTGGCTCTCCGTACCCCGACGTGGCATCACACGTGGCAGACAACTCGACAGCACAGTCAGCAGCAGGTCAGCATACACATCATCATCGTTGGTGAATAATAACCTGACACATGTCCTCACGTCTTCGGCGGTTGGGTTGGTTTGTTTTAACAAATTTTTTTTGGGGTTTGACCTCGTGATCTCCGCCTGGTCAGCGGAGCCGCTCACCGTTGCACCGGCTGAGCTCGTTTCAAACTATATATGGCACAACTTCATTTTGTTATTAAGTAGTTTGGTGTTGGTTTGAAAAATGGCCGGCGGAGGTTTTGAACACTCGACCACGCAGTTGTATAAAAAGAATGCTCACCGATAGACCACCAACAGCTCCTGAAATATAATAGGAGTTAGTTTGGTTTTGTTAATGTTTTGTTGGCCGAGCCTTAACCAAAAGGAATTTTAAGCCATAACCCAACAAAAACCCACTTCAACCTCTCAACAAAAAGATTGTAAAGAACAAAATAGCTAGTGTACAAGCTATTCAAGGAGGTTAAGCATTTATTTTGGTGGTTAAGCCTAATTAGGCAAATTTTATGTATAAAAAGAGGGGTAGAGATGGGATTTTCCAAGTCCAAGTGGTGAGAATGAGAGAATGCTCTAGAGATTTTGTAGACATTTCCACACATCAGAGGAACGTTATGTTGCTGTGCTTGAAGGAGATAGTCTTGAAGCAATTGTAACTGTTTTTGGAGTATAATCGGATCGATCACTCCATTGGAGAGGGGCCCGAAGACGTAGTCCTTAGGGATGAACTCTGTTATCAATTGCGTGTCTCCTCTTTATCTTCTCTCTTTCTTTTCAGTTCATTATCTTGGCAATTATGTTATGTTAATTTATTCATTTAAGCATTGTATTGAGTGATCATTTATGTTAAGAATTTTGTAAGCAATTGTCCTAGATCCTAAATAGATCAAGTTGGTATCAGAGCTTTGTGTGTGGCTAGTATTGCAGAAACTGAATGCTAACAAGATCCAGGTTTCAACGAGGTGAAGGAGAACTTAAAAAATATAATCCAGAGATTGGAAGACGAAGAGCTAATCCACCATCACAGATGGAAGAAAAAGAAGGTGGACAAAGTTCAACGCTCAGTGACAAGGATTTCCAGAAGCTATTTCTTGACATGAAGGCAATGGTGGACGAACTTTATGCAGAAAAGAAGAAGCGCGAAAAGGGAGGTTCTTCAAAGCATAAGAAGTAGGAAGATCAGAAAGACATAGAGGAGAAAGCTCCAGAAACTCCTTCTCCTCCATCTTCTCCCTCTTCTTCTTCTCCCCCTTCTCCTCCTTCTCCTTCTCCTTCTTCTAATGTAAATCCATTTAAGAGAAAATCTAAGCCTGTTATTAAGATAGATGTAAAATTTGAGTTACCTAAATACTATGGGGAGTTAAATGCTGAGAAGTTAGATGATTGGGTCCAGCAAGTAGAAGTGTATTGTAGGATTCAAGGCCTAGTAGAAGATGCTTCTAGGATCCAATTAGCCACTCTCCGGTTGGGAGGTACAGCTCTCACTTGGTGGGAGAGTAAGACTCGGAAAGAAATTGCTTGCCATGGTCAAGTTAATATGTCTTGGATGGAGTTTGTTGTTGCCCTTAGGAAGCAATTCTATCCTTTAGGTTACATGCAATAGTTAACCATGAATTGGCAAACCTTTAGGCAAGGTAAGGGGCAGTCTGTCCAGGATTATACTCATGAGTTTAGAAAATGGGCTATTGCTTTAAATGTTCCCTTGTATACCCAAGACACATTACTTAAGTACATAGGTGGTTTGCATTCTTACCTTAGGCACACTATTTTGATGTTGAGTCCCAACAATCTAGATGAGGTGTCTGTTCAAGCTACTCATTTAGAGTCAAGGGGTAAGAACACTTTTGGTGATAACTTTTCCAAGAAGCCATCTAAGTTCGAGGGTAAGTCTAAAGGGAAAGAAAAAGACAAAGATAAAGGCAAAGGGAAGAAGACAACTACAGCTAAGAAAGAGGGTGAGTAACCCACATGCTCCCATTGCAAGAAAGAGGGGCATGATGATTCAAGATGTTGGAAGCTTCATCCTGAGTTGAGGCCGAAAAGATATGGAGGTAATAAAGGCAAGTGAAAGACTACTGCAGTGATTCAACAGGATCTTGGTTCTGACTCCAGAGATGAGACAAAGATTGTTGCTACCAGAATCCAAGGTAAAGGGAAAGGTATATCTCTCTCATCTGATGTAAGTTTTTCTAATGCTAGTGCAAGTACAAGTAAAGAATATTCTCCTAAGGTTGATAAGCAAAGAAATGAATTGTTTCACATTCGTGTTGTAACAAAACACACTAAGGTTGATACTCTGTTTCATATGGGTTCACAAGTCAACTTAATATCTGAAGAAGTTGTAAAGAAACTTAATTTGACTACAACACGTCATCTAAAACCATATCCACTCGGATGGGTTTGCAATGATGCACAATTGCAAGTAACTAAACAGTGTAAATTGAGATTTTCTATCACTGCAAACTTTGTAGATGAGGTAGAAATAGATGTGGTCCCTTTGGATATTTGTGGGCTTGTGTTGGGAAGTCCTTATCTTTATGATAGAAAAGAAATATTTTATAGGGGGGAGAATAAGTATCATCTTTTTAAAGATGGGGTAGAATACATTGTACGGGCACATAAGGTGAAGACTAATCTTACACTAGTTAATGCTGGTCAAATGAAGAGGTTGGTCAATTCAAGTAAGAACTTTGTATTAATGCTTGTAAAAGCCAAAGAAGATGATAAATCTTAGGCCTTCAAGGGGTGTGACCCAAAACATAAAATTGAAATGGTCAAGATTATTTCCGCTTATGATGACATGTTTCAGGAACTGAAGGGGTTACCACCCAAGAGAGAGATACAACATGAAATCCAATTGCAGCAGGATGTGCCACTTCCTAATATCGGCATGTACCGTTTATCTGTTATGCAGAATGAGGAAATTAAAAATTAGGTTCAAGAGTTGGTAGAAAAAGGAGTTATTCATCCTAGTACATCTCCTTGTGGTTCTCCAATTTTCTTGGTTCCAAAGAAAGATGGAACTTGGAGGATGTGCATCGACTACCACGCCTTGAACAAGATAACGGTAAAGAACAGGTATCCTCTTCCCAAAATTGATGATTTACTTGATCAGTTAAAACATGCAGTTTATTTCACTAAGTTAGATTTGTGAAGTGGTTATCATCATATAAGAATTGCAGAAGATGATATTTGGAAGACTGCATTTAAGACAAAACAGGGACTATTTGAGTGGTTGGTTATGCCTTTTGGGCTTTGTAATGCACCAGCTACCTTTATGAGAGTCATGAATGATGCCTTTCGTCCTTTTATTGATGATTTTGTCATAGTCTATCTAGATGATATTCTTGTATTCAATCAAACTTGGGAAGATCATGTAAGTCATGTAAAGAAAGTCTTTGATGTATTGAGAAAGGAAAAACTATATGTAAAGATGTCTAAATGTGAATTTTCTAAGACATCCTTAGTGTACTTAGGCTATGTCGTAGGGGGTGGTCAATTGAAAGTAGACCCTGTGAAGGTCAAAGCTATTGTAAACTGGCCTAAGCCAAGTATAGTCACAGAGCTTAGAAGTTTCCTAGGTGCAGTTCAGTACTGGAGAAAGTTTATTGCAAATTTCTCTTATATAGCATCACCATTACATGCATTAACTAGTACGAGAGCAACTTTTCAGTGGGGAGGTCCACAGCAAAAGGCTTTTGACACTTTGAAGGGAAAGTTGAGCATCGCACCAGTTTTGGCCTTACCAGATCTACATCAACCATTTGAAATCAAGACAGATGCGAGTGGATTTGCCATGGGAGCAGTACTCATGCAAGGAGGTAAACCAGTTTGCTACCACTCTGAAACTTTTTCAGGGGCAGTAAGTAACTATCCCACTTATGATAAAGAAATTTATGCTTTAGTTCAGAGTGTTAAAAAATGGAAACATTACATAATGGGGAAAGAAACTATAATCCACACTGATCACCATCCACTTCAGTATTTGCACTCACAAACTAAACTGCAACAAAGTAGACACTTTCGGTGGATGGGTTTTTTGCAACAGTTTCATTTGGTTATTAAGTATAAGAAAGGTACCCATAACAAAGTAGCAGACATGCTCTCTAGACATCCTATGATGAATGCTTTGATAATCCTTCAAAATAGTTCTATGGTTCATGAAAGTTTTCAGGAACAATATGCTAATGATGAGAACTTTAAGGATATCTATACTGCTTTAATGAATGGTAAACATGTAGAAGAGAAAGACTATTATGTGCAGGATAAACTGTTATATCACTTGGGAAAATTATGTGTTCCAAAGGATGAACAAGCACAAGTTATTAGAGAAGCACATACCTCATTGATTGCAGGACACTTTGGGGTAAACAAAACATTGACTCAGCTGTAGAAATATTGTTATTGGCCTCGTATGCAAGAAACTGTAACTAAGTATATTAGAGGTTGTGTTATGTGTGCAACTAGTAAGCCTAGTAACAGGAAGTTGGGTTTGTACACACCTCTACCTGTACCTTCTTGTCCATGGGAAAGTGTGTCAATGGACTTTGTTGGGGGGTTACCTATGTCTAGGAAAGGACATGATTATTTGTATGTAGTAGTTGATCGGTTCAGCAAAATGTGTATTTTGATGCCTTATAAGAAACAGGTCACTGTTGAACTGAAAGCTCATATGTACTTTCAATTTGTATGGGTTCATTTTGGGTTACCTACTTCCATTGTATCGGATCGAGATTCTCGATTCTTGGGGGAATTTTGGTTAGCTTTGTTGGGGCTCATGGACACCAAACTAAAGAAGAGTACAGCCTTCCATCCGCAGATTGACGGACAGACAAAGACTGTAAACAGGATAGTTGTGCATCTACTCAGAGGGTATTGCAGTAAGTATCCTAAGTTGTGGGATGAGAGTCTTCATTATTTGCAGCATGCCTACAACCATGCAACACACTCTTCTATTAAGAGGTCTCCTTTTGAGACATGCTTTGGTTATGTGCCCAAGACACCGATGGATTTTTCTTTTGGGAAAGATGATATTAAAGATGGACGCCATGATGTAGAGAAGGCTTTGAAGTTCATCCAAAAAGTCCAAGCAATTCATCAGGCAGTGGAAGCACGGTTGGAACAAAGCCAAGCAAAATACAAGGTTCGCCATGACAAGCATCGCACTGATCATCATTTTCAAGTTGGAGACTGAGTTTGGTTACACATCAGCAAGGAAAGGATGCAAGGTGAAGGTAAAAAGCTTAAGCCAATTAGGTATGGTCCTTTTGAGATCCTTGAGAAGATTGGTACCAATGCCTTCCGCCTCAATCTTCCTCCATACATGCATATTTACTCGGTTGTCAATGTTGAGAATTTGAAACTGTATGAGCCTCCAATGATCCTAGATGAAGTCATAGACATTCAAGTTCCATCAGTTGATGACCTTTCACCAGAGTACATGTCAAAGTTGCCAGAAGATGTTATTCTCGATAGGAATGTCAGAACTTCACGAAGAGGAGATGTTGAGTACCTCAGAGTGGGCCTGAAAAGGATGCATCCAAGCAAAGAAAGATGGATGGAGATTGGTAAAGTGAGGGAACTTTACCCTCACTTACTTTCCAAGTAATCAAGCTTTCGGAGGTCCAAAAGCTCTCCAGTGGGGAGGCCTGATTCGGGGGACATTTTTTAGTGAAAATTGAAGTGTTCCCAATGCTCCAGATTTTAGCACCATCAGAAAGAGAATGACGTCCTGATTCCAATGCAACTTGAACGGGGTGAAAAGGACTCCGTTTGTGCAAGTTACGGTCGGTCAAACTTCCAGTCAAACTGGCTTCAAGGGTGTCCAGAAGGTGAAAAAATGATCATCTCAAAAATTGATGGAACTAGCATCATCGCGAAGAGCTCGTTGAGATGATTCTGATGGTGTTCATTTCGTCGAAATCCGACATCATGTGCTCGAGTTACAAGCAGTCAAAGTTTGGTTGACTTGAGGGTACAGATGATGACATCATCATGTTGACGTGTCATTCCGTACTGTACGAAATCCACATGGACCAACCGGTGCAAGACACATGGCAGGTGACTCAACTATATGGACCAATCAGTGACTGACACGTGTCCGTCCGTACCAGTGAGATGGCTCTCCATACCCCGGCGTGGCATCACATGTGGCAGACAACTCGGCAGCACAGTCAGCAGCAGGTCATCATACATGTCATCATCATTGGCGAATAATAACCTGACACGTGTCCTCACTTCTTCGGTGGTCGGGTTGGTTTGTTTTAACAAAATTTTTTTGGGGTTCGACCCCGCGATCTCCGCCTGGTCAGCGGAGCCACTCATCGTTGCACCGGCCGAGCTCGTTTCAAACTATATATGGCACGACTTCATTTTGTTGTTGAGCAGTTCGGTGTTGGTTTTAAAAATGGCCGACGGAGGTTTTAAACCCCTGACCACGCAGTTGTATAAAAAGAATGCTCACCGATAGACCACCAACGACTCCTGAAATATAATAGGAGTTAGCTTGGTTTTGTTAATGTTTTGTTGGCCGAGCCTTAACCAAAAGGCATTTTAAGCCATAACAAAACAAAAACCCACTTCAACCTCTCAACAAAAAGATTGTAAAGAAAAAAATAGCCAGTGTACGAGCTATTCAAGGAGGTTAAGCATTTATTTTGGTGGTTAAGCCTAATTAGGCAAATTTTATGTATAAAAAGAGAAGTAGGGATGGGATTTTCCAAGTCCAAGTGGTGAGAATGAGAGAATGCTCTGGAGATTTTACAGACATTTCCACACATTAGAGGAATGTTATGCTACTGCTTGAAGGAGATAGTCTTGAAGCAATTGTAACTATTTTTGGAGTATAATCGGATCGGTCACTCCGTTGGAGAGGGGCCCAGAGACGTAGTCCTTAGGGACAAACTCCATTATCAATTGCGTTTGTCTCCTCTTTATCTTCTCTCTTTCTTTTCAGTTCATTATATTGGCAATCATGTTATGTTAATTTATTCATTTAAGCATTGTATTGAGTGATCATTTATGTTAAGCATTATGTAAGCAATTGTCCTAGATCCTAAATAGATCAGGGGTATGGCACACGTCCCCTGCACTACACCAAGCCACAATTGAAACATGGGTCTCCATCTAGGCTGAACAAGGCTATCTCATGCATCTTCAATACACAAAGAAGATGCATGAGGCCCAACCATGAACACTAGCCCATCACAAACATGGATTGGGAGCCCCAACGAGGTACTAGAAACTAAGACCAACCCTTGCCGTCTTATCTAGGTATCACCCTAGCTTCAATGCTTCACTAGACACAATGTGAATGGATTGGGGTACAACTTTGGCTCTCCCCCCTTTATATACCTTGCTTGTAACACATGGTCGAGATTGTCCCCCAGGTGATGAAGTCCCAGAAAGGTCTCACTAAGGGAAGGAAATACTAGATGTTTTAGCTGGTCCCCAGGCTCGCATGTAGCACAAGGGGAGAGCTTACACGCACTAGCACTTCTTGGGTAGACTAGACTGGACTAGAACAAGTTGCAATTTCTCATCACCTAGGATCACCGAAACGTGCAAGGGGATTGGATACATCAACAACTTGTTCCAAAACATAGCAAATAGATTAATTGACCCTTTAATTAAGTCTACATGGGCCTAAATTAGTATGAAAAAGACACACACACAATCTAATCTAGGGGTCTTCAATCGATCATCTTGCAGAAAATGTGTTCATAATTTCACCTCTGATCTTCATCAAATGCAGGACAAGCTACACAAATCGTTGTTGAAATCTCACAATCATAGACAAACAAGTGAATAGATTAGTACCCAAAACTTAAACCAAATGAAAGCTCAAATTGAGAAATTGTAGGTTCTAGATTACCTCAAATTCACCCCTGTGGAGGGAAGATTCACCTCTATAAAGGTTGCAAGATCACCTCTATAAGGTGTTGGTTCACTTGTTCATATATTTTCCATTTGCAAATTTGCTTGTTCACAAATTCACCCATTCACAAATTTTCCTATTCACAAATTTGGCTATCCAGGTAGCAAGTTTGGCTATCTCGGTTGAGGGTCTAGCTATCCGTAGGATGAGCTATTTGGGTTGCAGGATTGGCTATCTAGGTTAAAGGATTGGCTATCCAGGTGGTGAGTTTGGATATCTGGGTAGCGTGTTTGGGTATTTGGGTCACAGGATTGGCTACCCAAGTCACGTGTTTGGCTATATGTAGGATTGGCTATTTGGGTGGTGGGTTTGGCTATCTGGGTTGTGTGTTTGACTATTCGGGTCGTGCATTTGGCTATCTGCAGAATCGCTTATCCATCTACAGGTTTTCCTATTCATCCACAGGTTCACTTATCCATCCATAGAATCGCCGCTGTAAGTCAGGTGCTAGATAGGTGAGTGTGCAATCTCCCTTTCAAAGGATAAGTGGGCACACAATGTTAAATAGGCGTGCGACAACTAAGAGGGGGGTGAATCAGTTGTCACAAAATTCCAACTTAAAACTTTAACACTTATTAATTCCACAACCACACTATTATGTTATTAAATATGAGTATGAAACATAAATAACAAAAAGTAAATCAACACAATGAACACCATATTTTTTACATGGAAAACCTAAGGAGGGAAAAACCGTGGTGAGGATTAACTCACAGTATAAAGTACTTTCAAACTAAGAATAAAAAGGTTCACTACCTTGAAAGGGCTCACTATCTAGATACAAAATCTCACTGCTTACAAGGGAGGCTCACTACCTACAAAAAGATTCATAAAACAAAATTGGGCTTTATAGCCAAAATGAACTAAGAATAATGCACCTAACAAGTATTGATGCAGTTCTGATGATGCTCAATAGACCGACTTAACACACTTCATCATTTCTGCTCACTTTTGCATTCACTATTGCTTCATTGTTTGCATACACACACACACTTCAATATCTCTTCTAAACTATCCAACATAAACATATAAATACCCGATCTTCCACAAGCATCAATTAGGTTGGCCTAATTAGATGCACTTCATATTTACCAAAAAATACTAACTATCAGCTCCAAGAATTCACAAAATATTTTCAAAAAAAATAATTCAAACATCCAACATGCTACACCATGTCGACATGGACCTAAGATAGGTCGCACATATATCCACATAGCAAAATTAATTCATCATATCATGATTAACCCAAGAAGTCAACCAAGAATATACTTCAATGCAAAAAGCAACCAACAGAATAATGCCACAACGTTGTACGAGCACCAAAGCACATAATATTTTGAACTTGCATGCCTTCAACAACCATAAACAATTTCCCAAAACCACAAACAGTAACTGTCAACTACAGAGGAATGTAGACTAGAATACTAGAGAGTGCAACTCGAATACCAATTTAGATACCAAACCAAAATACCGGATCGGGCACTAACTTAGACTTACATCCACAACATGATGACATCAATGGCAACACAAAACTGTAGAGATAGTCATTCTTCATTTTTTCAACACACAATCACCTCTTCTATAGCTTATTTTCCCGTACAGTCAGGCGGATTCGCCCATCGGGCAGATTCACCTCTGTAGCAAATAAAATATGAAACCTTCAAAATAGAAACAACATAAAATGTTAAGGACCCATGACGTGGGTCCCACCAGGCATGCCAAAAATGTGTGCAAGCATTTTTACTCCATCTTAAATGCAAGAAATAAACTCAAGCAAGAGATAAAAACCAAAGACAACACTCAAGATTGGGCTAAAGATGAAACTCAAACTTAAAAAAGAAAATAAAATCAATTTTACCTTGTTTGAGCTTGATGAATTTGTTTAGCCTTTTTGATGGCTTTATATGTGTGGTCTGTATTGATTTCGGCAACATAATGGATTGTTCTAGCTTGATTTTGGTCACAAAATGGATGCAAGATGGCTATGGTTACAAGGATTTGGCTATGGAGATTGAAAGATTGGGATGAATGTGATAGATTTTGGTTGAGAATGGTTGAGAATGTAAAAATGGCTAAGTGTTAGCCATTTAGCAAGGGAGATATCAATGGACAGTGGAGATTGAAAGAGGACAAGAGATCAAGGGTTGAGATTAAAGATTGACCAAAGGAATTAAAAAATCCTTTTTTTAGTGTGCATGGATGAGATAAAAGGAATTTAATATTCCTTGGGAAAGAAAAAACAAATTTAATATTCCTTGAGGGATGGGAGAGGAATTAAAAATTCCTCAAAAAGACTTTGGGAAGACAAAAAGGAATTAAAAATTCCTTGGGGGATGGGTAGAGTTGACCAAGGGGTTGGTTAGGCTATTTGATGAAGGATTAGAGGAAGGTTAGGTGGCTAATGATGATTAGGATCCAACTTACAAAAGTTGGAGGATGTGACACATCCTAATCATGGATTAGGATTGTGCACAACCCTAATGATGGGATTAGGAGGTGGATTAAGATTAGGTGTAGATTATGGAGGATGGGAGATAAAGGGAATTGAATAAATAGATTATTTATTTAATTCCTTGGAGGAAAGGAATAAAGGGTAAAGTATTTAATTATTTAACTAAACACCTTAGGGATTTAGAGGAATTTAGGGGTATTAATTAAATAATAACAATATTACTTGATTAATGTAGATAAGAGGATATTTAAAGACGAAAAAAGATAAATTTTACTAAACGCAAGTGACCAAATTTAGGTGTCTAGACACATATTTGATATCAAACTCATTTAGGATCATGATCCATTTTTTCATTCTACTTTTAAGAGCTACTTTAGATAATAGGTACTTGAGAGGATCCACTTTGGAAATGAGGTGGGTGGTGGCATAGAGTATGTAATAGTAAATATTTTGCAAGATAAATGGCACTGTAAGGCATGCTTTCTCCATGAGAGAGTAGTTAACCTCACATCCTACTAATGTTTTATTGAGGTAATAAATGATATTTTCACATACTTGATCAATATACTGCATTGAGGATACCCAAAATAATAATATGTGGTTGAGATGTATAGCAACAAAGGATTATAAAGAGTAGGTGCTATTAAGAATAGGAGATTAGAGAGATATTGCTTGATTTGAAAAAAATGCTAACTGATATAATTGATCCCATTCAAAATTGATATTTTTTTGAGTAGGTGTGTGAAAGGTTGACATTTTATTGATAACTGGGCAATAAATTGTTAAATATCTTGGATTTTTCCTTGAAGACTATGAAGTTATGCAAGATTCTAAGGAGGTGGAATTTCTCTTATAACTAAATGATTTTGTTAGGATCCATTTCAATGCTACAACGAGAAACAATGAATCCTAGTAGATTTATTGATGTAACCTTGAAGACACACTTCTTGGGATTTAGTTAGACTTTGTATTATGTAAATCTCTAGAAAATATCCAACTCATCATCATAATATCCAATGAAAAAATTGGTTGAGTTTCAAAGTGACAAACTTCATTCTTTGCTTCATACATGGATTATCCATAATATGCATCATTTTCTTTTCCCTATGTAATTGAACTTCTTTCCCATGCAATGGGATCGTAGCATAAGATAGGTCCATTTGGATATTGTTATTATTTGATGCTACCCACTTCTTGGATAGTAACATACACCATTTAGATAAACAATCAACAATAATGATGTCCACTAACAAGTATTTTCCTCGACATACAACAAGCTACACTTAAACATTTTTTACCACCCCAATTACATTTATCTCATAAGATTTCATGAAAAAAATTGTCATATGATTTAGATACTGGAAAACCTAACTAGTTCACAACTTCTAGAGGCATTGCTTTTCTAGATGCTTCAAAATATAACATACAATTATGTACCAATTTACTTTTTACCAGCAAATATGTGTAAAATAGATCAACTACCTTCTAGTTGCTAGTAGACATAGTACCCAAAGAAATATCAAGAGCTTCTTAGATATTAGCTTCATGTGTACATTTTTGGGATCATCAATAATTTTACTAGGTTGACTAAAATTGGTTGAAGCATTAATATAAAGCAATGAAAATTCTCTGTATTTAGAAATCCTAAGTAATTCCCTAATTGAAACTTGAACCTTTAGTTGACCTAATGCTTGAGGCATATTAATGGGCTTCTATGTTGGTAAGGGAGTAGAAAACTTGGAATGATAACAACATTACTGTTAGGGATAAAAGGCATTACTTACACCAACTTGCTTCATGATTGATGTGTTTTTAGCTTCCTTATTAGCCTTTTGTTTCTCATTTGTTGTTTACTTAACTTAGTTTTGTTTAACATTAGATCTGGTCACCTTTGAATTCTCCATATTTTATATTAGAACATCAATATTATTTTGCTTAGGGACGTATTTCTTTTGTAGGGATGCATCTAGCATATGCATCATCTTCCTTGGTGGCAACTTTCTTGTTGTTCTATTTTCACTTTGCTTAGCATTGTTATCCTTTTTTTTTCCTTTACCTATTGGTGCAAGTTACACATCTAGTATAATAACACCCCCAACTTGATCTTTTTCACCTACTTGCCTATTTCTTAATTGGTAATCACTTTAAAATTGTAATACACATTTTTCAATGAGAGCTTTGATGTCTTCATTGGATGGTTATACTCTCTTGCACCATTGTTGCATCGATTCCTTATGCTAATTGACATCTCTAGTTGGTATCTCATATTGAAATTGATCACTATCCTACTAAGATAATTCCTCTTCTTAATATGCATCTAGCTGGTCCATGTTATCACCTTTATTGTACTTAGGTGTACCATCTTCATCTTGAAATTCTTTTTCTTTTTCAAGTGTTGTAGCTATAACACACTTTGATGGATCATGAGACAATTAACAATATAACACTAGAGTGAATTGTATTGAAGATTCACATGTTCCTTTCTCAAGGGATCAATGGTGTATGGAACTCCAAGGTTTGCTTGCACCAACTTACTAGAATACTTCTCTTTGTCTTCATCCAAGAACCTGATAGCTTTAAGGTTCTAATTTGACTTAGATCATTAACTAAGCCTTGCTTTAACTCTGTTACAAGAGTCTCTCTCCTTGTGCTTCACCTTGGAGGACTTAACACCTTTTGAATTTGCAGTCTTCTTCCCAACACCTAGAAGGATCTAAGTCCCAACTTCATTACCAGACTTGAACTACTTGCAGGGGTGTTAGAGACATTGTTTTCTTGCATTTCACATTCAATTGAATGCATCTTGGAGAGTCTTTAGTCTTCAAACTACCCGATCTCAAGAATTTGCTTTGGTGAGGCCTAATTCCTAATAGCCCTTACCAATCACTTTTATGCCTTTCTTGCTTAAACTTGTCAAACAACCTATCAAATAAAATTCACTTCCAGAAACCCTTTTTGGACCTTTAAATGTTTCACAGAGTGTTAGACCCCTGTCTCATCCATACAGTGGATTCCTACAAACAAGGGCAAAATGGCTAATTGACCTAATTCTTAGGGTTTCAGAGATCTCTTGCTAATTTCTCACACCAGTGGATTTTTCAAGCCTCAACCCTTCTAGTATCCCTGTGTTTGGTCATGTCCCACCTGGAACTGTATTTTTTGCGTATAATACTTGTAACCCCTGCCTAAGTTCTTCCAATTTTCTCTATCAAACTCCTAACCGGACTGTCCTAGCTCGCCTAGGGTTTGATTTTATAGATCCTTGCTCCATTCCCTATACTTCCTACTTCTAAATATTTACAAGTACTTGGCTCCCTTGTCATTTCAATCTAATTTCAGGGAGATCCCGTGGTTAGATATTATGGGGGAGCCATGCAAAGACTGACTGTTCAAAAACTACAATTACAAACCTCTAGACTCTAAACTGTGAATTCAAGACAACAAATCTACTTTAAGCAACTAGATTACATAATGAAATATACTTAAAACTATTCTAAGAACTCAGTTACGGTGCTAAATCAGTATTTACAATGCCTTTGATAACTATGTTTCTCAAGACACACGGGTAAACACAAAAAATGCAGCCAATTCACTATTCCTTCACACCAAAATTTGATTACAATGCAATCTAACTGCTGTCTACGAGCCATCACACCTATTTAGATGCCTTTTCCATGTTTCAAAGGATGGTGATCGATCCCACATTCCTAATTTCAAGGGAATCCAATATAACTAAGTTGCATGCAATTCCACAAATGTTGTCATGCAACTTTACAACAACATTTTGCAACTTATCACTATGTCATGATCCTAAATCTTAGGACCTCTCCCTCCTTGATTCCAAGCAACCAACATCTTAACTGCCTCTTGTCATCTTCTAACAACAAGGATGTGGTTATAACACATTTAATGCTCAACCTTCCAACATAAATTGTCCAAAGCTAAATAAAGCAACATTTAACAACAATGATTAACTAAGATGACATTAGTCCTAATGACTAACTCACCACACACAAACAAGACCTTCTAAGGTCCAAATTAAACACACTAAAACCCTAACTTGGCTGAGGTCAGGTACAAGCCAAAATTTGATCATAACAAACTGGATTTTAGCCTAGGTGCTCCTGCACCATCCTCCCCAAAATAGAAGATTTCAATCCACCCTTGGATTGAGCAAGTTGAGATCAATGCCCAACTTCTTGAACTTTGATTCCTTGATCCACACTGCATCAGCATCAGATTGACCATGCCTTTTAATCAGATGTTCCTTGTATTCTTTGGTCCTAGTCTTCTTGTAGACCCTGGTATCCAATATCTTGTCAGCTTGCTTGACTGTAGCAGGGGGCAGTTTGAGTTCTTCCACATCTTGGATGACTTCATGGAGAGTCTGATCCATGTTTGGTGGTGGTCCTCTATAATGAACTAGATCTGCAATGTTAAAAATAGGGGACAGTCCACTATCATCTAGTAGTTGCACCTTAAATGCATTGTTTCCATATTTCTCCAAGATAGGACAGGGACCTATCCTCTTCATTTGCAACTTATGAGGAACTCCTTTTTGCAGTCTAGACTTGTTTAAATGCACCATTACTAAGTCTCCAACATGGAACTGCACTTCTCTTCTATGCTCATCCACCTTAGTCTTATGTTTCATGGTATTTTCTGCCAATGTTTTTCTGACTGTCTCATGAATCTCCTGCATTGCATAGGAAAAATCATCAGCATATCCACTTCCCTTGACTCCATCCTTCAACTCTCTCAGCTCATAAACACCTCTAGGATGTAGTCCATAGACAATTTCAAAGGGACTCTTCCCTGTTGATCTATTTACAGTGTCATTGTAGGCATATTCAGCTTGCCCAATCAATTGATCCCATTGTTGACCATACTCCTTGGTCAAGCACCTTAAGAGATTTCCAAGTGTCCTATTCACAACTTCGGTCTGACCATCAGTTTGGGGATGGTATGCAGATCCAAAGGATAAATTAGTGCCCAATCTTTGCCAAAGAGTCTTCCAAAAATGACTCATGAACTTAGTGTCCCTGTTTGATACAATGTTGATCGGTAATCCATGAATCCTTACTATCTCTTTGAAGAAAAGAGAGGCTATTTGACTGGCATCATTGGTTGTTTTACATGGCACAAAGTGAGCCATTTTGCTAAATCTATCTACAACAACATAAACATTGTCCATGCCTTGCCTTGTCTTGGGTAACCCAACTACAAAGTCCATACTCAAGCATTCCCATGGCCTAGTAGGAATAGGCAGTGGTTGGTATAGACCTGCATTGGAAGAAGTACCCTTGGCCTTTTGACACACCATACAACTCTCCACATACCTCCTGACATCTAGGTTCATCCTTGGCCAATAGTAAAACCTTTGAACAAGTTCTTGAGTCTTGGTGATCCCAAAATAACCACTCAATGCACCATTATGCTCTTCTTGTATCAAGTTCTCTCTAATAGAACCTATAGGAACACATAGTTGATTCCCTTTAAACAAAAGATCACTTTGCAAAGTATATTCAGCATATTTGCTATGAAAATTATTCTTGTATTTAGCACATACCTTATAAATATCTGCAAAATCTTCATCTTCTGCATATAGATCCTTGAAATGATCTATCCCCATGCTCTTCAACTAAATTTCCTGAATTGTGAGGACTCTTCTACTCAAGGCATCTGCCACCTTATTGAGAGTTCCTTTCTTGTGCTTGATATTGAAGGTGTAAGCTTGCAAGTACTCCATCCATTTCATGTGCCTGTGACTCAACTTCTCTTGTGAATTCAGGAAACTAAGTGCTTGGTTGTCTGAATACACTATGAATTCCTTGGGAAGAAAGTAGTGCCTCCACTTCCTTAAAGCCTGGACCAATGCATACATTTCAAGGTCATAAGAAGAATACTTCTTCTTGGCTTCACTTAACTTCTCTGAATGAAAAGCCACCGGTCTGCCCTCTTCACTGAGAACAGCTCCAATAGCTACATTGCTTGCATCACACTCAATGGTGAATAGCTTCTCAAAGCTTGGTAACACAAAAATAGGTTGGGTAGCTATCTTTTCCTTCAGCAACTCAAAACTTTTGTTAGCTTGTTCATTCCATACAAACTTAGTCTTCATTCCTCCTTTTATGGTATCCAACATGGGAGCACAAATAGCACTAAACTGTCTTATGAATTTCCTATAATAATGAGCAAGACCATGGAATCTTCTTACCTCCGTTGTTGTCTTTGGAGTAGGCCAATTGAGGATGGCTTCCACTTTGTTGCTGTCCATCTTCAAGTTGCCATGTGATAGCACAAATCCAAGGTACACCAGCTCTGTTTTGATGAACTCACACTTTTCTAAGTTGATCATCAACTTCTCCTCCTGCAGCCTCTTGAAAATCAACTCTATCTGTTAGAGGTGCTCTTCTCTTGTTCTACTATAGATTAGTATATCATTAAGATACACCACTACAAATTTTCCAATGTAGTCTTTGAGAATTTCATTCACGAGTCTCATGAATGTGGAGGGAGCATTAGACAGTCCAAATGGCATAACTAGCCACTCATAGAGACCCTCATTGGTTTTGAAAGCTGTTTTCCACTCATCTCCCTCATGTATCCTAATTTGGTGATAACCACTCTTTAAATCTATCTTGGTATAGTACCTAGCTTCACCTAGACAATCCATGAGATCTTCAATCCTAGGGATAGGGAACCTATACCTGATGGTTATCTTGTTTATTGCCCTGGAATCAGTGCAAAGCCTCCATTCTCCTCCCTTTTTAGGTGCTAAGACAGTGGGTACTGCACATGGACTAATGCTCTTTCTAATCAGACCTTGGTTTAGGAGTTCTTGAATCTGCCTAGCTATTTCCTCATTTTGTTGAGGAGTCATCTTATAAGCTGCTTTGTTTGGTAGGGTAGCTCCTGGTATCAAGTCTATCCTATGACTTATGGCTCTCTTAGGGGGTAATGTTGCTGGTTGACCACTACTTACAATGCCTTCATAGGTCTGCAACAATTTCTGTATCTGCTTAGGTAGCTCTGGTTTTTCAGCTGCTTTCTCTTTGCTCACCTCTCTTGGCTTGATCATCACTGCATAGCCAACTCCTTCTCCTTCTTCCAAGGCTTCTAAGAACTCTTTTTCACCAACCATGAGCAGTTTAGAACCTGCTGTTTGTACCTCTGTATCTTCTAGCAAAGACTGAATTTTGAAGGTTACCTTATCTTTCTTGAAAGTATATGAGTTCTTTGCTCCATCATGCATAGCTTGGTGGTCAAATTTCCATGGCCTACCTAGGAGCAAGTGACATGCATCCATAGGTAACACATCACACAAAACTTTGTCCTTGTACCTACCAATTGAGAACTCCACCCATGCTTGTTCATTCACCAAGACATGTTGACCTTTATTGAGCCATGTGACCTTGTAAGGGTTGTTGTGGGGTATCCTTGTCAACTTCAGCTTGCTGACTATCTCCTCTGACACAATATTGTTAGTAGATCCTAAGTTAATGATGACTCTACACACTTTCCCCATCATGTTGCACTTTATCCTAAACAGGGACCTCCTTTGGCTTGGTTCTTCTTTCACCGGCTCCTTGATCAAAGTTCTCCTCATCATGAGGTTCTCACCTTCCTCTGAATTCAATGGTACTTCAGGGTGTTTATCTGCTGCAGCTGTCTCATCATGAACCAAGTTGGTTCTCTTGTCACCTCCATGAGAAGTACTACTTTTCTCTGGACATCTATAGGCCGGGTGTCCCAATTGATTGCAGTGGTAACATTTCATGTTGGTGAAGTAGTTACCTCTTCCTTGTCCACCACTTCTTCCTTTGGAGCTGGAGCCTCTTCCTCTACCACCTCTACTAGAGCTTCCTTCTTGCTGTTCAGAGTATCTGACTTCTCCTTGGGCCCTTGGTTTTGAACTTCTTCCACCATAACCACCTCTTTGTCCTCTGCTGTCTTTCCCTTTCCCTCTACTTTTGGGGTTTTGCTATTGCTTCTTTTTTCCTTTCTCCTCTTATCTTTAAAGCCATTTGATAGCATTGGCGAATGGTTTTGAAGTTTACTAGGCTCATGTCTTCTTGGATAGACCATTTAAGCCCATTCAAATACCTTGCTCACTTGATGCTTTCATCTTCAACCACCTTTGATCTGAGGCACAATTTTTGAAACTCCTTGGTGTATGTTTGGACATCCATATCTTTTTGCCTAAGATTGTGTCTTCTCCTATGCAACTGAACTTCATAATCATCAGGTAGATAGGTTTGCCTTATCTTAGTTACCATTCCTCTCCATGTAACTATGGGACCTTTGCCTTCTTTCTCCCTTTCAGTTTGTACAAATTTCCATCTTGTGAGAGCTGCTCCTCTCAACCTTGACTTGGCCACCTTTACTTTTTGGGCCTCTGTTATACCATCACATTCAAAGTAATTTTCAATACTCTCAATCCAGTCCACAACTGAATCAGGGTCCATCTGTCCACTGAATAATGGCACTCCTTCCAAAGCTTTGCCACTTAAGGCATGCAGTGCCTTCAAGAAGGGTTCTTCAGCAAGAACAGGGTCAGGCTTTGGAGCTTCCTCCTCCAAGTCCTCTTCTTTTTCCTTTACTTCCTACTCTTCCTTCTATTCTATCTTATCCTTCACTTTGTCTGTTGTCTCATGGACTTCATCCAAGAGCTTCTCCATTCGAGATAACCTTTCTCTTAGCAACCGGTTATCCTCCTCTTACTCTTCTACCTTTTTAGCTAACTTTGCATTAGTCACCATGGTTCTTTCCTCTAGTGTGTTTTCTCCTACTCACTTAGTGGGCTGCAACATCAATCACAAGCCTTGATCAAACAAAGGCTCCGATACCAATATGGTGTATGGAACTCCAAGGTTTGCTTGCACCAACTTACTAGAAGACTTCTCTCTGTCTTCACCCAAGAACCTGATAGCTTCAAGGTTCTAATTTGACTTAGATCATTAACTAAGCCTTGCTTTAACTCTGTTACAAGAGTCTCTCTCCTTGTGCTTCACCTTGGAGGACTTAACACCTTTTGAATTTGCAATCTTCTTCCCAACACCTAGAAGGATCTAAGTGCCAACTTCATTACCAGACTTGAACTACTTGCAGGGGTGTTAGAGACATTTTTTTCTTGTATTTCACATTCAATTGAATGCATCTTGGAGAGTCTTTAGTCTTCAAACTACCTGATCTCAAGAATTTGCTTTGGTGAGGCCTAATTCCTAGTAGCCCTTACGAGTCACTTTTCTACCTTTCTTGCTTAAACTTGTCAAACAACCTATCAAATAAACTTCACTTCCAGACACCCTTTTTGGACCTTTAAATGTTTCACAGAGTGTCAAACCCCTGTCTCATCTGTACAGTGGATTCCTACAAACAAGGGTAAAAGGGCTAATTGACCTAATTCTTAGGGTTTCAAAGATCTCTTGCTAATTTCTCACACTAGTGGATTGTTCAAGCCTCAACCCTTCTAGTATCCTTGTGTTTGGTCATGTCCCACTTGGAACTGTACTTTTTTCCGTACAGTACTTGTAACCCCTGCCTGAGTTCTTCCAATTTTCTCTATCAAACTCCTAACCGGACTATCCTAGCTCGCCTAGGGTTTGATTTTACAGATCCTTGCTCCATTCCCTATACTTCCTACTTCTAAATATTTACAAGTACTTGGCTCCCCTGTCATTTCAATCTAATTTCAGGGAGATCCCGTGGTTAGATCTTATGGGGGAGCCATGCAAAGACTGACTGTTCAAAAACTACAATTACAAACCTCTAGACTCTAAACTGTGAATTCAAGACAACAAATCTACTCTAAGCAACTAGATTAAAAAATTAAATATACTTAAAACTATTCTAAGAACTCAGTTACGGTGCTAAATCAGTATTTACAATGCCTTTGATAACTATGTTTCTCAAGACACACGGGTAAACACAAAAAATGCAACCAATTCACTATTTCTTCACACCAAAATTTGATTACAATGCAATCTAACTGCTATTTACGAGCCACCAAACCTATTTAGATGCCTTTTCCATGTTTCAAGGGATGGTGATCGATCCCACATTCCTAATTTCAAGGGAATCCAATATAACTAAGTTGCATGCAATTCCACAAATGTTGTCATGCAACTTTACAACAACATTTTGCAACTTATCACTATGTCATGATCCTAAATCTTAGGACCTCTCCCTCCTTGATTCCGAGCAACCAACATCTTCACTGCCTCTTGTCATCTTCTAACAACAAGGATGCGGTTATAACAAATTTAATGCTCAACCTTCCAACATAAACTTTCCAAAGCTAAATAAAGCAACATTTAACAACAATGATTAACTAAGATGACATTAGTCCTAATGACTAACTCACCACACACAAAAAAGACCTTCTAAGGTCCAAATTAAACACACTAAAACCCTAACTTGGCTAAGGTCAGGTACAAGCCAAATTTTGATCATAACAAACTGGAGTTTAGCCTAGGTGCTCTTGCACCAATCAAGGGTCTCTCTCTCTTGGTATCCTTAGTTTGTGTTTTTAGGAACCATTTTCTTATCATTTTTCTCATGTCTTTTAGAGCAATCATGATTTTAGGGTCAAGTCCACAATCTTTGACCTTCATTGAAGTAAGTGGAAACACATCAGGAGGTATCCCCTTTTCATTTCTTGCAACCCTATATGAGAGATTCTTCATAGCCCCCATTATCTTATCAAGCTTTTCCTCAGCTATGATGGGCTTACTAGAAGTTGTTGCACTTGGCTTTTAAAGTTTTAAATCAACTCTTTTAAGAGTATTATAATGAATTTGAATTGTAATAATAATTTATAATTATAGTAATTTTTTATTATTGTATATTAATGAATGTATATCAAGCTGTCCATGGGGTCTCGACTAAAATTAATGACACTAGAAAATCATATCCTTTATGCCCTTATTCTAGCACTGAATAATGATGTTGATGAACACCAATGATATTACACTTAAAGGGGGCATTAGTATCCTCCCCAAATGAACTACAAAACTTGAGTCACCTTGTACCATGCCATCAACAAATTGATTAGTACTCCTATCAATAATGAGTTAAAAGGGGTTCCCTTGATAGATGTGACAAATTGTAAACCAACAACTACATACTTAGACTAACAACTCAAATGTGATTGACACAATTTGGACTAACATCAAATTGTATAGGGAAAACCACTAAGATGAAAACGAAAGAGACAAACAAGACCAAAAATTAGACAAACTACTTAAATCGAAAGTGCTCTAAAGAGCTCTTAACTCAGCTAATGCCCTAACCTACTCAATTGCTAAAGCAGATTTTTTCCTAACCATTCTTTGTTTATAACTATCAATCTATACTTGAGTAGATATCGTATAGCTTTTAGAAATCCTCAAAACTATAACCATTTCTCAGACTTCAATCCTCCATTATTCTT